>OY744476.1:72496238-73184775 GCA_963556175.1 Tipula confusa
ACGTCAGGTTATTCAGATCCTGCATTGTCGGGAAAAGTCTCCTCCATATTTCCATTTTTATCAATACAGCCAATATGATATTACTCTGGTCAGCCTGGAGATCAACAACATTAAAAACTGTCTACTGGCCAGGGTTGACCAGGAGAAAAAAGTTGCATTGGAAAATGTTGGGAACAGTGAAACAAAAGCGATTGGTGTACTACTTAAATGTGATGTAATCGCACATCTCACAATCGGAGGAAGCCCCGACATTAACGAAAGGGGTTTGTCATTGTTTAGTTGCTTAGTGAAAATAAAAACCGGGGAAGGCCTCTGAATATGATCGTTCTTTCGGGAAATTCTCTTTGTACGATTAGAGAGTACAGGGTGATAAAAAATCACCTTCTATTTATCCACTGATATAAACGTACAACCTCAACTTTCAACCTGTTATCCGAAAACACATGAGGAATGGTAAAAAAAGCTATTAAAGGACTATTCCCATCAAAGATTCAGGAGTTCCCAGTGACAGTTAAGGATCTGGATTGCATTTTGAATACTATCACAAGTATCTGCAATTGAAACTTTATTTCTTCTTGGACTTCGATAATGCCTAGAAAAAAGCAAATAGGCTATTTTTAGCCTTTGTTAGTTGGGTTAGAAACTCAAAAAACGTAGGACTCCCAAAACTGGAACTAAGGAGGACCTGAGTTTGTACAACCAGGCAAATATTGAGGGCACAAAGAATTGGTTGGTGACCCTTCTGTGAGGGAAAAAGGGGAGGTGTGAGAGGCCTCTCATTTTTAGTAAAAAAATGTCCAACAATCCACCTAGTATAAGAAATTTTACTAAACTTGACGTTTCATGGACAGCTTGTAGTGTGTAATCCTTAAAACTTCTGATGAAAAATAACTTTCCAGAAAGCTTCGATGACTTAATAGAGTTTAAAACGCAGGGAGTATCACATTCGTTGTGCAATGCAAATATTTTAAGTAAAAACAAAATTCAGTGGGTAACAAAAGGGTTCAATCAGTTTAAATCACTTGGGCTGGATTTGATTATACCTGCCAAAATCTAGAAGAACTTAGATATTAAAAGTCTCAACATGCATACTGTAAAGGGAAATCTCTGCCACTAATAATGTTAAAACGGATGCAAACATAAAAGGATTGAAATTCAAGGTTTAGTATCCCATGATTAAGTTGATTAGTCATATGCTGGTAGCGTAAATTGCAAACTCTGAGCTGGAAGAATTCACTATAAGAACACTGCGGTTAAGAGTACCCTTTTACTACACAAGTATAATGCTTCAAAAAGGTTTTAAACCCTTATTTTCTTCAAACACATTTCGGGAGAATCGGTTAATATTGGAAAGCAAATTTATACAGATCTTCACAAGTTTCTTGAGGCCATCCTTAAAACAATAAAAGTTGAAACCAGGGCGCTATGTGATATATTGATAATGAATATTTCTGTTCGTCTACCTGAATAGTGAGCGTGTACCAAGTTGAAGTGTTAGCAATTAAAAAATTCCGGATCATCTGGATCTTTAGACTATGATTATGCCCAGGTAAAACACAAATCAGTCAAATATTTTAAAAAATATTTTCGCTCTATAATTGGTTTTAACTATCAAATATATCAAGCAGCATCCAATTTACTTTCATACACCACAAAAAATATCATCAACAGTGTGTAAAATAGTAACCGAACACTTTAACATTTATACCCGTTTTCAAGGTAGTTAGTTTTTATTTAATCAAGAATTACAAGGTACAAGAATTTAACATTTAAAAATAAAATCCTTTTCTTAAAGTTCAACATGAGCCTTAAACTAAAATTTTTCAATTTTTTCTATCTTGTACATTTGACCTTTGATCTACATCAAAATAATTTCTGTAATAAAAACCTTAAACAATCAACAGATGAAAATTACTGGTGCGCCTACATTATCACCCCTCCTACATTTTACAAAATATTGCTATCAACACAACTTAATTATTGCATAGAGTTTTTTTGTGTGTTCACAAAATGTTTATATTTCATCGCTTGGTTACCTTTCGTTCAATTTAAAACAAAAAAAAACGTCTCCCCTATATAATCCTTTTCAATCGACTGTTATTTACACAAGTTTATATGGAGTGGGTCATCTGTTGGTTTATTTTTACACTCGGTACTATTTTGACATTGATATATTATAACAACGAGACGCGAAAATTGTTTTTCAACTTTTAGTGTCATATTTCTAGGTTGCGAAATAATTTAACTTACTTGAAGTAACTTTAGTAAGCTTTGCTTCATTGGAAAACAAACGCGAGTATATTTTTTAGAAACCAAAGCAGCCAGTGAAATAACATGGAAATTTGTTTAATTTGTAAGTGAAGCCGAGCGTCAAACAAAAAGAAAGTTTTGAAACAAAAGAGGATAAGTTTATACAACAAAATAGGCCAACCGAAAGAAATAATCGATGAATTGTCGAAAAGGCAAGATTCTAATCGATGTTGCACTAAAAAAAACATATTTGGCCTAAAGCCGTCTATTTCTTAAATTGATCATTATCTGCTGGAACTGATATGATATCGGAACAAGCGTTATATATATATATATATATATATATATATATATATATATATATATATATACACATACATATATATAATATATATATATATATATATATATATATATATATATATATATATATATATATATATATTATATATATGTATGTGTATATATATATATATATATATATATATATATATATATATATATATATATATAACGCTTGTTCCGATATCATATCAGTTCCAGCAGATAATGATCAATTTAAGAAATAGACGGCTTCAGGCCAAATATGTTTTTTTTAGTGCAACATCGATTAGAATCTTGCCTTTTCGACAATTCATCGATTATTTCTTTCGGTTGGCCTATTTTGTTGTATAAACTTATCCTCTTTTGTTTCAAAACTTTCTTTTTGTTTGACGCTCGGCTTCACTTACAAATTAAACAAATTTCCATGTTATTTCACTGGCTGCTTTGGTTTCTAAAAAATATACTCGCGTTTGTTTTCCAATGAAGCAAAGCTTACTAAAGTTACTTCAAGTAAGTTAAATTATTTCGCAACCTAGAAATATGACACTAAAAGTTGAAAAACAATTTTCGCGTCTCGTTGTTATAATATATCAATGTCAAAATAGTACCGAGTGTAAAAATAAACCAACAGATGACCCACTCCATATAAACTTGTGTAAATAACAGTCGATTGAAAAGGATTATATAGGGGAGACGTTTTTTTTTTGTTTTAAATTGAACGAAAGGTAACCAAGCGATGAAATATAAACATTTTGTGAACACACAAAAAAACTCTATGCAATAATTAAGTTGTGTTGATAGCAATATTTTGTAAAATGTAGGAGGGGTGATAATGTAGGCGCACCAGTAATTTTCATCTGTTGATTGTTTAAGGTTTTTATTACAGAAATTATTTTGATGTAGATCAAAGGTCAAATGTACAAGATAGAAAAAATTGAAAAATTTTAGTTTAAGGCTCATGTTGAACTTTAAGAAAAGGATTTTATTTTTAAATGTTAAATTCTTGTACCTTGTAATTCTTGATTAAATAAAAACTAACTACCTTGAAAACGGGTATAAATGTTAAAGTGTTCGGTTACTATTTTACACACTGTTGATGATATTTTTTGTGGTGTATGAAAGTAAATTGGATGCTGCTTGATATATTTGATAGTTAAAACCAATTATAGAGCGAAAATATTTTTTAAAATATTTGACTGATTTGTGTTTTACCTGGGCATAATCATAGTCTAAAGATCCAGATGATCCGGAATTTTTTAATTGCTAACACTTCAACTTGGTACACGCTCACTATTCAGGTAGACGAACAGAAATATTCATTATCAATATATCACATAGCGCCCTGGTTTCAACTTTTATTGTTTTAAGGATGGCCTCAAGAAACTTGTGAAGATCTGTATAAATTTGCTTTCCAATATTAACCGATTCTCCCGAAATGTGTTTGAAGAAAATAAGGGTTTAAAACCTTTTTGAAGCATTATACTTGTGTAGTAAAAGGGTACTCTTAACCGCAGTGTTCTTATAGTGAATTCTTCCAGCTCAGAGTTTGCAATTTACGCTACCAGCATATGACTAATCAACTTAATCATGGGATACTAAACCTTGAATTTCAATCCTTTTATGTTTGCATCCGTTTTAACATTATTAGTGGCAGAGATTTCCCTTTACAGTATGCATGTTGAGACTTTTAATATCTAAGTTCTTCTAGATTTTGGCAGGTATAATCAAATCCAGCCCAAGTGATTTAAACTGATTGAACCCTTTTGTTACCCACTGAATTTTGTTTTTACTTAAAATATTTGCATTGCACAACGAATGTGATACTCCCTGCGTTTTAAACTCTATTAAGTCATCGAAGCTTTCTGGAAAGTTATTTTTCATCAGAAGTTTTAAGGATTACACACTACAAGCTGTCCATGAAACGTCAAGTTTAGTAAAATTTCTTATACTAGGTGGATTGTTGGACATTTTTTTACTAAAAATGAGAGGCCTCTCACACCTCCCCTTTTTCCCTCACAGAAGGGTCACCAACCAATTCTTTGTGCCCTCAATATTTGCCTGGTTGTACAAACTCAGGTCCTCCTTAGTTCCAGTTTTGGGAGTCCTACGTTTTTTGAGTTTCTAACCCAACTAACAAAGGCTAAAAATAGCCTATTTGCTTTTTTCTAGGCATTATCGAAGTCCAAGAAGAAATAAAGTTTCAATTGCAGATACTTGTGATAGTATTCAAAATGCAATCCAGATCCTTAACTGTCACTGGGAACTCCTGAATCTTTGATGGGAATAGTCCTTTAATAGCTTTTTTTACCATTCCTCATGTGTTTTCGGATAACAGGTTGAAAGTTGAGGTTGTACGTTTATATCAGTGGATAAATAGAAGGTGATTTTTTATCACCCTGTACTCTCTAATCGTACAAAGAGAATTTCCCGAAAGAACGATCATATTCAGAGGCCTTCCCCGGTTTTTATTTTCACTAAGCAACTAAACAATGACAAACCCCTTTCGTTAATGTCGGGGCTTCCTCCGATTGTGAGATGTGCGATTACATCACATTTAAGTAGTACACCAATCGCTTTTGTTTCACTGTTCCCAACATTTTCCAATGCAACTTTTTTCTCCTGGTCAACCCTGGCCAGTAGACAGTTTTTAATGTTGTTGATCTCCAGGCTGACCAGAGTAATATCATATTGGCTGTATTGATAAAAATGGAAATATGGAGGAGACTTTTCCCGACAATGCAGGATCTGAATAACCTGACGTTGCTAGGCTTTATGATTTTAAGGCACAGTTAGTGAGCTTGGCAACTGTTTTTGATGTGCTACGAATTTCTTTCTAGCTAACAGCCTCTGCAGTTCATGCCACAACTTACCTATTTCAAGTTTAGCATCTGGCCGCAATTCATTATTTTGGCTTTTGCTTTTTTATAACGGTTCAAATGTTTCTAATTTAGGCATAGCTAATTTGCCATGCCTCTGATGCCATTTCGCATCTATAGAGGGCTGAGAAGGAAGTCCCGCATTTTCTCTAATAGCCTGATATTTGCGTTATTAGGAGCCTCCCGATTCATTAAAATTTTACAACGGAAATTAAAGAAAATTATTGGGTTTATATGGATTCATTTGATTGCCTGCCAAGGACTCAAAGCCATACCATTTAAATCGAGTAATAATCTGTACTGTACACTTGTAGCTTCTGTCCGTGCCAATTTTTTTTTTACATATCTCATAGTTTCATATATATCAGGTATGAAATAGTTATGTTATTTTTAACAAAACAAAACAGAATTTACCTTAGTTCCAAGATACTTAAAAAAAACACATTGCAAAAAGCTCAACAAAGTTTTCCATTTTTTATGTGTTATGTTTTATGTAAAAACTTTACAGTTTCCCGTTTTTTTTTTTTTTTTTTTTTTTTTTTGTAATGTTTGTTGCATTTCTTGGTGGTTGTGTTCTGTTGTTTCGTCCTAATATCTTGAAACAGTATAAAAAATACTTAAATCATTACAAAACTGTAAAGTTTATTTTATTGTCTTATGACTAGAGCTTTTCTGTTTTTTTTATAGCACAACAATACTCTATTGTTGTTAGTCAAACAAAAAGTTTTTTAATACACCGTGGAAAATATGAAAATTTTTCCTGTGTTGATGATATTTCTTTTGTCTCCAGGTAACGCTTTTCCTTTTCTTTTTGGGTCAGATTTGTAAAGGTGTTGCGACTGATCAACAATAAGTTCAGTGGTGAAATGCTCTCATAAACATGCTTGGAAGATAATTTTTTTGCTAGCTGATCTGGTTGTTCAAATACATTTAGTTCCTCAACAGATAATACACTAAGCGTCGGACAAAACGATCTGCATATTTATTCGTTGACGAGGTTGATCAACCTTATTTTAATTCACGTTACAAAATACTGTGATACATAATTCAAGACGTGGTAAGGAAGTTAGTTTAATAAGAAAAACTTTTGTTTTGGCGCAATAATTAGGTTGACTAGCAATTTTTCCACAGAATGTATCATACGTATATACACTGTAGCTCTAAAAACTAGCTCTGAGGCGTTTGAAAAGCGTAAATATTAGTTTTTTGAAGAGGACATGTCCAGAAACATCATCACTGTTAAACATATGCAACCAGAGCCATAAAAATAATTTTTTTAATAATATTATGACCCACGGATCTAACCAACCAAGCTGATAGAATGACCTTGAACATGTAGGTAGAAGCTGGATTTCAATCTTCTGGCAACATTTTGGATATAAAACTCACGTTCAAAATTAACTATTTTAAAAAATCCAATTTAGTGGATCTAGAAAGTCATTTAGTTAGTTATTTCAAGTAAAAACCAGTAAAAAAGGCCTCCCAATACGCTCAATGTACACAAAACTCTTTGGAATTGTATTTTAAATACAGAATAAAATAAAATTATTTATCATTAAAATTAAAGTAAATAACCGTTAAACAAATAAAACTTCATTGTAATTAGAAGAAAATCTAATTCATTTACATTTGATGAATTAATAAAAATAGTAACCGTAAAATAACCCACCAACAGTAAAATGACTCCTTTCCTTTGGTTTAAAATTTTTACCGTATAACTGCGCCTCCTTGATTGTTTCATTATTAATTTTATATCCGGGTTAAACAAAATCCTAAGATGAAAAATCCTAGGATAAAAATCATATGAAAAAAATCCCGGATTACAATATCCAAAATTACAAAATTCCACATTACAAAATCCCGAAATAAAAAATCCAGGATTACAAAATCCTAGGATGAAAAATTCTAAGATGAAAATTCCCGGATTGCAAAATCACGGATAACCAAATCCCCGATTTCAAAATCCCGGATTACAATATCGCAACTTGTAAAATCCCGAATTACAAAATCTTGGATTACAAAATCCCGGATTTTGAAATCACGGATTACCAAATCCTAGGATGAAAAATCCTAGGATGAAAATACTAGGATGAAAATCGTAGGATAAAAAATCCTATGATACAAATCATGGATAAAAATCCTGGATTACAAAATCCCAGAATACAAAATCAAAGATTACAACGATTACAAAGATTACAAAGATTACAAGATCCGGGATTGCAAAATCCCGGATTACAAGATCCCTGATCACAAAATATCAGATTACAAAATCTTAGAATTACAAATCCTAGGATAAAAATTCTAGGATGTAAAATTCCGGATTACAATAACCCGGATTTTAAAATCCTGGAATAAAAAATCCCAGATTGCAAAATCCCGGATTTCAAAGTCGCAAATTACAAAATCCTAGATTACAAAATCCTAGGATGAATAATCCTAGGATAACAATTATAGGAAAAACTCCTAGGATACCAAATCCGAGGATAAAAATCAGAAGATAAAAATCTCGGATAAAAATCTTAAGATAAAATCCTAGGACGACAAATCCTAGGATAAAATCCAGAGAAAAAAATCTTAGAATAAAAATCCTGGATTACTAAATCCCGGATTACAAAATCCCAGATTACAAAATCCTGGATTACAAAATCCCGGATTACAAAATCCCAGATTTCAAAATCCTGGATTACAAAATCCTAGGATAAAAATGCTAAAATGAAAAATTCCGGATTACAAAATTCCAGGTTATCAAGCTCGATTCATAATGTTAGACGAAAATCCAAAATGTTTGCATCCAACTATTGCTCAAATAATATTGATCTATTTTATGTGTCATTTTTTTTTAACATTCATATTCGTTTGGCTTTTACAGTGAATGGAGTGTCATAGATTGTGTTGATTGTTTTTTGTGATTATTAAAATATTTTGTTAGTTTTATTGCTGTGTTGTTAAAATATCTCGTGTTTATATTAATACCGCGCTAATTTTCGATTTTGAATAACCACAAAATTCGCCGTTTAACACAATTTATGTATTTGAACACATTTGTTTACGTTAAACCAAAAAAAATATACAACAAAAAAAAATTAAAATGGCTGTTCTATATAAATAATTTAAAATTTATCACAATATATAACATTTTACAATATATAACAATTAAAAAATACAATTCATTTACGTTAAAGATAAATTTTGTCCAACAATAAAAATAAAAAAATGGCTGTCCTCTATATACTAGTAAAATCACATAATTTAAAAAACAAAATACAACACAATCGTTTTCGCGCACAAAGAAAAATGGTTGTCAACAATAAAAAATGAAATTGCCTGTCATATATAAGCAACAAATAAAATATTTGGGCAATATTTTTGCTATAAATTTTAGTTTTTTTTTTTTTATTAAGTTGGTCGTTTGTTGGATGTTTTGCCCAAAGTTAAAATTATTTCAACTCAATGGGATTATTGTGGGCGTATATTTTCGTCCGTTTAAATTATTTTATTGGGTAAAAAGTTGGATGCAAACATTTTGGATTTTCGTCTAACATTATGAATCGAGCTTCAAATCTTAAAATGAAAAGTCCTAGGATTTAAATGCCGGATAAAAATCTTAAGATAAAATCCTAGGACGACAAATCCTGGGATAAAAATCCAGAGAAAAAAATCTTAGAATAAAAATCCCGGATTACTAAATCCCGGATTACAAAATCCCGGATTACAAAATCCTGGATTACAAAATCCCGGATTACAAAATCTCAGATTTCAAAATCCTGGATTACAAAATCCTAGGATAAAAATGCTAGAATGAAAAATCCCGAATTACAAAATTCCAGGTTATCAAATCTTAGGATGAAAAGTCCTAGGATATAAAATCGTAGGATGAAATCATAATAAATCATGAAATCTAGGATATCATAGTATGAAAAATCCTTGATTACAAAATATCAGATTGCAAAATCCAAGGTTGACAAATCCTAGGATAAAAATCAGGAGATAAAAGTCCTAGGATAAAAATTCCGGATGAAAATCTTAGGATGACAAATCCTAGGATATAAATCAGAAGATAAAAATCTTAGAATAAAAATCTCGGATTACTAAACCCCGGATAACAAAATCCTGGATTAAAAAATTCAATATTTCAAAATGCCGAATACATAATTACGGATTTCAAAATCTCAGATTACAAAATCATAGGATAAAATTCCAAGATTAAAATCGTAGGATAAAAATTCCGGTTTACAAAATCTCGGATTACAAAATCCCGGAATTCAAAATCCCGGATTACAAAATCCCAGATTACAACATCCTGGGATAAAAAATCTCAGGTTACTAAATCCCGGATTACAAAATTCTCAGATGAACAATGCTAAGACAAAAATCCTAGGATAAAAAATCCCGGATTTCAAAATCCCAGATTAGAAAATCCCGGTTTAAAAAATTCCAGATTACAAAATAAAAATAGTATGATGAAAAATCTCTGATAACAAAGTCCCGGATTACAAAATCTAGAATTACAAAACCCCTGATTACAAAATTCTGAATTTCGAAATCCCGGATTACAAAATTCCTGATTACAAAATTCTAGGATGAAAAATCCTAGAAAAAAATCATAGGATAAAATCCTAGGATGAAACTTCTAGTATAAAAATTCGAAGATAAAAATCCTACGATAAAAATCCCGGATTACAAAATCCCAGATTACAAAATCCCAGATTACAAAATTCCAGATTTCAAAATTCTGGGATGAAAAATCCTAGGATAAAAATCATAGGATAAAATCCTTGGATGAAAAATTCGAAGATAAAAATCACACTTAAACTAAATATCAAAGATTTGGTTTTTATTTTACACCATACAAACTGTCTTTAACATCAAAAAAGCATTTATTTTAAAAAGAAAGAAAGCAACAGATCCACCCTGTATAGTTTTGTGTATTGTAGTATTTGTATATGTGTACATATGGAAAAAAGAGGTGGTTGATCCAACTGTCACATTGATAACAATTTATTGATGTTGTAATAATAACGACTTTGGTCGTAAATCGTGGACATAAAAAATGTATTTGCACAAATCATAAATTACCCAAAAGACCAAAACTAAATACAAATCTGACAAAGATGTATAGTAAATGCATGTCCACATTGTGCATATAGTGCTTCAAAAGCATGATGAACTTTTATTTTAATTTTAATGTTGCTAAGTACTAAGAAAAATAATTATCAAGGACATAAAAACCTAGTTTTCCACACATAAATAGAAAAATAAAATGAAAATCTAAAAATAGAATGTCGAAAAAGCTTTTTACAGAAATCTACTCTATCGACGAATTTGTACTAAAAAAATGTATATATTTTCCACCACGTTTCAGATATTGGAAGCTTCACTCTACGTCTCCGAACATTTACCAGATGGCGCTGATGGACTATGGGCAATTATACACGGTGAAACTTGGATTGCGTTGGGCGAATTGGAGTGGATTCCATTTTCGGTACTCCGAAAATCGATTGACATCAATTTATTAGGTTTGTGTAGCTTTTAGCTAAATAAAAAGTTTAATTTATGAAAAACTTGAAATATTTTTTATTTTATTATAAAGGTGCCGCACGTTTAACTCAAATCATGTTACCATTAATTCGACGGGCCGGCGGTCGTATTGTATTTTTATCATCGGCTTTGGCAAAAATTCCAGCACCAATTCGTGGTGCTCAGTGTGCCACCCAAGCTGGTATCGAAGGTTTAGCAATTTGTTTACGTCAGGAGCTAAGACCACGTGGCGTAGATGTGTCTGTAATCGCAACAGGTGAATATTCGGCTGGAAACGCGTGGCTTGATGATTCTTCATTACTTGAACAGGTAAATTTTATATATACACAAATCTATACCTTGACATACTTTCTAAGTAAAACGTAATATTCCTCGGTGGATTTGATTCAATTTAAACAAAAATTCATAAACAAATTTCCCACTATATGAAAATGGAAAAACGAGAAATTATTAGAAAATGTATTTTAATAAATTTACTTGTTGGGTACGGCGATAAGTAAAGTCCCATTAACTTTTTTTTTTTTTGGTAACCCGAACCAAATTTTATTTATATACGAGTAAAAATATGGGACGAAATAATGTTTAGTCTCGATAGGGACATCAACCATGTATCGTAGTCGTTTACCACACTCCCGTCGTCAAAAAAATATTGTATGTATATTTTATGACATTTTCATATACCTGACCTGGAATACATAAATTGTGAGTATATGTGTGTATGGCTATACGTGTGGAAAATAGGGATATGAATTATAGATGCTGAGTTACTGGAAACACAATTTTTATACACATATATAAAGTTTATAATTTTTAATTGGCTGTTAGATAATTCAACAATGAAACACCAAAGATAGATAGGTAGGTGAAACAAAATAATTTAAATGAATTTTAAATGTTGTGTTGTCCCAGTTTTTCATGTGATACATGGAAATCATCTATAGCACAGCATTAAGTGAAAAAACCTTGGCATTATTTTTGTTTTAGTATTATTACTACTACTAATACTACCACTACTATACAAATGATATGATATGGTTTTATTACGTTTTCAAAGTTTTGTTGGAATTGCTATGAAATCGCATTGTACACGTTATCATTCATTTGTTTTGTCTGGATTGTGAATTTTGAATAGTATCGTGTAGTTGAAAAGTATACGTGGAAAAAAATTTATAGTCTCTCATCTTTCAGAGTTGTTGTCGAAAAAAGTAAAATGAAAAACAACGAAGATAAAAGCTGAGGATTGGGAAAACACCGAGGACCAATATACTTGTTGTTAAAACAGATAAGCGTTATGGAATATGCAATAATCAAAACTCATTATTACTTTGACGTGTAATCACTATGAAAATATCTACGAGAGTAGGAGTTACCAAAAATTTTTTTTTTGTTTTATAACGAGCGTGAAGAAAATTTTTTTAACGAATACAGTTCAACAAATGAAATTCGTTCGTTTATTAGAGTAGTCATTGAAATTACACTTGATCACTATTCAAACAATCGGCGTTTTATGGATAGGGCACTTGACTATTACTTATATTACTGTGATTTTACTAATTACTGTGAAAGCAGATGATATGATATTCATATCATCATTGTATCATTCATTGTAAATATATTAAAAATATATAAATATATTTTATAGAAAAAGAAATGAGTGGTGTCGTGGTAACTTCTCGAATAGTAGAATGAGATATATAAAAATAGGATATTGGACATACATGTAGATTTAGTATATAAGCAGCGTATTGTCGTGAGTTGAGTTGAGTTATATTTTAAATGCGAAAGAAAGAAAAAATAGTATCATAGCTCCACCAGTGACAGGTTGCTAATCTATACGAATCAGAAACAGGCAAAAATGTAACAAATGGTGTCAACGGTGAGATTGTGAAGAATACTGAATCTCGACAAAAATTGTAGAAGAAAAACAATTCCTGCTAGAAACAAATAACGAATTTCCGGAAATTTTTTTATCTACGTAAATGGCTGTAAAGACATTGCCACATAGCACCGATACGAACATTTATATGTGATGATTTCTTTATTAATAATAAATTAATGAAATTTATTAACTATATAATTAATTAACAAAACTCAAAAATTTCAAAAATTTTACAAATTTCATTCAAAACTATTAATTATTTATTTCCATCGTCCGTCATCACAAAATCGTGGCTAGATCGTACATTTTTTTTCGTAGCCGCCATTTAAATATTTCAAACGATTTCCGCATTCACATTTTCTGTGTGAAATATTTTCTCTATCTAATTTTTTTTGTGTTGTTATATAGTTGCCTTTGTATTCGTATTTCATTTGGTTAGTTTTCATTTATTTCACATAGCTGCCATTTTTATCAATTGTTCGTTATGAAATGACCTACGACGAATATGCTCGAAAATATAACCGACGTTGTTGTAATTTTTTATTTTTTTTTGTCATGTAGCGGTGAAACCAAAAATACGAACAAATACGAACGTTCGTTTTTTTTTCTCTATGTAGGCGAATTCAATGTTGTGTTCACACCGTTCGTTCCTTCTGTTTTGACTTTTTATTAACCAATAGGATTTGTCAAAAATTACGGTTTTTTCTTTGGTATTTTTTTCATCAAGTTGATCTTTTTTACTGAAATAATATGAAAAAAGAGACAATACGATGTATAGCAGTAGAGACAGAAATAAAAGCCACGTTTCAATGCCAGCATAATAATACTAAACACTATCACTGTTTGAATTATAATAAGTATTTTAATCATAATTTATTTTAAATCAAATAATTTTAAAAAAATATAAAACAAAACACAAAACAAATATTTTTAAATCACTAACGAAAGCTACAATCAATGTCAAAAATCTCAACGATAGGTGGAAATAAAATTGATCTGTATTTTTTTCATCAACCATGAATCATCACAATAATACTGCAGAATATTTACCGAACGAACTAACCGAATGAACACAACAATGAATCCGCCTTGTGGCAATGCCTGAAAAAACCAACAATGTGAAAAGTCAAACAAAAGATGAAACAGCAGCCGCAGAGCGGAATAAAATAAATAATAGAACAGCAGTGCATCATTGTAATGGCTAAAATAGGAGAAATAAAACCGTCTAGAAAAATTTCTTAATAAAACATTTAGAGAAATGTCCCTTTCTCTTCTTCGTAAAGTAACAAAAAATTACAAAGTGTTTTTATAACCGAGATTCAGGATGGTGAAACGGAAGTTCAACAAGTTGAACCAAAATTTAAATGTCTTGAAAAAAGTAACTTGACTTCAATGTAATCGAAACGCTATAGTAAGTTCACCTTTGATAAAACAACATTACATTTGCCATATTCAAGTTACAGTTTAAAACATCAATCACCAGAAATTATTGGAGTGAAGAACATCGCACGGCACCATCGTTTGTATTATTAAAAGATACTGCAACTAAGGCTCTACAGATCGTTCCAAAAAATCAAAGTGGTGATAACGATAGAGTAATGCAAACATTGGAGTGTAAATATGGTGGTGATCATAAGTGAGAACTCTACAAAATGAAACGAAGAAGCCGACAACTAAACAGTAAAAAGTCACTACAAGGTATATGGCAGATATTGAGAGATTGGTCTATCTTACATTTCAAATAGCTCTACCAGACAGTCGAACATACATTACCCAACGATATAGCATAAATTAGATGCAAAAAATGGAAATAAGTAATGAAAAGAGATAGAAGTAAATCGTCAAAGAAGCTCTGAGTTTGGAACCTATCAATCAAATGCTTGGATTTAGACAAAAAGAGCCATTTCTTCAAAAATTGTCTAACAAGGCGTAGAAAACGATACAGAACTCCATTGTCAATAGTTTGCAGGCCAAGGAAAGAAGTTAAGAGATTGACTGTAGAATCAGGTGAAAGCGATTATGTAGAACGGCAAGAAAAATGGTCGAGAGCACCATGGCCAATTTTCCGCAAACCAAGGGGCAAAGAAAACAGCAATAGACCGTAATGTTGGATATGTGACAAGGTAGGTCACTTATCACGAAATCATAGGAGAAAGAAGGGAAAATCACTATCCTCTAGACCAAAACGAGAAGCAATGAGGTAGTAGCCAGGAATAAGGTTTAAACAGATTTCACACAAAACTTTAAAATTAATTCAAATTAGATTTTTAAAAAATGGAATTAACATTACAAATCAATTGAATTAACCGTTTTATAACCAATACCGTTAGGTTGCTTTACTTGTGGTAAATAAACATTGCGTAGCCTTTTCTGAGTAATAAATTCGGGATCAGGGAAATAAAATGGCCAATATTTCGCGTCTATTTTAGTCTTTGTGGCACTGGTTGTTTGACTGTTCATTAATTGTGAATATTTAGAGACCACCACAAAAACGTTCTGACTTATATCCAAACGTTTAAAATCCTAAAGCACCATTTTATTCCCATACATTCTGTTATTAATGTTATAAGTCTGCGTTTGAATTTGTTAACCACGACATGAGAGGTTTTTGTCCCTTAGAAATGTCGAGTTCCGCAATAATTACATTCGTGATTCACGTCATCCATAAAATTCGTTAAGAGTATTGTTGACATTTCTTCGATTTGTTTCCGTCCGACTTATTTTTTGCTTGTTATTATTCTAGATTCATAAACCTTTCACGATCTCGCTAGCGCTCCCATTCAGACTGCCCTGGTGTCTTAATGTTTAACACTGGTCATTGTTCTTGTGGCACACATGGTGTGTATCTTTCTCGATCGCACTGTATTTTCTATTCCAGCTGCTCCAGAGTCATTATAACTTGAGAAACTAAACTAATTACTCTCCTGTAAACTATACTACGTCATATTGTCAATTACACTTTACGTTCAACTATTTCCATTTATTAAATTGGTTGCAATCAGCAATACATTTTAAAATATATTTTGAATTGTGAAGTTCAAGCAAATTCTTCTAAAAGCCACACAGTGAACCATAAACTTTAATATTCATGAATTTATTTATTTTGAAACCTTTTTGTGGATTATGGTAAAATATTTATTGTTGGTTTACTGAATTGACTACTCTGTAGTTATTTTATAATAATGAACTATAAATTTGCAGCTGAATTGCATTGTTTTTCTTTCAATGAACCAATTGTAATCACGATGGTGGTTGAGTAGCATGTGGGAGTGAGATAGTGGGAATGAATGGAAGGGTAATTGATTGTGACAGTGGTGTAAAAAATAAATAAATATATATATATATATATATATATATATATATATATATATATATATATATATAAATATATATATATATATATATATATATATATATATATATATATATATATATATATATATATATATATATATATATATATATATATATTTATATATATATATATATATATATATATATATATATATATATTTATATATATATATATATATATATATATATATATATATATATATATATATATATATATATATATATATATATATTATATAGATGATTTAATTAAAGAGTCGGTAGCGTACTTCGCTTTATAGAAATTCGTATATGCGCTAATTTTGTTTCCACAAACTATACATAAAACATTTTAATTTTTTTCGATCAAGTAGGCATGCATTTAAACAAAAACTTTAAGAAATAAAATAAAAGAAAAGTATGCCGTTGTTAAGAATCGAACTCGAAACATTCTACGGCGTGTTGTTGTTTTGTCATCGTTAAAATTTTATCAAAAATAATTGTTCCTTACTCTCAAGCCAGCCTAGCCCGCTAAATACAACTACAAGAACAATAGCCCAACTGCCATTTGTGTCAGTTAAATTAATTTCTATAGTGTAATCATGTCAATTCAAAGTTCTGTATTATTGGTAAGTAGGTAAAGTAAAGTTTATTGTAAATTCCTCGTAAAAGTGTACAAACAGTAGAAATAGAGGCAAGGTATAAAACGGAGATGTTTAGAGACATCTACTACAAACACCCATATTCTATTAATCCTTCATCAAAACTCAAAACTGAATGACAATCAATTGATTAAACTGTAAGTGCATCACTCCATGCAGAAGATGCTTTTTATCGGTTACGGGAAGATGTATGTAACCGAAGCCCCATGAAATGGAACACCATATTTGAAGGAAAGGTAATGGTGCTCGGAGCAGACTTTAAATAAACACTTTCTGTGATACCATATCCTCAAACAGCGACAGTTGTGGAAACCGTAATAAAATTTAGTGATCAGTAGACAAAATTCCACAAATTTAAATTGAAATGCAATATCGATGTATATAGTTAAAGAGGTCTTTGGTGACAAACCATGATTGTTGATACCAACAATGTCGTCATTAACATTAACCGTAAACATTAACCGTAAACTGCTTAATATTGAGGAACAAATGACTTAAGAGTCAAATTGAACCTAAAATCAAAGGATAATCTAATTCGGTAGGAGACAATTTCTTATGAATTAATCATTTGCAATGACAACTAATAGATTACAAGGTCAACCAATGAAATGTGTTGGCATATACCTTCTCCAACAATCATTCTGTCACGGCTGCTTTAGTTTTTCACTAGAACACCCCGTTACCAAAACATTAAGATCAAAAACGTGGTTTTTGGGTAAGTTTGTTACAAATATAAATAATTCCTCGCATACAGTACTTGGGGCAGAGCGGTTTGCTAGTAATAAATAAAAAGAGGACAACGGACTATGATATAACGAGCAATAACCTTAAAATAATGCATTCATACATTAATAATAATGCATTAATAACGCAGTGAACTGTAAAAGTGCTGGTTATGCTTTGAACAAGCAAATAATTAGTTTAGCAATTTTTGATGGTAAATCTAATTAACTTCAAGTTTGACCTCCAAATTTATTAGCAAAATGAAAAGGTGAAAAAAAACCGAAATGCCAAATTTAAACAACATATTGGAAAAACAGTTCCAACTGTTCAAATTTCCATTTAAGAAATGTTAAAACCCTTATAGCAAGTGTACTATAATGATTAATGAAGTTTGCATACAAATTTTAATGTCGATTCTCATCACAAATCTTTGAGAACCGTGACTAAAGCTAAATAAATAGTTAAACGTCAAAATGATGCAGTAAAATTTTTTGTAGAACTTCCATAATTACATTTAAATTAATAGGTTCCAGCTCCCTGCACAAAAATGTATCTATTAGTCAATAATCCTCAAACCATAATTTGACTACTGGTAAGATACTTTAGCAGTTTTCCTAAAAATTTGAGATGATAGGAGAAAGTCAATTCTTGAAATCCTGAGTTTAAAAATAAAACTTATATGCTAAGTTACAAGCAAAATATTTTTAGAGTTTAGTTACCTGCTACTCGAACCTAAAACATTGTATTAATCGAATTGGTTATATCAACCCGTGAAATATATGACCTACTACTCCATGATCTATGAATAAAATTAAAGGAAAAAGTCAGAGTTCATCAATGTGAAAGGTACTTCTTTAAAAACAATGACGCAACATTTGTTTTCTTGGTTGACCTTTCATGTTATTTAATATTTATTTTGCTTTCTTATACCTGACTGTATTTACTGCATGTCATAATACCGTCTTCTTGGTTCTAGGGTATAATTTCTTGCAAATAATCGAATAAATTACCTACCACCTACATTCATTTTTTTTATATATATTCCTTTCAAATATGATTTAATGACATCAAAATTATTCCCAGTCGCACGTATTTATCAATAGACCAAGTAAATATAAACAAAAAAGTTTGTTAAGGATATTTTTAAATTTAATTTTGTTCGAAAACATCCTTTGAAGAAAAACCAAATAAAAAAACAGACTCCCTCAGCAAATAAATCGTTTTCTATTTGTGTACAGATAGGAGTACATATTTTGATATTGTGTCGTATTTATCGTAACCCACATCAAAAACAAGAAATTAAAAAACAAATCCGATAGGGGTTCTCATTTTTCACACAAGGAAAATCCTTAAATCATACGCATCATAATAATTTCCCGTTCCGAATGTTTGAGTCAAACTTTTCATCTTATGCTATGTGTGAAATTTACCACGAATCTGTTTAAAGCTTATATTGTTTTATCGGTCGAGGTACAGGGTTCAATTCTTAAATAACGAAAAATCCCAGCGGGATTTGTTAACGCTGGATTGCGATTAGTGATGACAGTGATCTTTGTCCAAGTGCAAAATCCATCCTTTTTTGTACTAAATGAACAAAACGCGGCAACTTTCCAATTATCAGGCATTTTTTCGCATCGATATACTAATCAAACAACGTAAAAAGATGCAACTTTCAGCACGGACGAACTAAAAAGAGAGGCATTGTTCTCTTTATGGGTCTTGTATCTTTGTATTATTATTTCTAATAAACCAAGGTGCATTGACAATGCATCGTAATACTTTGTTCTGGAATTTTTGTATAATCCTAAAGCTAGTTTTCTTTTTGCATCCCCAGAGCTGGATGCCATAGGTCCAAACAGGCTAAAGTATTTGCCTGTATAAAGCCTGTATTGTGAATTGCAAGCTCATTGATTCTTCTAATTAGCCAATACATTTTACTGAACTTTATATCCAGTTCTTGCCTTTTTTTCTTGACATGCTCTTTCCATTTTAACTTGGATTCGGGCGTCATACCCAGGTATTTTGCCGAGTTTGCATGTGTTATTTCCTGCCTTTTTATGTAAATAGGTAGGTGATCTACTTTCAGACAGATTAAAATTCTCCATTTTTTGTCAAGTGGGCAATCTCATTCACTGTGTGCTGTAATTTGCTGGTTGGCTCTTCGATTATACTTCCAACCGCCAAAATCACTGTATCATCCGCAAAGGTTGCAATATTTGTTTCTCCAGTAATATGTACGCCATTCGTATAAAGCAACAAAAAGACTAGTCCCAGCACGCTCCATTGTGGTACTTGTGTTTCGATTTTCTTAAGTGATGAGAATTTCTCCTAAATATTTCACTATGAAATATCTCCCTTCATTGTAGGATCTTAATATCTCATAAAACTGATTAGGGTGGTCGCGATGTGTTCCAGTCTTCGATGCCAGACTCGTTCAAAAGCTAGGGCAATATCAAAGAAAACTCCAGAGCATAACTTTTTGTTTACAAGCTTCTTCTCAATCACGTTAGTAACTTTATGTACCTGCTCATGGTGGATTGTTTCTCTCTGAAAACAAGTTGGTGAGATTCTAACAGGTGTCTTTCATCAATCAGAGGTTTCATCCTTTTAAGGAGTAATTTTTCGAACATTTTGGATAATGATAGTAATACAGATATATGTTTGTACGACGTTTTCTTATTAGCTGGCTTATTAGGCTTGGATATCACAATAACTTCTGCTATTTTCCACTGCTGAGGAACATATTTCATTCTAAATGCTGCGTTAATTATATGTAGAAACTTTTTAAGAACTTTTCCTGTAATTAGATCGTATCCAGGAGCTTTTTTACATTTAGGTTATGTTTGAGTTCATTTTTGAGTTCTTTCACTGTAACTGGTCATATGTCTAGCTCTCTTTTTGCATTAGAAATATATTTTTATCTTCTGTTTGTCTAGTCAAAGGTTTAAAAGTTTCTTCCAGATGTTCATCAAAAAGATCAGCTTTATCTTTAGGGCTTTTGGCGCAAGTAACATTTGCTTTTTTGGTTGGTGGCATCTGCTCTTTTGGTCTTTCCAGTCCTTTTGTAGTTTCCCATAAAGATAAATCACTTTTTTTGCAGCCTAACAGACTTATTAAATATTTGTTGAAGCTTGCCGCTTTGGTTTCTTGTATTAACTTCTGCAGCTTGTGTTTGAGCTGATTGAAATTAGTTTTGCTCTCTGGTTTATCTCGATTTATATTCCAGATTTTTGGAGCTTTCCGCTTTTCTCTGTGAGGAGTGGGTTCCCTTGCTGCAATCTGAATATTATTTATGAGCAGCTCTACTTCTCTTTTAAGTTATGTTTTTGATTGGGTTAATTTTTCAATTAACGGTGCAAAAGTTTCTCAATTAGTCTTCCCGTTTGTTAACCTTGGTGGCTTAACTTTTCAATTATTTTCACTGATATCGTAAGTATGATTGGAGAATGATCCGCGGATAAACCTTCATCATTTTCAATTTGGATATAATTTTCTGAAATACTTTCAGCTGTGACAAACTCAATCACGTCTGGTAGTTTGTTTGTGTCCGTTGGCCAATAAGTAGGAATACCACTTGCATGAAACTCGCAGTTTATTATCATTGTTTCTATGTCAAGTTTGACATCTTCAAGGTGTTTAATGTTTTCTCTGATGAAGATAGTTGCTGAATGTATAGAATGGAAACAAGAGTTACCTTTTATTTTTGCATAAGACTTTCTAGTGAAACGGCTCGAAAGATTTCTAGTTCTGGAAAATGCTGCAGAAGTCCATTAGCATTCTAGGTTAGTATTAAAAAATTTTTTCTACAAATCTGGTTAATTTTTCTTTGATTGCTACTTGCTGTTTAAGGTTAACTTCTCTTTTGTTTAGAAGCTCTATATTTTCTTTTATTTTAGAGAAGCGATTGACATAGCATTAAGGGTATTTTGCATTATTGTCATAGCTTGTTGAATTTTAACATTTTGATCTGATGGCCCATGTAGTCCTTGTCTTACTTCTTGTGAGTCTGAGAATCCTTCTGTCACTTTCGCACTATGTAACGTAGTGGCAGTTTCTGTCTGGATTTACTTTTCTTTCATTGCTCGCAATGTCTGGTTTTTGTTTGCCCTATTTTGCATTGTTTGCTGTGGTTTAGCTACTTCATACCCTCTATAGCTAGCAAGGTGGGTTCCTTGAGAATTAGCACATTTTGCTAGTTTGTTCCTATTTATCACGCAGTTTTTTGTATCATGCTTTCCCGCATATTTTTCACATCTATTTTCTAGATTGCAGTATTTTTGCATGTGGTTGTATGCTTGACACTTTTTGCATTGATGTATGATTCCTGTCAACTTTTTCAATGGCTCCATTTGGACAACCATTTTCAAGATGTTCCTAATGTTGAATATGTTCTCAATTTTCTCTGAGTTTGCAAAGGTCAGTTTGAATCATGGTACCTTTATTTTGTTAACAGTACTCCATCCGCTGATGTAGGCTTTCTTTCAGTTTTAAACATATTAACTGCATCTAAGACCATTAAATATTTTCCTTTGAGGTTTTCAATTATCTTATCTGGTGTGCATGTTTGATGTAGACCCCTAGCAACTACTCTAATGGGTCGGAAATTTTTGTCTAAAGATGTATACTATTGGAGACCTTTATCATTCAATGCAGTTGAAAGTTTTCTATAACTGGATTAGGCATATTTACCCTTTTGTTTAGCGACATAAGCGTATACTCCTTTTCTGTCTCTTATTTCATTAATGCGATATCCAAGCTAAATTTATCGACATGTGTGAAATTAATTGGTGGTGGAGGTTGTCCTTTCTTGTTCTTGCTGATAGTTGGTAATTGGTAATTGGTTTACCTTTGCTCCCGATTCACACTGATGCTCATTTCTGGAGACGACTCATCTTTGGGAGTCATTATCAATATTGAGAGTTATTAATAGTTACTTGGGATGAAGTCGTCCGCAGCCATCTTTAACTGTAGTGTACCGCTACTTACATTTGGATCCTTTAGAGTTGGTGATCTCAACATTATCGTGCTCTTAGGAAAGTTGTTCCTTTTTTTGGCTATAGTTCGTCCCATCCAAGATTCATGGTATCGGCAACCAAAGATGATTGATTTGATGCTGAGAGTCACATTTGTCTCGTTTTTTAATTTTGTTAGGTTATTCCTTCTTATCATTTTAATTCTCATGAGTAGAAGTAACGGTCACCCATGATAGAACTTTGCGTTATCATAGGAAGGCAATGGGTTTAAACCAAATATCACCAAATTCGGAGTTCACTTACTAATGACTAAACACACAGCCATCGGCGTATGTAGTGCCACCTTAGCTTGGGTGTACTAGTTTTTAGTCCACTCTGAGTATTAGATTTCCCCGGTACTTGCCATATCTGGCAAGCTTTTCCCTATCCGCTAACTGGGGAGGCGCCTGATGGGGGAACTGGCAAGCCCCCACAGAAGCAATGAATTGATGAAATCAACCCTTTTTACTTTTCATTTTCTGCAGGGTAAAAAAAATTCTAGAATGTCTAGAAATAGTCCAGTACCACACTAAAGTTTTCATTCTAATCACGAATGGCTAAAGACCTAGAAAGTTTTAAAAAAATCATGAAGCCAACTAAATCTGTAAATATATTATTTGTGCTGTGATTATTATACCGAGTAGTTTTATACTCTTAGGTCTTCACCCGTGACAACAGATGTTTTAAAACGCAGAGCAATGTCCGCGCTATATCAAAGAATCAATTTAACTGTTAACTGAAGCACTCTCAATCACCAAACACAATTCTAACGTAGTACTCCACTATAGTTGATGAAACAAAATACCAGCATAATTTATAATGCAACCTTACTAATGATTCATTAAAGGCCACTAATATAAACAGGTCGTTGCTGGCATGTACTGTATCAATATTAAAGTTGCAATGAGAAAATTTAATTATTATTATTCGAAATATCCTGAAACTTCAGGGTGTAATTGCTAAAAAACGATGGATTCGATCTAATTCAGTTGTTTAATTATTTTAATAAAATTCAATTTCTAGTTTTTTGGGCAGTTCAACAAATAAATTAGGAAAATGTAGTTTGCAAACATTTTTCTAATTTATATACAAATAAATAAAATATATTAAATAGATAAAATATTTCTAAATTAATGAATAACTCTAAATTTATTAGTTTTTAAGGTAAAATTTGTATTCTTAGGATCTTTTAGTTTTGTTGGAGTGTAGAGTGGTTTTGTCTGTGCGTAATATTTGGGTGGTCTCTTTTATGGTTTAAATTAAAATTTATATGTTGAAAGATCAATTTTATTTAAAAAAATGAAGTTATAAAAATTATATCTGTACCAGAAAAGCTCTGAAGATTTTGTGTTAAACAGAAAAGAATATCCGTATGCTCAAATAAGCGACGTTGTTGAAAGCTATCATCCCGAAGATGATAGATGCCGGCTTCTCCTACAAATTACATGTTTTAACGAAGATCTTAAGGGCCGTGAAATAATAAGTGTCGAATCACGTATCCTTATTTAATTTGCGTACAAATGCCGATGTTATTTAATTAATTTCGATATCTTTATATTTTATATTTTTATATTCTGTATCAGATTATATTACGTATCAGATTTGAATTTTGGTGTTTATATTGTTATATTATTGTATGTTATATTATTTCATATCTTTGTACTGTTATATTATGGTTTATATTACCACTATAGTACGGTACTAAATTAACACCTAATTTTTTAGCAACAACGCAACGGAACGAATTTCAAGGGAAACTAATCCAATTTATTACAGCATATGAATTTTATAATATTATAATTAATTAAATTATAATTTCAGATTGAAATTAATTCTATTTCTTACTGCCTATGGCTAAGAGCAATTAGTTCATTAATAGATTTTGTTTTTAGGAAACCTCAGATTACAGATGAATGGTGGCACATTGGAGTTGCTGATAAGAGATGGCAGAATGCAGAGCAGTACAACAAAAATGTGATTGTCTTACATTAACAGTAGTTTGAATATTGGATACCGGGAAATCGGACCAATTAAGTCATAACTAACATACTTTTCCTTTCCCTAACCCACAAAAATTTACTAACTATTGGCCGCCAAGGTGTCTGTAACCGGGTCGATCTCAATAATTTAACTAGTATCCTTCCATATCCTTCCAAGTATATGTAAAAACGGGTGTACTGTGGGCCCGGCGCTTTCCGGGATATCCTGTTTAATGCTTGTCAGTACATTCAAAATCAATCATTAAAAAAATCAATCATTCGAAATATCCTGAAACTCCAGAACGTTTCCTTTAAATTCAATTTTAATGCAAAACACTAATAATTTTCCCAATTTTCAGAAAATGATTTTTCTTTTATTTTATAATTGTTTTGTTTCTTTTCAGGCAAAATTGATGTGGTCGTCGTTGAGCGAAGAACAAAGAAAATCATACGGTGAAGATTATTTTGAATCAGCCATTCGATCATTGGAAAAATATACAAAAGCTGTAAGTGTTTAACATTTTTATTATAATAACGGTATTTGGAACAAGAAGTTATATTTTAAGCATATTTTAGTTTTGACATAATTATAGAAATTAATCACTACATGGTGTAAGAAAAAAGGAAATGGGGTACCTTTACCTTCAAAACAAAAACCACTTTAAAACTAACAAAATAAACAAAAACACCTAAACACATTAAACTAGTACTCCTTGATGGGGTCCTAATGAATTCTTATCACATTCTTGATTTCATGATTCAATAGAAGACATTTTAGTGTCGTTTATTAAGTATGCGTTAAAATTATGCAAGGTGTCATTAGGGATATAAGTTATAATTGCCTTTGAATTCATCTGATACTTCCGCATATTTAGTCATTCTGTTGCATTGATTAGAGAAGGTTTAAGAGACTGACACTCCTTATTACAAAGAGATTTGTTTTTCGTCAATGGCAATCGCATCACGTACCGGTGAAAATTTGTATATTACACCAAGTGCTTTTTAAAATTGGCCATCTTAAATACTTTTATACAATTATAACTATATACAGGGTGTCCGAGCTTGGGATGCTAATTCATTAAAGGGCGATCCTTTGTTTTATTTTAAAAAATTTGTAATGGAGGGGATCAATTTTTGATGTCCTTTGAAATACAGGGTGTTTAAAAAATTAGTTCAGAAAAAGGTACACAAAAATATTAAGATAGCACTGCAAATAAAGCAATTATAGGACTATAGTCACCGATGTAACAAGAAAACTGTAACAAGAGTGGATGACTAATGCGGGTGGTTACTGCAAAATGCGTTGAAGAATCAAGCTTATTAAGCTCAAAACTCTACCCATCTACCAATAGAATCAAAATCAGTCAGGTACCATTTGCAAACAAAGCTATAGATACTTAGGAACTTCACTATTTAGATATTTAGGAGCTAGAGACTTAACATAAAGTTCCGAAAACGTATTGGCTCAAAGGTAGAGGAGGCTTTAATTTTCAACAATGCACAACAAGCGGCTGCTTAATCAGAAAATTCTGAAGCATTTTTGGATCTACGCCGTCCAACTTAAAGGATGTACTAAGCAAGCAAACGCTAGAATTAGACAGACACTTAAAAACTGAATTCTTGATAGCATCGTCAATGCTCCTTAATCATTAAGTCAATGTCCCACATCCCTCCCTCGTTGGAATTCAAACCCGGTACCTCCAGACCCAAATACCGCAGCTTTAACCACTGCGCCAATTGCTCGGTAGCGAAAAAATTTGATCAGCAGTTGGATTACGACGAAATCCTTTTTGTTAATCACCTACTATTTCCTCCACCAGAAGAGTGATTCTGACCAATATTATATGGAAGAAAGTAACTTGTATCCTGTGCAAAAGAGGGTCATGCCACGATCACATCAGCAGCATAACAGGTCAAAGTTGATCCTTTACTGCGATCTCTTACAAGATCTTTTAGACCATACTTTTTTACAGTTGGTGATCGTTGTAGGTGGATAGCCCAACGGACAATATTACATGAAAATATGCATGGCATTGAGGTGATTGCATGGCGAGGTTTAATCTCAAGCCCGCGGTATGTTTAAGCCAACCATCACTATACGACTGGTGACATTCGTGACTATGCCGCGATAGTTTTTTGCATTTTAGCGATTTTGATTTTCAAGGATAAAGCATAACTCCAATTTGCCATACTAATTGAATAAGGAAAAATTTTTCCACAAAGTATCTCCTCCGAATACAAAGAGCTCAAAATTAATGCAATCAACCCCAGAGGAACGTGTACAAATCGTTCCTCTGAGGTTGATTGCATTAATTGCGAGATTCAGACAAATGTCAAATACAGTATTTGTTCAACATTAACTAACTCAAAGAAATGCTCCTTCAAAGGTATCGATTACAGCATCAATGTTAACAAGGTTTCCATCCTAGTCTCAAATGCCAAAATACTAAAGTTGGAAGGTATGATGCAGCACGGTGACTCTTTTTAAAAAAGTACCTAAACTACGCTCATTGCTAAGTGGTTTAACTCTTAGGACTTAAGCCTTTTTATACCACTCACGCTTTTTTTGGCAATAATTTCATTTGGCGGTTCTCTTAGTAATGACTGCATTGTTGGTGTAAGCAATTGTGAAATGTATTCGGAGTTTTTTGTATGCTTTGCTACATTGTTCGATATCAAGACAACTCACCTCATTAAACAAATAACTTGTGGATTTAATTTTTACCACACATAAAGTCTTCTGGGCGGCAGTGATAACTAAAGTTTTTAATACGTCTCAAAGAACGTTCACATCATCAGAACGGTGGGCGGTTTTTACAATGCAACTGCTAACAACATTCTGAAATTGTGCTTTCTCATCTTTGTTAGAGATGTAACGTAAGGTAGGTTTTCCTGTGATCTCTAACGAAAACTGCCATCTACGCTTTGCAGTGACCAATTGACCATTTTGCCTACAATTTTTGCAGCCAACCAATAAGATCTTACATGTTGGATAATATGGGACCTTCCTTGAAAACTAATACATGGTCAATTTGACTTCGGGGCCTGTTATAAGGGTGTGTCAGTGTTCATGTTTCCATGTGGATACCATGATGAGGAAACAATATGATAGACGCAATGAGGTCATGCACGATTGCAATGTACCTAATCCTATTTTCACTATCGGTTGTTAGATTATATTGAGAATATGACCCTTTTTCATATAAATCAATCTGATTTTTGCTAGCTCTAGCATTAAAGTAACCAATCGCTATTCTGATGTCGTGCTCCAGCATAGATCTCATCAGATCATCGAAATTGTTTTAAATTGTAGCTCAGACGTATGGTTGCCGAATGCTTAGAAATACAAAACAGCCTTTTTCGTCATCGAGTTTGTTGGAGTGCAACTAGTTCTAAGCGATGCACCTGCTGATTTGAACTGGTTAGATTTTGGATCTTATAGATCCATATTTAAGACATGGGAGTGAACCCCGACCACTAAGACTATTTATAATAATCTAACAGTATATCTGTTTAAGAAACTAACGCCGAACATTCTAATTTAACACTGAGTGCTTGAAATGTATCTAACAATTTCGTTTTTTTCCTTCTATTTCTAGGAGCCAGATTTTCGTCCAGCCTTAAAATGTTTAACCGATTCGATCGTTCGTACATTTCCACTACCACGTTACACTCCAATCACAGCATCGGAAAAGCTTCAAACATTTATTGCTGAACATCTTCCACCATCGGTATACGAAACAATTTATTTAAAGTAAATTACAAATATAGCCTGTCGACCATCATCCCAACATCATCAATGTGAAATGAGCTGTATGACGGGTGTTTTATAATTTTTATAATATAGAGCAAAGTTTTTTTTTTTTTTTTTTTTTGTACAAATGCTGCAAAATACATAAAAAGTTAAAAACAATAAAAAAAACCAAAGCTCAAATATAAGCTCGTGTAATATGGAACTTTTAATTTTTTTTTTTGTTTAAATTAATTTTTGATATTACGATAAGGATTAATCATTATATAGCATATAATCATAATATTTATGGTATGGTGCAATGTGTATTTATGCTGGATGCATCAGAAATTAGCATGACAACACCTGTAACTTGTACACAATGCATCAATTTTTGGTATAACTGAATGTGCACAGCTAATATGTACCATACCAACATAAAAACATGCATATACATACATACATACATACATAACACTGTACCAGATTTTCTTTCATTTTCCGTTTTATGTTTTTTTTAATGTTTAATTTCTTGTAACGTTGGAATTTAATTTTTATACTTTGGTGTTAGATGAAAATGAATAATAATTATAGTAATATAACGATGTGCATAACATAATACGAACGTTTTTTGTTGAATACATAATAATAATATGTATATAAGAATCCATTTTTATGTTTAATAATTTATGCTTTCATTTTTTTTTTTAGTAATAATAGGAAGAACAAAATACTATAAATAATAAAAAATTATATTAAAAACTATCCGTGTCTTAAGTGTTGTTATTAAAAATATGTACACCTTCGTTGGTTTTGTGTAACACACCATGAATGTGGTGGGTGAAATGGTAAATTTGAGGTCGTAAAATTGTTTAACTATATGAATATTATTAACTACATGATAATGTGGAAGGTAACATTTATGCCACTTCTGTGATAATAAATTTAATGCGTTTACCAAATGTGGCATCTAGCATCCGTGCAATGTAATAAAGTTAGGTGGGAAAATGTGAACTTTTATTCAAAAATGTTGAAAAAATATTGATAAAAACATATTAAATGAAAACCTGATCACCCATGCATAATTTGAAAGAAACAAATGGTTTCTTGTGTAGCATTTGACATTGCCATATACTCGG
This sequence comes from Tipula confusa, assembly GCA_963556175.1. Taxonomy (NCBI): domain Eukaryota; kingdom Metazoa; phylum Arthropoda; class Insecta; order Diptera; family Tipulidae; genus Tipula; species Tipula confusa. The sequence continues at coordinate 72,525,684 of OY744476.1, forward strand.
CTTCGGTGGTTTACAAAGCGACAGGCAGTTGTTTTTCCCACAGTCAGTTTTTCCATTGTCTTTCGCTCATTCGATAAGATTTTACAAAATATGTGCGTTTTTATAAAATGACTGTATTACAATAACAATGTTCTGTTAAAGTTAAAATGAAGCTATTAGGAGTTCTTGAAATTAGCTCTAATGCAGAAGTAAAAGATACTTCTCTATCGCATATTAGAATTAACTTTTCGTCAAAGCAAAACACCCCAGTAGGTCTACTGCGTATTCCGATCTGAAAGTAAAACCGATCTGAAAGTTCAATATCGTACTGCGTAAACCGACTTTCAGTTAATAATTTCTGAAAGTCGGAAAATAGTTTTGATAACACTGGTCAACAAAAAATCATTTTTTGCGTGTAACAAGAAAATTTTTAGCTGATTTAGTTAAGAACGAGGTCAAGTAAAGTAGAAGTAGTAGTCAAATATTTTAAATACGAACAGTTTTATTGTAATATGAATTTTTTATTTTATTTTTAACTACAAAATTTTTAACAAAAATTAGATTATAATCAATGTTACAATATAAGTATAAGTATTGCTTTATGACTTTCTCCTATACTTAGCATCAGGAACGTCTCGTTGTAGACCCCAACAGTAATCCGCCAGCATACTTCGACTCCATTTTCCTTGGTATCGTTTTTCTATTGTAAAAATATCTTGGTGGAATCTTTCACCGTGTTCATCACTAACAGCATCCAAATTTGTGGGGAAAAAGTCTAAATGTGAATGTAAAAAATGTATTTTTAGGGACATATAAGGCCTAATGCCTTATAGTGAACTAAAAGTTCCTCGACTATATTTTCGTAGTCATTTGATCGGTGATTTCCGAGAAAATTTTTGGTGATTTTTGTAAATGATTCCCAAGCTGGTTTTTCTAGATCGTTGAGTTTTTCTTTAAATCATTCATCTTGTATCATTCATCATGTCTGATTTGGGGACCTACAAATATGCCCTCTTTAATTTTGACGTCACTGATTTTGGGAAATTTTTCTTTTAGGTATAAAAATCCAGCACCATCTCGATCCATTGCTTTCACAAAATTTTTCATCAGGCCTAGTTTTATATGGAAAGGTGGTAAATATATGTCATCAGGTTTTACTAAAGGAGCAAGTTGCACATTTTTCAGTCCTGGAGTAAGAGATTGTCTTTTGGGCCAATCCTAAAAAAAGGGCAACAATTTTTAAATTTCTTCAATGCTTCCATTGATGTTCGTTATATTTGATCTTTTCCAAAAGAAATATTATATTTTCATACGATTCTTTCATGTTAGCAGCGTGGCCAATCGATATGGAAGGAAGTTTATTACCATTATGTAACAGAACAGCCTTTAAACTTGTTTTTGAAGCATCGATAAATAAATGCCACTCTTCGATTTTGTATTGTATTCCCAAAACATTCATAACGCCACCGACATTGTGACAAAATACCAGATCGTTATCCTGTGAGAAAAAACTTTTCAGCTCTTGGTTTCGATGCCGAAAAAGAGTTATTTTTGTGTTTGGTTGCAATAAATTCCATCCTTTTAATCTAGACCCCAATAGTTCTTCCTGTTATTTTGACAAACGTAAATCACGAACTAAATCATCGAGATCTCCTTGAGATAATAGATGTGGTTTTTTGTCTTCAGTGAGATAAATCGATGAGGAAGCTACTTGAAAATCAGGATCTATACTGGCATTATCTGCTTCCTCTGATTCAGTAGATAGATCGGATAGCTGATGTGGCTCTGGTATAGGTAGATTTTCACTGTGAGGAATCGGTCTTTTGGCAGATAACACTTCAGGATACTTAACTTGTTTTTTAGTTTTGATTGTAATACCTTTTGTATTAGTAAGACAAAAGTAACAGTTTGATGAATGGTCTGTAGGTTCCATCCAAATCATAGGAACTCCGAAAGGCATAGACCGAGATCTTTTTGCCCATCCAGTAAGAAGTTCCACGCATGTAACACAACAGCCATGAGGCTGTATGTATGTTTATCTTGTTGTCAGACAGGAAAGCCATAATAGTTTTTATACAATTTTTTTACTAATGGTGTTAAATTCCTCCGTTGATTTATAAAAGTAATTTCACCACAAATGTAACAGAACTTGTCAGGATCATTTTTACACTTTCTTGACATAGTTTAAGAATCACTCATATATACTCAGCAAACACGAAACACAGTCACTTTACTCAAAAACAAAACAATCTGAATTAATAAAACAATTATTATTGAATTTAACTGATAATAGCTGTAACAAGAAAACTAGATCTGATCAAATAAGAATAAATTTGATTTGGTATTCAGGTTAGGTAGATGTTTCAAAATTAGTAAGTATTTTAGTTGTTACAAAATTTTGTTGACCAGTGTAATCAAAATCATTTCTAACTTTCGTATTTTTTCGTACTGAGTATTCTGATTTTCATAATCAAAATACGCGAAAATCAGGAAAATTTATCTGAAAGCAAATTAGTTATCAGAAATATTTTCGATTGTCATAACAATCAATAATAAAATAATGTAAGTCAATTTTTTAAATATTTTTTGTTAAATAATTTTTCTCAATTCGTGCTATAATCACTAAACACAATATTATTTATACTTTAGGAGCAAAATGAATACGAAACAGTAACAATTTGCGGTTTTGAGTGAGTATCGTTAAATGTTGCTTCTGCACTTCTATCTACAAAACATGTAGAGACGATCTACAAAACCATCTTCTACGGATTTAACGGTCGTTTTATGATTACATATCTATGTCTAAGTTTTCAATTAAAACCGATTTTCATTTACGTGTGATCGAAATTGTATATGGAATCCATCAATGGCATCTATAACATTGAGAATTTTACTTTTTTCCATAGAAAAGCCTTCAAATGATATCCACCTTGAGCATAAAAACGTAGCGCAGCGACTAGCTTTAAATTTTATTTATGGCACCTAAAAGGGTTCTTTTAAATATTTTGGAAAAACTGGAACCGTATATATTGATTAATAAATTAAATCAACATTACTGTTGAACCAGAACCAGAATAACAAATTTAATGTCAACAATGGTAAATGTCAAACCGAAACCCCAATGCTACAGAACCAAAACATCAATTCTAAGCTTAACAACAACTTTGAATATCTAACCGATGAGGAAGACTTAGCTAAAGAAACAGAATGGATTCGTTATAAGTCTAAGAAGCAAAATAAAAAGAGAAGGTTAAATAATACACCGTCACCACCACAAAAATCACAAACATTGGATCAAAATACTCAGCCTCAAAAGGTTGAGACTAACATCAAAACAGATAAAAAAATACCTCCCCCACCACCTATCATACATAGTAGATGATGTTATTAATTACCACATATATGATGTTGTAGATGATGTTATAAATTACCACATATTCTATGATATAATTAAGGCGAGTGTTTCAGAAGAATCATTCATCACTAAATTGATGAATCAAAATAAAATAAGCAGCAACGTAAATAACGGAGATGCATATAGAAACGTAACAAAAACTTTAAGCGAAGGGTCATTTATCTTTCACTCGTATGAAAATAAACAAGAAAGACCCATCAGAGTCATGGCAAGGAACTTGCATCATATATATAGCACAGAACGAATTAAAGATGAATTGTTATCAAAACAATTTAAAATAATTAGCGTAATGAACAGAATTAGCTGGAGAAATAAAAAGAAGCTAGAAATGTTTGTATTAACATTCAGCTGTGACGAAAATATAAATAACATTTATAGGATCTCTAGTTTATTGGGTTGCAAAATGGAAATTCAACCACTTAGAAAATCTAAACTAATTCCGCAATGCAAAAAATGTCAAGCATATGGACACACGCAAAAATATTGTGGTAAACTTCCAAGATGTGTTAAATGTACCGGACACCATCTAACTAGAGAATGGGACAATCCGCAAGTTCATCTAAAGTGTGTACACTGTAGACAAGGTCATCCTGCTAAATATCGAGGATGTCTTGTTGCAAAGGAAATCCAGAAAATTCAAACCCAAAGGATGAATAAAGCTCAAATGCATGGTCAGGCAAATCGACACGAGAGGCTAGACAAAACAAGAAAATGGGCAAACATATTGCTACCAACTAAGAACTGAAGGTGTTATATATGCCGACGCAACGAGAGACGTAGTCAATAAACCCCAGCAAAAATCGCTAAATGTGGACATCAGTCAAACATTACAAGATATTCTCATGAAACTAACAAAATTTGATGAGAGGCTACAAAAATTGGAAGATAAAGCATTGGGAGCTAAACCCAAATCCACACAGAAATGAACAGCACAATGAAAATCATGTCATGGAATGCTAATGGTTTGCTTCGGCATCAGCAAGAACTACAAGCAGTCCTCGACATTGAGAATATAGATGTGTGTCTTATTTCGGAAACACATTTTACTAAGCAATCCCACATAACATTTAAAGGCTATTGCATATATCACACTATTCATCCAGATAGTTTAGCTAGAGGAGGAAGTGCAATTATCATTTAAAAAAAATATCCAACATTTTGAAGAAGCAAAGTATGAAAAAGAAGAAATTCAGACAGTGGTTTATATAAAAACCAACAACTTTCCTAATGTTGTTGCAGGATTGTACTGTCCACCAAGACATTCTATTAAAACCAACCAATGCTCAGAGTTCTTCAAGAGTCTGGGAAAAAGGTCCATAATAGGTGGTGATTTTAATGCAAAGAATACTTACTGGGGTTCAAGATTAACTACAACTAAAGGAAAAGAATTACTGATTGCCATTAAAGAAAATGGTTGTGAATCCATTTCAACAGGAAAACCAACATATTGGCCAACTGACCCAGGAAAAATACCTGGCCTGATCGATTTTTTTATAACCAATAATATTTCTAATAATTTTATGAAAATCGAAGAAAGCCAAGATATGAGCTCAGATCATTCTTTAATAGTCCTAACTCTAAGCGAGTATATCATCCAAAAAGGGAATAATCCAGTATTAACCAACAAATATACAGACTGGGAAAGTTTCAAAGTACACCTTGAACAAAGAATACTTTTGAAAGTTCCGTTAAAAACTATGGATCAACTGGACATAGAAGTATAAAAGTTCATTACGGATATTCAACAAACAACATGGCAAAGTACTCCAGAAATCAAATCAAGGCTAAAAGGAAATAGCTATCCAATAGAGATTAGAAATCTCCTTAGGGATAAACGCAAGTCCAGAAAAAAGTGGCACCAAACTAGAGCTCCACAAGACAAAAAAATACTAAACAATCTTAATCAGCAATTAACAAGAGAAATTCAGAAGTTAAAAAATGAGTCAATTAATTTCTACTTAAGTAAGTTGACAAATGACATTAATACGGATTATTCGCTCTGGAAAGCAACTAAAACTCTGAAAAGGCCAATACAGCCAATCCATCCTATCAGGAAAATTGATGGAACATGGGCAAAGAAAAACAAAGAAAAAGCAGAAGGATTTGCTAATCATCTTGAAAATATATTTCAACCTCATGAATCCCAATTACGAGAAACATTGGATGAAAACATAATACAAATTCTCGAAAAGGTCCACCTACATCATCTACTGAAGTAGCAAACGAAATTAAAAACAATTTAAACTTAAAGAAAGCACCAGGTTTTGACTTGATTACCGGAGAAATAATAAAGCAATTACCGAGAAAAGCTACGATAAAGTTAAATTATAACATAAATGCTGCATTTAGGTTAAAATATGTTCCAAAACTTTGGAAAGTGGCTGAGGTTATCATGATTCCCAAACCAGGAAAACCGCCACATCTAATAACATTATAGAGGCCTATATCGTTGCTGCCGATAATGTCTAAACTCTTGGAAAAGTTACTATTAAAACGACTCAAACTAATGATTGAAAAAAATAACCTAATTCCGAATCACCAATTTGGTTTTCGCAGTGAGCACTCAACTATTAATCAAGTGCATAGAATAACCAATATCATTGAAAAGACTTTAGAAGAGAAAAAGTCTGTTTCGCAGTATTCCTTGATGTAGCGCAGGCCTTTGACAAGGTTTGGCACGAAGGTTTAATCTACAAACTCAAATTATTCCTACCTTAACAGTACAGCATAATACTGGAATCATATATAACAGAAAGATATTTCAGGCTTAAGCAAGAAGATAAATATTCTGAGCTTAAGAAAATAAGAGCAGGAACAAGGAAGTGTACTTCCACTTCTGTATTTACTATACACCCGAGATGTTCCAATCCCACAAAACAACATGATAGTCACTTTCGCCGATGACACAGCTATCATGGGAGTAGGTGATAACAACTCAGATACAACGGAGAAATTACAAACCGCCATGGAGCAAGTACATAACTGGACAAAAAAATGGCGCATAAAATTAAATGAAACTAAATCTGTACATGTCGACTTTACGAACAAGAGATTAGTACATAAACCAGTATATTTAAATAATCAAGAAATACCACATGTAAACACTGCCAAATATCTTGGTATGACATTAGACGCTAAGATGGAAAGCTCATGTAAAAAAGAAAAAAGACGAGCTGGGATTAAAATACAATAAAATGTATTGGTTACTGGGAAGAAACTCTCATCTATCAATTTCTAATTAGCTTTTGCTTTATAAGCAACTACTGAAGCCTGTTTGGACTTTTGGTGTACAGCTGTGGGGATGTACCAAGCAGAGCAACAATGATATTATCCAACGATTCCAAAACAAAGTGCTAAAAAACATCGCCAACGCACCATGGTTTGTCAGAAATAGCGACATCCACAAAGATCTGGGCATAGAACCCATCAAAACGGAAATTATGAAATTTGCTAGAAGTCACGAACAACTGTTACTTCACCATGTTAATATAGAAGCCATCCAGTTACTGGATAATACGGATTTAGTTAGAAGGCTCGAAAGAGCCTTTTGAGTTAGTGTAAAATCAGTTAAAATAAATCTTTTTCTAGCGCACAACAAAAGCGCGATCAAATAATAAATATCGAAACTAAGGAGTGCATCGATGGATGAACACTTAAATTTCAGTAAAATGTAGTAATTTAAGTTAGAATAAAATTGCTTATTAGTCTTAGACTAGATTGTAATTAAAAAAGAAATAATAAAGAAAATTATTTAACAAAAAAAAAAATAAAAAAAAATAAAAACATTACTGTAAACCTAGAAAATTTCATATATGGTAAAGGGAATTCGCACCACGGATTTTGTGAAAAGTTGCACTGCCTTTGTCCGAACCGTTATATTATCTGTTCAATGCGAGTCTTTCATGTGGAGTATTTCCTGATATTTGGAAAAATTCTTATATTGTCCCCATTTTCAAACCGGGAAGAAGGAGTGATTCAGTCCTATAGAGGAATTTCTATACTATCAGCTATACCAAAGTTTTTTAAATCTTAGGTCAAATCTAGATTAGAGAGTCTTATAGCAAATATGTTCTCATCAGCAAGGGTTTACTCAGGGCAAAGTTGATGTAGTCTACACAGACTTTTCGAAAGCCTTCGACAGACTAAATCACAGAATCCTTCTACAGAAATTGGTTGACTTCGGATCTGATTTCATTCCAATCAAATGGGTCATTTCGTACGTAACATCTAGAAAACAATGTGTGAGTATTTCCCAAGTTCGTTCTTTCGAATTTACCCGCAGGGTAGCCACATTGGACCGTTACTATTCACAGTGTTTATTATAAATGCAATTGTTCAGTATTTCAAGTTCTGTGAGTGTCTACTGTATGCTGATAACTTAATAATATATGCTGCAATTAATTCGTTCAGTGATACTGTACAGGTTCAACACGAGTTCGATGTCTTTTGTGACTGGTCAACTAGAAATTGCACTTGAATACAAGAAATGCAAAGTTGTTTCTTTTTGTAAATCGCGTTTTTCTTGTGTAGAGGCTACATATGTTTTAATGGATACTCAGCTTTGTAGAGTATTACAAAATTCGCAATCTTGGCATTATTTTTCAAGAAACCTTACATTTGATAAGCATGTAAGCAACATTGTTAGTACAGGATACTCTTTGTTGGAGATTATTAAGCGTAATAGGAAAGAATTTGTTTACCGTCTTACTGTTAAATCTCTCTATGTTACTTACGTCAGGTCTGTATTAGAATATGCTTCGGTAATTTGGGATCCTTTATGTTACTCATTTGGCGAGGATCGAAAGTATTCAAAAACAATTTTTGATCTATGCATTACGTCGTTTTACCTCACTTAAACTGTGGTTTTGTTCGTGAACCTTATACAAATCGGATTGCCTTAATAAATTTACAAACATTAGAAAGTAGACGTAAGATAGCCTGTGCTACGTTTGCTTGTGAACTTCTCTGCTCTAAAATTTACTGTCCCGAGTTGTTTGAGAAGTCTTTTGTTAATGCTCCTCAGCATTAAATTTCCAAAATATTTAATTTGTATCTTAATATCTTTCTGTTAATGTCCATCAATACACATTCACTTTCACTTTTATCATCACTACTATTTTGCATTTATAGCGAATTTACATTCAACAAATTTTGAAGAAGAAGTTGATCTTGAAATCAATTTAGTAAAATTGCAATAAAAACGAAAATTGCAATAACATTTCGTTTTTATTTTTGTGAGTAACCAAAACATAGTATATTAAACTAATTTCATACATGTATTGTCATCTTTTTATATTTTTTACTACAAAAAGATGAAACTATTCATCTTGTAAAATACAAGATTATCTTTTTTATAACAGTTTTTGGGTTTGGATCTCGGGTTTCGTCTTTTAATTTTTACAAGAAGAAATTTTTTCTCGGTTTGGCTTGCATAATTTTTCAATCTAGTGTCTCGGTTTTTTTCAAGATGAAAAATTTGTTGAATGTAAATCGGCTATAATTCGCAAAAACCTAAGGAACAAAAAAATTTGACATCACAAATCAGAAAAATATATAGCAACATTTTGTTCCGATCTGAAAACATTACACAGTAACCGATTCATAGTCAAATCAGATTTTACTTTCAAATCGGTTTTACTTTCAGATCGGAATACGCAGTAGACCTACAGGACAATAGGTTATTCCAGGTTCTGGCACATGCAAATGGTATCAGCGTATAATTTAGCTAACAGACAATGGTATAAAAGGGCTCAGCTTCCATTTATCTCAAAATGATTAAGCCTGATACCAAATATGTAATCACAGGTTTAAGAGACCATTACGTAATGAATAAAAGATAGTTGCGTGGAAAAGGATATAAAGGTGTGTCATCCACCGTTAAAATATAAATACCTCGCAACTGCCGACACGGTTTTGATGATATCATTAGTCATGTATGAGATTGGTAGGTGAACTCTTAAGAATGAGAATAAAAGATGGCTAATAACATTTAAGATAAGTGTTCAAATTCTCCAAATTCTCTTTTAGGTATAAAAATTATAGGTTTCATTCATAAACGAAAAAGACAGCGAGGACGCTAGCTCAGTTGCGATATGAAAGCCCTCTTAACGGATGGTGCAGTGATCACTGACAGCAGAGTCAAATTTAAAAGGCGCGGTAGTATCTTCGGTGACGATAAGCCTTTGTGATAGAAACTGACTTAGCTTCTTCTTGTTGCCTAGAACAAAACGAATAGCTCACTTGGGATCGGAACCAATTCCAATTGATCCATATTTTTCGGGTTAGTAATGGCCTATAATAATCTGTTTATTCGCTCAGTCTCAATCTTTGTTTGATGACATATCTGAATGATGTGTTCACTTGACTGCGTTTCACTCATCCATTAGGACCAAAATAGCCTATTATATTATTTTCTAAACTCACTTGACAAATTTATAATTGCTTTCCAAACTAGAAATATACCTTGATCTATTAAAAATATACCTTGATCTTTAAAATGTTATACATTCTCAAATAGTGATTGCTCAAATTGTGAACAATCTTAACACGCAACTCGCGGGGTAAAAAAACTTGATAACGAGGGTCTTCAAACACGGCAGAAATAATTGGGTTTATTAAAAAATCTCCCTTCAGGAGATAAATATCTACTTTTTCTTAAATTATTTTTTATTTTGTAGCATCCTTTTTTATGACTGTTCTACTTTAAATTTTATTGTTTTATTGGTTTACAGCGATACACAAAGCGCATTTTATTGGTCAAAGAATAAAAATAAGAATGAAAAATTTCCCCTCATTCCAATATAAAACCATCAAAAAGTTGGAATGAAACTATAGATCATGTTTAACGAAAGTAGCGCCACGATCAAAGTATTTAGTATACCATGTTATTCGCAAGAGGCCGCACGATCAAATTATGTAATATGATATGTTTTCCGAAAGAGGCAGCACGATCAAAGTATATAGTACCAATCATTGTCAGGAGATTTTTTTTATATTGTTCTTAAAATTTCGTTTCACAGGGAAAACATAAAATATTACAAATTAACAATAATTACAAAATAGCTCAAAATAAGAAAGAAAATCACTAAAGCTACCAAAAAAATGTAATACTTTAAAGCAACAAATTGTTTGAATAAAATGATAGTCGGCCATGATTTTTTTTTCTTATTTTTAATTTGTTGGTGTTCGAGATAATTCCAACAGGAATGATGTTCGTTGTTTGGTGTATTTATGTACAATTTGAAGTATTTGCACACGATAATCAAAAATATATTGTCTATATTTTTTGACACTTTGACTGACATCTAGCGGCATAATCAATGCACTAGAGTATACTTATGTAAAACATACCACTTTCCATGAGATGGTAGTGTTTTCGTTTGTAGTATAACTTTAACAGTCCGACATGATCTATTCCAAACGGAATGAAATGCATGCAATTGTTGTTGTAAAATTACCAATAAAATATGGCTATATTGTTTATTTATTATTTTTAAAAAGGAACAAAAACCAGCCGTCATATGCCAAATACACAATAATTCATTTCCCTGGACAAATCAGTAACCATGCAAAAACAATTTGGGTCAAGGTGCGGTGTAGAAACTCTTTGAGATCGATTAACATCTATTGAAGCAGCATTTTTATTGATTAGACCAATGGTTTTCCAAGAAAATTACATTACGATTCAGAAGAACGTTAATTTTAGTTAGATCAAAATACCGATATGTTTTGCTGTTGTCACTGTAACCAACAAAACGAGTTTATACGAGTTTATCGCGATATTGTTTTGACACATGTACAATTTCATTGCACCCAACATCTTTTAAGTAAGACAAATCTGAACCATGATTCCAAACTTCTTTGGGAGTTTATTAATCTTATTGCTTGCAGATTTATCACTTTATCTTAAAAACTTGTATCCAATTTAACTCATGTGACCTTATATTTTTATTTTATTTTTTTTTTTGTGTTTAATCCATCCAATCTTTTCTGGACCGAAGCTCACCCAATTGTTTCGTGGTTAATTTTAACGTCCTTCTTTAAGCCATAACCAAATCAAGAACTCACGAAAACAGGTTCACTTTAGAGATCCATCTGCGCATTGCGTTCAAGCCAGTTTGTGCTGACATGGACGATAGATCAGGAAACTGCCTGGGATTTTCTGTCTGAAAAAAGTATAAAAAAGATTTGAAAACAGGCCCAAATAAATGGAACGGATGAATAACACAACAGTTGAGAAAGCAAGATATATGAGCACTGAGCATTTGGCACAGTGGTTAAAGCTGTGAATCCAACGGATTAGGGTTAAAAAAAGGAGACCATTAAAAACACTTCTGTAAATATTACCAGCGGAATGAATATGGAAGACTAATAGTTACAATTTCAAAAATCAAAAGTAACAAAAACCAAACAAGATTAACTTTTTAAAGTATAATTGCAGACTCTTAGTTATTTTTGAAACTTTATGGCTCCAAAAAGCATCCAGGACCTTGCAGTTTAGTTTTAAGTTCTAAACATGGCATATTTCTCTTGAGAAGGACATTTATAAAGTTTTAAAAAGTCATCTTCTTTTGGTTTTACCCTTAATTCCCCATCACATTGAATGTCGATTAATTCCAGCTATGTAAAAAAGGTACAGCTTCTTCAAATGTCACGTCGAATGGATTGTTAAATCTTCTGAAATGGATCGTATCATGGTCAAAATTTTTAAATCTTGCTTTAAATGATTGTTGATTGTATATTTTTTATATATTTTTTAAAAATTTGCTCGCGGTTCGTAAAGTGAGCAGTGTTGTTAAAGTCATTCAAAAATAGCGTGACGTAGTTTATGGATGGCCCCTAACTTATAAGGCTTGATCTGAAGTTTCAATACTTTTCACAAACACATTTTGTAGAAGCCATTACCAAATTACTGAATTAACAAATTTACTTTTTGTTTCTGGAGCTCTCCTTGAATATTTTTTATTAAAATCCGAGAAGTTTGCAACAAAATGACGCTGCAAATTATATTCCTTTGGAACACTTAATTTTTGTTGACATAATAAACAAATAATCAGGTTCTAATTACCTATTATATAGTACACTGTGAACTGCTTCTATCTGTCTGCGAGTTTCTAGTTTGATCATGATATATCATCATCCTTGATAACAACAGTATAATGCCTCCTAGTTTAACATTCATCTTCGTGTGATGCTATCCGACTCTTTATTGCAATGACGTTAAGACTTTAGGTGCTATCATTTGTGAAACTATTGTGCAATTCGCTCTGACAAAATTTACCGCATTACAGGTAGTTGCTGAACTACTCAACTAAAGCTAAGGGTCTGCATTGTTCAACAAAGTGACCGCAAACATAATACATGGACCATATGGACAAAACAATTTAACATAACTATGTAGGAGTAATGAATTTCGTTCCAAATAATATCCACGATATTTTGGAAATGGCCCAGATCGATTTATCGCCGAATTCTTGAACAATTAGTATTAAAGAACAATTACCATAGTCAATTGATGGGAAATACATGTTTACGAATAAGCGAGACCAAGATGTAGATGGACGTTCTGTTATATTAAAAAAAATATGATGATTTAGGAAAAGTATTCATTCAAAATCAAAGTGTTTTTATCTCAAAATATTGATTTATGACCTACGTGGTCGCCTCTCATTACATCAATTAAACCCAAAGAATTTGTTTTCAATGTCCTGGGTTCCAACCAATGGAACCACATTCCTCGCAAACCTGATATTGGCAAAAGAGAGACCATCTGAAAAAATATCATCTAAAATATTCAAGTGTCGATATAGGTGAGGTAATTTTGATTTTCGTTGGTCGTTTTCGGCAAACGCTTCTTGTCACAGCTAACGGAGCACGAACGGATATTAATATATCATATCTTAAAACATCTCTAGTATGGGATTACATCTAAATACTCAATTCAATTTTGTTCACATATATGAAAGTCCACATATATGAAGAAACATGTCAATCATGACAGGAACGCGACGTCTGCGTTGATATTCATTGCGATTCATGTACTCCTCACCTGAGAACTGTACCATCATTATATTAATTTTCTTAAATTATTTAGAATTTTTGAGTCACATCACTGACACAACACTAGCCAATTTCTCAAAACTAATAAAAATAATTAATTTTTGTTTTTTCGACGTTTAAACAAAAGAGTTGATAATCATCGCCTACTATTTTACTGATCAAAAACAAAATGTTACATTATTAACACTGCACCATAAACAGTATACGTATATAACGTATAAACAGAATACGTACATAACTATGACACAAGCGAGTTCAAATAATGAATTCGGTTACGAAACTATTTTTGTAATATTTTTATCTCACTGCTGCGGTATATTCTGAAATGCATTTGTAGATAATGTTGATGCATACAATTGTCTTGATGCTACAATTGCCTTGTTGATATAAGTGCAGTAGTGTATGTTTTTTCGTTACCGAAGAAGAAATCCAACGCGCTATACTATGTGCTAGAGGAACAAAGATGTAGATTGTATAGAAGATGCCGCCTTGCGGTTTCCTTTACCTTATCATAATTGTTGATTATACAATAATTGACCATTATTTTGAAACTATTCAATTTATTAGAAGCAGGTTTTCATATTATTTGGCCTATTTCCACATAGTAAATGTACTTATCTTGCTTTTTAAATCTTCTAACAGAAAAGTTGTATTTAAATAAACTACTGTGCCACTAAAAAATACATTGAACGTTATTTAGAACTAGAAATATGTACGTCCCTTTGGCGCAGAGGATAGCGCGTTGGACTTCTAATCCAAAGGTCGTGGGTTCGATCCCCACAAGGGATGTAATTTTTTTTCGTTCAAACTAAACATAATAATATTTGTAAGTCACCAGGACTCACAAGACTCTAGAAATTGGAAACCTTCAGCCAAAAAAAATCACGTTAATATAATTTTAATAGTTCGTCTTGATTTATGGGTGTGTCAATTAACTTACATTTATTATGTATCTAAACTTAGGAGGGAATCGGTCATTTAAAGAGTAAATCCCTTACACAAGAGCTGCCGGTCGACATTAGTTGTACAAAATCGAAACATAATAAATCTAAAATTAATATTAGATTCCAACCCTTAAACGAATAGCAAACATTGTGCTTTTGATTGTACTGCGCAAAATCAAAATGTTCCACCCACCACCATACACACAAACATAAATGCATTTAGCACTCAAACATACTAATATTTTATAATAGATAACGATACACTATGATGGGAAAAGTACGAAACGAAATATTAATTTCCCGCATTTTTTTTTTTTTTTTTGCTTTTCTTAATAATAATGACGCACAGGCAACGAACTCTATAGCCATGCTATCATTCGTCTGTATGTGTGTTAAATTCTATATAGATGTTGTGCCACATCGCATTGATGGAGGAGAAATTGGAGAGGAAAATGGAAAATTTGTGCTAAATTTTGTATTCCAAACATTTTTGCCGTCATCATCGCACACCATCATCAATAACATTTCGTTATTGTTATCGGTGAATGACCCTGCTGCGAGATGAAAAAACTATAATACAAAAAAATTGTCGTAAAGCACGATGACGTCAATGTTTAAGGAAATGTGTTTTAGATTTCCGTGATGGAAAAACATGGTACTCGTTCAGAAAAATATATGTTTGATTGAAGAAAATGTATTGGTTGTAAAAAATAATAATTTTCCCTTTAATTTACTATCATTCATTCGGTACTTAATGTAATCTTTTGAAAATATTGATCTCATATTTTCATTGAATGTGTGTATGGATGTATGTAAGTGTGTGTGTACATGTTATATTTACACTTTTTATTTCGAAACCAAACTAAAGATTTTAGTGGAACAACGACCGACTGTGAACTCTTCGTCTTGAATTTTATCTTATTTCGTTTATTGTTATATGTATGTGTGTGCAAAAAATAAAACATCAAACAAAACAAAATAAGGTAGGAAAATTAATTTTCTTTCATTTCAATTAGATAACATTTTTAGGTTATTTTTGGATTGCGGATTATTGTATTTAGGTCGGGGTGTAGATGATTAATGAGTTTGAATGAATTTTAGTTTTTCATTTCGATACAGTGAGTGTGTGTGTGTGTGCGTGGTAGTGAAGGACTAAAATTTTAATTTCAATGGTGAAGTTTTATATATTTTTTTACGAAGATTAATGAGATGGTCTTATCGTTTATAATGAATGACGAGGACAATCTAGAAATTGTTGACCCGAATAGTTGATATGATATCGACAAGTCAATGTCCTTAATACAAGTTGAATGATTATTAGAGAAAGAAAAATTTCAACCTCAGACACGAAACATATAGTACATCATTCTTTACAATGAGGAAAAAGTAGCATATCTTTTCGCAAAAATCACTGCTACGTAAAGTGGATCAAGAAAATATAAAACTTAATTCTAGTGGCAAGAAATATAGATGGCAGAAGCATGCATGGTAAAGGACTGAAGTCTTAAGAATAAAACAACTATGTGACTACTAAGAAGGATTTCATCCGAACCTGTCAGTCACTAATAAATTTGTTTTGCTGAGAATGATCATTTTTAAATAAGATAACATATGTCGTGACGTACAGAGGTATTCCTGAATTTCCAGCAATCCTATGATTCTATACATGCTTTGCTTTACAATTTTTGAGAATACCTTGGGAAAAATATGTGCATTTATGTAAAATGACAGCAATGCAGGGTCTTTCTGTGACAAATTTGAATTGCTCGGTTAACTGGATAAATGGAAAATGGTATGACTTATGTGCCTTAGTTTATGAGCCTTTGTTAATGTATTGCAGGTTGGAGCCTAGTTGATTAATTTCCATGGCTATAGTTGATTAAATTCCATGGCTTAACTTTGCATCTCTTAATATACAACTGGCTTCTATTTTCACTATCCCAGATTTCAAAAAGTTGTCAGTGTTGACCTCAGAGCCACATATAATATCAACAGTGTTTTTTTTGTGTACTATATGTTTATCCACTGATTTGGAGCATGCTGATTAATCTAATGATTCGTTGGTTTTATTAATCTGGTGTTGCCTTATGTGTCTAGTCTCGTAATTTTTCCCAGCAAGATTGCTTTCTCGCATTGCCTCTCGATCGTTGTAGCATTTTATATTAGGAACATCTTTCATAGAAATTGCAATGGTTGGAACATTTGGCGATGGTTTCCCTCTTCTGTTGATAGAAATAAATGTTCTAGCTGAATCCCTATTACTAAGTATTCTGTTGATATAATGATGTGCAATTGTGTATTACTATGGCTGATGTCAGGTAATTTAAATTATTACAGTTGCACTTGTTCAAATGCTCTAGGGTTTACTTCGATATTAGTATTTTCGAGTTAACTATTTCGCTGACCAGCTCAAAATGCAGTGTGCTCTGTATAATTTTTATTTGATGGGTCCAATAAAATCAACCCTACTGTTTGTTATTTGAGACGAAGGCAGATTTCGTTTTGCTGGTAATGTATTTGGTGGGAGGTTTGCTACCTAAATCTAGCTGACATTGTGCAATAGTGCATCACGTGCCGGATGGAATTATTTGCATGCAATATCCATAATTTAAATTCATTTTATTGTAGCTCCATTTTTGAGTGCCTATATATAGATATTGTTTGCTAAGTTTAGTGCTTGATTGTATTTCTGATATTATTTTTATTGGCAACACACGTTTTGTGATGCTGCGACTTTCTATTTATTCAGCCACTTCCATTGAATCATCATCATTTCTAACAAAATGTTAATATGTCATGGTTGATATCTAAAATCTTTATGACCGTTTTGAGCAAGATCGACAGTAGTAATGCAGTATTGAGCTCTACTTTTGGTAATGAAATAGTTTGGTTCAGTGATATGTAACTCTGGTTTTGCTGCAATTTCCCACTAGTGGTAGACGGATTTCGTTCGTTTTTGTTTTGTCAATTTTTTGTTTTTTCAATTCCGCTGCGTTAATCTTATTACAAAATTGGTTGTCACCTTTTTTCGATGAATCTATGCATATTTGTTTATAAAGATCCATGATCATTCTCTCCATGCTTTTCAACTTCAGTGTTAATGCTGATCTGGTTTTGTTGTTTGGTTCCAGCATATCCTCAGCTGAGCGTATTTTTCTATATATGCCTCGTATCTGAATGTCTTGTAGTTTAATTAATTTATGGTGGACTGTTATAGAGACAGTTACGCAATTCCTCTAAAAGGTTTGTATATGTAAATATCAATGAGATTTTTTTCTTTGGAAAGCTCTGGTCTGTTTACTCTAATGTTGGAATAATTGGCCAAATTTTATCGTCGTTACTCATAATTTCAGTGAGGCTAACTTGGTGTCAATATATCTTGTGATTTTTCTGGCTTCCTATATTTGTAGTTGGAGTGAAGTTGCCATACTTTTTCAGCTATTTCATCGTAAGAAACTTCCATTACGCTTGTTGTTAGGTGACTGACTTGTTGTTTAGGTATGCAGACTTCAAGTTGGAGCATCTTTAGTTGAACTGATTCTAATTTCGATCTGTTTGAGTACCAGATAGTTTTTGGTTAAAAAGAGATGACCTCACATTTAAAGAAGATATGAGCTTCCGATACATCGGACTCTTTATCGCTCATGAAAATTGAGTAGGACCTACTTAAACCGGAAAACCGGACCATTGATAAAAAATACTGATGCCGTTCAGTACTTATAAGCATTTAGTACTTATTAAGTAAAGTGGCATCATTGATAGCACCAATGATTACAATCTATGCTTCCCCGGTCATTTCAACGTAGGAGAGATTGGTATAGATTCTTTATACGATTTCGCAAAGTTTAAATTCTTGTCAATAAATGCAACATAATACTAGGGGAAAGCATCTCAATAAAAAATCAAGAATGAACAATAAAATAACGGTGCAAGGGTTTGGAACCTCTTTGCCGGTGGGCTTAGTAGGCAACTTAGTACCAATTGTTACAAGTTAGTTTTTCAGCTAATCAAGTAGCAGCCAAAGTTGAGTCAAGTTTTGAGAATTGGTTCCTAATTTGTTATAGGCGCAGCCGTTCAAAAAACTAAGAGGCGCACCAGATCGCCTACAGAAACCCATATTTTTGGGGCAGTTTTACTTCCTGATGTAAAGAAAGACCAGGATCTTGAAAATTGGTGTCGGCAACCTTATATGGTTATAAATATAGACACTGTCAAAAAAGAAGAGAGATTCATCGTCCCAGACTGGTCATCAGTTCGGTAAAAAGAAACACATTACAGTTAATTCACATAATCCGATAAAAATGATGCCGGGCTTAGAACCAGAAAACGAGCTGTAGGAGATAAACCAGAATGGCAAAAAATAGCACCAAGAAGGAGAAAAAGAATTCTAAAACGACAAATTTTCTGAAGGGAAAAGTTATCATATTCGGAAAACAGATTTCCAATCCCAATTAGAAAAAATCGGTCAGGAAGCAGATATTAATGACTTGATGCAGAAGGTCTTCTTAAAAATAAGGGGCATTGATGTAGTGACTACACAGGACAAAGTACTTAAGGCTATTGAATCACTGGATCGTAAAACAAAAGATATTGCGTTTATAAAAACGCTTAATGCTTCGTATCGTTCTACTAAATATTAATCTCTGTTGCGCCAGGCCTGTTGCAGCAAATTCGTGATTTCTGAGAAGTTAATCTTTTAAGAAAATGCTACTGGAGCTGAATCTGTTTAGTATAGAAGAGACTTTCTCTATCTTATCCCTCATATCCGTTTGTTGCTTGTGGACAATTTTATTGCCTGGACCGTTGAATAGAGAAGCCGTGTTACTAATAATAAAAGTAAAGCTATACTGAACATTTTTGTTACTTCCAGTGGTAATTCTTAATTTTGGCAACACCTCCATATTTCGTAGGAGTAGTAGAGTTAACCTAAAATCAGCAAATATATTTGACTGTATGCTGGAGTCCAAGTGAACGTGCAGAATACTGCACTACGACACTTAGAGAAGATAAGGCAGGAACGCAAATAGTTACAAATTATGGTAGCTTAAGCTGAGCTGGGTTCTTGAAGTAATACTTACCAGTAGTTCCACGAGGCTAAATGGCAAATGAAATTGGGGGTTAGGGCTTAGTCAAGATATAAATTGAAGATAAAGGAAAAAATCAAAGGAACGGGAACTGATAAAATTTAGTATTTACAAGACTAAGTTCTGACGACATCTAGGAGCCTCTCGATGGATACAATTTTGGTCAGTTACTGCGATCAAAACATTTATCGCGTTTTTTTAAACTAGTAAAGCTCTACTATGTTCGAGGCTATTTTACGGATCCGAAATCTGGATCCTGACCTCCAACTAGTTCAGAATTCTCTCTACAACAGATTTCATTATTAAGTACCATTAAATAATGGATGTTCACAGTGTGGATGACAAAATCACTTGATGAGATGTAAAGTCACAGAGGGGGAATCGAATCCACTGGAAATAATTTCAAGTGAAAATTTGGCAAAAAGTGATCAAAAAAGTTAAAATATACACTGGCTATCTAAATTTAATCTTGTCACCTTTTAAGATCTAGCGAAATACATGCACCTGCTTAAAATAATATTATTCTTAGCTAAGATGATTAAGAGTTTTTAGCAACGAAGGTACACCATTGTAAGATCAATATTATAATAAAATAATTTAGACACCCGTCTGACATATTTAAATTGTCTCGCAACATAATTTACATAATATATCATCTCCATAATTTCCACAAAATACGTACGGGCACGTATCAAATTATGAATTTTTTTAAAGTACCAACCGTCTTCAGACAATAAAACACGATTTACCCTCATAATCGCCATAAATCTTCATAATCCCGTTTAAGCTTATGCCAGCACAACGTTCTGCATTTAATCAAGTTTTAAAGCACCACAACTGAAATCACAAAAAAGCACATTCATCCAACCAAATCATTCGAAGACATTAAACACAATTTTCTCGCTGTGAAACAGTCTAGACACTTTGTCTCATACCAAAACAATTTTCGCGTACCGCAATAATATAAAATTTTTTACAACAATAAAACAATCATCATCGTTTCAAATCGTATAGCAAAATAAAAAAAAAAATTTATAAGAAAACCCCGAGAATGAAAATTAATTCATTTCACATATCTCATATCTATCTCATACCACTATATGCACCCGCAGTCAACACACCCGACGAAAGCATCGGAATGCTAAACGTACATACGTATATGAACTAATAAAATTTTGTGCATTTAAACATAAAAATTAAATTCAAGCTAAAATTTCATGGATCGTCTGCATGAAAGATTTTTGAAGCCCACTCACCCCATTTTGTCCACCACTCCAATTGGAATGAAAGCTTATCTCGGTTTATTATAAGAAAAAACAAAATAAGTCGCCTGAATGTATGTGTACACCATACATTTATATGAGTTATAGTTTGTCTATTCGAAACGACGCAGCAGCACACTCCACCAAAATGATTTTTTCTTATTGGAAATTTTAACTTTCTCTCATTTCATTTCCATGACATTCAGTCATTCGTTCGGTACCAATACAGTAGAGTGGTTGTGCTTGCAAGTATTTAAAAAAAAAATTAATTCGCAAATAATAATTTTGTTGGTGTGTTGTTCGTTTTGATAATAGTTTTGTTGTTGTGATAACATAACAAAATTTCATTGTGTGTTAGTGTCATATACTATTATAGTGTGTAGTGTTTGTTTATCCGAAGCGTTCTGTCAAAAAAAAGGCAAGTTTGTTTGTGTCAAATTTAAAGTTTACGAAAGTTTTGTGAGTGAAAAGTGAATTTTCTTAAGACAACAACAACAACAGTATAAAGTTTTTTGTTTTCGAAATTTTATTGAATAGACTTTTTTTGTGTTGGTGGTATCACATTAGCGGTGTACGTACATACCACATTACAGTAAAAAAAATGGAAAGTGAAAACAACAAAAAACCCTACAAGGTAATAATCAAAAGTTTTTCTATTAATTTTCCAAAAAAAACTCATTTTTTTTTGGTACATCAAAAATTTAAATATAAGATCCGTTCGTCTCGTATTTGGGTGTGTTTTGGTATTTTTTTTTTGCACAATATACAAACATGCGGGGTACAGTCGGTGTCGGTGCTCAGCTTTTTCGTGTTTTGTTTTGATTCGAAACAAATTAAAAAGACGAGCGGTAGAGATATAGAGAAAGAGAGTGCGTATGTTTGTTGATGGTGGTGAAAAATCAGATGAATTTTCATCGGCATATACACATACGTAGCTCGCAATGCGTGTATTCCTCGAATTTACGGAGCTAAACTAACGGATTTTATTCATGGTAAAATGTTTTTTTGGTTTTTTTCCCGTCATCGATTTTAAACTGTGCTTTTATATCACATCCCGTTACTAGAGGTCATTTACACCGAGAGATGGAAAAAATGAGGTCAATAACCGAGATTTGCACTTTATGCACATTTTTACTATATACTATACTGTGTGTGTATGTGTGTTTATATTTGATTTTCCCATGTTTTTCCCAATATACTTGATTTATATAAACGAGAGATAGTTTTCTATTTATATGTATGTGTGTGTGTGCATAGTCTATTTTTGCGGAAAAGGATTGGGTGGGGTAGAATATTCTATTATATAATTTAAATTTTTTAGGTTACGATATGTAAAATTGTATTTTTGGGGTTAAATCAGAATTATGAGAAAATAATCGAGGTTTTTGGAAAGTGGCTTTTCATTTAGTTTTCGAAACTAAATCGACAGTCTTATCATGTGTATACGTTTATTGGTGATATTGTTTTTTGATAACCGACAAAATGTTAGTGGCGTGATTCGAACTTTATGGAACGTAAGACTTTTTTCTTTGACGTCATCGAGAATCTAGAAATGTAGATTAATAGTGTCCCGTTATTTTATTAAATAGAATTTAAACTTTATCTATACAAGTAGAAAAAGTCAATACGTTTTTTACGTCAAAGTTCCATCGTCACGAATATTAAGCCAAGTTATTAATCGTTTTTTAATCTCGTGATTGAAAAGAACTCGGTAAGTGTCGTCATTTTCACGTTAAGGGCCATATATCATGCGAATGACTCTGTTTTCGAATGTTTTCAGCCAAAGCTAATTGCAAAAATTAATGATGGCTCATACTCAACTTTGTCCCAGCATTGTGACAACGTTACTATCATTTTAACTAAACGCACATATTTGTCAGTTATTCTTAGACATTGCAAAGCAAACTAGCCCGATGGATTAAGTCAGTTATACCTAGACATTGCAACGCAAACTATCCCGATGGATTAAGTCATAAGCTTAGTAGAATTGCAAGAACACTTAATGCAGATCACGAAATGTTTCGTAATACCTTCTAAAGGAAAATACTTGATTAGTGACTGAGCGATTTGGATAAAATTCTCTCGGAAATTACCTAAAATTTCATTCGCCAAAGAAGTGATTCTTAAAGATGTACTTTCTTAAAGATATGGCACAATGTGGCCACCTTTTATTCATCAGACCAAACTCCGTTTTATCCCAGTAATCCAGCAAGAATAAAAACCCACTTACCGCAAGTACCACCTTCAAATATCAAGAGCGGATATTCATTGCAACCAACCCCCAGTGTGAATTTCTCGTAGGATAGTTCCTCTATGCCCATATCCGCATCTGTTTAGGACAGCTTTTAAGTATAGCATCCTACATAGTGATGTAGATATATTACACATTGTAATATAATCAGAGTAATGTTCCTTCCATTTGTCAAGTTCTGCATCTTTGTTAACACGAAAATTTGTATCTTCATTTCGATTGTCAAGCCCCTAGGTCTAGGAAAGAATGGTGAAGTCCTGTGAATCATTTTAAAAGTTTTTGTGTATCTCCTAACAAGGACTGGTTTATTGTTCCTAGCGATTGTGAATCGTATTCGAGCTTCCAATCATTTTTTGGTCTAATTTTTCTTAAAACCATTTTTCGCTACTGTTCTCCACTTCTAATGCATATCTCCCTACAAAAAGAACAAAAAAATTGCAATGTGAGTTAAGATGAAATCTAACCCTTCCTTCAATTGTTTTCTTGATAAATACGACCGATATATTCCTATAACTTGCAAAAGCCGTGACTTTTCCTAATAACTTAACAAGGGGTATATCTAACTTCAACACTTCTAATACTGGAGTGTTTTTAATCTTTTATCCATTATCGGTCACTCGTATTACGATACAAACCTACACATAAATCAGTCTAGTTTTGGCTTGATGATGATCTCATCAAATCATCCATATTATTCAAAAAAGAGACTTTCAATTCTTGTTGGCTAACTTTAATGGACGAAGTTCTCACATACAATTATCATCTAACTACACATCTGACTTAAGTTGAAAACTACTGTCATCTTCACTGTCAAGTGTAAACAACAAGCTTATACCTCGGGACATATGGCTAACAGTTTTGTGCAAGTGAATACTTTCTCAATTTTAAAACTTGTTCTGTTCTACCGTAAAATACAACCTGGACCATGAGTATGGTATTTTAAATCCGTTCAAGGCCATGTGACCCTTTCCTTAGCCCAATTGATTGTACAGTAGATTAGTGTTTAAGTGTTGATGGAAATTGTTAATTTAATTGACAGCGAGTGGCTTAATCAGCAAGCTTTTTGTGTTTGAGATCGATTAACTAAAACGACGTCTAAAAGACTATTGTCTTCGAGCTGTGCACCGAACATAAAGTTTTCAATATCTAGAACGTTCTTTATAATTGTATCATACATTTGACGGAAAATGGCGTAATGCAATAATAGTACCAGCAAAAATGTGGATGTGCCTTGGCCTCAGAACAAATGCATAGAAGAAATATACTTTGACAAGTAGTAAAAATCATAGTTGGAGTTTAGTTGAAATTTAATTCAAAAAAATGTCTGTAATTCTAATTGGTTTTTCAATCAACTGATAGTACCAAATTGTCCAAAAATCACAGCAAGCAAACATTTACGATTCAGGGAATTTAAAAGTCATTTATTCAAGATCGGTACAATTTAAAGTTCTTTTATTTAAATTCCAAAGCAAGCATCACCCATGGCCGGGGATAATTTAAAAAAAATTCTGTTATTCTATTTGGTATATATTATGGTTCTGAAAATCAATCTAAAAGAAGCGATAAACTTTATAGGCAAAAAAAAACAGCGTCCGATAAAACCAGCATCCATTTTTACAGTTTCTATCCGATAAATGTCGTGTTTCAGTTTTGCCAGTCAACAAAAGTCCTCTTTGAGAAGTCGTTCGGTAGCTTATTTATTAATTGGTATATTGTCGCAAAGAAGATTTAAGCAATTCAATCCTAACTTGCACAAATTTCTTGAACAAATTTTACATCAATTAACAATGCATTGTCATATTTTGCATTAATAGTAGTAGCTCACATTTTGAATGTACCAGGTTGCAGCTCTTACGTCTTAAAAGTTCACAGTAAGGCGTTTTATAAGACAAGCCACATTCAGCCTGCCTGCAATCAAATCCGCAAATATTCAGAGCTGTACATCATTGTGTGTTCAAAATCAACTTGCTGCAATCATTTTTGATCTGATTAAACGATTTTTGCACCACAACAATTAATTGGGGCCCACATATCGCAATAGATTTGTGAGAAATGTGAACAGTTACTTTTGTAATTAGACACAGTGGCAAATTCGACGCTCGTGGTTACAATATTCCGCCTGCCAACGAAATCGCCATGGTGTTTATCAACGAAGATGGCAAGTTCGAGCAATTCGAGCGTTCGTATATTGTTACGAGTTTAAGATCACTGGATTGGGCAATTTCAAATACCAAACTATTTGTAACCATACACAAATTTATTTGCAAATTTTTATAACACTTTTACTGAATATCACTTTAGACCGCTATTAGCACTTGCGCACTGGTTGAATATAAGAACTCATTTCTGCAGCAAATTGATCACGGTTGAACCCTAGTACAATGATGATCTCGAACTTTCATTTATGGTTTGTATTACATCAAAAAGGTCGATGATGTGTGAGTGAGTTATTTTAGATTCCATGTGTGGTAACGTCATTTTTATTATTAATTTTATTTTTAACTGTTTAAAACAAAGCTTCATTGGTTATCTTCCTTGAATAGAATCGAGTCGATTATTGGTATATTCCACCCACCAGTCAACGTATTCAGAAAATAATTAACAACAAGCGTGAGTTCTTCATCCGTACGTCATAAGCAAATAAGGCGTATTCTAAGTAAAAACTGAAAATGAAAATGAAGGAAATTTTTGATGATCCCCATAAAAATCTTTAAAAAAATAATTAGAACCCTTCCGTAGAAATAGCCTTGCTTTCACATAAGTGCAAGTAGTTTGGTTATGCTTTGGTAAGTAGTGCTAATCTTTAACTTTAATTAAGTATATTGGGGATTTAAACTTTGATATTTTGCGGATTAACTCATTGATCAACAGAAGGTATCCTGTCGAGCGAGTTCATCAGCTTTAAATTCTTCGTTATTTTAAAATGCATTGGCATCCATGTGAGCTGAATGTTAGCTGACTGTTCTGTCATTTCATTAAGAGATGAGAGACAGTTCCAGGCTTTTTTCTACGTGATAAAGCCGGACTGTAGAACTTTAATGGCATCTTGACTATGCGTAAAAATGCCAATATCTCTAACAGATATTACATTATACTTCGTCCAGGCTATGGCCTCTTTGATAGCGATAAGCTCCACCTGAAAACTATTACAGTGATTAGGGAGGCGAAAAAAAAGATTTTAATTTGGTTCCTTGCAGAACACCCCACAAACGACTCTGCTGTCAACTCTCGATCCATCCGTGAATAAGTTAATCTTATCGGGATTCAGAACTACTTCGTCCGCTCAGTTTGCTGGAGGGAATAACAGTCAGAAATTTAACTTCGAGGTATGATGTCGGGGCGGTATTATTACCTTTGCTTTACGGATAACCTTATTCATTGGAATAGATACCCATCTAAACTATCCCTTATTACTACAGGTTCACAGAGGAATTGATTTAAGTCTAATAGTTGTAAATGCAGCCATTTGCTTAGCTTAAATATCAAGAAGGACTAGATGAAGTAGAATCTCTGATGCCTGAATTGAAGTGCTTCTGAGTGTAACACTAATACACAGGCAGGCAGTTTTTTGAACCTTCATCAGCAGCGTTTGTTTTACCACTAAATTTAGAGCTGGCGACCAAACTATAACTCCGTACAGTAGCACAAGTCTAACTACAGAGGTGTACAGGTAATATACGATGCGATGGTTTAGACTCCATCCCAATGGCATTCTTACAGGAGTATAGCGCTATTGTAGCTTTTTTTACCCTTTACAATATATTATGTTTCCAGCTTAGTTTGCTGTCCACAAAAAGACCCAAGAATTTCACTTAATCTGAGATATTCAAACCAACTCCGTTAACGGGTGGGTTAAAAAAAGGAAGTTTGTACTTCCTAGAAAAAAGAACCAATTCAGTTTTAAATCTATTAACACTTAGACCGCACCTATATTGGTCCATTTGGTAAAGATACCAAGAGCATTTTGGCGCCGATGGCAACATGATCTGCATAAGTGACCACTTAAAGGCCCGCTCATCTAAGTTTAATAACAGGTCATTTACAACCAAGTTCCAAAGAAGGGTGAATAATACACCACCTTGCGATGTACCTCTACTCACAAATTTCCGGATGGATTCCTCATTAAGATTAGCCAAAATGACCCTGCCGCTGAGCATTTGATCAACCTGAAAACTAATTTGATCAACCTGAACCATCCGAGTGATACATCCAACCCCAAATCTGAAAGTGCCTGCGTGATCGCCTCTGGTTTGACAATGTTAAAAGCTCCTTCTATATCACAGAAGGTCACCAAAGGAGAATTCATTATATTCGAGCTATTTTTCAATAAAGCCTGCGAGGGAATGCAGTGCAGTTTTCACTGATTTCACCTTGCAGTATGAATGCTGAGGTGCTGCTGACTTAACCGGCTCAATTGAGCCTTTAATATAAGCTTCTGTCTGACTTTCTAGAGTTTTCAAGAAGTAATAAGCTAATAGACATAAGGGCTTTTGGATCGCAATGAGTGAGTTTTCCCGCCTTAGGTATAAAAATTACCTTTACTTCAGTCCATTTGTTTGGAACATGATATAGTTCCAGGCTACTTTTAAAAATCACTTCAAGCTAGGGACCATTAAGTCACTGGTTTGTTGGATGTCGGCAGGAATATTGACATCCGGACCTGATGACTTAAAAGGTTTAAAACTTCTTACTGACAACAAGATGTTCCTCCAATTTCCCAGTGAGCCCTATTGGTTTTGGTCAGAACTGTTGGAGATTCGGACCATCCCGGGAAATGAGTTTCCAGTAGGAGCTACAAAGATTCTGTCAAGTACAACTACGTTGTAGTCCAGATACCGGTCGTTGTAGATAACTTAGAATGGCAGGATAAGTAGATAAAATCTTACGTAGCCTAAGCCTAGCTGCCTATGACTCTTGTATGTTATCACAGAATAGTCTCCACGCTTTGCTTTTGGCACTTCTTAATTCGTATTTATATGATTTGAGGACTTCCTTATTGGAGTCCCAGTCCACGCTTGCCTTTGTTCTCTTCACGATTTTGAAGAGCTTCTTGTATTTAAGCCATGTTACTTGTAATCCCCTTGACCACCATGACTGATGAGGTTTGCTTTTAGGCCTACTAATAGGACATGAGCATAAGATAGCTTTATTGAAAGCATTACTACCCTGTGGCCCAAAGCGTCCAATTCCCGTGTTGATTCAGGACATTTAGGGACCAATTCTGTTAAGGAGCTACCTAGAATTAATGTGAAGGTTTCCCAACAGGTTCTTTCTATTCCTAAAGGTTGGAGTTTTAAAATATTTCAAATCTAATCCAAATTGTAGATAGCAATGACCAGAAATGGAGAACACTTTCCAATCGGTCGTGGAAAGATTGCAGAGTTCATCTATTGATCCGGATAGCTCGTTAATTAGATTTGACTCCTTTACTTTTTTCGTTTCTACAGTTTGAGGTTGCTCGTCTAAAGAACACACGTCTTAAGCCGAGGTTCCGTGCAAAACGGAATTCTCCCAATTGATTCTGATGCCCCTGACTTAGCAGCTTCATCCTTCTTATAAACTTTCAGCGTGACAGCGCCAATACCATAGCTAATTAAGCTACCTGTCTTAACCAGCACTGCTAGTGGTTCGTATGATTAATTATGATTAAAGCCGACATGTAAGCAATCATTTTTAGCCTCTTCCACCCTGGCTTTCTTTTAGTTGTTAGTCGGCAACTCAGGATTACCCATCCTTATCAGTTCCATAATCGTCTATGTATTCCTTGGCTCAGCTGGAATCTATGCCCGAGCTCTTGACTTACAAGGGATAACTTCAGGCGCAAGGACTTCTAATTTAGCTCCAGGCCAAACTTCACCTAGACTACTGATCGCTTTTTTACATATGTCATTTGGTTGGGACAAACTGTCAACTTAACATGGTTCCGGTACCAACCACCGTCCCGACATGTAAGATCAGCCCCAGGGAGATTCATCCGAAGATCTCTGTCAATGCAAGGATAAAACTTAATACATGTGAAGGTCACCTGGTATTAAGAGGCTCTGTCCAGGACTGGGCTTTTTGAAAGGACTCTTAGCCAGGTTGATCATCAGCACGGGTCGCATGACCCATTAATCCGGCCCTTAATTTATAGTGCTAACACTCGCATCTAATATTTAGCCGACTTTAGTTATTGATCTTAGTCGTTGCCGGGTGGTACCATTTCAAGCTATATTCGATGAAATTGGGGTACTCTGCATAGTTGTAACAATGGAAAATAAGTCACAACTAGTTGCTATCATCAGCCATTGCCTATCCCATTGAGTCACTACCAAACCGCCCTAACAGAGCTAACCCAGATTTTTTATCAATACAATTTTCTCTTAGATGGTGAGTGATTGATGTACAGCAGAATGCCCTAATCTGCAGTCAAATTTATATTTTCTAAGGATTTCATTATCTTCCATAAAATCGGATTCTGAATAGTTTCTTGAAAATCTTGCTACTAAAGTTTAAAAGATTTTTAGACATGTAGTATTCTAAACGGATTTCTTCAAAATCTTATTGATGGCAGTTAGATATTATTTGTTGACAGCTGATATTAACTTCACAATCATAAATGGACCAGAAGTTATGAATTAACCGATGCTGTATACTGAAATGTATTTGCAAGCGCTGTTTACATTTTATGAGCTCAACAAAAAATTAAACGTGTTTTTACTTCCTGGTTATAATTCAGGTAACTCTATACTCTGTAATTTTTCAAATCACCGTCAGAGTAGTTAAATCGGACTAACTCGTTAAAACGACTGGGAAGTGATCGGATATCTAATCCGATGGGAAGTGATCGACTTTTAATATTGATTATGAGTTCTGGATGATTAGTTAAAATTAAATCGATAATACTAGAAGTTGTATTGGGTCTCGAATAAAATTTTCGCATTTTAAGAAATTCTCCTCGAGTACGGCATAATAGATTTAATATAGAGGAAATAAATAGTACATAATAGAGTTGGCCATGTGGTTACCTTGACAATTGGTATAAATATGAATTGCCGTGATATTTTTTAATAGAAATTTCTCGTAAATGTTGGTGCAATAATTCTCCGTGACTAAATCGAAAACATCGTTTGCATTAGGTGATTCTAACCACTCCCTGTTTTGCGATATTCCAAGACCAACGTATATTTGTGAAATATTTTACGATTTTAACAGCCTCGAGATTAATATGAGTTCGACGTTTCAAAAACTGGTTAGCTTCCATTATGTGAAGGCCATAATATGATTTTACTCAATTTCGCTTTGTTTTGTTTTTTAAAGTTGGTAAGATTTCCAATAGTAATTTTGCTACCGGTCATAGTATTTAATAGTTGACTAGAAGGAACACTATCACTCTTCTAATATTATTTTTAGTTTTTCATTATAAGGTGATATTCGAGGATCAGGTTGTTGTCAGAAAGGCTATCCCTATTGAGTCCCATAATGGGGTCCGATCCCGCACTTCACCAATTTTTCTTATAAAAATTGTTTGAAAATTCCGTTTAAATAAGTCACCAATTATACTCATATTCAAAAGTAAGTCAGTAGTTTGGACAAAACGTATGCACACTCTCTTAGCACAAGAAAATAACCATTGCCCAGCACTCGTCTATCTATCATGTTTGCGTATAAATTCAAAAGTGAAAACTTTCAAACACATCAATGATATCTTCTAAAAGATTAAAGGTCAAAGAATTAAAAAAACATTTACAAATGCATATCACTGTAGTTCCGTTTTGAATCAACATTGCTTCAAAAATATTTAGGTTATTCCTAATATTATTTTGATTCGATCTCAGCAATAGATTTATGATTTAAATTGGCATCTGAGAGCAGTTTAATTTTTTTAAGCTTTATTCCATATACCTTGGGTTCCGAATATCGGTCAAGTCTTAAATTATAATCAGCTACAGGGAATTGTGTACACATATATGTGTACACATCGATTTAGCCACTTTTAATGTAACAAAGATGCAACAAAATCAAACCAAAGTAAGGGGTTCTATAATAAGCCAACGTGAGAATTCCAATTGAAGCATGTAGACAAAAATAAATCTGTAATACTATGGTTTTCCAATAATCCCTCACATTTACCATTAAAAATAATTCTTACGATATTTAAAGAATAACAAGTAAATATTTTACCCTCAGAATCCTTATGGTAGTTTATGGAGGTGACGGTTCTTTTATTTTTCCTTTAACAATAAAAATATTTTCTTAAGTATTTTTATGTTGGCTGCATGTATTTTTGTGTTTTTATTTATCAACCCTCGTGTCTACTGACGAGTAAATATATATCTTACGTATACCTAATTTATATACTGAAGAAGCCGTCGTCATTACAATTCGATTGTGTATATTATGTTTAGGTACACGTGTGTCAAAATTATATAAGTATAGGTGAAATTTCAATATATTAAATGAAATTTTCCATTTTCTTTAATTAATTTTATATTGTTAATAAAGTTTTCCCATTGATTCTGTAATAATTCAGTTACGATTTTTTTTTTTTTTTTTTTTTTTTTTTTATATAAACAAAGTACGAAAATTAACTTTTCTTCGAATTTAATTTTCATCAATATAAATGTGCTTTAGTAATAAGTTAAATACTCGGTATATGGGTATCGTATAAACTCGCTACGTACACATATGTATGTAGGTTGGAAAATGTCTGAAGGGTGTTTTGTGTTTTCCAATGAAAATTATATAAGTACCTAGAGCAATAAATGGAATATCGAGTCTAAATCTAAATGGTGACATATATATGTACCCGACTTTATCTTATATACGATATGCGAGCAACAGGTAAGAGTTGTTAAATGATTATTTAATGTGAAAATTTCGTTTTTCTTTTGTTTTTGCTTTTGCTTCGTTACATTGAATTGTGTAACGTGTAATTAGTGTTCAAATTATTGATTTGTGAGATAATTAGGATAATTGTTTAACGGTGGTTACATTTTTTTTTGTTTTACTCCAGACACGTGTCATTTGGCCAATAGGTCTTGTCCGTTCAGAATTTTGTTATTAAAGGACTTCATTTGTCATTTATCTCTACTTTGTCTTTTTTTGCCAAAGAGTTTGTGATGTAATTGATCAGGGCATATTATCTCGCCACATTTAATCGGGAAAAGAAAGTAAAAAAAACCTTAAAGTACCCCTGGTCAAAGAAAATTGTCAAGCCAAATGTGCTCGGGCCAGTGTACTTATTGCTATATTTCATTGTGAACAAAACTGAACTGTTCATCAAAATGGAATTCATCAATATGTATATTTTGTAGACGCTCTTTAATTCATCCAACAAGACTTAACATACCTGATAAGTCGTCTCTCATCACTATTAATCGACTAGCATATATGCTATTACGTAGTTTGTCATCCTTTTAAATGAGCTAACCATCATAATTCTTCTGGATTTTGGAGATTTCTAAATCGTTATATAAATTTGACCATTTAAGTAGGCTGCCATCATGCATTTTCTGGTTATTAAATTTTCGATTTTAGAAGGGCAGGATTGTATTTATCCCTGTGTTGACAAATGGTGCCGGCTACGGCGCTTTTAAAGAATTGTCTTCAACAGCGTTAATTACTGAGTATGACGTTATTCCATACTTTAAAAACTACGGCCTACCACTCTTCACGCTTTGTTTATAAACAGAAGGAATTCACAAAGTGACGTCAAAATCGAATGGTAAAAAAAGATAAAATAAAATCAATGAAACATTGATCAATGATTTAGATCATTGATCATGATCTAAAAGAAACATTGATCAGGTACCAGACCTAGTAAGATACATCCCGGGAACAGTAACAAATATTACAGTCAGCCCTTACAACCGCAGCACAAACGTATAGCATACAAAGTATTTGTTAATACTGAGCTAAGCCCGAATTAAAATCTCATACCGCTGAACGGAAATGCCTTTCGATTTGAATTAAAAATCAATACACACCAACAAAATTAATAGTCTCAGGAGACTGTAATGACATTAATTCTCTGATGGCGGCAAAATGCCACTCGAAGTGATTTATAAGACAAATAAACATTTCGATTAATTCGTCAAATTTTGCCATGTTGAATAAAAGTTAACCACTACGCAGCTTGTGTTGTTCCCAATTTTTGTAATGCCAAGAGAGCGTGTAATGCAGCGCGCCGTATCTGTTGTACTCAAAAAGTCCACGTCCAATTATCAAACAGTCAACTGCTGCGAGGATAAACGCATGCGTAAATCGTCATTTAAGCCCTATTTCTACCTAGAGCAATTGTATTCTGTAGGTGTCTACTGTCGTGCCATTGGTGGCCGATAAAACTAGATCTGGATTAATTTGGGTTCTAGTGAGTTTGAAATGGTGGGAGTTGTTTTGCGTAAATTTGTTCGTACATATTCGTTAATTTAAAGTTCAAGAGTCAAATACATGGTGGTTGCTTGCCCTATACAATAACCATTTTTACTATTGAAGTACTCACCGTACCCACAATGATTGTGCTACATGGATGGTTACCCGATGCTTGTGCTTTAATGTTACATAACGCCTAGGAAATTTTACATAACGCCTAGGTTTTGTGTTTTCTAGATTCTGTTCTATCAGCCATAAAACGTTTCTTATCGGATGGTGCGGATCTATCTAACAAAACCTGCATAATACTTGTATATATTCTGTTTACTGGTAGATTATCAAGAACGTCAAAGATGTTCGCGACAGTCTCTGGTGTAAGTGCTGACAGTGCTTATGTGTACTTTTACTGTTCGGTCATCCAGTGTCTGGTTCTGAAGTAGATCACTATGATTACATTGGTCTGCATGTTTTTGTCATTTGATGATGTTTGATATTTACAGTCTCTATAGTGGTTAGATATCGTCGTTAGCAAGTAAATAATGTAGTAGCATAGTTACATGTTGTCCAGCATCTGAATGTCTTGATTCAAAAGTAACAAAAAATCAATAATTAAGGTAATACTAAAAATATCTAAACATCAAACAATACGCGTTAAAAGCTCTATAATTTTCTTAAAAGCTCTTACATAAATCCATAAATTGACAATAAATTTAATAAAAAGCTTTTTAACTACTTTTTGCATTGTTGCCGCCTAGAATCGAGGTCAACTTCATTATTTATTAAAAATAAATTCAACTTACACAATTTTTTAATTAATCGAAAAACTTTTTCTAAGCTTTACAAAATAGTAGCAAAAGTGTTTTATTTTTTTTTCTCCGTTTTGCAAGAAAAAAGACAAGCTAGTCGTTAGAGAAGATTTTGTGTTATACACTCAGCATTTATGTAGTTTCAACAAACAAAATGTAGTAAAAAGTTTAAGTTTGTTGCTCGAGTTATTCTATTAACGAATTTTTGTATTGATCTTTGAAAACAAAAAGAATTTATAGCAAAACTCAAAAAAACTTGTTAATTTTTTTTTAAATTCTAAGATATTTTTATATACGGGTACGTGAATGGACAAAGTGAGCGATTTATGTTGACACCATACTGAATCTAAGAGATAAACATTTGGTTACATAAATAATCGTAATTTAATGGTCATTTAGAAGGTAGTTTTATTTTTGTTGTTTGGGATCTTACAGTATTTCGATTCTCGACATGAAATCATATGCAATCCATCCTAGTAATTTCGAGGAAATGGCCCTTTACGCGTCCGGAACCGTTTTATTGTGAAAGTTTATTCTTGTTTTGGTATATTGTCACCTCCTATCCTTCAAGGCCCACGGTACCACAAACTGTCGGACAATCTGAAGGATTATCCTTACTCTTACGTGGAATAATATCTAGTACTTGTTCTGTATGATTACCTAAAAGTAAAACACTTATATTATATAAACGTTGATCTGACAGCCATGCTAAAACCGTAGTAGAATCAATCCACTAATAAATATTTGAAGTAGGCAATACTCCTTTTTTATTTATTAACTTGATCAGTTTTGCTAGTAGTAGTGCTCCACAGCTGAGTTCAAACCGCGGAGTAATGATATTTGCCGTATCGGTACCACTAACTTTTTTTACTGATTCCAGATGTTGAGTAAAACCTATTCTTCACTTTTTTGGGACATGATGCATAGGGCTGGAACAAGGACTGCTGCTGGGTCGATGAACTAGAAATTCTGAGTTCCATCATGTCTTTGAATTCTGTCCTCGCAAAAATGAGTTTGTCCGCTGTCAGTCATCGTGTTTTGCATGCAATTGGAGGTCCGTTCGTCTCGAGTTTGTAATTCACGTTATGTTTGATGTTGCCGATGTCAATGTTTCCGTGAATCACTGGATGACCAATAAAATTCCGGCAACCTTGAATTGTTGCTCCAGAATTTCAAACCATACGACTGGGTTCTGAGCATATAAAGGTTGCTGAGGTTTGAATGCCACTCGGGCAATTAAACCTGCCAAAGCAGATGAATTCGTTGAAGCTTGTGGAGGTTCTTGCAGGTTAAGATTAACTAATATGACGGCTTTACCATTAATTATCATTAATCATAGATGCTAGTTGCTCAGGCGTAATGGTAAATTGTCGCGCGTTATCTGCAAAGTTAACCGACTGTACTGATTATCCGTGCTCATTTTCGTTTGCCGCGAAAAAAGAAGTTGGTGCGGGCCCCTCGTACACTGCACGGCGCGCCAAAAAAGATACGAAAAGATCAAGAAAAATACCGAAAAGCCAAAAAGAGCAGGAACGAAACACATATTGAATAAAAAAAAATTAAACAAAGATTTCGAATAATGAATAAATTTTTTTAGAACCATGAATAAACCCTTGCACGAAAAAAAAATTAGGTACTTACAATTTCTTTCAAAAATCGAGAGTCGTTGAAAAAAACTCGTCAAATCTGGGGTCCCTCTATATGAAGGGTTGCGTGTTGAGATCCCTTACAAAAGGATCACGTCGGGTAAATTTGGTGATGGAAATGTTTAGTTTTAAATATATTTAAAGATAAAATTTGAAAGATCCGTATTTAGTTTTCTTTATTTAAGAATATTTTGAAACTATCCCACTAATGTTTTATTCTGACTACTAACAAAAAAAAAACAAAAAAACAATTTTATTTGTATTACAAAAACTGTTTCTCCAAGCACATGCGATTGATCAAAAACAGTACGCGTTTCCATAATTATCAATTTGAAAGTGACGTTTTATGGCAACGACGTTACCACAGACTGCATCTCTCGTTGCTTATTATTACACAAAAACATTTTTTTGTGAAATTATGTAACTTGTTAAAAAAATTGTATCGCAAAATTTTAAAATTTCCTTGCAAATATTGTACCAAGTAAAACGCCGCACCCGATATATAAACATATACGTATCAAATTTCTTATGGTAAAATTTTGTTCGTTATACGAAATAAAGATGCCGAATAAAAGCAGCTAGTATGTACGTTGTCAAAAAAAAAATGAAATTGAAAAAATGGTTTCTGCGAATCATTTGTACTTTTTACCTGGGGCCGAGTATTTAAATTCAATAACATTTTTATAAAATTACCAGAGCATCACCTATTTAAATTTAATTTTGAAGGTCGCCTTAATATATACGCTTCGGAGGTCATCGCCTAAAATATTAGATTTCTGCGCAAGACGATCCAAGGTCAATTATATAAATTTCCATCATTTAATGAAAATATTTTTACTACCCTTAACATTAATGTGTATACATAATAACCGCAGGATTAGTGTAATGAAATTTTATTGTTTTCAGTCGTATGCAATTTGATGAATTGCAAAAATTAAATTCTTGAAATTTATTTTTTTATTATTCATAAAACTAAATGGACCATGAATTGTGGACATGACAAAAATGATTAAAAAATATATGGCGTTGATGAAAAAGTTCGTATATAATTAGAAGATTTCCAAGGCATAATTATTGTCGATAGTATAAGATTTGTTGAGAGTCATCCCCTTACAGGATATATAACAGTTAATATTTTTATCGGATTTCGTTAATATTATGATGGATTAGGTATTATATCAAAATGAGATGTAAATCAATATTTCTTCCAAAATATTTCGGCGTATATAAGACATATCGAAACTGATCCATTAGTTGCTAAAGCCAATTAAGGGCGAAATATCGTGTTCAATTCATTTAAATCAAATTTTAACAAAACTTAAAAGGCAGAAACGTAAAGGGTTTTACTGTTTAACCATTTATTTAAAAATCATCATAACTTTAGAATCAATGCTAAACTGCGCACAGCTACTATATAAGAACAAAGAAGTGATTTCCTGGAACAACTATAAATCAGTACCAATCCAACGCCAGAGCCCTACAGTTCTCCGGAAAGAGCTTTAATCAATTTGGTTATCTTTTGGTTAATTTTTCACTACCTGTTTTCGATCACGCAAATGAATCCAATCCAGAATTGATTTTTTACTCCATATTAAATATTTTGTCTAACTTGCCCAAAAGAATTCATTTACATTACATCTGGACATTCCAGGAAAATTCCAGAGACATACTCAATATAGTTATTACGATATTTGCATTCTGATTTTTCCCCAATCATTTAACAAACAACTAAAAATCATTCCTGGCAAAACTCGCAGTTGGAATGGAAGATCCAATATATTTAATTTTGCTTGGTGCAACCTCCCTGTTTTCTCTAAATCGATGATTTTCATATTTTACTTAATCTTGGTTTAGATTTACCATCTACATTATAACAATTTAGGTAAAACGAGTATTTACATTCTTTTCAGTGAAATCGGCTTTGGATTTTTATCTTAGATCACTAAAAAGTCACTATTTGCTTGGATTTTTTGCCAAAAATCTTTGTAGCACTAAAAACTCCAAAGTTAAATTCTATAAAGTATTAGCAGCCGCATTCTCGAAAGAAGAACGACCCAATCATTTTGTAAGCCTCAACTGCTCATGTAAAATGCAAAGGACGTTGCATGATCAATTTTAGATTTCCTGCTCTCAACTTGCGAATTTGTTTTTTGACAAAGCCATCAATTAAGAAATGCGCCTCATTTGAGATGATCTTTCGAAAAATCACCCTTCAGTGCGTTTGTTGCTCTAAAATCCATTCTGGTTAGATTCGGCGTGGCGTAAAATTGCTTTGTGGAAACTCAATTGATGAAAACGATTGCAAGTCAAGGTGAAAATACTCTGGTCAGCACTTTTACTAACTGCTACATCCTACTGCTAAAATTTTCACTAGACCAATCTGAATGAACACAGAAAGCCCTCTGGATTTATCTAACCCAATCGCTTCAAATTTATCAAGCGTGTTATGGTAAACGTACAATGTACGACATTTTTTAATCACCTTCGCTAAAACATCACTAATACGGTAGTAGATTTCCATTTCTGAGCATCATGCGTCCGTACAATACGGACGCATGATGCTCAGGAAACCCCAATGTATACTACAGCTGCAAAACCAAACGCAGTATTATCGACCCATTAATAATTGCACTAAATTTAAAATAAGTGATGAGTATGGGACACTCTTAAAAACTTGAAAAAACTAGGGCATACTAAAACTTATGGCAATCATAATCCAAAAAGTGTGAAATGTGCATGTTAACATCTCACAAATCAATCTGAAAAGAAAAAATGAGGCGCAGAGGTTGTATGTTTTGTAATAGAAGTCATCCAGGTCACATATATAGGTTGCTGTGTATATAAAGATCTTTAAATATTCAAAATTCTTCATCTCAGATAAACAAAAGTGAGAAATTGAAGCCTGCTTTACAACCTAATTCATATTTTTAGTTAATAAGTGTTTTAAAGCGAACCTTTCAAAAAAACCCACCCAATGTCCAGAATCCTTAAAACTTCAATCTGGGATGGAAACGGTAAAACAAGGGGCTAATGTCCGCAACGCAAAATTTTAGTAAAATTGAAAATACTCTGGGTATTAATATAATACATAAATTACCATGATGAAGCAGCATGGTGTCAGTACTACAAAGAAAACCTGCAAGCAACTTTACTCTAGTAATATAAGATTACAGCTGGGAACCATAACTATTGGCGACAACGAGAGGCCGAAAGTTATTTAAATTAATTCAAGAAAACATTCTGTGTCAAGTACTAACTACAAAATCTTTATTTTTGTCTACAGATAGGGAAAGGTCCTTGAAGTCATCAATTACTTTGTCAATATGAAAATTGAAAGAAACTATATATAAATAAATTATGACTGAACCTGTCATTGGTTAACTTGGCTGTTTTAATTTCTTGAGGAATAAAGAAATAGAAAACATAGAAACCATCGATGTTACGCAACAATAAAACTAACAGGAACATTTTACATTCAATTACAGCATGGAAGACAAATTCATCGAGATAAATATAAACATTAAGTTGCATATAAAAATGGCCACCAAATGAAATCTAATATACCAAAAGGCAGGTTGCATGCTCGATATTTTATCTGTTTTAAATAGAAAATATGCCTACTTACAATCAAGTAACTATGTAGCAACATTTGCAGATTATACGGAAAAACTCTGATCGTATAAAGATTTTAACAAAGTCTAAAAAGTCATGCGCAGAAGAGTATTTACAACAAATGGCGAATTAAACTTACTGAAGCTAAATTTAAGCATGAAAAATAAAAACAAAAATGCACGTTTCAATGAATTAATATGAATAACTATAGGGTATACCTCAATCTACCAAAGTAGCAAATTGAAAAACTCACTTCAACAAACGTCTATCATGGATCACATAAATGGTTATAGGATTAAAACGAACAAACATTTATTGGCAGAAAATCGATTGAAAATAAACGAAAAAAAATCAAATATCCCTGAGACTGTTGATATCCATCAAAAATGTCAATTCATCAAAACCAACTGATAGTCAAACTACTCAATACTACAACAAGGTCTACATTAAAACTTCACAAAATTAGAGATTTTACTAACTCAAATTTCTGGTCTAAAAGAATGTACATTTTATTTTCAAATCAATTGTTTTTGTAAACTCTTTTAAAAAAGTTTTAAAACTGTCTGGAAATTTATCAGTCAGAAAGATGCAACTAAAATTTAATTTTTGGCTGAGCACCATTTTTGGAATGATCTCCAGTATACTCTAGTCTAGATAGTACACTTTTGTTCGTTTCATTTAGTTTGAAAATTTTCTAAATGAGATTAGAGAAAGTGGATATCTTTTCTATATTAATTCTTGCTCATCTGGTTGCATGAGTGGTAACATCGATAATGCTCGGATTTTAAACTTAAGTATAAAATTCATTATTAAGATACTTTAAGATTCCCTTATTTATTTCATCCTCGATGTTCTAATAAAACATTGATATTATAGTCACCTTTTTTTATAATTAATTGCCGAGTAAAAGTGTATCGATTTTTCAAACCGTATAGCGATTTTGCCATTAAATGCAAAATTTTTCTGGCGTCGCATAAATATGACCTGATGTACAAAATGAAATGTTCAATTAAGACTTCTAACTTATAAGTTAATTGCGAGAATGTGATCTTCTAAGACATTAGAACATTGGATTTTCTAAGACTGTTTTGAGGTCATTACGAATAATTTTTTGTTGGAACATTTTGTCAACACTGTAGTGCGATTTTCAAGAGTTCTATACTGGATTTCATTTTTTTAAATATTTCTACAAATACTTTATAAAACTTAGGTACTTTTTTCACAAAAAAGCGGTAATTCATTTTTTGGACATTCAATATCTGTGGCAATTCTGCATAATCATTTAACTGAAAATAGTACACTTTTCAGGAGAAATAAAATTAATTGTAATTCTAAATAATAAAAAAATCGTTCCCATAAAATCACAAAATCGAAATTTTTCTTGGAAATTCAGAGTTTTTTTACAATTAAGTGGTTATGTTAAATTTTTTTTAAAGAAATTTTATCTTCTTATTCCAAATGAATTTCTCATTGTAAAATAAAGATAAGTCGTTTTCCCAAAGCCCAAATAGCCAAATGCATTTCATTATAGACCATAGGTCAATAGACCGTATAACTAACCCATACCGTCTATTGTGTAAATATTACGTGCAAATTGTAGGTTGACCATACCTAATGTATTAGGTATGACCATACCTAATGTATACCTAATGTGCCCAATGTATTTTATATTTTATTCCATAGTAACATACTCTTTTCAAGAGTACCATTAATTTAGCACCTCCCTTCGAAATTATGAGTACCTTAAGGGTTCTGCCTCATTGTGTGAACACTTAAAGTATATTCGACCGAATTGCTGTGTATTTGACGTCTTTCCAATAAAATTTATTTCCATCTTTATCGTTTTTTCGGAAGATGAATTTACTTTTAGATACAGATGAAAAACTTGGAAATTTGGTATTCCATCTCTATCACTGAACAATTTCGTTTATTCCCAACTGAACTAATAAAGTTGAACCAATCCCGAGTATGGTGTATTTTCATGCTGGTTTTTTTTTTTCTATGATAGCATGATCCGAACG
Source organism: Tipula confusa (assembly GCA_963556175.1). Lineage (NCBI taxonomy): Eukaryota > Metazoa > Arthropoda > Insecta > Diptera > Tipulidae > Tipula > Tipula confusa. The sequence continues at coordinate 72,567,116 of OY744476.1, forward strand.
AATCCATATGAGTGTGACCCGAAATTAAAAATTTATGATAAATAAAATTAAATTATGAATTTTTATCATAACTAAAAAACATGGCGGCCATATAAGAATTTTTATTTTGTTCCGCGAATGAATCTTTGTAATATGTTTCCGGTTTACTCTGCAAATGTTCGAAAACGCAAGCCGCGATGTCATTTCCACCTCTTGCTCCGATACCTTCATGCCACATATAACAAAGCGCATCGTTCGTGTCGCAATCGTGGACTTTTAAGTTATATAAACGTCCATTGTGGTCGTTTATAGAACGACACAGGTGTTATGAAGGTAGATGACATGGTAGTTAAGGTAGATGACATGGCAGTTTCTTTGTCGATTTTTAGCATTTTATGCTTGTGTTGCACTCTCATAGTGCTTCTTCTGTTCGCCGTATAATCCCAATTTTGTGGTTTCTTCTAGTAATCTTTCTATTTGAACTTTAAGATTTCGACATTTATTGCATGTATCAAGCTTTGATGTGTTAAACTTGATTTCTATTCCTAAATATAGTATAAAATATAGACATATTATAATTACATAGTTGAATATTATAATTCATTCATCAATTAATCAATCAATCAATTACTAACCTTTGAAAATTTCAGAAAATTTCTAAAATTGAAACCGGTGTTAAATGGCTGAGTCCCGAAAAAAATGTGATGTATGAGCTCGTAAGTATTGACTCTCGTATAAGCATAAAATAAGGAAATGTGTGCCTTAACTTCCTAAATTTTATGAGCATCCAACTTGTTGGAGGCACTGCTTTTTCTCTGCGATTAGCTAGGTACTCGTTCAAACAATCTTTTTCGATTTTTTTTTGCAGTTTGACCTTCGATTTTGGTGTTTTGTTTTATAGGGTTTATTTGTATAAGTTCCGCCAAATAGCATATATATTGCTTATAATTTCTGTTGTTAAAAAAAAATCTTATTTTAACTAAAGCGATTCAGTGCTATCAGCCATATTTGCCGTATTCACTTGTGAATTCGTAATATTTATACCGCAGTCACCTAAATTTTTGTTCTATGTTGGTCAAAATTTTCAAGGTTTGAGTTAATTTTCCTTGCCATAGTAGCTATATCTGATTCTGAACCTGAAAAATGTGGAACAACATTTGTATTATAAAATTAAATTAAATATTAATTTTAACATAAAAACTTAACTTTTACTAAATAGAAAAATCACTTAACTGAATTAGTAACGGTTGCAAAATTTAATGGATTTTTAACTGTAGTTGCTTATGGAAAAATAACTTAAGCGCTATAATAAAAATTTTATTACTCAACTGAAATTTGATAAAACCACTTATTATCACTTAAGTTTTTTTCTGATGTTTTTTTTTGCATTAAATATAAAAATACATTTTGTTTAAATACCAATAAGTTATTTTCTAACTCAGTATTGTTTTTATGTACATTTAAATACAATTTAATATTATACCTCAACTGAAAAATGCGAAATAAGTAATTTTTCAAAATCATAATGAAGTGTATTGCAGTTAAGTGGTTTTTTCAAAATAATATAACTAGGTGAAAAGTGAAGCAAATTAGGCGAAAATGAAAGTGGTTTGTAAAGGGATGAACATTAATAGATGCAATTTAACTAAACCACTTGAGTAATATTAACCCTTAACCATTGTTATGATTTTTGTTACACAAAAACTTAGTTAACGCCGCATCGGCACTAGTGTGAGCATCAGATAATTAAAGCATATTGTCTAATCCCGTTGAATTTATTTATGTCAGATAAAAAATTGATAATCTTCATTGATATATTGCATAATAAAATATGAAACATAAAATAAATAAAATAAAAACCTAAATGCATTTACTTCGATATATTAAAGAAAAATCAAATAGTATTAGTAACTTAACTAAATAATTTGGTATACTGGCTGTAGAAGTGTCATACCTCTAAAGAGACTTTTTGAACCACTTACTACAGATTTCATGTTTATTATCATTTTCCGAAGCGGTTTTTATGATAAAAAAATACAGAAACATTTTCTACGTATTATAATAATTTTCATAATAGCCGCTGCGGCGCTAACACAGTGTTTGTTTGTATTAAAAATAATTTTAATAATAATAATTATAATTTTGCATTATGTCCTGAAAACAAAATAATGGCCACTGTAATCTTTTTTGGATTTATGATTAAAAATGTTTAATAAAAGAATACTTAAAATTTCGAGTGATAATATTTATATTCAAAATAGCCAAAGCAGCGTAAAAAGTAGTTAAGTGATTATGATAAATTGTCCCAGATTATATTAAACTTTAAAATACTTCGAAACCTGAGGCGCTTTTGATTCTTTGAATACTTTAATAACAACATTTTTAAAAATAAAGTAGATACAAGTTTTAGTTTATTCAATTTTAAAATAAATTTTATTAATAGTGGAACTGATTCGGACAAATTTTTCTTTGGTCATGTAAAATCTAATTTTCCTTCTATTTTTAAATTTCACTAAAAAACCACTTAGTTGTGCTTTTAATAAAATTATGTTTTATTTATGCTAACGCGATACAAAACCAATGCTGTATTTATTCATAATTCTCTGATGTATCGTTTCCAGAATCAACTTGTATCACTTTTAGCAAGTAAAGCAAATAATTATTATGGAAATACTAATAAAATGTTATGGAAATACACAAAATAATTTTTTTTTTGCTAATTTGCATTTTAAATCCTTTTCATCGTTATAATTATATACATACGCGTTTTCATTTTTTGACAAATTTTCGTTCATGGCCATAAAAATTATATGGCACATCATATACACACATAATTTTCCCGCAGGTATCGCATGTAAATGTAAAACGCGCATTTCTTCTTATCTCCCACATACGTTTTAAACCAAATTTAAGCGACAACGACAATATTATTTCCATATATAGATATACGATACACATGTTTGGTCCCTTAATAATAAATTTATGCTTAAAGCTTTAACTTCACTGTCTGCTCACAGCAGGTTTTTCCATATGTATACATAAGTAAAACTAGATTTTTTTTTGGTTTGTCTTCCATCAAATGATTTCCGTTGCTCAAAAACAAATGAAATTCGTTTTTGCTAGGACAAAACAAATAAAAAAAAGAAAATCATCATCCCCCGGAAATTAATATATAAAATAACGAATTTTTACCATATTATACTTTTTGTTGAAAATATTTTCCAATCTTATGTTGTGCTTTTGTTTATTTACATTAAAGAAAGCTTGCATTTTTGTAATGGCAGTAAACTTAAATGAAATTAAAATAAATTGAAGTAAAAAAGTTTTATGTTGTTTAGTTCTTGTTGCTCTAAGAACAGATATAAAAAAATAATAGTATTGCGCGAGTTAATTTTAATTTTATTATGTTAATTTATTGCAAAACTTATAGAGAATATAAAAGCTTTTTTTTGAAAACATTTTTTTTAACGGAAAATATGAAGATACCTTATCAATACAAAAAATAAAAATAAAGAAAATTCGTAACCTATTTACGAAATAAATAAAGTTTTCGTCTATAGTGTTTGGATCAAACTTTTTTTTTCGAAATAAAACTTAATTAAAATTAAGCTTTTTCAAATGTTTTTGTTTACGGTATTAAATTTGTAGTTTATAGTTTTAAAACACGTATTGGTTATTTATGGTGATTAAAATTGATTGAGTTCAGGTAAATTTATAGTTCTTTTTCATTACAGTCTATATCAGGTCTACTGAATCCAAATATATCTGTAATTTTAATTATCTTATAATTTATCTTGAATGAGTTCTTTCTGTTTGGACGAGTGTGTAGCTCAATTATAAAAAAGTTAATAATTTCGAAGTGCTAAGCTTTTTCTTTACATTCAATTAAGGAGCTTAGATCTTATTCCAGATTGGACCATTAAACTCTGTTGGTAACCATTGCCTTATTTTACCCATATTACCATTTATGGTTTTTGTTATCTTTCCAAAAATAATTTTGTTGTTTAGCTCAATATTTATTAAGTCAAATATTTGAATATTTTTCTAAGAATATTCTTCACAAACATCTGTAGTGTGTCTGCGTGATCTTATGTGTGTTTCTACGTTTTACACTCATTAAGCAGAATGGATGGCAGTAAATATATGTTTTATCCTGAAAGCAGAAAAAGGCTCGCATGACTACCGAAAGGACATAATGCCTTTAAACATTTTTATTAATTAGCCTTAAATAGCCTGGTAAATGTATATTTTTGAAGTATCCCATAATAAGGTTGATAAGTCTTATGCTGGTAAGCAGAACTGTAAACTCTGAGCTAGCTGCCTCCCATTAAGGCGTTCATATATATGGACAATAAAACGGTAATCGAGAACTTAAAATCCGGTTCTATGGTGACAAAAGAGGCTGTGAATTGCTGATCATCTCTTAACAAAGTGAGTGGGCATTTCAAAAAACTTGATTGTCTGGGTCTTCGGTCACTCGGACGACAGCGGGATTTGCATAACTGATGAAAGCAATGGCATGGAAAGTAATGACTTGTGCAGAAGCTTTATAGACCAAAAAGGAGGACGATACAATGGTTTACTTTTTATGCTCATGTCCAGTTTTAGAACAAATAAGACAAAGACAATTAATTGGGTTAATATGTAATAAAGTACCTTTTAGATCTTGCAGACTTTCCGGTACCAGACAACATTTTACGTTACATAAGTAGCTCTCTTATCATAATGGACGAATATCGGTCTAAGTGTGCTTTGGAAGCCAGTCTATCCTAACCTACTTAGTAAACTAAATACTTTACAATATTTGATACTTTTAGCTTTCTATTTGAGTGTTTTGTGGCTAAGCTGGCATATGTCGGTTGTATAAGATTGTTGCGTCCAATATCATGAAATAACGCGTGGAACGTTTTTTGACCATTATTCATTTGATCATCTTTGTGTAAAAATGTATGCCGGAGAGTGAAACACAAGTTTTATGTAACAAGTTGAAAGTTTTGCGATAAAATATCCTTGTATTTCCGTAATGGCGTTTCTTTGGTTATGCATGGCTATTATATAAAGCTGGCCTTTATATGATGGTAGTATTTCTTTTGTTTTATTTAAACCTTGTTCTATTATTCTGCTTAAATTTGGTGTTCATTCCATTAGTATGTTTTTTGGACGAGGTGATGTTGGTATATGTGAAGTAATGCTGTAAGTGTCAATAAACGACAAAAACAAATTTAGCTGAGGAGCGAGTGAAAGGCTGTAAACGACTATTAGAAGAAATTATTTTGAAGAATAAAAAAAGAATGACAATTGACTCTTTGCTCTTTTACTACTTTTAGCGCAAAAACCATGCTTATCATTGTTTTCAGTTTTTGTTAAATTGTCAGCGATTATTTTGTTCACTACGAGTTATTGGATCTCTCCTTCAATCAATTTTTCGCGACCGAAGTGATAAAGAATATCAGTGTTTCACGTCCTTGGGCTTTACATTTGTTCTGTTGCCAGGTTGATCGCACTCTGATTATCAGAGAAAATTGATATTGGATTACAAAACTCAATTAGCTCACCCACAAAAATTGTCTAATTGGTTTCTTGACAAGCCTAGATTCTATTATATATGGTTTCAAATGTGGCGTTTTATCGTTCAAAACAGGAGAAATAGAACGATTTTTTAAATATGTTGCCGTTCCCATCGCTTCAACTCAAAATTTATTCGAAAATTCTGCATCTTCTAGAATAAATCTTACACGTTCGAATAGTTCGCTCGACAAGACTTTTTTGTTGTTACATTTATGACACAGATGATTGTCTGCCGATACCGCTCGACTGATTGTTGATTGCAAAATTCTATTCCATTATTAGATCGGAAAATTTTGGTTTGTTTGCCTGTCTGCTTTTCAATGTTCACTTCTCACAAAATTTGGCAAAAACTTCATTGTTCGATTTGATGAAAAATACATGAATCATCCTGCTGAAATCATTCACCAAAACGATTGTTTGTCGATTGTTGAGACACGCGATGTAAACGTTGCCATATTTCATTTTATTCATGCCTTGATAATTTAAATGACATGTCCATGTTTTTTCATTTGCCTAACTGAAAACTCATTCGCTGTTAAGACCAGAATGCACAAAATGCCTTCAACTTTGATGTAATTTGTGTAATTTGCATCAGTCAACAATTTAATCATACCGCACGACCCAATTTTTATGTCGTTCACAATCTGTTTTTCCGTGAAAAGTATGTTTTGGTTCTTGGTCAGATAATGCGTTGTACCGGAATCCAAATACCAATCGCCAATAATCCGTTCAAAAATATTACGATGTATGATCCACCAGCTTTCATTGATCAAGAAAATTGGGCGATTTATGGCCTCTTTTATTGGCTTTTGCTGTTTTTCCAATGCATGTGTGCCAAAAAAGCTCCTGCATGTGAGCTCGTCAATGACTCTTCTTGAAGCAACTTCATTTTGACAGAGTCACTGATTAAATTATGCTCAATATTATCAATATTATTAAAATATATGCAACCCATTCGTCGTATAATTTTTAGCCAATCGTATTTAATTTCTGTACCACGCCGACGATTTTGCCAATATATTCTTGCACGCAATCGCATTCATCCAGTTTCGTCCAACTTAGCAGTTAAATAAAGCCAACTCGACGATATCGGTATCTTTATCTTCAAACAACGCCTTTATTGTTTCCCAAATTTCTTTGGCTGTTTTATCATCTTGGATGTAAATGTAATTTGACGACTCTATAAAACGTACTAAAATCGTTTGCTGCTTTGTATTTAGGTCCCGCATCATCTTAGTGGCCTTATATCGATCTCCATAATTCACTTGTTGAAAAAAATTTCCGAACCATGATGGTGATTTATAAGTACAGTCACGCAAAAACTTTAACACTTTAACTTCTGTTAAACGTCCACACAAAACGTTCAAGAAAAATGTCGTTTTACTTACAAAATTTTTTTATTTGTAAAGATAGTCAGTAAATTTCTAAAGTGCTTTGAAGTTTGGCTAAATTGTTTCTGATATAAATTGTTTCCAGCTATTAAGGTTACAGTATCATCTACAAAATTTGATGTGGCAACGATTTTTATTTATTTGACTTAACAAATCTTTTGGCTAATGGATTTCTTTAATTAACTGTTCTTGCAGTAAAATAGGGGCATCTATCGATAATGGTGTCCCCTTTTTAAATATCTGATTCCATATTTTTTTATTAACTATTACTGCTATAGTGCTAAGCCCAGATTCTAAATTGGCAAAAATCATCCACATTTAGGGTTCTGTTATTTTCATCTCAAATAATGAAGATATTATTTCTCATTCGCGGTTCCTTGCCTAACCAGCTGCCAGTCGTGTATTTAAGACTTTTGTACTTACAAATATTTTTTCGAGTGTGCTTAATTTGACTGCTTTTCGAGACTGAACAATTTTTCGTTTCTTTTATGAAATATTTTAGGTTCATACATATATGTTTGTAGTATTTTAGGAAAGTTAACAAATTTTACCTTTCCGCCTTTGAAGTGGTTTGTTTGCTTCACATATACTCTAAATTATCCGGGTTGTTGTGCTCTTGGCTATTTTTACATTTTTTGGGATTAATTTTATATTTAAGTCGTTCAATTTTATTCCATATCGAAAACCTTCTTTAGATTGTGTTATTCATACTTTTTTTAGGCTCAAATTTTTCTGATTTAGGGCATTTCATGAGCCACCTGTAAAAACTTTTTATCAAATTCCTGAGGCTCGTTTTGCTGACTAACCAAATATCCTTTTCCGATTTTAGACAGCTCCATTTTAATTCTTATTGTATATATCCATCCCACTTAAAAACGCTTGTCTAACTTAGGGTATTCAAAACTTAAAATTCAAATATTTAAAGTCTTTTTGATGTTTAAAATGACACTTTGAACCTAATATTTGATGCCCAAATTTCCAATCTCCAACATTGTGTTTACTATAATTCGAGTTGATGCCTTCACTTTTTACATTTTAAATTACACTCAAAAACGAGTTTTTTATAAATCTATTAACTCACAATTTTTAAGCACTAAATTACTGTTTTTTAGATAAATAATATTGTGGTGCTGCCTTTAATCGATCGTGTTTATTTTTCATTTCAATATTGTTGACGATCTGTCAATTTGTCGGTGTGCTTGTGCGTTTATTCTAAACCATTAATCGACGCTTCTCGTTTATTTAAAAAAAAAAAAAAAAAACGCTTACTAAGGTTTAAACAAAGGCTACTTTTGTTATCGATTTTATAAATTTTTGTAAAATATTTCAAAACAATAAGTGTCTCTTGTTTTTGAATTATATTTTCGACAGTTGATTTTAAGCAAAACAATACATCCCGGTCCAATTGCTCATTTTCGGGAAGCGTTTGGTTTAAGACAAGAGATCTGGTATTGTTCCACTATGGAAGCGAACATTTGTTGAAGTTTTACTGAAAAATACAAATATTGACTTCCAAATTAAGTGTAATACGGTGAGACAATGCACAATTTTATCTACTATGGTTTTACCTAATACCGTCAAAGCTTTTAAAAATAATATAAATATAGATGAAACAGAATCATCAGTTTTTTAACTTCTAAAATATGTGAATCCAATTATAAGTTGGAAGCAAAATACATAGCAGTATTAATACGGTTTGAGGAGGAAATAAATATTAAGTGACTTGTGTTAAACTCTAAGCTTAAATTCTTAAAGTTGTTTTTACAAAACCAAATAGCTATTTTGTATATTACCATAAATTAAGTACCAAACCTTCTTAGTTCTTAATCTTTACCAAACACACGTACATTTACAAGCGAAATAATTAAGCAAAATCCTAGACACAAAAAAAAAAACAATTTCTAATGATAAATAAACTTTTTGTCCAATTATCTGACTCACGTACTATTTTGGAATAATTAGTAAAGTTTTATTGGTAAATTTACTCGTAGCAAATTGTACAAATCCCTATTTGATTATGTACACAAAGACGATGTTGGTAAGTTCCGAGTATATCAATATTTTGTTGCGGTACCAAAGGCTACAGAATATTTTCAATCGATATCGGCTCGTCCATTTAATTCGCCCCATTTATATTGCTATGAAAATACCTGATATTTATACAAAAATAATTGGGATATTAAAACAATCTGGGTTATATCGTCATGAAGCACTATGTTGTCACCCTTTCAAAATATAAAAATAAAACACAATATTTTTTTTTTTTTGGTTGGTTTCGTTACTACCGACCGTCAAATTCAAGAAGGTACTCAATCAGCAAAAACCAAAAAAAAAAAAACAACAACAAAAAAATTGGATTTAATTTTAATTAAAATTCATGATTTAGAGATAAATTTTGTAAATTTATAACATCGTTGTACTTAACTACCTGTTGTCCCTTTTTCTGTTTTTGTTTTTTAACTTGTTTCATCGTTTTTCTTATATAGATAAGAAGAAAATGTGTTGGGCATCTGTTTCACGAAAATAAATGTCGTGGCCAAAAAAAAAAGTTAAATTATTTTTATGACGTGTGAATAAAAGTAATAATATTGGGAAAATGGTTTGAAGGGGGTGCCAACTTTTACTTAAGTGTATAACTTTTATAGGGTAGAATTTTCGCTCGACACACACACACACACATAATGTATATACAATCATGTTAATTGAAAAAGATATTTAGAAATTTATTATTCGTTTTGTTATAAATTATATTTAACATGAAAGCGAACACGAACAGTGAATTAATTTCGTATTGCAAATTCGATGTGGCGTGATAAACGCATAACATAAGAACACCGCAGTAATCTGTTCAAATTTTAAAGTGCATGATCTGTTTCTTAAATTTGGTTTGGTTTCTGCTTTAGATGATGAACTTTTACTATCGTGTTCTTAATAACCACAAGAGATGACACTTTTGTAGTAGGTCGATTCATCTCTTCTTTGAGGGTGGATATCACGGCTGCTCTTATAAGACTTTATTATAAAAACCCCTTACTGACATCAAAAGAGGTAAGCTATGTTCCTTTATCAGAACTAAGCCACCCATCATTATGTTTAGGTGCTTAATCTTCCAATTGAAGTGAAGTTAAAATTAATATTATTGGTGCTATTTTTTCTAAAACTAAATCCCATCTGGTTAATATACCTGGAGTTTTATTTAACAAATCATTTACTAAGGAAGCCGCAGAACAGCATTAGTTAAAATATATCTATAAGTTAGAAGATCTATATTATCTGCATCGTTAGATACAGGACTCAAAGGACGTGGATTAAGAAAAGCTTTGATCATACATGGCATGTTTCCTCATATGTAAACTTTTGATTTTAAAAGCCTTGGTATAACTTATGTTTCAATAATTTAACAGCAGCCTCCCATAATCATCTGAAATGTAGTTACGCGATGCAATATAAATCTGTTAAATGCTGACAATAAAGTTTTTGCTGTACAATCAGAATCCAATTCGAGATGAACTGCATTTGTTCAAAAGTATAAAAAATAGCAATGTTACCCTTGTGGGCCTTATTTCTTCTCCCTTTTGCATCTGTTTGTTTAGTGGACTAGCAAATTTGATACCGATGTGTGTAAATGGCCACAATAGCGTTACCCAACTTCTAGTTAAATCACTCATGAGTTGTTGTATAGGTTCATTTTGAAATCGAACAATGCAATTTTAAATGTCATTTTTTACTCGTTATACTTCTCTTGCTATCAAGAGATTCCGGATGATAATGCATTAATGCATTTGTGCCATGAAGCGTAGAAGCGCGCAATAAATAATTATAGGCTGGTAAGGTGTATATGAAAGTATACATTTCTCTATCTGGGAGATCTAATTTTTGGGTCATCTTCCTACCCCTATTAGGCCATCGTTATCCAGCACGGATTCAGCGAAGCGAAGGCGTTCTTCTTTAAAAATTTAATGATGCACATTGATTTAATCTGCACAAGCCGGATTTTAAAAAAAGCAGATACTCGTATAGCTGTTTTAAATAATGTGATTTGCGATCAATGAGCTAAGATATGGCGTTGTCAGATGCATCGCGTTTATTAAGTCGCATTAGTTGTTCTAGAGAACTAAATTTGCATAGGCCAATCCCAAGGGATGCATAATCTGCTGGGTTTAGTGTTGATACCTGATTAAAGATGAGTTTTATATTTTGTTGTTGAGTTGTGTATCCAACAAATACAATGGTAAACTCTGCTGATGTGTAAATATCCGCACAAAAGGTGCACTAGTGCTTTGGCTATTTGGTAAATTAAACGTTACAAAAGATTTATTCCGTAAAGTTCCAGACGTGATAAAGTTTGCTTAATTCTGGTAAGTGCTGCCTTCGCTTTGGTCGTCAGTAGCCGTGTGATAACAATTTAATTTGGATATCTATATTGTGTTCGTCAGAAATGGTTTATACAACAGATGTATAAACCATTTCTGACGAATACAATACCCGTGAAAATGGAGATTTTATTTGGCTAAAGATACTATTTCTATCCAGTAGGGATTAAATTTCTATCCAGTGTGTGATTTCAAGCTGTACTGGTTCATCTCACAACTTCACCTATTTTGCCGTAATTTCTTTTAGCCATCCCATTTTATTTCTTCAGTCCACGTTGTAGACCAGGATGTAATAAGCGTTTTGATGTAATGCTAATTGGCGACAATCATGCCAATCGATTACAACTTCCGAGGTTTGTTCTCTCAGTTTCTGATCATATTTAATTTACCTTGAATCTAAAGTAATTAGAGATCGGGTTCCAATTAATTTGTAGGTCCTTTTTATAGACTGCAATTATTTTAGGTAACTACTTGACCCTTTGCGCGGTTTAAATTGTCCCTTTTGATTATGTTGGCCTCAAATGCTATTTTGTGTCTTTTCTCCAGCATAAAATAGGTAAACATAATTATATCGCGGAACAGCTCCACCATGTAAGGTATCATTTAAACTTAACCCCGAGATTGACTTCCTTTAAGCGTTAAATACAATGCAAAATTTTAAATCCTTTAATTTCTTTCAAAATTGCATGATGTAGAATGTAAAATTGTCCCTTGCAATTGAATGATGTGCCATATGTCCCAATTGAAGATTCTCTGTCATGAATCTTTTAAACAGGTGTCATATAGGTGTCATTATTATCTCAATTATTTTGAAATTTTATCTTAATTTGCAAGGCTTATTCCTCATTACATGGCGCTTTGTTTTGAAACACCAAATATGCCGGTTTCATTTTACTTGTACGGTATAAGGTAACCACGTATACCGTCCACTTGGTAAATTGTTTCACACTGTTCATAACATTTCGTAAGTCGAAATTCTACTTCTTCTAACGTCCAAATTGTGAACTGTTGAGATTGAGCTTGGTCGTTTTTTAAACCGATGCTAACAATTTGAGCCCTTAGTTGAGCATTTGGAACTAGGCCAACTGTCAGAGAATTCAAAACTAGTTATTGCATTTAGGTTTCCTTGAATAATCTGTCCTAACGGCTAACTTCATAGGCTATAAATGGCTGCTTCAGATAAAATGACTAAAGAAGCCAGACAATCGTATTGTGGATCCACAAATATTATATTTTCCCATCGAGAATCGTTATTCCTTTGTTTTTTGTTCAATTTTAGCTCAACTATAGAGCTACTGGTGTTTTTTGTATTGCCTCCAATTTCAACCGAGTTAACCTCGTCTTCGGATTTCATTAGCTTGTCACACAAATATTCCATGACAAATACAGGAGATGTCATATTAGTAAATCTATATGCATAAATCAAAATTGCATAAATCACCTCGTGTGCCGAAAACAACGTCATCTGGTGAATTTTGAGCCGGCCCTATAGTTGGCCATGGTTAAACAGCAAGAGATAGTCAAACTACGGTGTCAATTGGCAAATGTCGTATAGATGAGTGAGTTACTTCGTGAACATTGGTAACATTTTTCTTAACACTCGTTATTCCTATAGTTATCACAAAGGCACTTGAATGCTGTTGAAATCTAACTTTTCGACATTAATGTGAATAAAAATGGTGCTATTTAGTGGAGAAAATCACTAAAAAAAGATCCGGTTAATGGAAATTAAAGCTGGTATCAGCCTTATAATTTTCATTATACCTATAATGTACCCCAATAGACTTTTCCAACGACCAATTCATTGAAAAAATTATTTTGCCAAAACAACTTTGTAAATGAATAAATCCTACTTTTACACCAAAAATCCGACAACCTAAAATGTAATGTACTTCCTATACCCTAAATTATATATTGTTATAGCAATTGTGTTTCAATTTTTTGTTAGTACCGTAAAACTGGAATATTGAATGAAATATTATGTAAATATCATAAATTTATCTTCGACAACATATCGAACAAATTTCATATATACATAAATTTTTCATTCAACATAAAATTTATGATACCATTAATTTTGAAAATACTTCCATAGTATTTGGATTATATAAGACATTGGCAAATTGTTGTCCGCGGTACTTTCATGTTTTGAAACTATCGCGTTAACAGTGTTCGTTATACATTTATTCATGGCTTGAATAAATGTAAAGAACACTGTCGTGCCCTACATTATTTTCTGTCACATCAATTTTTCTGTTCGATTTTATTAAATCGAATTTATAGTGAAAATTGAAAATATTTCATCGTCTATCCTAGAGGTGGTTCGATACGAAAACGCCAAAAAAGCCAAAATACGAGATGTGATTAATTTGGATCGTAATCAAATCCTGTTAGAAATAATATTTATAATTTATATACACACAAATTTGTCAAGCTAAATTAGCCCAAAACCCTCTGTTTATCAATATTTTTTTTTTTATCATGAATTATATACTTGCCAGGCTATAAATATATCTTGGATTCTGGCATAATATTTTTCCCATCGTAAATTTGTTAACCTCTATTTGCAAGAACGGTGAAAATAACGCCAAAAAATACTTTATTACCGTAAAGATAATGTAAAGTATTAACTCGAAAATAAGATGATAAAAAAGCCAGAAAAAAAATGAAATAGTGGAATGCCAAAAATGTTACAAATTTCACTAATCTTACCTGATAAATATTGGGAAGATGCCTTTTTTATGTTTCGTTTGGTTTCTCGACCTTTTTTTACACGCTACTTTTGTTTTCTTTCAAATCTAATTCCATGCAGATAATAATACGAAAATTTTTTTTTGCTTGAAGGACTAAAATAGGAAACAACATTTTAATCTTAATTTTCATAGAAGGGTGCCAATGAATCGCATCTATTTGATTTATTTGGTTACTGCGCTTTTCCAATTGGGCATCAGGAATTATCCTTATAGTATTTACTCAATATGAGTCCAAAAATTCAGTTGCTTTATTATTTTTCAGTCATTCTTTGCATATTAGATGGAATTTTATTTAACTTTTCAGAAACTGTGTAGATTTTAGTATAAATAAGACTTCTGATCAATACTGTAAGTCAACGGAATTTGCCTAACCAGTCCCTATATCAGTTGGAAATAATTTTATAATTTATGATCATCAAATATATTTAAATCTTAAAACTTGTACTATAATGAAAATTATTTGAATCTGTAATTTTATCAAAAAAAGCATATTGGCCATCTATTAACAATTGTAACAACTAAATAATTTAAAAATGTAAATGTTATTAGAATACAGGCAACTCTGTAAAGCTAAAATTCGGTCAATTTTTGATACCTTAAGTAAAATAATGCAATAAAGTCTCTTCTCAAACCAAACACCAAAACAAACCAAACCGTCAATATTGTAATATTCCTCAATATTTTTGTGCTGAGTTTAAATTTTGTGAAAAGGGGGAACCATACAATCCACACCAACATTAATTCTTCAAGCCAGATACGAAACTACATCCAGTAAATAGAGCTAAACCACGTGTTGACGGAAGAACTTCAACAAAAAAAAAAAAGATGGAGAGTTTAAGAAGACAAAGATCTGTATATAAGGGTGAGGTAAGGAAAATCGCCAAATTTGCTGGTGACTTGACCGAGGGAGCAAAGGTTTAGCTGTCGACCAGATCAAGACTCGAATTTCTTATTCAAGGGAATTGTTTACAAGATTCTTCAAAATTGAAGCGGTGATACTCGAGACGGAGACTGGCAAGCAACAGCTTAGTGAATTTGAATATGAGTATTTGGTAGTGGTCTTAAAGCTTAATGTAGCGTTAATAAAATGTCATGCATTGCCACATTATGACTTGCAGGTAACAATGAAGACACTTTCAAGAACACTACCCAATAACCTTTCAACACAAATAAAACCTTTATTTGCAGCTTTTCTGAAGTTTTTGAATGCACGAGGAGAAGCGCTTGTTAAAGTTCACGTACCAAAAGGATCCACAGTTTTGACTAGCACGAAGAAGATCACCTACATTGAAATTCACCGAGCTTACCACAGCTACAGAACCAAGAGAATCTAAACCAAATGTTTGTCAACTTTGTATGTAACAAGTTCACCGATTGATTGACTGTTCAAAATACAACACCCTGAAAGGGAAGGAACCCCATGAAAATGTCATTCAAAAAATCGATGCTTTAATTTTCTTTTCACCAGACATCGTGATAAGTTTTGCAACTCAAAGTCAAGATGAGCCATTTGTCATCGTAGACATCACATGTCACTGCATACTGACGAATACCACTTAATCGCCGATTTGAAACCTGAAACCATCACGTCAGCGTTTATCCAGCGAAAGATACAAATTCTACAATCGTCATCCAAGGTTATTGTGGTTCTATCGACAGATTTCGCCTCCCAAACTTCATTCATCACTGAGTCAAGTGTACAACAACTATGCGTAAAGCAAGCTAATGGTCGAATTAATTTCATTGGCACTGATAATACATCAGCTGAAATTTCTTGCAGCATCTTCACATTTCACATAAAGTCTAAATGAAGAAAAGCGCTAATGTGATAGCAACTAAAGTTCTTGAAATAAACAGTGGTGACTTAACGTGGTCATCCACCGCATAATTTGCAGATTCAATGTGCTATCAAAACGAAAGCCTCGACATATTATTGGGACCTGACGTATTTTTTGATATTTTGAGTTAAAGATCGTTGAGGACTCTAAGCAAAAAGTACTGACCACAGAAAAAGCTTAAATCAAACATTACAAGGAAACCACGATTAGGACTGAAAATGGACGCGATCACCATTCAAATCCGACCCCACCAAGCCTCCGATCAATTACCATACAGCCGTTTCTCATTAAATGCATTACAAAGATGTTACAAGCGCAATTCAGAATTTCATCGGCTGTATAAGGAATTCTTGGCCGAATATATTTAGCTTGTTCACATAAAAAGGATTAGTGAATTAAATTGATGCTTAAATTATTTGGATCATCCTTTGTTTATGACTAGATGTTTTTTGGCCGGTCATTTAAAAGAGCCTCTGATGGTATAGTCAGGATCAGAAACCCGTCGTAATCTAGCTCGAAATGTCCAATCATGCAACGTAGATTATATTTTGTCGTTTTGACTACTGCTTCCTACAATCCGCCAAATATCGTTTCCGCAGAAGAAGTAAATATCATTGGGTACGATGATTGGTGCAGAACAAAATATTTTTAGGTCTGCCCTCAAAATGTCTGTACTCATATATCAGAGACCAAATCTAGGATGGTGGTCTTATTCGCTTGCCATACATACATAAATCGCCAGGTACACTTAAAATGGTTTAGCTGAACGGTAAATATTGAAATCTTTTCCTGTTTGTAGAAAGGCTTCTGACAGATAAGTTGACGCAAGGCGCAGACAAGTGACCAATCTATTGTTGGATTAAAGCATTGTGTAAACAACGAACTGTATACATTGGCGGACAATTTGTTGGATAAGTTTCTGGCCCATAAGATTCATTAGTTTAGGATGGTATGAAACACAGTTGAGCTGGCTGAATAAGGTCATTCTAGAAATATTCTCTCAATTAAAATGTTACTGGATAGCAGTATAATCGGATGTTTCCGAAACTCGGTAGAAGTTTTCAATATTTGATTCAGTACGATGTGAGTATAGATAAAAAGAAAGTCTGGACCATTAAGCATTTTTTGTACAAGATCTTGTAACAAAATACTACATATGCAGGATTTTGATTCGGTACGACATGATACCATTGATTACAAGATGAAAATGGTTTACCTTGAACGGCTTAAGCAACCAATCTAGAATAATCGATAAGCCAGTATATAAACATATTAGTAGTTCAGATGATTAACTTAAAGAGCTCTGGATAAATTCCAATAAACGTACGAGCAATGTAATCCTGTTTACCTCTAGTCGTGATACAAATAAAGTTTTTACCAGAACTATCATTCTTTTTGCGGCTACCAGGCTGCTTCTTATTTTAGTTTCATTTATTTTTTGATACGTCATCAAACCCATGGAGCTCTAAACAGTTCGTTGTGTATATTTGGGATGTCTCAGAAAAAAACGATCTTCTTGTCAATTTAATTATCTTTGGTAGAGATATTTAGATAAATAAATATTCTTTAACGCGGCCATATTTTACACCTAAAAAGAAAATTATCTTATTGGCTTTAATCCTTCTATTAGTCCTTCTATTTGCTTCTGGTTCTTAATATTAAATTTGGACTCCGGCCATTTCTTAATCAATTTTTGTAAAAACTCTGTCTGTACTGATATGACTCCATTAAACATCTTGCGTGACTTCGTGTATTTCACCAATTAGCGATAAATCTCTGCCAACGTGTTGGTTTCCTATATACGTAACCTATGCAATACGATTTCTAAATAGGTCGAAGCCCAAAACCGTATTTATCTAAAAATGTCGTATATTACGTATGAAATTTTTGACAGAGTCGCCATAATAATACTGCTTTCATTAATTCCAATCAGCGTATTGTTGCAGTATTTTTAAAGGTAATTTACTGAAATAAATGCAAGTTGCAGGGAACACGTAATATTTGACGGTTTGCGTTGCGGATGTGACTTATCCATCGTATAGTAGCGTAATCCGCGTTAAAAAGCTCATTACATATTGCAACCATTTTTGTTGTAATTTTTCAGATATCGCTTCATCCCAATCTAAATGTCCGATTCATAACGCTTATATGATTAATATTGCTGGGAGTACGATAGGTTTAATAAATTCGAGCTATAGTGGATAGAAAATTCCGTTCATGGCTTGTTTATTTTGGATTATGCTGATCAAAATTGAATTTAGAACCAAAAATTTCTTCTAAGCAAATGTCCAATACACCATAAAGTGTTCTGATTGACTCGTTGGAGATTTAATGTCGTATGTGTATCTCTCGGCCTTGTTCAGGTTGCAAGTAACAATTGCTGATCATTGAGCAACCATGACAAAATATTGAGCTATTTGTTGTACAGTTCCAGTTAATCAGTAAGGTTCACTGGTCGTGCTGATGTCGACAGCTTTTACACAATATTCCCTAAGAGCATCCGATTGGTAGTCTCTTCATACCACATGCTGAGTATCATTGAAATTAATTAATATTTGACGAAACATTTCGTATCAATCGTGAAAGCGAGACTTTGGCTAGCCCTTATACTTTTTTACGAAATTTCTAATAAATCGTCGCTCAAAGTGATTAAACCGTTGTATCACGATTTGCCGATGGTTTTTCCCAAAGTCACACCTTTAAAAGACTCCTTATCGTCCTGGAGCTTCACGATAGTGAGCATCTCTATAGTACTTCTCACTTCATTTATTCTCATGTGCCAATTGTCGTTTTAATGGAATTGTACGATTTTCTCAGAGTTTTCGAATAGCACAATCAATCTGTACTTTAGTGAGTAAAGCATTAATTTACGCTTCCATCAGAAATTTTGTGTTTTGTATGGTAGATAAATATTTCACTTTTTCGACGTGATGCTTTGAATGTGAGGTAAGTTGATATCTATAATTGCGTTGCTATGTAGTATATTTGTCAGCTTTGGTATCACTAATGTTGGGATGTCGATTTGATAGCTACTTTGCGTAAATTGACAAATATACATATTCCTTCCATGACTCTGCTTCCATGTTACTTGGACTTAGTGACCATCTGTATACAGAGTGTAAAATTGTATGTGATTATCGAGATGGGGTCCTAAATTTCAGTAGATTTAGCTGCAAAATCTATCACACCAAACGTCTAGCCATATCACAGACAGTGTTACAAGCGATAGAATCCTATAAATGTCTACATTGGTATGGTAATAACTATTGCAACACAGTATAGCTGTAGCAAGGAAATATAGATATATTGACTAATTACATGGCTGTATTATCGCAAACAATGAAAATGGTTAATTCTAGAATACTAAAACTTAATAACGAGATCAAGAAACTACAAAATAAACAATCATGGTGTAGCTGCATAAGTAGCATATTAATTGAACACACTACAGCGGGCAGCGAACATAAGTTTCCATTATAAGGCGGTCAAAAAGGAAATAGTTATCGATGTTATCGAAGTTATGGATGCAAGGAAATTAAAAGATGCTAGTGTCAGAATTTGTCATAAAAGTATGTTCAATTTAATGCCTCAAACTCAAAAAATTTAATCAATATTCCGATAGCTCAAGTAAAAAGATGACTTTTCATTTTTCGAATTCACAGCTCGGTATCAGATATAGAATTTAAACAGTTATTGGCTTAAATAGTATTTGCCGATGACGTATATTTATCCAACGAATAGTTTTTAAGCCTCATATTGGGATGAAATACAATTATATTTCTAATATAGCAACATTCCGGAAGAATCGTTCGATGCAGCAGTAAACTCAAAACTTTGGCCTGATGGAGTTGTACAAGAATTTGATACTAGAGCATTCAGAAAAAATGTGTCCATCACATAACTTTAAGACGGTTTGAGCAGGGTAGATTATCACAAAATACCGTACCATGAAAAGCATCAGCGTTTATCAATTTATCAACGATGACGTCATTTTTATGTTTTTGATTATCTGTTTTACAGTCATCTAAGTATATTCTTGTATAGAATAAATCAAGTCTGAATTTCAAAGGACCAATTATATAGAAAACGAGAATCTGATTTCTATGTCTAATCTAATATGATATCTAAGTGACAGATTGCCATACAGAGCAGACAATTATTTAAAAGGAATTAATTGAATTAATAAATCAAACTTTTAATTTGCTATAAACTAAAATTGTACTGAAACTTTTGGCTTTTTATTAATTTTCTTAAATAAAATAAAAAGCTTTTTACTGGCAATTAAAAAACAAATGATATAAAAACACACACCCACATACACACACATCGTATAACCCTTATCAAAACCATAAATTTGCATGAAAACTGGTAAAAAATATTTTTTCCATTTTGGTTTGGTTACACATTTCACATTTCAGATCTAATCAGTTGAATGTCTGTGTAATCCATTTAAATCGTTGGAGCTTTTGAAAAGATCAAATGGATTGGGATTATGAAAACGTAAAAAATAAAATAAAATTGGGTGGAAGTTTCATTTTTTTTTGTTTTTCAGTTCATCCAAGAAAATGAAATATTATTGATTTCCTGGTAAATATTTATGTCCCGAGAACATGGATGTTTTAAGAAAAATTCTCATGACATTAATAAATAATCACACACGAAAATATATTTTTAAGGCTAAATTTTTTTTTCATCTTGGCTCAACATGTACGAGTACTGTGCTGTAGTTACAGATGCGAAAAAAAACTTTAAATGAAAGCTAAACTTTTTTGTTTTTTAGTGAAACGTGAGCTTTTTAAAGTTTAACGTGTTATGTTGTTATATGTTCTTGTATATTATGCTGAAATAAATTTCACAAATTCAACAATCATTTTCAGAACGTGGTGTATGGGCACACACTAAATTATTCAAAACTACTCTATTATATATTTTTATGAAAAGTACGTCTAACGTTTAATGTCTAATCTACCCATACTCCATTTTCTCGTGAAATTTAATTCAATATTTATACCTATATATTCCCGAATCCATTATATACGCTATTCATTGTAATCTAAAAGTTATTAAAATATTTTCTGGTGTATACCGAATAGAACGGATAGACAACAATAGAACAAAATACAATTATGTATATAAAACATGAATAAGAAATTCACACGAAGATGTCTATTTTATACTTCAGACAAGCTTGATTGAAACTCCAACTGTTATGCTTTTTATAACGTATACATCATATATCGTTCGAACAACGTTAATTGAATATTTAATTATTGCATCAAAAAACTGTAACATTATATTGTATACTGTCAAAATAATTTTACGAATAACCAAACGAAATTCCCATTTATTTCTTAAATAAAACTTTCGAAAACTTTTCGAAGACAAAAAAATGATATGCGTGCTTTTTGTATATTAAACTTCAAAACTTTTGATTCTTTTGAATGGTTACTAACAAAAAATGTAAAGTTGGAAATAGAAAAAAAATCGAAATAACATTTTTTTAAATAATTTTGACTTTTTTGTTGGATTGTTGAAAAAAAAAAACTTTGACAAGTTAAATCTTAAAGTTTACTAAAATTATATTTAGTGATTTTGAACAAGTTATCTAAATCAGAATTAATACTTGAACTGGTTCGGTAAACTTAATTTTAGAACTGATTTTATACAGGGTATTTATGTTTTGAGGAAAAATAATACAAATTGAAAAAAGTTTGTGTCGGTGATTTGACGGAAAGTTATATACTCTTTGGAATGATTTTTCTGGTCGCGAAACAAAATATTAAGTAAAGCAAAAAATAGTATTAGATTCTATCTTGTATAATACTTTCAGTTCAGCATATTCTGGCCAGTAAAAAGAACATCTAATAGTTGTTAGTTGCAATTATTTGAACTGATCACCAATAAATGGGGTTATCTTCATGATACTATGTAGAATTTTGATTTTATTTGTGATTATATTAACAAAATCAATGTTGTCTTCGCCAAATTACCAAATTAACACTAACTTATATACGTTAAATAAATAAGAAAAATAAATAAATAAATAGAAATCATACTGTCAACAGTTTGGGGAGGGAGGGCTTTAGCGATCATAAATTTATTTTGCCCGCAAAATTAATAAATTATTTGAACCACTGAAGCAGGAGTAGCTTAAATAAAAAGTTTGTTAAACGAAAGTTTGAATAACAGATGCACTAGTTGAGTGACCTTCCGACGACTTAAAATGTAATGTAAAAATAAAATATCTGCGATTGGTTATCTGTTTGCAGAAATTATTTTTTTTTTATTTCCTTATTTCCAAATAATAATCCAAGCACATCAAATCTGCTTAAAAGAACTTTAACTCGTACTATTATATGTGCCAAACAGCTAACTAAATCAAAACTGTGACTGGCATCTTATAATAAAGAGTCAGGTCGGTGTGTAAGTTACGCTTTGATAAGTGTACACTAAATCTAAAGGTATATCTTCGTTTGGTGAAGCTAATTGAGATCTAATACTCTTGGTTTTAACATTTTTCTCTTTGGTGGCTTCTATAACAGATCTCAGCTCCGAACTAATCTTTAGCAGTTTGGGGAAGCTAACCAAATATTTCTCCAATGCTTTCATTACTTGAATAGGTATTATCTCGATCATGCTATGGAATTAGCCCCAGTCATTATACCATCTACCTATACATATAATTTAATATAGCGAAGTTACATCTGATTGGGTTGATTGTAATCGAATTCCAATGGTAATCGCGCCGTATCGTATGTTAACGTTTTTAATTGGTACCCTCTCATTTGTTGATTTGGATTATTTTGCCATAGTGTTGTTCTAATATCTTCAATCATCGTCTACTACCCATACCCATCGATACATTTTCTCGGTGTTGCTTGAGCCAATTAAAAGCAACATTATGTGATGTTTCAGTAACATCTCCTGCTTGTTTAAAAGATAACTTTACTAAGAATATGATATCCGAGCATTAGGGATCCCTCCGCACTCCCAAAAACTCAGTAAAGACTTATCGATATCTATTAGAATGTTGTATTTGGTGATTGTTGTGGGTTTCTTCATGCATACCGCCGCTGTCCAATACCCCGCCAAATATCGTGTTACTTGTCATCAAGCCAATTGGTAGCTTAAGCTTTTCGAACAGCAATGCTTTAAAAAATATTTTCACTCCTAGAAGTATGTCAATATTGTGTCATCTATCGAAGACTGGATCGGCCAAATTCAAATCTTTCAG
Source organism: Tipula confusa (assembly GCA_963556175.1). Lineage (NCBI taxonomy): Eukaryota > Metazoa > Arthropoda > Insecta > Diptera > Tipulidae > Tipula > Tipula confusa. The sequence continues at coordinate 72,590,252 of OY744476.1, forward strand.
CAACAGCAATACTGCTTTCGGTATATTATATCCGTTAAGTGCTCTTGATCTGTAGTCTTTTTCTCTGTGATTCTCGGTTTAGCAATTGAAAAATCTGTTACTTTTTCGAACGATCTTCGATCTTTGGTCAAATGTCATCGGGTTGTAAGAATTATACTCATATATTATATGTCCGCTCTGGTTACAAATACGACAAGTAAATCCCGTAGATATTGTAACTGCATGTGCTTGTGTTATTTGTGTTCGGGTTGGTTGAATATTCTTTGAACATCCCTTCATGGATTCCACCAAATCGATGCGTTTTCCTAGGATTTTTTAAATTCATAGAAGGTGGGAAAATGGTTTTATGCAATTGATTGTACCAATAATGCATTCGTTCCGTTATGCAGCTTGTTCAGCGCAATATATAATAGCCATGAGTTTCAGTTTTAGGCCTTCAAACCTAAAACTTTAGGCCTTAAATGGATTTGTCGAAGGAATCTGTTAGTTTCCTGATATTAGTAGCATATGGTTGCGATATATACTGCAGGTCCATGCACGTTTTTATGAAAGCGTATACGGTGTGCCCCTTTCTATCACACCGGTAAATCATCTTTTGCAATGCTTTTTTGTAGTTTAAGTCCGTGACCGAAAAATGACGAACGAGTGTTGCTAGTTGTTTGCCTTAACAGACCTCTGAGGAAACATAATATTTGTGCTGCCGTCAGATTTTGCTTTCATGTAAAGTAAAGCTTATATATATATATATATATATATATATATATATATATATATATATATATATATATATATATATATGTATATAAATATATATATATATATATGTATATATATATATATATATATATATATATATATATATATATATATATATATATATAAATATATATATATATATATATATATAAATATATATATATATATATATATATATATATATATATATATATATATATATATATATATATACATATATATATTTATATATATATAATCATACCTCCATTATACTGTGTTTTGAGAAGCTATTCATCGATCCATTTAACGATGACTAAAGCTTTCGTATACTTGTATTGTATTTAGTCTTGCGAGAATAATGTAATAGCTGTTGTTGAACTCCGATATTTCTGACACTACCTAGCTGTCTGCGGCAATAACCTCCCTCTCAATATTCACGCACTCAGCAATTAATTGTTGAACTCTTTCTTGTTTCACTAGTAATTAACCTTGATTCTGACTTATGCTTTTTATCATAATCAATTTAATCACGTAAACGAGGTCACAATCACTCTACGCACTGAATTAACGAAAGCGCAAACATATTGCACTGATTATTATAGAATTAATTTTTTTCACCACAGAATTAGTTATACAACTTATATAACTTCCCAATTTATCTTATTATTATTTTCCATACTTTATTCCAATTTTAGGGTTACTGGTTACACGGTTTATTTAAGTAGCTTAACTTATAAAATTTTACCGCCATTTGTTAGTGCACATTAAATTGATCAACTGATCACTGTACTTTCAACGCATATTCACCGAGGAGTCCCTCCGCCAACTTCAGTTATTATTTTCCGTAAATGACTTCTGATTTGCGTGTCTTCGTATTAAACTCTGAAATACTGTTTAAACCCATATAATTGTGATATTGATTCTTACTATCCTCCGCAAAATAAAAATTATTTGGTCCTTGTTTCGGTGCCAAAGCTTTCTTGGTTAATAGTTGCAGCTCTCCGTACTCAACTTGTGGATAATTATATAAGTTGCCGATCCTTTCCAACTTGGCGTGTAAATATTACTATATTACTATTACGGCATCGCTATTGTTACGGAAAATAAAACTTGTTTTGCTTGCCAATTGTCAGATAATTAAAATGTACCGTCCGTCGTTCTCGGTGGCAATTGGAAGGAAGAATTAAATGGTATTTTTCTTATATTACCTATTGGATTCTTAGTTAAGCTTTTATTATATTTTCCAAAGTTTTACTATTTTCCAAAGTTTTAAATATCCCATCGTCACTCTCGCTAATTAAAGTATTATAATTTATAAATAAATTAAATTTTTTCAATCCCATGAATAATACGATCATAACCTATTAGTTTATTATTTAGAAATATCATTCATTACTCACGCACATGAGTAGTATGCAAAAATACTTATGGGTATACAGAAATCATGAGTTTTTAATATAAAAAACAGTTTTTAATGTTTGATAAGTAAGCTATGAATATTTTTTTATTGAAAATTGACATTTTGTGTTAATTTATTAAATTGCAATAATTTCATATCTTGTTTTAAAATTTAAATTGTCTCTAAAATATGGATTCTGACTCGGAAATGGAGCAAATTTGTTCACCACCTGAGACTCGACTAATAGTTAATACTCCCTCAGAAGTAAATACTATTAACTCTACTATTAACTAATAGTTAATACTCCCTCAGAATTAAACACTCAACTCGCTTCGCTCGTTTCACAACATCATTCCTCGGGAGTAATAACATTCATTACCCGCTCATTAAATAATTTACTATTAATTTAATAAAATTGTTTCTTACATGTTGTTTCTAAATTATTTTTTTATTTTTTTTTTAGGTAAGCCATCATCTTGTGCATATACTTAATCAAAATATATTTAAACGTAAGTCAAAATATTTTAAAATTTATTTACATTAACTCGGCTTTAGCAATCAACGCCATGTGATCTTGGTGAATAAAGACACAAACGGATAATACTTTTAAATTTTAAAAATTTTCTTATTTTTTGGAAAATCGCGATGTACCATGTTAGGAATTATAAGCCAATGCAACCAGTATAACAATTTCAATATTTTCCTCAGTGACTGTTGCTTGACGGGTCTTGTTGTTTGGCGCATCTTCGTGATAAACGCTGAGCTTAGAGAGTGACAAGAAAAACTCCTAGACTCCTGCTATAGTTTTTTTTATAAACCAGTACCATTTCAATTCTCTATTGTAAAGTTAAATATAGTGAAACCAGTCAAATGAAATTATTTATATATAAATCGAGTAGATTTGGTTCCAACATCTTTAAACTTTAAAATTCTTACTAGAATTTTCAAGAATTTAATTAATTCATACTTGAAATTTATTATTTATCGAAACCAATCACTTTGAGTAATTAAATATGGTTCAACTGAAAAATTTCCAAAATCTGACTGGAAATTTTACGATATTTAACTCCAACTTATTATAGGTGTTCTTTACAAATTACAGTGGAAATATGTTTGATCGATTTAGGTTATACATTTTAAGGTACATTATAACGACGGTGGATGTTGCGAAGTACAGCTCAGTTTCGATCTGATGAGGAATCGTAATAATTTTGTTAAAAATTAATGGTCATCTCATCAGGCCATGGCGACCGAGTGCTATGCGTAATTGCTAATTTACGCTCTATATATATATTGTTTTACTGTGTTCACGTAGCATTAGCGAATTATATGAATTTGCCCGAATATTGGAATAATTTGATTGTGTAGCGATGGTCGCAGACAATATATTTTATTATTTTTACAAGGACTTTGAAGACCTTTTGTGAATACAAAGACAATTTATGATAAACAGCCTCTGAAACTTTTTAGAACGATCTTTGGAAAAATGAAACATTTAAGGAGAATTGCTTCGTAGACCGTAAGTCAAATCAGACACTGGCATGTATACAATTATATATTTGTTATTAGACTGAATAAATATAATATTAAATTATAGACCTTTGAAGTATACTGACGGATTTGCCATACTTTGGATACAATTTTGTAAGAGATGATATTAAACTGCTGTAAGTAACCGCGCTTTGTAAATACCAACCAGCTGAATTTGTGCAGGGTATTGATAAAATCCTGAGTGATCAGAAATTTTCAGATGTCGTTATTGAATTTAAATGACATTGAAGTACGTTGGCCAAATTAAAACAAATTTTTCAGCAATCTGTTTTTCACAATTCGTCTCTGCATGTCGTGGCTTGTATTTGTTTTAATGATGGTATGGTTTTAATGACATAGTCCTTAAATTTTGTAATTTTTTAAAAATACTAGATCAGAATCTGGTGACCTGTTTAATTTTAGATTTGTACTTGGGCAGTTTTATCATCGACGGCCCGTTGGTGATTGAAGTTTCGACAATTTTTTTTTGTTAAGACAGGTTTTTGTAGCGTTTGGATGTCGAAAGTTCATCACTGTGTTTAAAATCTTTAGTTAATTTGTATGGAAACTGAAGTGACTAATGCAGTTGTAATTTTTGTTTATTAGTAAGAATTACAGGATGGTGTTGTGCTTAGTACGTTTTAAAGCTATACTGTAAATGGTACCAATATTTACTGTAAATGTAATTTAACAGGTAATTTAATATATCGTGTAGATCCTTTTTTGCATTCTGTCAAGATGTGTAGTTTAAATTCCAAAAACTTGTTTGGTATATTTAAAGCAAACTTTTCCTGTTCTGAAGTTCTTCGTTCTCTTTTATATAATTTTTTTTAACCTGCAAACCAGAAATGTCTGCCAGTCGTTTTTGATCAAAATGTTTTCAAAACCGTCTCGTCACCTCATATTAATTAATGCGGGAAATTGAAAAAAAGGAGAAACAGAAAGCCATTGTATATTACCGAACAGTACTCATCGTTAACATGATGTTAGACCGATGCCACGTATCAGAACAAAAGTGCTATAGTGCCAAATTAGTGATGTAATGAATTCGAAAGGTAAAGCCAAGTTGATGGTAAATAGTCGAAATCACAATGCAAAACGCACTTGAGATCAAAAAACTGCATTAATATAGCTCCATGCACTATTAGTTGCACTATTAGTTGAAGCCGAAATTGAAAGCATTTATGAATAACTGAAAGGTAAGTCAAGACTTGAGACGAAGCCTCACTTATGTTATGACCTTTAAAATAATGATAAATTTAATCGATTAAGTTATCTTTGCTGAAAATCTTAAAGTAACACAATCAAACACTATTAAAAATTTGCTTGATGCAAAATCAAACTATTTGCTTCATATAATAAGGGCCTAAAATGCCATTGGAAGTATTTTCCCGAAATAATTTCAAGCAGTTACAAATTCGAATGTAAATGCATTTCCATTATATTGAAGCTGTCAAGCATTTGGCACAAGTTCGAATGGTTCTCTATAATCAATATCTACTTTGATAGTGAATATTGTACCCTTTTAGCTAAGGAGCTACAGTTTTAGTAAACCACATTGTTTTGCAGGTTAGATTTTCTTCGCCGTATTTTTATTTTTAAATTAAAAAAACATTTGAACCTATATATACTAAGCACAAAAGAGTGATCGAAAAACAAATAAACGAGGAAATAATGATAATTTATATCATTTTAAAAGTTTTCCTATATACTGATATTTTCGAAAACAACGTACATAAAACTTTATTTCCCCCATAACCGACGCACGCCACATAATTCCTCATATAGATAGCTCTTAGTATACAAAAACTACTTTGTACTGTCTAAAGTGCTTTTAAAACAACAGATTGCTTTGTGTTGGTATTTCAACGAAAAATTAGTTTTTCCAACCTTTACTATTTTCATTTTCAGAATTAGAACAAAAAACAAAAGTTATCTTATGTTTAGGAAAAATAATAATGAAAAACTTTTTTTCTCTTGTTTTTAATCGGAAATTTAATAAAAAGGAAAAACGAAAACATTTTAAAATTTGCGGTTTGTATAATAGTACAAACGAAAATTGCATTTTCTCGGTTGGTATAATATATCATTTAGATTTTCTAATTAAAGAGAATGGGGAAAAGTTTCAAAAATTTAGATAATAAATTATCCAATTGAAAAATTATTGTCTATTGGTATAACATGCGCTTGTGAGCATAATATATGGTTTTAGACATTGGAAGTACAATTAATGTCGATTAGATGTTATTGTCTTATCGTAATCAGAAACGGAAATTCGATACCAATGAAAAAATAGTAGATGGGGTGGAAAAAATAATTAAATGCGCCTGTCTTGTGTTTTAATTAAACTTAAAGTATTTTAATTTAATTTTAAGACAAGTATTAGACAAAATCCATTTTTAATATGCAGAAGTATAACGTAATCCAGCTTTTTTGTTATTTTACGATAAAACAAGGATAATCCAAATCGTTGTCCGAAACATATACCCAGTAATGATCTTTTGTGGCTCTTCTCTCAAAAGTCGTCCAAAGTGCCGATTCGCTTCATAAATGTTATCAGGGTTTGCATTACATGATTAATCAAAAAAGAAACTCAATAAGTGACATAATTGTGAAATATATTGTTAACTAATCATTTGATTATATAGCCATGGCGACCATTGTGACCATTTAGTGGTCTTCATCAGTATAGGTAATATTTAACGCGTACCGATGTATTTATTAAATCCATTTATTTGTGAATTTTGGGACACAAACCTTGGAATGTCTAATATAAAAAATTGATTCTAGTAAATGTTAGAAGCAATGGAAATCCATTTGTGACTGAAGTATATAGATATAGTGCAATAAATAAAGCTATACACTACAAGTGGCTGTAAATTAAATTTTGTTTCGGCCGCTTCAAATTTCATTGGTTTCGTCCAGTTAAAGTGGAACAGCGAAGCTCAAAAATAAATCTACAAACTCTTAATCTAGGCAGAAAATAGGTAAACCAAGCTCAAGATTGCTCATTAAATGCAACACATGGTAAAATGCATTCAAATAAAAAAAACGCACGCTTTAATTTCAGAATATCTAATGGTGGCTCTGTAACAGTGAAAACATTCAACCCTCTTATATCGGAAAATTCTTCATTGCTTCAATTGTTTGATCATCATTACTTTACTATATTTCCTTCTAGAACGAATAGCCGGTTCACAATATAAAGATGCGAAAAAGTGATAATACCATCAATATCCATAAAGTTACTAAAAAGTAGGTCGCTAACTCAGAGATAGTAGATAAAACAAGTTTTGAATTATTGTGTGGTATAACATTAATGTAATTGTGATAAAGGAAGACGTTATGATGATTGGCAAAACTAGTGAGCAAAAATCGGAACTAATACCAAAGCATGCACATATCAAAAGATGTACCGCTCCAATGCAGCTAAAAAAGGGAGACAAGCACAGCAAAGCTTCCAAAACAACAGGGGCAGAAGTTTTCGTTTCCATTTGAGAATTTTTGTTTAGAAGAGTGGTCGGGAAAATTTATAATATCCGCAGTATACTGTCCACCAAAACATGCCATAAAAAAAGACCAGTTCGTGAATTATTTCAAACAGCTGGGTAAAAAATTTCTTGCGGGAGGCGATTACAACTGTAAACATGTTCACTGGGGTTCAAGACTAACATCGCCGAAAGGCAAACAGCTATATGAGGCCATGGAAGAACAAAGTTTGGATTATTTATCAGCTGGACATCCAACATACTGGCCCACGGATAGAAAAAAGATTCCTGACTTATTGGACTTCTGTATAACTAAAGGCATAGCACGCTCAAATGCAAAAGCCACAGATTGCTGTGATCTGTCTTCTGACCACTCACCTATAATAGTAACAGTTAGCACCGATGCCTTAGAGTCGGAAGCACCCAAACGTCTAACGAACACACGGACCAATTGGAATCAATATAAAAGATTAGTAGAAAAAAATTGTCGACTGGACATCCCACTTCACACCCAAGCAGATATTGATGTAGCAGCTGAACATCTAAAAGATATAATGAAATTAGCCGCAGAGAAGACCACGCCTATTATGAAAAATTCCGAAAAACTTAATAAAATTTCATTTAATATCCAGGAACTCATTCGGGACAAACGAAACATACGTCGGCAGTGGCAACAAATAAGATCACCGATATTAAAATGGAAATTAAACCGTGCAATAAAGACTCTAAAATTCGCTTTAAAAGAGGAAAACAACAAACAGACACAGAATTATTTAAGTGAGCTGTCCGCAACAAATAAAACAGAATATTCATTGTGGAAGGCAACGAAACATTTAAAGAGGCCGGCAAACCTAAATTCACCCATAAGATTACCAAATGGGGATTGGGCAAGAAGCGATGTAGAAAAAGCCAATACTTTTGCGTCCCATTTGGAGAAAGTGTTCTCTCCACATGATCCAATGAATAATTTCAGGCTACCAGAACAAAATGAAAATGATTCCACCAATAAACCGATAAAGTTTAAGTGGAAGGGGGTCAAGAGCACCATTAACAATTGCATTAACTACAAAAAAGCACCAGGGTATGATCTTATAACTGGAAAAATGTTAAGAGAGTTACCAGACATATGTATAAAACTAATAACATACATATTTATTGCAATCCTGCGAATTTGTTATATTCCTCAAGAATGGAAGATTTTTCAGATCACAATGATACACAAGCCTGGAAAACAAGAAACTCATATCTCGTCATACCGGCCAATTAGTATGCTACCCACAATTTCAAAGCTGTTTGAAAAAATGTTACTTACAAAACTAAAACCAGTTCTAGAAGAAAAACAGATTATACCAAACCATCAATTTGGATTCCGGAATCAACATGGCACCATAGAACAAGTACATAGAATTGTAAATGCGATCAAAGCTACCTTCGAGGAGAAAAAATATTGCTCTGCTATTTTTTTGGATGTTGCCCAGGCGTTTGATAAAGTCTGGCACGATGGCCTTATTTATAAAATAAAAGAGATGTTACCAAAAAATTTACACCTAATTCTAGAAAACTACTTGCTCCAAAGGCAATACCTAGTTAAGTACAATGATGCAGTCACTACTTTAAAACCCATACGCGCAGGAGTTCCTCAAGGCAGCGTTCTCGGACCTGTCCTATACTTACTGTATACAGCCGATTTGCCAACTACAAACCAAGTATTGATATCAACATTCGCTGATGATACGGCTATTTTGGTATCAAACAAAGATCCTGAAACGGCCTCTAGGAAATTGCAAAACCATTTATGCAAAATTGAAGATTGGCTACGTACATGGCGAATAAAAGTAAATGAAGAAAAATCAACCCACGTTACATTTACGCTGAACAAGTGCAACTGTCCTACGGTGGAATTAAATGGTGTCATTATACCGCAGCGAACTAAAGTTAAATACTTAGGTTTACATCTAGATAGGAGGCTGACATGGAAAGAGCATATAGAAACGAAGCGCCATCAAATAAAGATAACATTCTCCAAAATGTATTGGCTATTAGGCAGAAATTCAAAATTATCTCTAGAAAATAAAGTTCTCCTATATAAATCAATTATTATGCCAATATGGACATATGGCATTCAACTGTGGGGTTCTACTAGTGCATCAAATAAGGATATCCTGCAAAGATCTCAATCCAAAATACTAAGGAATATCACAAATGCTCCTTGGTATATTCGAAATGCGAACATACAAAGAGACCTTGGTGTTAAAACTGTGAACGAGATCATCAGGGAGTACAGCACGAAGTATTTTTCGAAACTAGAATCACATCCTAATGAATTGGCTAGGGATATTTTAAAACAGCCGAAGTATAGACGAATACAAAGAACAGATCCACTTGATTTAATGAATATATTATAAAAAAAAGTTGGTGTATAATATAGACTGTTATATAAATTAAATAATTGAGCCCATTAATAATAAGTATTAACATAGGTTAAGACTTAAAAAATGTAAATTAGTTTGTAAGATATGCGTACTTTTCGTTAGTTTCTTAAACAGAAAGATTCGAAAATAAAGCCATTGGCAGTAAAATTAAAAAAAAAAAAAATTTGAGAAATTTTTACTGTAAAAATGCCTCCAGTTTTCAAGAATACTGGCCATCAGTTTTCTTTAACAACAAATTTTAAGCAATACTCTTTCGTTGTTGTTAAATCAAACCATCAAAAGTATATTTTTACAGCGACTGCAGCTGTCACTTGCCTATCTTGAATCATACGTGTCCCTAAAAATATGAGTAGATCTGTAAATGTTTTACCGTATACCTTTTTACTTTTATTAATATTTATTAACATAAACAGCCACGATTATGGTATGATGTTTGGTAATTGATGAGCTCTACGTCCTGATTGGCATCTTTAATATGCTGGAATAAGAGAAAATTAGGACGAGCGGCTATAGTAGAATTATTGCACAAAGAGAAATGAATCTTTTTGATAACGTTTTGTACCTTTCTGACAACATGTTGGCAGTTATTGCTGCATTTAACATACTAGCTCGCCCAGATTCAAACTTACGTAAAATTTCACTGAAAATAATGAATGTCTGCAACCTTCAAAATAAAATAATAAGTTTTGAAAAAAAAAATATTCGATTCTCGGAATAATATTCCAAAGTTAACAACAAAAAATAATTCGTATCTTAGGTACCACAAAATTTAAACCTTACAAAAAAATCGTATGTTAAATGTTTTCGGCGGAATTTCATCTATGATCGTGAATTGTAGGAAAACAACTTTGTTTTCAATCAAACAAACAAACAAACAAACAAACAAACAAAAATATGTTCGTTATACGATAAGTGCGTACCTTGTTTATATTTGTTTTTGTTGAGAGCTTTTTTATATGTAAATACATTCTTTGAAATGCAAAAGTGTATTTAAAATGTAGATTTTTTTAGGGTTACCCCCACCAACAATACAATATACGTATTAGTACGAACAAGCATAAAGGTAGAAGTTATCCATTGCCAGAGATAATAATTTAGATGAAATTTTGAAAATATTAAATCTTGATGTGCGGCAACATAAAATATTTTAATAACTTTTTATTATTTTCAGTTTCAGGTAAAAAAAGTATAAGATGAAAAATTCCAAGGAATTTTTTGCACGTGTTTATTTTTTAAAAGATGTGCGTATGTACTTATTAAAAAAGATTATATGCTAAGTACAAATAAAAGGTGTTCACGAGGAATGTATCTGCAAACATAGTATTTTCAAACTTTTACAGGTAAGGTGAAACCTGATAGTCTGTAAATAGTCAAAAAATAAATTTCGGACCTTCACAGGTTGCTTCTTTAAATAAGCAATAAAATCGCCTTCCGAGCGATTCTTACGAAACCCATATTGAAAATTGTTATCTGTTAAACCGTAAGCTTTTCGAGATAATTCATAAGATGAAAATTAACTAAATGTTTTATTACTTTTGATAAGGTCGACCACAAACCACTCCAGCACTAATTGGAATATTAAAATTTGCTAAAAGGTTTTGCTAGAGATAAGTTACAGGTTTTAACTTTAGGTAACGTTAAAGCTTAGTCCAATAATTTTTTGGAATGGATTTATAATAACATAGAAAACATAAAGAAATTACAGTACACCTTAGACCACAATAATAAAATAAAAAAAACAATATTAAATGCTAAAAATATTAAATGGGAAGAATGATCTTCTTCCATATAATCAATAAGCTATACTTACTAAATTCCAATCTTCCGATCTATACACCAAAGTATATCAACTATTCTGCAAATTGACCATCCTGCATGTGAAATATTTTTTGATGAAGAATCACAATTGTTCCGAATTTAACATTTTCCATCTTTTTTTTCCATTTAATTGTCTACTGGAGTTCTGCCAGATAGTCGAATCTTCATCGACTCCAAAATTATTGAAATGTACATTAAGATTTTTGACATCGTGAAAAATTATTAAACTTTATGTCTAATAATGATGGTTCAGGAAATGCAAAAAATTGATCACCAATCAAAAAGGCATGGGTGCTAAGACTGCATAATTCTCAAAATGTATCGACATAGCGGTTATAGGTCGGGAATTCATGTACGTTTCCGTTTGCATTATCAATATTGAGAGCTCTTTGACAGTAAAAGTATAAAGTCCATATCACCCTGTAAAACACCTTTAAATTTCGCAAGGCTCACAACGTTTGCATAATCTATTTGGCGACCATAACTATATTTGTAAACAGATCCTTGTAACGGATCAAACAAATTACCAAGTTCACAATATACGTTTTGTAACCAATGAAGTCAAATGTATTTCAAGGTTTTCATTTCGGTGCCCAAATTTTGGTCGTAGATTGAGAATTGTGAACTTTAATTTTCCTAGCGTGAAGTTTTATTTTTTCTCTATCTAATTCTAAAACTATATAAGCTTTTTAATGTGTCGTCTGCAGATAAAAATACCGATTCAATGTTGAATTGGCTTCCGGAAACAACTTTAGCTCATTCACTTAATGTTGTTGAAATGATTTAGTTGTCAAATAAAGTATACACTAGCTTAATCATACTAAACCGTTTGTAAATTAAAACATTTTAAAGAATTCAATGACTTATGCTTGATATGCTCTAAGGCTAAATATTCAATCATTATAAGTTCCTACATATGGTTTTTAAGTCAGGTTGACGGAATATTTCTAAATCCCTAATCATTTGATTAACTGGTAATGAAACCAAGCTTCTGCCATCAGGTAGTCGATAAGCAATATTTTTAAAATGGTCTTTGAATGTCTTTCCTCCAGTGGCACCGTATATCCAAAACTTAAGGAGCAAATAATACAAAAACCAACAAATTAGGGTATATACACTTTTATCGTAATGTTCTCGAGTTTGACGTTCCTATCATCACATAATCTATAAAACACTCACATAAAAATTGACTGTTTGGCAAGCTATCCTTAACAATTTTCTACTGATCTAGTTTTTATATAAAGATAAAGTTCAGCACAAATCAAAACGTCAATTGGACTTGTTAAATAAAACTATAAATCTGCCAATTCAATGTCATGCAGTAATAAACTGAAATTTAAATCAATTTTCTGTTATGGCAACTGCATTGTAATTGTATGTGAATCACAAAAAATTTCACTGCGGCACAAAACGTAAATACACGCGAAATAATCTTATATGATGAATTGTAGTAGCTTCACCATTAATCTCAAGTTCTCAAATTATTGTTGAGTAACAAAAAATGTTTTCATAGCTATCATTATACTGCTAGCCTTTAATCAGGCATTTTATCAATTTCCAGCCATTTGGAAAAATAATTCATCATAACAAAATAATTGGTTCCAAAACACTCCATTATGTCACAACCTACTTTTTCAAACGACAAATTTGGGATTGTGTGACCTATTATAAAGGTTGATAAGAATTAGACGACTGATACTTTTCACAAATACGGCATTTCGATGTGATTTTTTCAATGTCGGCATATATGTTAGGCCTATTCAAAATTTTTTTTGCCCTTTCCTTTGTTTTGGACATTCCAAAATAAAGTAGATGAAATCTCCGATACTAACTTTCTAATAATCGATATATACCAGTGGTTTATGATCTGTTTCCACTTTGACCATTCTTTCGTAAATAAAATTGTAGAATTTTCTACATCCGAAGACTACAACCAGCATCTCCTTTTTAATTTGTGCATAATTAAATTCGGCTGAGTTCAAACTTTTTGATGCAAAGCAAACTCGTTTCCCTTATGCTGCATCAAACAACTACCTAGACCATCTTGTACCTATAACCGATGCATCGGAGTGTAAGGTCATTTTGGATCAAAAATTTAAAGTAGCGTATTTTTAGCAATATTGTCTTTTATTTTATTGTGGTCCATAAGACTAAATTATTATTTTTTTAGTAAGAGACGTAGTGGGTGATTTAATTCCGAATAATTTAGAATAAAATTACGAAGATAATTAATGGTATCCAGAATTTTTTCCAGGTCATTCCAATTTTTTAGTTCTTGTATATTTTGAACTGCAAGAATTCTTTCCGGATCTGTTTGCATGCCATTCGCTGAAAAAATATGCCCAAATATTTTACACTTGTAACACAATGCTGTAATTTATTTGGATTAAATATTACATTAATTTCTCGTGCTTTGTTCAGTACGTTTGTTAAATTATTACTGTGTTCTTCTTTGGTACTGCCACATACTAAGATATCATCAATGTAGATGAAACTTCCCAGCAAATTACCAAAATACTTAGAATGTGTTTTTTGAAAACCTCCGGTGTTATTTCCAAACCAAATAGAAGCACGTTGAACTGGTACCACCCAAATGATTTGGAGAAGGTAGTACATTTTTTTGATTCGTCATCTAATCTTATTTGCCAAAATTCTTCACTTAAATCCAAAACTGTAAAATATATATGCCTTGCACGTGCCCTAACAGATTGTCCAAGGATGGTTTAAATAATAGTATTCGAAATTTAAACAATTATTTAATTTACTTGAATCAAACAAATGCAAATAGATTTGTCCGGCTTCTTAATTAGTACTAAATTATGCTTCCATTCAGATGGGCTGTCATCTTTTGATATATATTTACTTTCTCGAATGCTTTGCAATAACTTTGCTTGTAATTCATTATTTGCTATACCAAGCACGCAATATGTCATTCCTCTGTAATAGCAAATTCACAACTTTTAACCAATTTTTTGATTGCAGTCAAAAAGTGATTGAATGCGGCTCATCAGCCTTTTGATTTTTTTTTTTGTAAAACAAGTACCGCTCGTATGCGACATTTTTACGAGGATTACAATATTTTTCGAATTTTGCCACCACTTTTTTGATAATTTTTTCCGGCTGTTATTTTAAATGTTAAAAAGACATCAATTGCTTCCTCCCCTGTGCAATATGCAACAATTCTGTGACCGGTACTTCTTCACTTTCTTCGGTTAATTTGGTAGCTTTCGCATAGATACAATTTTTTTCTAATTCTCCTGTATATTGCTATCCAGACAAAGCTACTTGGGGTGTTGATTCGTCCGGTTGGCTGCGCTATGTGTTGTTATCTAACCTTATAATCAGAATTAAATTAAATTATATGAATATTTAGACAAATGGAATACTAATTGTTAAATAAATACACAGAATTACAATTTAAATCTCGAAATTACAATTTAAATCCGAAAACTCTCATGAGCATGACAAGCGATTCGATATATTAAATACCATTACATTTGTTGTAACGCATATTATTCCACTTTATTGTAAAACTGTGATGATTTAAGCATCAACATGATTAATTTTTGGCTTAATTTATTAGTGAAAAACTGTGTAATTTTTTTGTTTATGGATGCGAATTTAATTATATGGGTTTTACAAACTCCATGCGTCTCAGTGGTATTTCAAAAAATTATGTATGATAATATTAATTACAAAATCGATAAAAATTGACCATTAATTTTAATTAGGCTGCAATTAGTTATTTAATACATCGTATTTCCACGAATTAATATTGATCATATATAAATTTATAATTTTTGTATTTTCAAGGGATAATTATTTCATTAATTACAATATGTTCTCGTTAATTAAAAACGTGTAAAAATATTTGGCAGACCATCAAAAATAACCATATACGAATTAATTTCAAATATGAATAGGTTATGTACGAAGATATTTTTTCACCCTGAAGCAAAGCACGTTAAAGAGCTTTCTTTTTTTCCACAACGTTTTCAATTTCACAAGAAAATATACTCTTTTCGTACATAAAGACAAGTAGAGCCATTTTTTGTTTATATTAAGATGTCATAAGCTTAATGACAAGCAACCAACATTTATAGAAAACCATCAAAACATTTTTTTTAACTATATCCTTTCAAAAACATGAAATAATTTTAACTTTATAATAATACTAATAACAAATCCATAAAGTCATAAGAAGGTGGCATCCAGAATGAAGAGGGGAAAAAATGTTTTAACGTAAAAATCTTTACGGGTTTTGTAATAATGTAATAAAAAAAAAGTTGAAAAATTAATTTTAATTTTTAATGGTTTATAATATTATTATTGTAAAGCACAAAAATTAATACCATTAAAGCTTAAAATATAATTTAATCAGTGAAAATCTACAGGAAAAAATATTTTGTTCTACTTGTGCACGGAGAAAATGATTTTATGGGCTGGATTTTGCCACTATCTATATTATATAAAAATTGTAATAATTGTGCCAGGTGATTATTGTACGAAGGTCTCATTGGAGAGTACTAAGCATTTAAATTAAAATAGCATCACTCTTTTAAAGCAATCAAGCTGTGGAAGGATTGTCAGGAAATTTTACAGAGGCTTCCTCTTGGAAAGTTTTCCATTCAGTAGGCCTACTCCTCAACGTCATCCAATTGAGCTCAACCAATAGTATAAATACCACCATCAAAGTGGTGTTTATGATACCTATCAACTGTAGGTGCAACCTGAAGGTTACCTTAATAGTCTTGCCTTAAGTACTTAAACTGGATTGAGTATTTAATATCAGTTATATATTAAAGCAATTTATAGAAGCAATTCAAATAATTTTTAGAGGTGGTTGATTCCAGACTACAACAATGTCAGCTCAAATTAATATTTAAACTGTTAGTGGTGCCATATACAGCCGCAGGCTGTAGTATATCCCCAAAACAAATAAAGTTAAAACGATTTCAATCCGTAGTGTTTTATAATGATTAAATTCTTAGGTATAACCCTAAGTAATAACCCCAATAGTCAATATTCAACCCAAACCATAATAAATTTAAGATTTTGGCTTTTAACAACAATTCGAGCTATTTATGGCTGGATATACTGCTCTATGTTGACAATTGTAGCAATACTCAATCGTGTGTGCTTTATTATATTGGCTACATGATGCATCTTAATTTACAAACTTAAGTGAATGCAACCAGTTTTCTTGGTTTAGTGGTCTGAACTTTTTCCGGTTTTCGCAAATCCATCTAACTCCACTTTAGATTAACTTCTGTTATATTTTTTCTATAGTATTTTGTGTTTTTACAGTCAAATAAATAGCACTACATAGCCTTATAATCAACATTTCTTCCGAGTGAGCAGCAGGATATTTTATGTGTCATAGTGCTTTCCAAGCCTTTCTAAATAATTTATTGGACCAAAATAAATCGCAACTGCAGAAAATTAAATAACCATGACCATAAAATGTCAACGTTTTACAAACAAAAACTGTTAATTTCAGACATGCATTAACCTCACTAGCGGATATTAAACGTTGGCAAACTCTTAAAGTTGGTCAAAAATCACCGTAGACAATAAAATGAAGAGTTGTTCAGGTCCTCTGAAATGTTTTACTATGAAGTGATAGTTTTTTGCGCGCCATATTGTTTTTGTGATCATATGGTTACCAGTACAAGTAAAAAAAAAATTGCCTGTTCTTCCGGCCGTATACAGGAAATACAATCCACCGCATTTGCTTGCAATTGCATGTATATAATTCGGTTATACGCTATACTAAGTGAACAACTGTTGAGCTTCGATCAAGAATTGGTAACAATAAAATGCGCCGCACTGCTTGGTTTCTACAAATGTAGTGTCTCACTTGACGTTGGTTTCAACGTTAAGTACAAATGCGTTTTCCATTTCAAAATGGAATCTCCACCTTATCGCTTCCTTTGTAGACATGTTTGCAGATGTACTTGATTGATTTAACCGAATTACAGTGCTCGACATTAATAGCTGCTCGACAGTGTTAACCGACATCAACATCATGGTTTCGTCCTTTACAGCATGAATATGCCACCATCTTCAGTTGATCGTCGACGATAGAGTGCATATCCGCCGTAACCAATGATAATCTCGGCAAGCGAGCATCTTAGGGATTGTTTCGTGCATTTTCTATTATATACATGCACGAAGAGTTGTTGTTGATCATGAAACTTATTTGGATGACGACTTCAAATATAAGTCTAGATTTATGTCAACATCTGGTATTTCTGCTGAAATAACTTGATAAATTAGACGGTGTGTGATTTCTTTGATCAGTCAATACATAATTTATGAGTGCGGTAACCCTATTTTAATAAAAGTTAACTTATTTCATTCTATGAGCTGTGAATTTTTTTTTAAATATAGCAGGGAGTGTTTATCAATTGGTGGCGCATTGTACTGTCTTTCAAGTTTGCCGATATGGGTTCTGTCTGTTCCAATGTCAACTTTGCAGTTTTTACCTGGCATGTGTTAAAGTAAAGCTTTAAACAATTAAGTCGTTGATCGAATAAATTTTGTAATCCATAGAATTTTGAGAATACATGCCCGTAATGAAATGGCAACGTGGAATCAGTGTTACATATGAAATAAATACGATTGACAGAAAAAGTAGTGACCTTGGACGATGATAAATTAGCTCTCTCACTTAAAATGTTTGCATGTAATTTTCGCGCATGATATTTGTTGCACCGAACAAGGCCATTGGGAAACATAAATTTCACTTGCGTATCTTTTGCAATAAGTGTTTTAATCGGTTTGAGATACCTGATACCCAAGTTGATAAAAGGCGAATGTAATACTGGCAACTATTGAAACTTCAAGTCAGTACAAAACTCTCAATATTTTCATTAAATGCGACAAAATGGTGATCAATTAGTTCTAGAAAAGATATTTGCCTCTACTGATTTGAAGATAAAAGTAGCTTTACGGTAACTGTTAAGAAGATACTGGAAAAAATGTTCACATCAAATTATGTTTGATTTTACAAAATATTTTATTACAAAAATAAAAAAAAATTGAACTTGAAACGTTGAATTGATGAATTTAACGAAGTTCTCCAAACAAAGGAGAACTTAATTTCACAACATAATTTCAGCCACTTTGCACAACTTTAAATTATCCCTGTAATTCAAAAATTTTATCAAGATTAGTTTCAGAAATTCGTTTCTGATTTGAAACAGCATTGAAAAATTTCTATGTGGCCAAAGAAAATGTTGCTCAAAATTTAGTTTTTTTTTTGGCCAAAGTGCCCATAAGCAGGCGAACATTTTCAATAAAACCTCTTCAACAATAAAATGATATTAAAAACCATATTAATACCTCAATTTTGTGCGAAATTAATATGAAAAAAGGTCTTCGATACACTTGTCATTTTATGTCGGACATTATTATTACCAAAATCATAATATTATGGAAACATAAAAAAATTAATGTGAAATCAATCACAACATAAAGTTCAAATTAAATTTTCAAACGTTGGTCGATATGTTTTGTTTAATAATACTTTTGATATTTATTTTTTATTTAATGAAACACTCTGACTGTCAATATAAAGTTTTAACATGATGTTCAATTTAATTGAAATGTCATGAGAGAGTGACATTTAATTAAATTATTGGAAAAATTATGTACAATTTTTTTTACGAATTCTATTTTGGAAGCAATCAAAAATGCAAACTAATTAAAAAGTTTTTACTCACTTTTTTGGGTACAATCATTTGCTTGTGTTTGTTGTAGTAACTTAAAATAAAAAAGAACATATCGGAAAATGGTACTAAAAATATAAATTAACATATCCATTGAATTTCACACCTAAACTTAAATGTACCCTTGATGCCATAATCTAATTTTACTATACCGAATTTGAATACATTGAAGAGAGGAAACCTCCTCTGAGGTTAACGTTTCTGAGTTTAACATAACATACACAATTGTGTATTTGCTGGTTTAAAAACCATTTTTCAAAGTAATTTTATCTTTATTTTATGAAACGTTATACTTTTGTCATAATTGTTGATTATTCTCAACTGTCATTATACATTTGCACCATTCATTTCGTTCTTGGATGCAACGATGCAATTTATTCCTTACTGCATTGTTTCCAGAACGCCTGTTTTATCATCGCTGACTCTATGCTTAGCATTGCTCTTAGTTTTCAAAGTTGTATAGCCCTTCCTAAAAAATTAGTGCAATTATTGTCATTAGAACTTTACCTTGATGCGCAATGCAATTTTTTAGAGCTCGAACGAATGTTTCATTCGATGCACAGCCTTGGTTTGAAAACAGACGAAAAATGCATCAAATATGATATCGAACAATCTACGATCCTGCAAAATCCACTCTCAATAACTACATACTAGATAGTATGTAGATAGTACTAGATAGTGTTTAGGAACTCCAAACGATTCTCTGGCAGATTGTCCATTGTCTCCTTCAATAGTTTCAGTTTCATGCAAAAACATTAGATGCATCTATGAATGACATTTCGCACTTGAAACATTACACAAATCGGCCAATATTTTGAACGAATCCTGTTACTTCGGCAGTAAAAATTGATGCTTCATATCATACTCAATGTAATTTTTCAATCGATCGCCAACTTTTATAAGTCCGTATTCTTCTAGGTGTTAAACTTCTCAACAGTTGAATTATAATAATCGCTCGGTTTACTTGAAGAAGTCTCTATATTCATACGAAAAATATTATTTTTGTTGACTTTTTCCTGTTAAACCAGAAACAGGATGAGGTGCATACCATTTGACTGCATTAAATTCGCTCACTTAATGTTTAAGCCTGATCTGCGAATATTTTGAATAAATTTACATACATAAGCAAAAACTTGACTCGATCGAATTACGATCGAAAAATGCGTTAAGTTTGATCATTACTCCATTTTACTCTGTTAAATCGGCGACTAACACAACCTCACCTTTCAATTATAATGTATTTAAATCGGGTGGTTGCAATTATTCATTTGATTGAAGAAAGTTTGAACCTCTAAACCAAGCATCAAGTGTCGCATTCTTTCTCGGAAACATATCAAGGGTAACTAAATCAATCTTTGAATCTGACTAATAATATGTCGAGTCGATTCTTGGCTTGTCTTGTCTACTCCAGGGGTCTTTTCACTCGCATCACAAAACTTTTCTATTTCCATTAATTATATATGAATCTTAATCTCCATAACGAATCGTGCAATATTCATTTGATACCTGAATTTAAACCTTTTGCCGGCTAACTGTTCTTCTCAGTCTTCTATACAACTCCTAATGTGTCGAATAAACTGGTCAACTCAGATAACAAGATGCATTTGGATAGGTTTCTTAATCTATCTATTGATTAGCAGGTGAAACAAAAGTATCTAGATCTAGATGCCAAATTAACCCAAAAATACAATGCTTACGTTGTTGCTATTCAATTTCGTCTAATGGACCGAGGCCATCTGAGAAAATTTTGCTCAATTTAATTTCAACCTGTTCCAACATAGCTGATGTTTGTTGCATCATTTTCTCCTAAGAACCTTTGCCTCCATGAAAAATGTGTGGCCTTCACCTAAATCCTTTAAAGTCTGGATAGTTGAATATGATTCAGCAGCGATATAGGTAACCATTTAAATTTTAGTATTCTAAATGTTTTTTCTTCGTTTGATCTCTATAAAATTAGTTTAAAATTATCATCAGGCGGCTTAATCTGTATAATAGACCATCTACCAATTTTGGCCCCGAATGTAAAATACCCTTCAATGATATTTGGGTCGATATTTTTCACGTTGCATCGATCACGACTTTTAACTTTGAACTGGAACAGGGCGGCTCTTAATGCAAATAACCTCATGCGGCAAAAACAGTGTGGAGCTGTCGGATCAAAATTGGTTCCTTCTTCGAGATGCTATATATAATCTCATACCCTGCCATAAATTCGTTGTATATTTGTTTAGTTGACAGAATTTTTTTAGCTTGTTCTCAAGGTTCATAAATCGCCAAGGGTTTAGACCCAGCCTGATTTATCCATTCAATTGTATATGCTAAACAAGTTCTGCTTCGATCAGAAACTATGTACTTCTTCACTTTGCCAATGAAAGTGAAATCAGAGGATGTAATCTATTTATTTTTAGTAACGTTATAGCAGTCTCCATATTCCGAATGAGACATAATTGATAACTGGACAAAATCATCTGATAATGCTCTCGTATGCTTATATTCCAACAACTATAAACCGTGCTCTTTTCCACATCTGAAAGTTTTGTAAACCGTTCAGTAATAAAATTTATTATAGCACAAAAGTCTAAAAGTGCACGGCAAGGAATCTAGTTTAAGTTAAGTAACACACGTTAAAAATTATTATCCATTTTATTATTTTAAATACTGCATTTGGTGTATGCATTAAAAACCGGAATTTTTTATGAAATTTGAGCCTTTATTTTGAAAAAATGTTACAAGATTTATTCAAAGTTATTCAAATTATTGCCCATCGCTACCCACTACTTTTTCTCATCTTTCTGGCAATTTATGGGTTCCATCCCAGAAAAACTGCGCCGGCTTGGCGGCCAATAACGAATCGAGCCAATTTTCGATACCTTGAACTGAAGTGAAGCGTATTCCTGATAGGGCATTCTCCATGGATCAAAATAGGTGATAGTCGAAAGGAGCAAGGTCTGGGCTATAAGGCGGTTGAGGCAGAATTTCCCATCCGTTATTCTCCAGGTAATTTTTGACCGGCGCCGCAATATGTGGCCGAGCGTTATCGTGGTGGAAAATGATTGAATCGTGTCTGGTCGCATACGTTGGCCACTCTGCCTGGATTTTCTGCTTCAATCGGATCAATTGTTGACGAAAAAGTTTGGCATTGATGGTTTGGCCACTTGGCAACAGCTCATAGTGGATCACACCTAGCTGGTCCCACCAAACGCACAACATGACCTTGGCCCTGTGCATTTTTGGCTTTGGTGTCGATGGGCCGGCCTCGCATTGACATACGCGCATTGACATACGCTTTTTTGCGCTTGGGATTATCGTAATGGATCCATTTTTAATCTCCAGAGAGAATACGATGCAAAAACGACTTTTTTTTGTGGCGCTCGAGCAACATTTCAAACATGCAAAATCATCTTTCCACGTCTCTTGGCTTCAACTCGTGTGGCACCCAATTTCCCATCTTATGGATGATTCCCAAGGCGTTTAAACATCTAGAAATGGTAGCTTGATCAACTCCCAATGATTCTGCAAGTTCTTCTTGCGTTTGACATGAATCTTAATCGAGTAATACCTCCAATTCTTCATCATCAAACTTTTTCGGCTGACCAGGACGCTCTTTGTCCTTGATGTCAAAATCACCACTTTTGAAGCGACTAAACCACTTAAAGCACTGTGTTTTTGCAAAAGCATGCTCACCGTACAAATCCACGAGCAAACAATGACTTTCAGCTGCAGTTTTGTTTGCGAAAAAGTGACTCAACAAAACTTCCCGCAAATGCTGTTTTTTTCGCAAATTCGATAAATTTTCCATTGTTGAAATCGGTTGGATGTGCACAATCAAAACAAAAACTTTTAGCTGATTTTGACAGGTATTGAATAGGGCTTTCAAATGACATGTATGTCCATGATGTTCTCTAACGCATAAACAAATTCCGGTTTTTAATGCATACACCTTATATTTTTAATTCATTTTGGAATAATTGAATCCATAATTAAGTTAAACAAAATTTAAAAACGTGTATTTCCGTACCCAACAAAAATTATGTGGTTGGGTTTTAATTAGTGCCACTGTAACAAATATTAAAAACGATATACAATCTACTCTACAGTTGGGAGGTTTATGGTTTTTGGTTGTGTCTTTTGAACTTTATTGCAATTATTATAATTTGTTTATACTGACTCGTTATGTATTTGGCTGGACCTTTTGTTACACTAAAACCAAATTTATCCGAACTAGGTCAGCTGTAATTTACATTTTAATTTAGAAGGATATATGTTGATTTTGAAGTATAGGAATAACTTTTTTAAACTTTAACAACTTTAATTTACAAGACGAATCCAACGTGTGCAAATCACTATGTAGAGCTTCTTTAGTACCTTAAACATATAAATATTAGTAGATAATGATCATTCGAGCTTAATTCGAAGGTCATTCTCATAAGAAACATCTGTAAACGCATTCACCATTTAAACACTTAGCTCCTAATCTTAGTGTATTTTTGATTAGAAATTCATTCGCCAATTTATACAAAATTTATAACGAGCCAACGTTAATTAAAACGCATTTAAAATGTACTTTAAAATTTTGGCCGTTTAGGATTGGCTGGCAGAACGCGACCGAGCCAGCGTATTCGCCATTCTTTTATTTCATAAACGACATCATTATATTTTTATTAGAATTCTAAATTTTTATTAAAAGTCTGATCTCGTGGTAGAAAACGTTGCGTTTGGGGCCATATATTTTGCGCATGAATTGTGGACATTTTAAACTTTATGTTAGTGAATGCGAATCAGTGCAAGAAGACTTTCGATACAATGGCTTGTCGATTCTTATCTGCAAGTGAAGAAGCTGACCACAAAGAAAATACGGCAAAACAAATCTGAAGTTCAAGATAGAGTTATCGTAATTCTGATGCTCCTGGAATAAGAATGAGCGGTGGATGGATGCTATGACAATTTTTGAAAAACACGGCGCTCCCGATCTGTCATTATACTTTTACAGCAAATTCAAAGTAGCAAAAAATCAAGAACTATTTGCACCCGGTGGAACACACCAGATTTAGTGGTCGGAATTTTTAAATTAAAGCTGAAATCATATTGATGCAAAATCCTATGCACGGCATCTTAAAACAATCGATAGCTTTCGTTTACATCATAGAATTCAAAAGTGCAGATTATATCACTCGCATATCTTAATAACGTTAAGATCAGACTATACATTCACGAGCTCAAAGAACTCATCGACCAAATTGTGTCAGTAGAGATTCCAATTGCTAATCAAAATACACGATTGCATGAAATTTGTTTCGAAAGCAGTTTCTTTTGTCAAAAGATCCGCTATATCGACAACGGTAAAAGATAACCGCTGATGTTAGCAGTTTAATGATGTACAACATTCAAATGGTGCATTACAATTCCTATTTGCTGAAAAAATTCAATGCTCGCACATCAGCATCGAAGTTTCTACGTCGCTTCGCGCTGTAAAATATATTTACAAATAATTGAACTTCAAATATGTCAATCACGGCTGGCAAGAATCCTAGACATGACGAACGAACAAACTTTATTATTGGCAGGTACGTGCGTGAACAAGAAGCTAGGTAGTGTTTGAATCACCAATATATGATCGCTCGCATGCAGTTATGAGACTTTACCAGTATAAATTTGGCAAATCAGCAGTTAATCTTAATTCAAGCAAGAAGCTTTTGTAGCAGCACGAATAGGAAAAATGAAATTAGACTGTTGGTTTGAGTTGAACGAAAACTATGCAAAAACTTGCCAATTACACCTGCAAAGATCCTTTTTCTCACATAAACATCTCACGTCAAACCAAAATATGTAAAAAAAATTGTAAAAATTATTTGGCACTTACTCGAAAACGATATATGATTAGGACACTATACAATTTTTGTAGCACTAATAATTAGTGAGCACTAATAATGATTAGGTTCCGCACGAGTTTGATGGTTAATCTAAAGAAATCAGGAAACCTGGTGCATAAATCATGAGATGTTCCTAATTAAAATTTAAAATTGGAAAATTAAATTTATTATATCTTATTTGTATCCTTTTGCACCAAAACCTTTATTTCTAATGAGGGTCTTTGATCTATATAAAAAATAAAATGAATGCTGTAAATTAGCGATTAAAAAGATGCGAA
The DNA here is from genome assembly GCA_963556175.1 of Tipula confusa. Taxonomy (NCBI): domain Eukaryota; kingdom Metazoa; phylum Arthropoda; class Insecta; order Diptera; family Tipulidae; genus Tipula; species Tipula confusa. The sequence goes on from OY744476.1 coordinate 72,615,538, forward strand.
GCATTTCTCGGTTAGGCCATTTTTTTAAGTACTCATAAACTGTAAACTTATTTGCCAATTACGTGACAAATTTTGTAAATTGGTTTTTACTTAATAGATTACTTATAGTCTGGCAACTAGTCCTGTTACTTAACCAAATAAGTATTCTTTTATTTATCTAAGGTTTTGCTTACCTCCTTTGATGATCAAATAAATAATTTTATTGGTGGTTTTCAAAATCTGATTTCCTCTTTGCAGTTTAATTAAGGTAACTTGCAATTTTATTGGAAAATTTATTTCTAGTAATTTCTCCCGCTAATTTTGCGCATCCTCAGCAATAATATTTATATTTTATATTTTTTTCAAGCATTCAATTGATATATCTAGCTTTTTCTAGATTGCCTAGACAGTAAAAACATTACTTTTAAAGTAATGCTCTTTGTCAAAAAGTTTTGTCACAGAAATTATTATGTTAGTCATATACCTTTTAGCTGTGGATCTAGTATAGTCGATTTATATATATATTTTTTTTTCGTAATATCTAATGGTCTTTCTGTTACATTGAAATGGGTTCTGTATCAGTAAGTCAATTTATGCAAAGCTTGACTCTCTCCAAATGTATTAAATTAAATGTATTGTCTTTGTAGAAGATGTTTTACCCGCATAAATTATAAAATAAACCATCTGACTATGATCATATTCTCGATTAAAATGAATGAGATCTATCAACCATCCAAATCTTGTCTCCAAATTTTTTACAGTTATATTAAAAACCTCCATGGATTACCATTTTACATTAAACAGATAAATAAATTAAAATTAAATTTTCATTTTAAATTTCTAATTAATCAAAAATTTATTATGTAAATTAGACATGAGTGATAAATGCTAATTTTTATTTTATTTCTTTTTTCAGGTATATAACATTAAGCATGAAACAATATAGGAATAAACTAGAAACAGGTTTGATAACTTTATAACAGATACATATGTTAAAAGGTGATGTCACCCCCTTAACACAAGGCAATCATATAATGGGGTGCCATTTTATATACAACGACACTTTAAGACGATATTCAACAGACAAATAATTATTTCATATTATTATAGTGTGACAAAAAAAAATTATGTCAAATCAATAAAACTTTTACCATAATTATAATTTGTTTAAAATCTTAGACATAATAAAAAAAAAATTAACAGACATGTAATTAAACACAAACGTTGAATTGATCCTTCGATAATTTATAATGTATCCTCGCGCGTCTTTGTGTATTATCGCGTTTTTATTATATACTCGACGTTTTTTCAAAGCATTAAAAATTCATAAACGTTATATTTTCCTATTTTCCTCGAGACAGTGTCGATTTATTGAAAATGTTAAAACGAGAAAATTAAAAATTTAGACTCTATATTCTTATGGCAGCTATAAAATTTATAGTAGCTATATAGGCAAAAAAATTCACATATATTTTACACAAAGTAGTTTTTCATGAAACATGCTCCGACATATATAGTACATCCATTCATGTAAAATAAAAGTTTAATTAAAAGAAAACTATAAATATCCTGTCAAAAAAAATTATACAGCATTGTTTTGTTTTTGTTGGTTAGACAGGATATGCAACATTATATTATGTAAAAAGGAAGAAATAATGTGAACATATTGCAAACATTTTTTTTTATTGAAGTAGGTTGGTAGGTTGATATGTTAGTATGATATTGAATATAACAAGATGGGAATGGTAGACTGGTATTGCATTTTTGTACGGATGATAATTTTCCTGTGTGGTTTTAATATTTAATTTTAGTTCAGCTTGGTTTAATTGTGATTTATGGATTGTAAAATTTTAAAATTTTGTGTAGAATAAATTTTGCAAAATTTTTGCTATTATTTATAAATTGTTATTGCATTGAGCCTTTTATCTTCACAAAATGTAAACCAAAGTCCTTTATATAATCTGACTTGCAGTTTTATGTATCACGATACAATTAAAGTGATATGGTTCTGTAGCATATTTTTATAACTTTATTTAAAAAGTAAAATGTCCGATTAGTTATGGAACATAACGTAATTTAAATGGTCACGTCGAATGTTTGTATCACATCGATGATTTGATGTACATTTTTGATAGTTTCGACCTCTGTTGTGGTTAATGTTGGAAATACCAAAACACTTTAAAATGCTTTGAAATATTAAAAGACTACTCTAATAAAGATGTCTCCTTGACTAGTTTGTACTTTTGTTGTATAGTTCTTTACGAGTTAAAAAACGTCCGTAACAAATATAATTGGAGGTTCAACTAACAACACGAAATTATTTTTCGGTTTAACAATACTTTATGACTTAAACAGGTTATGACAATTTAAATATCATATAAATACTATTGGCGCTCTAATCTTAAATGTTATAAAATAAGCTTAGCAATTTTATAATCGCTAGATTTATAGTAATGTAACCGTTAATATTTGATTTATATTTGTGTAACCGTAGTGTACTTTTCGATGTTACATCAGGTATATCAGTGTAGATCTTAAGGTTATAAGTTATTTTGCGAAATTTTCAAAAAGTTAAAGGTGTAGGACAATTTTTATCGGGCTCGATAAAAATTCAACCACCCACAATTATAAAGCTTATAATTTTTACAATTTTGGAGTCCTGACGACGATTTTAGAATCCTTCGGAATTTCAGATTGAATTCTTTGCAATAGAAATGGCAACCAATAACGTAATTTTCTAAGCCCAAGGTAAATTACCTTATTTGATGCCATTTCTATTGCAAAGAATTTAATCTGAAATTCCGAGCTCTGAGGAATACCAGGACAATTTTTAAGGTTAACTAAGTCACTGCTACTACTTTACACCTATTCTTAAGATAACATTTGAATAAGTTTTTATCTATTTAAAAATGCCTATAGTGTTGAGTTTGGTTATTAATAGTGAGTGATTCACAGAATCAAAAGCTTTTGTAATATGTAGGAACAAATAATCAACAACATTTTTTTTTAACCAAATTTTAGCTGGCAAAATCAGGAAGTTTCAGACTTGAAGCAGTGTAGTTTGAAAATGTAAAAAACCCATATGGTTAGCTGACATAATATTACTGTCATCAATAAACTTTCCTATATAGTTAATATTTCATTTTTGAAATTTAGCTTAAAATTAATATCGGGTTTCTTTTTTCGAGTTTTACTCCTTCTTTTAAAAACATAGTTAATTTTTGCTAACTTCAATCTGTGGGAAAAACAACTACTTTTCAATGCTTGGCTTATCAATCTCGTTAGAGCTTATGTGAGTTGACATGAAAATTTCTTTATAAACCTAATAGATATTCCATCCACGTTGCTGCTGATGGATTCAATCAGTTGCAGATGATTGTTATTTCTTCATTTGAAGATTTTTCTAACAATAAAGAAAAATCAACATTTCTATATAAATCAACGCCCGAATCAAGTCATTACCAACACTAACAAAATGGGCCCCAAAAATTGATGCAACTTTAATCTGATCAGATACCAAAGATATTATTTTCTAAAAAATTGTTTTTCTTTGTTTTGAAATGTTTTATGAAATACCACTTCCTTGATGACATTCCAATATTTTTGGGAATTATTAAAGAATTGCTCAAATTTGTTGACAAGGAAACAAAGTAAACTTTGGTTTTCGAATTTTGATGTCACTGTGTCTGCATCAGTTAAATGTTATAATGCGAGTAGTATCGTCAAAAATTCTGAATACTGTAATTTGTTCATAAATATGCGTTCCTTGAGCAATTACGAATTGCTTAAACTTTAAAGGCACTGACTTATTAAACGATACGTAACTGGAAAAACTGTTATAGAAACCACATGTTTTGATTTTAGATCCAATCTGAAAGCATGTGAAGTTATCCCAGTTTTTCATCCCAGAAAAAACTAAAACTTTCATCAGGCAATACAATTCCATCCCATCCCAGTTTTTATAATCATTTATGCATGAGATATAAAGTAAAAAAAAATTGTTTTTAAAAGAAATTTTATTTTGAAATCCATAAAATTAGAGCATTAAAAATATCCTATCTCCTACGATCTTCACAGGGCTAAAATGCTTAATGTTTTGAGATGAATATACTAATATTAAGCTGTGACCAACTCGCCAGAATCATTCTATGTTTCATATTGCTACACTCGGCCAATTTGTAATGACCCAATATATGATATGGAATATTATATTGCCAGCTCCTAGGAACTACATGGGCCTGAAAATATTCTTTATGTTTTGAGATGGCTATACTAATATTAAACTGTGACCAACTCGCCAGAATCATTCTATGGTTCATATTGCCACAATCAGCCAATTTGTAATGACCCAATATATGATATGGAATATTATATTGCCAGCTCCTAGGAACTACACGGGCCTGAAAATATTCTTTATGTTTTGAGATGGCTATACTAATATTAAACTGTGACCAACTCGCCAGAATCATTCTATGGTTCATATTGCCACAATCAGCCAATTTGTAATGACCCAATATATGATATGGAATATTATATTGCCAGCTCCTAGGAACTACACGGGCCTGAAAATATTCTTTGTGTTTTGAGATAGCTATACTTATATTAAACTGTGACCAACTCGCCAGAATCATTCTATGTTTCATATTGCCACACTCGGCCAATTTGTAATGACCCAATATATGATATGGAATATTATATTGCCAGCTCCTAGGAACTACACGGGCCTGAAGATATTCTTTATGTTTTGAGATGGCTTTATTAATAATAATAAACCAATGAGCATTTGTGAATAAAATGCTCTCTATCTATAAATATTTTGAGTAAAAATAACGGTTACGGTTTTTTTCCTTTTTTTAATAAACGATCTAACGACACCTTAACAAAGAAGAAATCAGCACTAAATGATCTATTTTATAAATGTGTGTAAAAATAACAATTTTTTTATTTTTTTATTATTTCACGAATTAGATCGTATATTAAAAAAAAGGAAAAAAACCATAAACCGTTATTTTAACTCAAAATATTTATAGATAGAGAGCATTTTATTCACAAATGCTCATTGGTTTATTATTATTAATAAAGCCATCTCAAAACATAAAGAATATCTTCAGGCCCGTGTAGTTCCTAGGAGCTGGCAATATAATATTCCATATCATATATTGGGTCATTACAAATTGGCTGATTGTGTCAATATGAACCATAGAATGATTCTGGCGAGTTGGTCACAGTTTAATATTAGTATAGCCATCTCAAAACACAAAGAATATTTTTAGGCCCATATAGTTCCTAGGAGCTGGCAATATAATATTCCTTATCATATATTGGGTCATTACAAATTGGCTGATTGTGGCAATATGAACCATAGAATGATTTTGGCGAGTTGATCACAGTTTAATATAAGTATAGCCATCTCAAAACATAAAGAATATTTTCAGGCCCATGTAGTTCTTAGGAGCTGGCAATATAATATTCCTTATCATATATTGGGCCATTACAAATTGGCCGAGTGTGGCAATATAAAACATAGAATGATTCTGGCGAGTTGGTCACAGTTTAATATAAGTATAGCCATCTCAAAACACAAAGAATATTTTCAGGCCCGTGTAGTTCCTAGGAGCTGGCAATATAATATTCCATATCATATATCAATTCAAATTGGCCGATTGTGACAATATGAAACATAGAATGATTCTGACGAGTTGGTCACAGTTTAATATAAGTATAGCCATCTCAAAACACAAAGAATATTTTCAGGCCCGTGTAGTTCCTAGGAGCTGGCAATATAATATTCCATATCATATATCAATTCAAATTGGCCGATTGTGACCATATGAAACATAGAATGATTCGTGCGAGTTGGTCACAGTTTAATATAAGTATAGTTATCTCAAAACACAAAGAATATTTTCAGGCCCGTGTAGTTCCTAGGAGCTGGCAATATAATATTCCATATCATATATTGGGTCATTACAAATTGGCTGATTGTGGCAATATGAACCATAGAATGATTCTGGCGAGTTGGTCACAGTTTAATATAAGTATAGCCATCTCAAAACACAAAGAATATTTTCAGGCCCATGTAGTTCCTAGGAGCTGGCAATATAATATTCCATATCATATATTGGGTCATTACAAATTGGCTGATTGTGGCAATATGAAACATAGAATGATTCTGGCGAGTTGGTCACAGTTTAATATAAGTATAGCCATCTCAAAACACCAAGAATATTTTCAGGCCCGTGTAGTTCCTAGGAGTTGGCAATATAATATTCCATATCATATATTGGGTCATTACAAATTGGCCGAGTGTGACAATATGAAACATAGAATGATTCTGGCGAGTTGGTCACAGTTTGATATAAGTATAGCCATCTCAAAACACAAAGAATATTTTCAGGCCCGTGTAGTTCCTAGGAGCTGGCAATATAATATTCCATATCATATATCAATTCAAATTGGCCGATTGTGACAATATGAAACATAGAATGATTCTGGCGAGTTGGTCACAGTTTAATATAAGTATAGCCATCTCAAAACACAAAGAATATTTTCAGGCCCGTGTAGTTCCTAGGAGCTGGCAATATAATATTCCATACCATATATCAATTAAAATTGGCCGATTGTGACAATATGAAACATAGAATGATTCTGGCGAGTTGGTGACAGTTTAATATAAGTATAGCCATCTCAAAACATAAAGAATATTTTCAGGCCCATGTAGTTCCTAGGAGCTGGCAATATAATATTCCATATCATATATTGGGTCATTACAAATTGGCCGATTGTGGCAATATGAAACATAGAATGATTCTGGCGAGTTGGTCACAGTTTATTATAAGTATAGCCATCTCAAAACACAAAGAATATTTTCAGGCCCATGTAGTTCCTAGGAGCTGGCAATATAATATTCCATATCATATATTGGGTCATTACAAATTGGCTGATTGTGGCAATATGAAACATAGAATGATTCTGGCGAGTTGGTCACAATTTAATATTAGTATAGCCATCTCAAAACATAAAGAATATTTTCAGGCCCATGTAGTTCCTAGGAGCTGGCAATATAATATTCCATATCATATATTGAATCATTACAAATTGGCCGAGTGTGGCAATATGAAACATAGAATGATTCTGGCGAGTTGGTCACAGTTTAATATAAGTATAGTTATCTCAAAACACAAAGAATATTTTCAGGCCCGTGTAGTTCCTAGGAGCTGGCAATATAATATTCCATATCATATATCAATTCAAATTGGCCGATTGTGACAATATGAAACATAGAATGATTCTGGCGAGTTGGTCACAGTTTATTATAAGTATAGCCATCTCAAAACACAAAGAATATTTTCAGGCCCGTGTAGTTCCTAGGAGGTGGCAATATAATATTCCATATCATATATTGGGTCATTACAAATTGGCTGATTGTGGCAATATGAACCATAGAATGATTCTGGCGAGTTGGTTACAGTTTAATATTAGTATAGCCATCTTAAAACACAAAGAATATTTCCAGGCCCGTGTAGTTCCTAGGAGCTGGCAATATAATATTCCATATCATATATTAATTCAAATTGGCCGATTGTGACAATATGAAACATAGAATGATTCTGGCGAGTTGGTCACAGTTTAATATAAGTATAGCCATCTCAAAACACCAAGAATATTTTCAGGCCCGTGTAGTTCCTAGGAGTTGGCAATATAATATTCCATATCATATATTGGGTCATTACAAATTGGCCGAGTGTGGCAATATGAAACATAGAATGATTCTGGCGAGTTGGTGACAGTTTAATATAAGTATAGCCATCTCAAAACATAAAGAATATTTTCAGGCCCGTGTAGTTCCTAGGAGCTGGCAATATAATATTCCATATCATATATCAATTCAAATTGGCTGATTGTGACAATATGAAACATAGAATGATTCTGGCGAGTTGGTCACAGTTTAATATTAGTATAGCCATCTCAAAACACAAAGAATATTTTCAGGCCCGTGTAGTTCCTAGGAGCTGGCAATATAATATTCTATATCATATATCAATTCAAATTGGCCGATTGTGGCAATATAAAACATAGAATGATTCTGGCGAGTTGGTCACAGTTTAATAAAAGTATAGCCATCTCAAAACATAAAGAATATTTTCAGGCCCATGTAGTTCCTAGGAGCTGGCAATATAATATTCCTTATCATATATTGAGTCATTACAAATTGGCCGAGTGTGGCAATATGAAACATAGAATGATTCTGGCGAGTTGGTCACAGTTTAATATTAGTATAGCCATCTCAAAACACAAATAATATTTTTAGGCCCGTGTAGTTCCTAGGAGCTGGCAATATAATATTCCTTATCATATATTGGGACATTACAAATTGGCCGAGTGTGGCAATATGAAACATAGAATGATTCTGGCGAGTTGGTCACAGCTTAATATTAGTATATTCATCTCAAAACATTAAGCATTTTAGCCCTGTGAAGATCGTAGGAGATAGGATATTTTTAATGCTCTAATTTTATGGAACTTAAAACAAAATTTCTTTTAAAAACAATTTTTTTTTACTTTATATCTCATGCATAAATGATTATAAAAACTGGGATGGGATGGAATTGTATTGCCTGATGAAAGTTTTAGTTTTTTCTGGGATGAAAAACTGGGATAACTTCACATGCTTCAATCTGAGCGACAAAGTGTAATAAATGAAAACTATTCAAAATTTGGATTGTTACGTTTCTTAACAAATGACCAACAATCGATTGTCTTAAAACGTTTATTATTACTACACCTGAATTTCCCTATCATAGTACAGATCAACACGCTATTGAACGATATCGTAAAATTGGTCAGTACCCGCGGAGGGTTTGATCAGGTCGTAAACGAGCAACAAACTAGCGGAACGACCAGTTTATTATTTTTCAATGGTACTGCGGCATCGTTTTCAAACGGCTAGAATCGTTGCTGATCGATTAGCACAAATACGCGGTGTTAATATTTCAGTCAGTGCAGCATCGCGAAAAATAAATGAACATGAACTGCAGTTTGGGGGATGCTGTGACCAGAGCTTCTGCCACCCCATCGATAAAACTGTTTAACTTTTGGCCATTACCATGTCAGTTAGACTACGGACGATTGATAGTGCGTGTTGTTCACTGTTGAATCAAGGTTCAGGCTGCGAGCACCAGATGAATGTTAAAAAGTATGGTGGAGATCTGGTACAGTGCGCAATCTACCATATCCTCAAGAATCTATTTCTCACTAATGGCGTTTTTATAGACGCCCCTATGCACCTTGTATTCTACGCTGAGGCACCATAACTGCCGATCGTTAATACAAAATGCAAATCCTTAAATGAAATACACTAACTCAAGGAATAATACCTCTTGAATCGTGTTAGCCGCTGATACTTTCTTATAGCCGTGTTCTTGGCACGTTTGTTTAAATTTGAAGCAAATAATATTATTATATGATTTCAATATTCAAGCGGCCCTAAAAATGGTGAAAAAGAGTTGTTAAATAAAAACAGTCTGTTATTTTTATCAACATTCAACGTTAAAATTCAACCCCGACCTTTATATATTTACCAAAAAGTTTAGTCTAGTTTCTTATGCAGATATCGAAATACCATAAGTCATGACCATAGCTACAGCTTTTGAGAACTGTTTTGAAAAATTTCCTTGTTTTTCAAAGAAGAATTCAGATTATGCAATCCGAATTGTCGGTGCAATTTCGTATCGGTTTAATCTTTTTGTTAATTTGGTAACTCTACTTTCAAAATTAACATCATTTTATCTTGTTATTTTTAAGCACTACTATTTTTATTATTTTCTTTAAATTTCTTTCATTTTCAAATTAAAAGCACTATAAATATTTCACGTGGGTTAAGAAATTGTAAAAAAATATCTTTGCTATTAGACTCTTATCCGATTATTAATGTAGGTACTCCTACTATTTGCAGAGCGTTTAGGGTCTCAAATATTTTGAAGCATTCATCAAATTAGTGTTACAACTGAACAAAATCAAGAAACTAAATAATAAATTTTCTCTTGCACTTTAGAGGTTGGCTTTAAATTTGGCTACACCTTATTTGATTATTCTGAGATATCACGTCTAGGTCAAGTGATTAATAGCATTTTTATAACAAAACAAAGGGGCACAGATCAATAGCACTTAATACTATTTAATAGGCATATTATATTGACATAACTTAAAACTATTTTATACTTGTTATCAAAATGTATATACTATTTTATGCTTTAACCAGCAAGTCAATAAGAATTATTCAATTAAATTAGAACAAAAATTTTGACAGTTTCACACCAAATCCGTATCGAAAATTAACAGTTGTCAAATAAAAAATTAAAGAACATTTAGTTGTTTGAGGTGTTGTCGAGTAAATCTAGTTTTAAACATTAGAGATTTTAAATTTAAACGTAAAAAATTAATACTTAATCTTTAAATTAAATCTTATATCTTTATTTATAGTCACTAATCAGATATACATTTAAATTTAAATTTAAAAATACTTACCTGATCGAATATTAATACACGTGTTGTTGTTTATAAATTTCATATTTTACTTGTGACATATTCTTCAATTAATACTTTTAATAGACTTAACAAAACATGAAATAAAATTCTTAAATATTTGCTGGCCGATAACTTGTATAATTTTATACTCCTTAAATGGTATTTGCGCCATAATTTGCATTTAAATTGTTTGCTGATGAGCACTTCTGTGTTGTGAAAACTATACAACACCAATTGAACGACAACAAATATTTTCTCTTGATTAAATAAAAACAAAATACCAATGCCTACTGCTATGGACATTTCTTTCATATTAAAATACAATATACAAAAGCCTACTTCTATCAAAATGAAATTTACAAAATGTGCAAATTTTAAATAATTTTAATTTCTTATAGTTAAGCCTTTAGGGAACATCCAGAGAGATTGATGTCGAATTTTCAAAAGTAATTGAAAAGCTTATAATATTAAGCAAAATCAAAATTAGAATAAAAATAACGGTATCTGAAAATTAAAAAAATAATGGTTTAAAGAATGGAACATGACAGAACCTCGGATAAACTTTAAATGCTTTAAATTAGTTGCTAAATAAATCTTTTTAGAACCATTTGGAAAAAATTAAATAAATCAAGAAGTTTAGTTAGATCAGTCGCTCTTTAAATAAATAAGGCCGTGCTTTTCTTCGTTAAACATTCTTTAAATTAAAACGAATCAAAAAATATTGGAATAACTTCATAATGGCACATGAAATCTGCGAATTCGAACATTTATAAAGTAGGTTCAGCTGTGGTTTGGTTTCCTATGCATACCGTTGAAATCACGACTAATTTGACTTTCAAACAACCTTCTCAACGTCTAAACAAGTTCCTCTTTGAAATGTATTCATCTTGGACTTCTAGTCCCAAACTAAAATTGTTAAAGTCACTCAAAGAGAGTTCTTTTAAATGAAGCACTTGATTTATGCATCATTGAAAATATAATAATATTACTTACTCTAAATGAATGAACCACTTTGGTTTTTTATGATCCCACAATTAGGTAAATTAAAGTTAAATAATTTTCCAATTTAATTTTATTGTTGACTTTTATCTACATTTTCCATATACGGAAAAGAAATAAAAATATAAAAAATAATTTTCATAACTCGCGTCTGTTTATGTGTCATAAAATTGTTAATACATTTTAACGATATTTACATATACTCGTACTTGTATCTCGTTCATGTATTATGAAGATATAAATAACGTGGTATAACGTTATGTTTGTTATTATGTACGGATATATTCACATAAATATATGTATATATATATATATATATATATATATATATATATATATATATTTATATATATATATATATATATATATATATATATATATATATATATATATATATATATATATATATATATATATATATATATATATATATATATATATATAAACCAATTTAATTTTTTCCAATAATTATTTTCTGACTGAAGATTGTACAACGATACATTTATTACAAACTTAGTTAACATATATTCACTTCCCGTAATGTACTATTAAATAACGACGCTATTGATTAGATTTAGCCCAGGAAGTAAATAAAAGCAAGTCGCCTGTTGCAGGAGATAGATTAAATACGAAATACGAGTTGAGTACACAGAAAAATTAAAATACATTTTCATCTTTTCCACATGTTGGAATTTGGATATGATTGATACCATCAAATACATTTAAGAATCCTGATTCATACTTGGCAATAAATTAAAATATACTTTAAAAAGAGACATTTAAACTATGCATCCTAAACTAATATTGAACATATTGCAAAATCTTAAACTCAATTTCCAGTTTTAGGTGACCTGTTTTATCCCTTTTCTCCAAAGAACGTGATGCAATTGCTGTATTTGTTGTTTCAGAATGAAACTTTAGTTTGCGCTGGAGGATTGCTTCGAGGCCGTTTTTGGATGTTTCAATTTAAGTTTAAATATACTTTAAATATGTATTATATTCGCTTTGCATTTTATCTATGGTCTTAACTGCGCCTTTGAGTTATTAGTGGGTAATATTTAGCTTATATTTAGCCACTAACAGTATTATAATGGGTTGATATCAATACCACTGCTTTTTTTTTTTAAACTTAACAGTTAGTATAACGTAATTAAGGTTGTCAAAAAATTTAACTCTCTCCATCGAAGTTCCCATTCATTTCAAAAATTATTTTTTTTGACGTACTGGGTAACATATTGTTAAGTTATAAAAGTCATTGAAAACAGGGTTTGCCTGTTGCCGGAACTGTTAATGTTATCAAAATCGGACTGTTGATATTATTGAAACCTAAAATAAGTGACACTAAGTGCAAGTAAACAGGGTTGGGTACACGATTATCGAACACAACATTTTCTTACATTATGTTATTAGCTGGACTTAAAATTTAACATCATAAATGTTTTATATATTGTATCTTTTACTAATTCTAAATATTGATTAACATCAGGACACTAAAACTCCGTTACGAGTATTACTTGGTAATACCAGTTACTTAAAACATCGCCCTGATCTTATTTGAACTAATAGAATATATAAACCAGAAAAAACACTTTTACTCATATTTGACAGTATTAAAAATTCACTTTTGTCAATTACAGTACTTCGAGCGTAAAAACGTACTTAGATCTACGGTTTATTAAATTAGGCACATCACCATTAGAAAATGTCATATTATTGCCTTATATTCATCACAGAATAAATTAAGTTAAATTTTTTTTTTATCTCGTACCTAAATAATAATTGTCTAGATGCGACATCTAAATTATACCCTAAGTATAAATTTTGTTTTATATATCTTTTATATTATCTGATAAAATAAATGAAAAATTACAGCCCAAAACAAAAAAATGAACCTAAACATATACAATTTATGTCTTCAGGTATATCTTCAGGTATATGAAATATATGTATTATATATACAGGACATTGTTATTTTGTCAGTTTTGTCAATGATATATATTTGTAATTTGCATATATATTTGGGTGACGAACAATTATCATGAATAAATGGACGCCTTCATTATATGTAAATTAATTCTATTGAAAGTTTTAATATAAAATAAAATAATGACAGTACTTTTACGGAGATAAATACCTATTTATGGTTCACTGATGTCTTCGTTTTAAATTATTTTCCATTAAATATTATGACATCTAGTCGTGTATCAAAATATCTTTATATATGCAACGAAGAATTATTAAAATCTTAAATACATAATTATATTTTATGTTTATGACACAAAATCGTCTATGACCTATTTATGTTGACGGTGTTTAGTAAATGTTGTCTTCCTTATACGAACAACATATATTTCATTTTGAGGCAGTTTGAACAATGAGTATGTTGTCATTGTTTAGTTACTATTTGAGCAAATGTCTTGATTCAGTGTTCCAGAATAGGGATGGATATCTTCAATGAACAGTTCAAACATCAACGGCAGTCTAACGCACCATAACCTTTATTCTTTAAGAAGCATCCTGACCGAAATATTCCAAACTAGAATTTTGTTTAAAAACCAATATTTTTAAAGTTACTTCTTTTGCGTTGATTTTCCCCTTATTTGAGAATACTCACTCAGTGTATCACATATCGCGTAAATGTAAAAAATCAATAAAATCGTAATTTGTGTTTTATATTGCCAAATCATTGGAATACGTTTATTCCAATTTTTTTCCAAATCAATCAAATCTGTACCGTACTTATATCTAGATAAAATGGGAGGGTAAAAAATGTTGTAGATGAGACGAAAATTGTATAAATATTATGTAATGTACAAAAAAATTATATAGGGTAATGTAAATTTAATTATCAAATGTGTTCTATAGATAACATGTCTCATACCTACTTTACATTTATAGATTTAAAAATCAATATATTCCAAATAAAAAAAGTACTTAGTCCCAATTGGTTTGAAATTTTCAATCATTTTCTTAAATTTGGCAAATATAAACATTAAAACCAATCAAATTTATAAAGAACCAACAACAATTCGACAGGATTTAAAATTAAGGTTAAAAGTTATATAGAAAGCATTTTGTACGTATATAGATGGAATTTAGAAATTTTCTTTCATCTGCATTTTATGTAGCTCGTGAAGTGCATTTGTAAAAATGAAAAATTATCGTTATGGTTATTACAATTGAAGAGTAGGAAAATTCTTTTGATCTTTTCCAAAATACCAAAATAACATGGTTTGATTTAGTTGAAACACAAAGATACGAATATTTTTGTAAAAAAAAACGGGAATGATTCTTTATGTTCAGTGCCACTAAACGATTTTTTATCGAAATCAAATAGTAGCTGATTAATGCCGAGAACATATCGTACATCAGTAGGAAGCGATTATCCAGTTAGATGGTTGGACTGGTATCCTGAATCTGCATTACAAATATAAAAAAAAGGATACCATCGTCAAAACCGGCACAGTCGTATCTCAGCCATTAAAAGTATTGATCTTGAGATTTTATTTCCTTTTCTTCGGTTTCTTAGTTTCAATTGCAACAATTGCGTCGTTGATCGTATTTGTTTCGAATTAGATGTGTTGCGAAGACTAAACAATGCAACTTGTTACTTCAAGAACTTCACACGTCCTCTATTGTCTAATAAAAATATATCGTTTCGTTAACAAAACTTCACAAACTCAACCGAGTTGAATTAAGGGCTATTATCCCACTATAACTCATGAAAAAAGCTATAAACTGAAAAAAGTTTTTCGAGTTTGTCAATTATGTCAGCAGGTGCTGTTCCTCTCATAATTTCTACATCGCCCAATTGAAAGTTGAATCAATGATCAGTAGTAGAGTTCTCTCACAAAAAAGATATATTTCGCCATTAAACTAAATTATATCTTTAAAATCGTCGGGCTTTGCTCTTTGGTCCATTCGACGTTCACCACAAATTGAAACATTTCTTGATACTTCCTTATCAATTTTTGGTCATCAGGATACTGACCTTGCCAACAGTTTCATTTGTAATACTTTCGGGTGGTCTTCATGCAACAAATTCAGCACGTAAGCACGTAATAACAACCGAAATATAAATAAATTTCCCCAAACGTCACAACCGTTTTCAAATGGCAATTCATGGTTTGTTGACACTTATCATGTCCCTTTAAAACAGTTTCGTGCTACATCTTTATAACTCATATTGGTATATCTCATCCACTTTCGAAAAAGCAATTAGTACATCTTTTACATCTTCCAGCTTCTTAAGGCAGGCATGACAAGGCTTGCGGAACTATCTTATCCTCGTTTTTCCGAAATTTCATCATGTAACTGTACCCGGACAAAATGATGGTCCATCGCAGAAGTCAATAATCTTTGTCTAGAAACACTTCACGTGCAGCCATCATTGTCATAAAGTTTCTTAAAAAATTATCCAATCGCAAACTGTCCTATGTTATCCAACATTAGATAGAATCGGGTCATTTTTAATGGCAACTATTTTGGTAAAACTGCGTATAATTCCATCACCTCCACACCTCCAATGACGTGGCTACGGTATTTAATATTGTCTTAAACATTAGCCTTTCTTGTGATTACCGTGTTTGTTATAACTTTTTCGATGAGGATTTATCGACTACTAGATTATCGTCCATATATATCACACCATCTTCTGGGCGGACTCTGAAAAATCTCATCCATTAACTATTGAAAAAATGTTAGAGAACTTGAAATTCCATACGGTAAAATAAGCCAAGGTATGTGTTAGTTATGAAAAACTCCATCGAGTCTTTATATATTTCCACTTCTTGATATACGCCGGCTTAAATTCGATACGACAAAACAGTTATATTTAGAGAGATCTGCCAAAAAATATTAACTATATAAAAGAAAGTAGATAATAAGAAAAATCCATCCACCTATTGACCTAGACCTTCTGAAGACTTCGTCTCATCAATTTTTAGCAATTCTACAGTTTCACCGTTAGCTGCAGGATACTTCATGGAGGCCTTTGCCAATGATAAAACGCGAAATTTTCATGGACCACTGCTAATGTAATACCGGTTTTAGCTGAACTGGTAACTATTTCTACATTAACGGTTACATTATTTTTTAAAATTTGACGACTCGAAAAAGTCACCTTCATCACCAGCAACATTAAATATTTTTATCATTCTGACAAATTTTTTGCTTAACACTTTATCTTTTTTTCAAACACTAATAACAGGTCCAATTTCTTGCCGGAAAAAATTTGTCACGATTTGATTGTTATTTTGTTTAATCGCGTTATACACCACTGATTTATATTCATCCTGACCTTAGCAACAGCTACACCACTACCAATCATTGTTTTGAATTCTGCTAATGAAAATTCCTTGCTAACGGCTTTGGTATATACACCGCATTAAATTTTAGTTCGCAACTTAGATCCGTTTCTTAACCTACAAAATAAACGATGACGTAACGGGTCAAACTAAAACTGTACCGAAGTTAAAAGAACGTGTCGGTTTAACTGTACTGCGTATGAATCAAATTGTTTCAACGAGTTGCTGTTTACCATTATGAAACCGGAATATTTTCAAATGTTATATCAATTTTCTGTTTCCTACAGACTACCCAATTAATGCACTCCATTAACCGAGTTATTCATCTCGATTCGAAGGAGTTTTCAAAACTCTGTTACTACAATTTTCAGCACCTGCAGATGTCAGTTAACCAATTAGCAGCAAAATATGCATATACTCCAGTGTTAAAATTTTAATTTAGTATAAGTAAATTAAATACAAAACTGAAAACATCCTCCACCATATTTCGACCTTATATCCAGAATACTTACTTAAACAAAAAAACACTAAGGGTCCTTGTTTTGATAAAAAATACTGCTGGAGTTTTCCTACACTCTTGTTTTAACTTAGTCTTCTGTTAGCCTAGTGGCATATTCGGTATATGTAACTGAAGTTCTTTTGTCACAATATAATTAATATTTGGCACTCTGAAAACTATTCTGAGTTTTCAATCATACCATATTATACAGTTTCTCATCACCATTGTCATTAAAATCTTTAGAGTAAAGGCAAATAGTTTCATTTTTAATTCAAAACACAGCTCAAACCATAAGGACCTATCAAACCCATTATCAATTGGATGGAAAAAAATTCTGATAAATATTTCAAACAAAAAACATATCATTCCCTCATGGTATACCGACCGGGTACGATCCAAAGCAAAATAAAAATAATAGTGTTCATAAAAAATGCGATTTGAATGATGCTTATAACTAGAAGAAGATATATTGTGTCTATACAAGTACGATGGCATAAATATGTTATTGATTGCATAAATAATGTATGCGCTTATGTTTTCTACTCCATACACCCTACACATATGTATATAAAATGTATTTGATGGTACTTAATCAATTGACCCCCTTTTTAAAGGTTCAAGTGTTCGTTTACAGTGGCTTACGAGATATTTATGGCGTTATTTACATATAGATAAGTGGGAAATATTTTTTTACACTATTGTTGTTCCTGCAATTTTCTATTTTTTTGCTACTTTTATACTCCACTATGTTCAAATTGCTGTATAGTATAGAAAAGTATAAAATTGGGTATATAAAAATATATTATCTGGAATTTCAGGAAGATTTGAAGGGGAATCAAAACCGTTTCTGCTTCATACCTTTATATTTGCAAAGAGAATTTTTATATATTATAGCTTTTTGTTATCGATTTTCAATACATCAGTTAATTTCAAAAATTTACAATAGTTTTGCAATTTGCATTACTGTCATTTTACGTTTATATACGTTTTTATATTTTAAAGGTATAACTTAACGCAGTCTCTTTTCATAGTTTGAGTATTATGCTTGTTGTAAATCCATCAACACTTGAAGGATTTTACAAGATGTTTCGTAAAATTTACTAAATAATAGTAATAAAAAACTTGAATCGTCACAGGTTGGTTTGAATGTAATTGGTTTGGTATAACTAGAGAAAAAAAGAAGGCTACGGTAAACCGCGGCATCTGCCTATTCATAATGTATACGTTTGCTTTGTCAAACTAATCGAATAAAGTTGGAATAAAGTCTAAAAGCACACATACAGAAAAAAGTTCGTATTTTTAATTTCCTCACTACAGGAAAAAAAATTACAAAAGATTTAACAATAACAACGTCGGTTTTGTATTTTCGCGCGTATTCGTTAGCTGCCGTTTTAAAATGAAAGTATGTTAAAAATGGCCTCTATTTAAAAGAAACAAAAATCAACTAAATGAAATACAATAAAAATTATGCCATTTAAATGAAAATTCATTTCTATTTTTCAATTAAATTTGTTAAATTATTGTAATTTTGTTACTTTAGATATGTGAGAAATAGAAAATCTATTTTTAAAAAATTACGAAAGTTTTTGTATGTATGGCAATGCTTCAAAAGTTCACTTTGAAATTCAAAACAACCTTTTTTATCCTTAAAAGGTATCCAACAAAGTTTCCAAATTAAATAAAAATGTTGTAAATTCTTTTTTTCTGCTGAACATCTCATTTCATAGAATTATCATTTGTAAGAGGATTCTAAGAAATCCAATTTATTTTGAATTTATTTATTTAGATTGAATCGAAGAATATGCATTGAACGTAAAATCGGTACATTCATATTGTTCTCTTACCAAATATGATGCTGTGTTATTACTTCAGCTTAGGCAAAAACTGATTTATGAAATATGTTGTAATTTTTGAATTACAGGATTGTTTCAGAGAATTCTTGCGATTAATTTTCAGGAAAACCAAACAAAATTTTACAGATATTTTGTAGTTTAAATTTTGGGAATTTTAAATTTTTTACTTTCTTATTTTACCGATCCAAAAATCCAAAAATATATAAAATATTGAAAATAACTCTTTTGGACTCTAAGCAAACAGTTTTGTGTTGGACACCTAACATGTTTACTAGTTATAAGCTCGCAACTCGGCCTTAAAAAGTTTTTTTTTTTAAATTTAAATAAATTGTCTTTCTTCTGCTCTTTCAATAACATCTCTAATGTCCGAAGAAGTTTTAAAATCATTCACACGAAATTTGCAATAATATGAATTGATGAACTTTCCGCTAAAAAAACATTGATTAGTTTTATACTTCCCAGTACCTTTACCCATTTTGGTAATGGGAACTCATTAGCAACAATTCGTAAAATACAGACCGTTTAAAACCAGATCTTATTTTAACACATGCTAAATTTATTAAATTTCAACTAATTTTTTTGATTACATAAAATTTAATGTTTAAAACTGCTACTATTAGCATTGTAGCTTGTTTGTCTCACTCCGGTTGGCACTTCAGAATTTGTTTTCTAAAAATAAGCTTAAATATTCCATTTTTTTATTTGTACTACTACTGTTAAGCTTGAAATTAAAACTAAGAGCATTTTTGGTTAAATTTTCACCAAAGCAGATTTAGGCAAAAAAGGATTTTAAGGTTAGACAACCCCACCGATAGGATTCAAATAAAAAAACTCATAGATTTGTACGTATAAAAAAAGGAGTACCGGTCGAAAATGGATATTTTACAGCTGGATTTGACGAAACAGGATAATTCAAAACGGGATATGGTACAAAACTGGATATTTCAAAATTGGATAATTCAAAACAAGATAAGGTACAAAACGAGATATGGTACAACACTGGATATTTCAAAATAGCTTATTTCGACATGTGATTCAAACTTAAAATGATTTTTTAGGAAAGTTCTGGAATGTGGCCAATTAGGGAGGAACTCGGCAAATTCTTAACCAATTATGATGAAATTCTATATGTAGGATAAAAATAGAATTTTAAAATGGTTTTTTGGATAAGTTCTGGAATATGGCCAATAAGGGAGGAACTCGATGAGTTCTTAACCGATTATGATGAAATTATATATGTAGACTGGAAATGGAGTTTTAAAATGATTTTTTGGAAAAGTTCTGGAATATGGTCATTAAGGAAGGAACTCGGTGAGTTCTTAACCGATTATGATGAAATTCGATATGTAAGATGAAAATGTTGATGAAAATTAATTAATTTTTCTCACATAGAATTTCTAAAATGAAGAAAAGTTATATTAAGTAGAAGAATAAAAAATAGATGAAGATACATTTTATTGACAGTAAACTCGATCAATTCAATGATTATTTTAATAAGATGAGAAAAGCAGCAATTGAAAAAAACCATTAAGTGAAGGAAAATTCTATCTCTCTACTTAAAATTATTCAAGTATGAAACCTTACTGGCCATATTCCAGAGGTTTTCCCAAAAAAGGTTTTAAAACCAAATTTAATTATACAATTAAAGAAAAAAAACATTAAGTGAAGGAAAGTTCTATTTCTCTCCTTAGAAATATTCAAGAATGGAACGTTACTGGCCTTAATCCAGAACTTCCCAACAAATCATTTTAAAATCCCATTTTCATCCTACATATTGAATTTCAACATAATCGGTTAAGAACTTGCCAAGTTCCTTCCTAACTGGCCATATTCCAGAACTTTTCCAAAAAATCATTTTCAAATCCCATTTTCATCATACATATCGAATTTCATCAAAATCGGTTAAGAACTCACCGAGTTCCTTTCAAATTGGCCCTATTCCAGATCTTTCCTAAAAAATTGATCATATCATTCAGCCTGTCAAAGACCAAGATGACGGTAATAACCATATAAGATCTAGAAATGCATTTAATTCTGTTTGAACTATGCGACTGTAACATAAATTCAAATTTTTCTCACTGTTTGTAATTAACTTACATAGATCTTATATTGGAAAAAGGAAGTCCTTTGTCCAGATTATTCGGCAGTTCACATGGTTATGTTACTAGCCCAATTTTGTATAACATTTTTCAAATCACATACCGCTTCTGGAGGATTATGATATGACACTTTCTCTGATTTAGATATATGCTTACAGACTACTTTCAAAAATAGGACCCACAAGCATAATGCAAATAAATTTCAAGCTATTTATTTCTATCGTTGTCGATTAGCATCTAAATTTCCATAAAGAAACTCAGGGTTCATCTGGATCCAAACTCACTTTTCAGAATTACATAAATTGTGTTTGTAAAAAAGTTTGAAAATTTTTTACACTATATCCAATCAAGCTGTAACTAATGATAATTTTATTAAAAATACCAGTATTATTAAAGAGATAACTCATACACTCCCAAAATTTCATTTGATCGATTAATAGTGATTTGGCATTTGCATCTATAAGGTAATATTGTACCATCATCTTGATCTGTTGTTTTCGAGTTAACACGTCAATTTATAGCCAAACTAGAACTTTACACTTTTAGCCCATATATTCCATATTTTATACCCGGATGGGGCTCTATCATTTTGCGAAATCATTTAAAATGCTTTACGAAGTAGAAAAAAAGCAGTAATGATGCAGCACCCCATAGTGTTGAATCAGCAAACGTTATTTTGGGCATTGTTCAAAAACGCAAATCCGATATAAAGCGTTACAATCATCTGCGGTATAACAAAATAACTGCTTTTTTCAAAAATACTGAATGCGAACCTCCTTTTGATGAAAACTGAGCAAATTTATAGTTTAGATCCGAATTTATAACCATTCATATATACTCTTTTGTTTACTATCGGCCATCAAAGCTGGGGAATTAATTCCAATTACCATAACAAACAAGTGTAACTCAAATGTAATATAATTAATATTAAAGCAACAGCACAAGGTTTGCATCCTGGTACAGCTGTTATTCTTTCATCTTTATTCTAAATAAATCCAAAAATATAGCACAAAACTACCATGGTACAATAGTCATTGCTTTGAGGTACGCAAAATTAGGTTCCTTAATAACAATTGCATGTAACCCTAAAC
The DNA here is from genome assembly GCA_963556175.1 of Tipula confusa. NCBI lineage: Eukaryota > Metazoa > Arthropoda > Insecta > Diptera > Tipulidae > Tipula > Tipula confusa. The sequence continues at coordinate 72,637,891 of OY744476.1, forward strand.
GCCTTCAAATTTTAGAAAGCTTAAAACAAGAGCAATCAGTAGAACCGGATTTAGTGGCACGAATTTTGGAAATAAGAGCTTCTGAAAGACATGTCTCATTTAAAATCTATTGCCTCCCATACTGCAAATTGTAAAAACAGATGGTAAAGTAAAGAATTCGGACTTCATTTGCAAACTAATTTTAGCGAAAATTTCCAATGTTTAAACTTTCCCAAGGTTACACATTAACAAAACACAAGATTCATTGCCCATGTAGAAAATATAATTTGGATTTGCTCTGTTTGACTGACCGAAAATGTTTCAAAAATGTTCAAAAGATTTCCAAAAATAAAATGTTGGCAATGTTGATAATGTTATCCCAAATATCGTCTAAGAAATATTGCAAGGGGAGTAATTGTTACCGGGAGTATTCTTGATAATTATTTGGTTGTTCTATATAACAAGTACTTCATCCTGAAATTTAATGGCCATTTTAATGTAGAAGATATGTACTAGTAAAGATCGTAAAATATCTTTTAAACTTTTGTTTTAAAGAGCAAAACTTTTTAAATCATAACGAAATTTAAACCTTTACTGATCCAAGGTTTGTGCTCCCTAAGTAGCTTAGATGATTTTTGGTTTCAAACTGTAATCTTATACATAAATCGTGCTACTTCAAATTCATTTATTCCAAGGGTAAAGTGATTATTTTGCGGAGGGCAATATGCAAGCTTAGCTAAAAAAGAAGCCACACTCAATTTATCCTATTGAAAATAAATCAGGAAGATAAAAATGTTCGCGATTATTTGTATGCTGAATTTTTTTGGATATTATGATTTGACCAAAAATATGATTTGCCCTCATTGAAACAGTTCTACATGATAGAAGTGAGTTTAAATTGGAGCACCCTCTGGAAAGAATTCCAATTATATTGAAATTATAAAGTTGTTCGTTTTGTAGATTCCGTATTTAGTGATTGGGTTATAAAACTAGGCAACGGGAATCTGATGAACGACTTATGTTTGCCTGAAGATATTATAGAAATTCCTGAAAACTTTGTTACCTGAAACCAATACGTGAACTGTTCGCATTCATCTGTGACCTTACCATACCTCGAAATTTACCCAAACTTTATAAAAATATAAATAGATGGTTGCAAAGTCCACAATTGCAATGAAAAACAATGGTCACCGAGATGACTGTGCGAGTTGTGAAAATAATGTATTAAAAGAAATTCGATGTAGTTATTATTCACGGCAAAAAATGTGCTGACTTTGGACTACCTTCTCCTCCACAAAGCCTTAAATTTATTTGTCCAAGACTGTATTATACAGAACGAAAAAACAATGCCATTATATGCAAGCTACTTTGAATGCACAGCAGAAAGAAACATTTCAAAAAATAATTTATGCAATCTATTTATTCCAGCATATAAATGTAAATGCTTTTTCATTGATGTGCCATTTGGTAGTGTAATCATCATAAAAACGTTGAGATTTTCCGAATTATAGACAAAACAAATTCGTTGTGCCAACCATAATATTTTAAAATTCAATTTTTACCAATTCCACAAGGAATTGTAGACCATATAATCGAGTTAATGTTGAGAATAGAGTTACATGTTGGTTTTTATAGATATATACTCGTATATTATCTTTGTGCAATAACATCCTCAATTAAATATCCGATATAATTTTTTTTTTATTTCCTCTAGGTCCAAAGCGCCTCAATGTAAACAAAAAATTATATGTTCCACATTTTAATTGAGCACTAACAAGAAATCAATTATTTATACAAAAAAGCAATATAATTTTCAAACTTTATTACAATTTTTTTTTTGTATCTTTTTACTCACTAGTATACAAAAACTATAAATTTTTTATGAGCCAAAATGGAATTATAAAGTAGAAAAAAATTATTCTATGGACACTCGGTATACAACTGTTGTGTGTACAAAAGATAATATTCCATGTTCAGACTCAATATATATCAGAAGAACTAAAGCTTATATGTTCATTTTTCATACTTAAACTACAATAATAAAAAAATTAAAAAAAACGCATAAAAAGAAATATGAACACCAAAACTAAAGTGTCCAAAAGCTTTAGTAATTGAAAGCTTAGTAAACATTTTTTTTTGTTTTATGTTTTATGGTCTAATTGTGCAAGTGTCGAGTATTATTTTCATTTCGATATAAAAAAAAATGCTAGACGAATCATCATTTTTGTGGAAAAGTAATGGAAAAGCGTGCGAAAGCTTTTTCCTCTTGTATAGATACATTCATATAGTTTTGGGTAAATACGTGACATCAAAGTTGGGTAGTAAAAACCAAATGTTATTACTTTTTGTCTATACCAAATGCTTTCGGTTTAATATCAAAGTAGTTTTGGGTATATACTCAAAAGGGTTAACTAACCCTAAAACATTTGTTTTGTTTATGTAATAAATGAATAATTCTAATACACTTTTGGGGTAAATTATTTTGTCCATTAGCTTAAAGCTTCGTCTGTTATTTTTCATTCTATATAATTTCATATGTCTCAGGAGATAAATTTTCTTTTTTTTTCAACATTTTTTGATGCTGGTTTTATTTTTGTTTTATGTTGTGGTTTGTTGTTGTCTTTTTGTATAAATGTATATACAAGTTGACAACAACATAAACCTTAGATGAAAATCAAATAAATGCTAGCAAAAAATGAATTCATATGCTATTCAATTTCAGATTATATATATATATATATATATATATATATATATATAGATATATATATATATATATATATATATATATATATATATATATATATATATATATATATATATATATTTTTATATATATATATATATATATATATATATATATATATATATATATATATATATATTTATATATATATATATATATATTTATATATATATATATATATATATATATATATATATATATATATATATATATATATATATATATATATATATATATATTATTAGAACAAAATCTAACAAAAACTTAATGTGTGTGATGTCAAGTTGATAATAAAATACGATATTCAACTTTAAGTAGCATGTTGTATTTTGAGCTCGTAGTCTTCTTAATATTAAATAACAAACTTTATATATATATATATATATATATATATATATATATATATATATATATATATATATATATATATATATATATATACACTAGAACACATATATAATACAAATATTGTTTACAAAACAAAAAACTTGATAAATAAGAATTTGAATGAACGTTGAAGAATCACGTATTTTGTTAGTTTGGAAGCTTTAACCTAGCACACCATCTAGAAAAATAAAAATTATCTACCATTATTTAGTAGCACATTTTTTGAGTCTATATCTGTGTTTTTCCTCTCGGTTTTTTAGTATGGATTAATTCTCCTCGATTTGTTTTTTTGTTATCCACTCATGCTACAAAAATGAACTTTGGTGATTTATTTAATGTATGATGATTGTTTATACTGCCGGTTGCATAATTCTTTGGGAATTTTGGTTTAAAAAAAATTAGCATGATTTCGTACGATCGATAATAAAATGTAAAGTAGAATTTTGGTTCAATATAATGTTTTTCAGACACTATGGTACCAAAATAAACAACTGCAGAGCTATATTTTTGAATCTCTGCCAATTTTACAATTTTGTTTACGTTTTTTGACTGGAGTATCTTTATCCTCTTTTTTAAAAGATTGATTTCGCTGATTTGTTCTATTTCAAATTATTTACTATGCAATGTTTGAGGGTAAGTAGTTAATTAAAATGCTTCTGGTTCTCGGTAAAAAGCACTTAATTTCTAAATCCTTTCCTCATTTTCTCTAAACATTTAATATTAAGAAATAGTTGTATAAAAATAAATCAAAAAATAATGGTAAAATCATAAAAGCTGGAATAATCTAGGAAAAGGATAGCAGAACTCTTACTGCAGATTAAGTATCAAATTAATAAGCAGCTTCTGAAAAATTCAGTGACAGTCCAATGTACCACATCATTGCGTAACTTATCACATCTAACACATTCAGCAAACCCTATTTAAGACTATAGCTTGCTATAAATGACGTGATGAAAGGGCTAGTAATTTTAAATTCCTTTATGGATATCATTTTAAGGTGGTGTATACAAAAGTACATGTTAACCGCAAATGTTCAAAATGAGTCAACATATCTATAGATAACTAATAGTTAATAAAATCTGCCACAAATACGGCGGCAAAACAAGCTAAATTTTAAAATTAAAAATTATCACCTATATGAAAAAACATTCACTAGTACAAACATTATGGGAAAAATTACAATCTTTTACAATAAATAGTAAAATACACAGAAAGCAGCAAGTTTCCAATGAAACTTCCGATTTAAATGTAAACAGGCTTAATCTTTCATTTAAAAAAAACTGTTTAGAAGTGACGTGACAAAATTATGAACTTTTGTCGCCCATTTTGTATCTCAAATAAGAAAAAACAACTATCATGATACCTACTATCTAATAAAATATCTGCTGATTTAGAATAGGGCTAACCTTTCTTCATGAAAATCAAGATACGTTGCCATCGATATCTTAACTCAAAAAAAAGTGAAAGTACGAAAACTGAAAATGTTGGGAATCTTCAGGTGTTAGTAAAAAAAAACAGTCCAACACTGTCAGTTGATGCTAACGAAATTGTTTACCCAACAATTTCTATACCCGATATAACTATGCATAAAAGTGCATTTATGCAATTTGTCGAGTTATGTGCCTTATGCACTTTATGCCTGATCATCAATTATGTTGCGTGTGCATATTAAAAAGTAGATTCTATGTCTATAGCGTGGCGTCACGTGTAGAGGATCGTAACTCCTTCCGCCGAAGAAGGCCATAAGGATGCAGTATGAATGGCCGGCTGTGGATTAGATGGTTGTTTGTCCTCGGAGATTTTCTTGATTCCTGTAGACTTGCGATATCTCTTCCAGATGTAATAAATAACTGCCGCTATAATGACCATTGTAACAACACCGGTGGTACTGTAGCTTTCAATGTTGCTGGATATAGCATGTTCTTGTAGTTGTTGGATGTGTTCTCTGTTTTATTGTCCAATTTGTTATCTTTGCTATAGACAACGATGGTATTCGATAATGAGTTTCCATATCGTGGTATGGCAAAATGATGGTTTGATCTTCCTCGTAGGCCTATTTTTTGCTATTGTAAGTTATGCCTTGAATATTGATTTCACTGTTGTCAAATTTAACTGAATTTTGACCTTTGACAAAGTTGTGATTTCAGAGAAATCTTTTATGAACTTACGGTAGTATCACAGGAGACCCAGAAAGCTTTTAGTTTCTCCATTTTAGAAACGGGGAATGCCTTAATACCTTTAATCTTATCGGGGTTGGATTTAACTCCGTCATTGGTAATAATATGGCGCAAAAAGTCGATTTCATGATAGAGAAATTCCGATTTGTCTATTTGAACTTTTAGGTTAGCCTTTCTTAATCTATTAAAATTATGCTTCAGGCTCTCGATTTGCTCTTAGAGCGACGTGGAAAAAACAATAATGTCGTCCATGTAGCATACGCAGAATTTTCCTTGGAGTTCACCTAATACATTGTCCGTGACCCTTTGAAATGTTGAAGGGGGATTCGTTAAACCGCAACTAATTCTGATAAACTCATAGTGCCCATGGTCGACGGAAAATGTCGAAAATGTTTTAGGTACATCTTGCTTTCTTACTTAATTCTGGTGGAATCCAGATGCAAGATCCAAGATAGAAAAATACACACATTTCCCTAACTTATCGAGAACATCGGTGATGTTCGGTATAGGGTCGGTACCCTCTATTGGTATCGGTATCTTCGATAGTCTTCTCATTTAATTTGCGATAGTCTTTTACTAACCGCCACTTGACTTTCCCGCTTGCATCGGCTTTCTTAGGCACGATCCAGATGGGAGACGACCAAGGTGGACGTATGATTCCATCTTGTAACATTTTATCGATCTGTGTTTTTACCTCCTCCTTGTGAATATGGGGATATCGATAACTCTTGGTGAAGACAGGTTTATCATCTTTAAGATCTATATCATAGTTAACGTTATTCGTAAAAGTCAGACGTTGTTCCGTTTTAAGAAATAACAAAAATGAAACGTGGTCTTAAATTTTTCTCATCTCAATTACTTGTGCATCAAATAGTAGAATGAAACAAAGGAATTGTAATGCAACAGAACTCCTACAGATAACTTATACATAAAAAAATATAAACAACACTTTCAAACTGTCTAACTAAATTAGGATCACTGGTTAAAACCAACCAATAATTTTTTAAACCGCAGATAGAAGGTGGAGCGAAAGGAAATAATAAAAATTACACTAGTACACTGAAACGTCAGTCATTAACTTAAAGATCAGTGTTGTGCCGATTTTTTATTACGTGGTTTGTTACGTGTAAAAAACTTATACTTTTACATTCGAATTTTACCCTAAAAAAATAAATAATGTAAAATACGTAAATAAAGTAAAATATTTTTTTCGAAAGTTGTTTTGTTAGCAAAAGTAAATAGATGGCATTTAATTTGCATGAGGAATGACTAAAATTAATAGTTTGTGATTAAATATAATCAATAATTCCAAAAACATACTAAAATATCTTAATTTTAAATATTAATAGCTTTATTTACTTATTTACAAAAAAAAATCAATCAATCATAATCGCTATCTTCATCGCTGAATTGACCATTTTATGGTTCCTAAATGTTCCTTATTATTAAGAGCAAAATAAATATGGATGCATTTCTTAGATCTTTGAAATGTTAGACGTTTTCTGATTAATATATGTATTTGTCCCCAGTTTGAAAAGATTCGCTCTATCTGAGCAGATGATGCAGGAAGGTTTAAAATTTCCAAATCCAATTTGGAAAGTTCCGGATATTCCATTTCCGCCGTACTCCATAATATGTTAGGTTTTTTAATACCTTTATTGTAAAGAACCTCAAACTACCCAAGCCTATTTTTAAATACATGCCATTCCTCTATTCCATCACCTGATAGGTATTTTAGGAGGAAATGGTTTACTCGTCTAGGTAGTTCCTACAAAAAAGATAAATTTATATTTCAAGTTTTTTGAATATATCTAAATGTAAATGTAATTTTAAATAGTTACCTGTAAGTAATGCGTTGCCGTAAAATGGATGTAAGTAGTACCCAACCAACGCATAATCATTCAACGCCATATCACATAGTCGTTTGTATTTTCATTCATATTTAATGAAAGTCACATATAGGCTGCATCGACAAGCAAAGAATCTGATTTTTGGCAAAAATTTACTAACCTGCAGACTGTGTCCAGCATTTCCTGCTCTTCTTTTATCTTTTCGATAAATTCGTCATCAAAAATTAATTTTGATGTACAAGACTTAATTTTTTTAAGTTTTTCATCTATTATGATTTCCTTTATGAACTGCCAATTATTGAGAAGGTTTTCATATGCATCTCTATGAGAACACCATCTCGTATCACATACCAATTTTATGCGATTGCCACCTTTATTCAGCACAGCTGCCTCGAAATCGGTGTTTTTAAACTCTTTTAAAGTGGTATTTACTTGGCTCGATAAATGTGCATCATCGATGTCTTTCGCGAGAAGATTCCCCATTTGGCTATTGCAAGTTGAATGCCAAACGATATGATTGGCATTTTTGCCCATTCTAATCATATTGCTCGCATTATCTGAAAGTACTGCATAAACGTTTGTGTCAAGCAATAGCACTGAATTAGATGGTATAGCGACGAACGTGATTCTTTTAAACACTCCTGATAAGTGCTGTTTAAGAGTCTGTTAGATAAAATCTTTCGGCTGGGAATCAATTTTTCATATGACGGTTTTAAATATTTGATAACTTTTTTAAAATGTTGTGATTCGATCTTGTTAAATGGGATATTACAACCGTAAAAAAATGTTGCCACTATTTTTTCCAATTGTTCTCGTCCTTGTGAACTACAAGAATCAACAAAACCGGTCAACGGTTTTTGAGTTCCCTAGATGTTGTTTTACCGTTAGTTTTTTTTTTTGTTTGGTTTAGCAAATAAGGATATACCCAAAGAGTTCAATCGTGGAAAACTAGAAGGCACAATATGATCTGTCGATGGTGTTAAAATGCTGCAACTTGAGCTTACAGGAACACACGAGGTTGGTGTAGAGGCAGCTTCACTTTCGTTTGAATTTATACAACTTCGAGATGAAGCCAGTATCCAAAATAAATATTTACTATAACTTTAATCAACAATTGAGTTAGCCGAACACTCTTACTTGTTCATAGTTTTTCTGTACTTCTGTTTTATTACTTGAATTAAGAATATCCACTTCGCTTGACTCTATTTCTTGGATTTCAATATCTTCGATAGTATACGTTACAATATCCATCGTACATTGACTCGACAAAGTAGAATCTAGTATATCTGGTTTGGAATTTATAATATTTCCGCACCTTTTGCTAAAAACATAAAAGTCAAATCCTATTTAATAAAATAACTACGTACACAGCCCCTAATAAGATAAATAGAACTTACCGATGTGCTTTAAGTCTGTTAATGGCGGCATTTTGCAAAATATTTTTGCATTAATTACAATGCGCCATATATTTTTTATTAGATTTTACCAACTGAAAATCTAGTTCTTTAAAATTCGTTGTTTTTGGTCTTCCGTTCGGCATTTCACAATCGCAATAACTAAAAAACGAAATCGAATAAACAACTTGTACACTTATATTTATTTAAAACACTGGCACTCGGCTTGGATAGCACAATATAATAATAAACCCAACTTTATTTTTAGGTTAAGTTTATAAAGTTATAGAAAAACATAAATTGTTTTTGTGTTTATATAAATTATTATAAATAAACACGGCATTTTATTTTAAATTTTCCGTTTTTTACATTATTTTACATTATTTTAACTTTTATTACGTTTATTACACTAAACGCTATTTTACACTAAAAGTGTAAAAAAAACAACTTTTTACGTCATTTTGGCCATCACTGCTTTATGATTACACCGCTTGAACATGACATCGAATTTCGAAATTGGTAATAGTATAAGACGGAAAGTTTGAAATAAATGAGCAGCTAACAAATCCACAGATAAAAAGGATTTGGAAAAATAAATCGCCAGTTTAATAAAGAGAGGGAGACTAGCACAGCCTGCGGACACTTTGTTATATTCATCATTATGAGTTACATTTAATGTGTTTTAAGGGCCCCATACACGATCAAACAATTTGAGCAATTTACCGCTGTGCAAATGTTTGACACATGTATGTCGATGTTTGAGAGTATTGTACAATATTTATTCAGTTGTTTTGCATTTGTTGCACATTATAAAAAAAAATTTAGAAAAAAGTTGATTAACATATATCAAAAAGAGTTATCATTTCTAGTTACTCATATTTGCCGAAATCTCAAAGCTCATCCTTAAATAATTCTTACAATCAAAAGGCGCAGATAGATCTAGATCATTTATTAAATTTTCATGAAATTGTTACGACATAGAATAAGGTGGTAGTAGTAGGCTTAGCATACATTTATGTATGAAATTTTATAGGCACCGTTGTATGTGACTGAATTACTTCCAATAGCTTCTTTTCAGTTGTTAAATTTAAATGTTTCAATAGTTTAAAATAAATCGTCAAGGATCCATTAACTTATATAGTTGAAGAATTTTTTTTTGTTGCTAGAGTTTCACAACTATATTTAACATGTTCATAATGTAAACATAAAAGTTTTTAACGATGTTACTGGTACCATAATTCGGTGACTTCTTTAAAGATTTGTTTTTTTTTTTACTGTAATGATTTTTACCGTTTATATTAGTTATAAGCAAAACTTTTATCAGGGTTAACTCCATTGATTTAATATCAAATCTAGTGATCTGACAGACCAATATACCGGACCAGCTCTATCGATCCAGCGACCATTGACATCATGATCAAATACTACACGTATGCTACCAACGAATAGTGTACTGGGCAACCATCATGTTGAAACCACAAGCACTGTCGCAATTCTAAGCTCATGTGTTCAAATAATTGTGGCAGTTCATTTTCCAAAATGTTTCTAGAGTCAGTTTGAAGGCTATCGTCGTCGTAAACCATTGTTTCATTTTTATACGTTTCAGTTCGAAATTTTATTATCCTTTGAAACGTCTAAAGAGAAACCGTGTACCTTGTTGATTATTTTTATTACTCTAAGACTCCTGCCCTATAAAGCATTAAGCATTATATATAAATAAACCAAGTGGTTAGAAGGCTAGTAAATCTTGCCCGTATTCCACATTTGCATTTCTTTTTAGTTAACCTCCTTAGTTCTTTAATTTCCTCAATCTCAGTAGTGTATGGCCCATTTAATAGCCTCCTCATTTCGAGTGGAAGTTTATTCAAGCTCGACTAGCTGCTTGATTGGCTCATTTAGACTGTAAGGTAGTCTAAATGATCAGAATGCGCTGATTACCTAATATAGTTTCACCGTTGAAGTAATAATGTGCCAATAGGTCTTAAGTCATAAAAATCTAGATTAGCTTATTGGAAATTATATGTATTATCTAAGCTGCTTGGTACGATTAGTTTGGTACGATACTGCTTAGCCAAGTTCTAATACTTCATAAAACATATAGATAAAATAAAGTTTGGAAATACAGAACATTAAAGATTCGACTTCCATAGTTCTATATATATATTTAGGCTTAAATTTTACGTCAAATTGAATTATAAAATTATTGGAGACATTTTTTTAGATTTATAAAAAAGTTGGAGATTAAAAGTTGGCAATTTACGTCTTCTACAGATATATTTTCGTGACTTGGAAAAGATGTGGTGACCAAAAAAACCGGTAGTCCAGTACCAAAAATACCACCGTCCAAATTGGACAGTTTTTGTGAATTAAAAATACATGCTAAAGCCGACATTATCCCTTTGACCATTCTTTTATTTTGTATATTATTTGTTTTATTTTTGCCATCTCTTGCCGAATATAATTACTTTGCTGATATGAAATTTTTACAGAAGATTAATCAAATTTCAAAATGTCACACCGTATGGCAAAATAATTCATTCAGCCATTCATTTATTTTAGTCAAAATATCATTATTATCCAACACAAATTTTAATAATTTACAAAACATTGTGGTTTGGTCCATCCTGTTTTGTTTTTTGTTTTTAACTTGAAGCAGGAGAGAAGCAGACATTTTATATCACTTTATGTACATTAATCATAATTATGTTGTTGTTACATATTATTATAATTAATGTTGTGTTCTAATTTTGTGTTTACTTAAAAATAATGATGATTATGTTCAAGATGATAAAATCATTTGAATATGTTAATATTGTGTGTGTATGCATGTGATGCTAAAGCAGATAGAATGACACAAAGATATTGTTTTAAAATAATTATTTTGTCATAATAATTGATTGGATTATAATACAACATGTATTACATAACATATATTTCTCCTTGACGAAGGTGAAATATTGTTGCATGTCTTCATATTTCTTTATTTATTATACGAAAATATGTTTTTAATCAATCAAATTGTATGTTCTAAAAGTTTATATTTCTCGTACTGAATTTGTGTTGATATTTGTACAAATAAAAAAAAATCGAATACATCGAAAAAAATTTATACAAAAATTTTCCACTTGATTTCAATTCAATCAGCATCATTTATTATACAACATATATACAAACATCTAAATTTAAGTTGTATATCTTAAGAGGATTGAAGGATAAATATAAACGTCCTTTCGTAATAACTTTTCTTCTTCATGTAAAACGCACAGTATTTTCAGTTTTGTATATGAATTTCTGTTTGTATAACTGAATTGTGTGCGCTCGTTTTATTTTTGTGTCTTTAATTAAGATACAGATTTAATTATTTTAAAGAACTCACGAATGTAAATTAAAATGAATAAATTTATTGTTCAACATATGGTACCGTATACCAAAAAAAATCGCTGAAATATTACAAACAAGCATTTTAGTTGTACATAATACATATTGCCAAACATATTTCTAAGCCAATAGACTAAAATATTTTTAATTTTTAATATTTAGGGACTGAGCAACTGTATAAATGTGTTAGGATATAGTGGCATATTTTAACTATGTATATAGAGTTTAAACGAACATTTTTCGAATGCCATTCCATGTAAACATTTAAATGTTGTTAGGGCAAAAAAATTAGCGTTTTTTGGTATTTTTAATTAGAGGGCGACCATTATAATTCATCTACATTCCAACATCTAAATACGGATTTTCTTGGAAATGCTTGAAAATAAAAAATAAAATAAATAAGCTTACACTAACTTTGTAACTTTTTTTTAATTCACGCTTTTAAAATATTGTATAACTTTGCTTAAAGCTCCTAAGAAAATAAGTTCATTTTTAACCATTTAAACTCTACAGATGTAAAGTTAGAAAATTCTTTTTCGTTTTAATTTCTCACACTAAAGCACACCTCACTTCCGAATTTACCCCCGTTTATAGTAAAATTTAATTTTGTCTAATATTAAAATAATTTATTTTGAATCACGAAAAATACCCTGTGGTTGGTGGCCCTCGAGACTTATATACGAGCATGATATTAGCTTCCTGAGAGTTTCACCACAGTATCTTTGAATTTTTGTTCGGGTGACAAAATAACGATTAGATCACTGGGTAGACATTCCACACCATAAAAAACTACTTGTTAAAAATATTAACAGAAATACAAGCTGGTACAATTAAAAATTGAACTGTTTAAGATAAAGGACACGTAGAATAGAAGGGTCAAACACGGAAGAGTATTACAATATTATAATAATTTACAATGTCTAACCGATGCAAAAAATGTAGCACATCAAGTTCAATTCGTGATATACTGCGATGTTCCGGTGATTGCAAGTGCTGTTTCCATCCAAAATGTGTGGATCCTTTGATGGAAAATTGGTTCAAATTTTTTAAAGATTGCCCGTTTGCCAAGTTTATGTGTGCCAATTGCCATCATTTATCTGGAGAGCTGCTACAATTAAAAGAACAGCTTAATAGTTCCAGAAACTGTGACTTCGCTAACAAACACAGTTATCGATGGGTTCACCAAGTTAAAGGCTGATCTCTCTGCGAATATTGTTCCTAACTTTTCTGATTATGCTGCCTACACAACTCTTAACAATATTGCGAATAGAGCTAAAGGGTGCTCTACTGATAAATCATCTTATCAGAATGTGCGCAGATTTCGTTCTAAGACTAATAGCTTTTATCTAAATTTGGTTGAATGTGGTTTTGATATTATCGTTCTAACCGAAACTTTGCTCAATGCTGATTTTAAAATTTTTTAACTTTTTGGTTTTGAGTACATGGTTTTTAGATGTAATAGAGAATTTTTGCGTGGTGGTGGAGTTCAAATCGCAATAAGCACTAAACTCCCTTGTAAAAGGATTAAATTTTCTGACAAATTGAATTGCGAGGAGGTTTGGATCAAAGTTTATATAAAGCAGTGGAAATTTGCTGTTGGGGCTCACTATATTCCACCGTCATCGAATATATTAACATACGATTAGTATAATTAGTTCAATAACTGAAGGGTATGATGATTTGTCTCGTGTTTTAGTGTTTGCCTAACTTGTCATGGATGTCAGGCTCTCGCGGTATAGTGTCGAAATTATCTACATCAGTTATTGAATCTCACCTTATTGATGCGATGTCGTCTGCGGATTTAATTCAAATTAATAATGAATTTAACATTAGAAAACGATTACTCGATTTGTTTTCGGTAATTTCTTTGAATTTAATTATTGTTTAGAGAAAAGTCATGATTGTTTGGTTAACAATGATGACCATTACTAGTCTATTCTGCTTGGTATTGATATTAGCTATATGGAATTCACTTTATCTGTTAAATTGATAATTTTGACTTTATAAAAGGTGATTACGTTGGATTGAATTCTTTTTTGTGTAATTTAAATTGGATTGAGCTTTTTGATTATTGTGATATAGATGGTACCGTTAATCGGTTTTATGATGTTTTATTTTTTGGTTTAGATATTTTTGTTCCGTATCGCCATATTCCTTTGCAGCGTAAACCTCTGTGGTTTAATAATGAATTAAAGGTTTCCAAAGAATAGAATGAACATGCTCTTGAAGGTTAAAAAACGCACTTTGCAATCAATGGTTTCAGATAGCTCAAAACAAATTTAAGAAGCTTAAAAGCTTAAAGTACCTTCAGTAAGCTGATAGGATTGAGCAAGGTATAAAGTACAATCCAAAAAAATGTTGGTCTTTCGTTAATACAAAACGTGATGTATCTGGGTAATTCTGCTAATCTGTTTGCATCTTTCTTTCATTCTAACGGTTATAGCGATTGCTTCGGTTTTTTGCAACTGGAAGTTGAGGAAACTTTTAAATGTTTAAGTAAACTTAAGATCAATTATTCATCCTGATGGTTCACCAGCGATTATACTCCAGGAATGTGCTCATTCTCTGGCTTTTCCTTTAAAGTTAATTTTTGATGGGTCATTGGATATTGTATATTTTCTTAAATGCTGGTAATCTGCTAATGTTGTTTCGGTTGTTAAGTGTGGTGACAGATCTAATGTTGAAAACTATAGACCTATCTCTATTTTATCTGCAGTTGCGAAAGTCTTTGAATGTCTGGTTCGTGATATAATGTTTAATCTATTAAAAAACAAAATTAGTCCACAGCAACACGAATTCTTTCCAGGTCGCTCAACTGCAACTAATCTCATGGAATTTATTGGGTTCACAATAGAATATTTTGAAGATGTTGTGTTCACCAATTTTAAAAAAGCGTTTGAGAGAATTTCTCATGAAATTTTTTTGTCTAAAATGCATCTGATTGATGTTCAGCTTCGTCTGATTCTTTGGATTAAATCGTATTTATCTGACCGGGCCCAGTCAGTAAAACTGGGTGATTTTGATGTTATTGTTTCGGATATACCTGACGTGGTGTTCCACAAGGAAGTCATCTTGGTCCATTGCTGTTTGTTATTTATTAACGATGTCATAAATTATTTTCAGCATTCTCAATGTTTACTTTATGCTGATGATTTAAAGCTTTTCCGACCAGTGTGTTGAATGCCGCGCCCTACATATTAATACAAAAAGAAGTTGTTTCTAACGTTTAGTTATAATTTTAATAATTGTTTGATTGAAAAAGTTACGGAATTCAAGGACTTAGGTGTAACTCTTGATGAAAAACTTTTTTCCTCCAACATATGGAACAAATTATTAATAATTCAAATTCCATGCTTGGCTTCATGTTTCGTTCCTGTAAAACCTTCAAAAATATCGAATCATTGAAGGCTATTTAGGCTGTGCTTTAGTAAGATCAATTATCGAATATATATATTTATATATATATATATATATATATATATATATATATATATATATATATATATATATATATATATATATCAGTTATATGGAGTCCACAATACAATGTTCATTCCCAAAGAATTGAGAAGATCTTATGTGTTATTGCCTTTCTCACAACAATAATAACAATTTTAAACACTTACCATACGAAGAGCGTTGTAAGCTTCTTGAGCTTCAACCATTGCATCTTAGACGTGCTATCTATTCAGGTGGTTTTATGTTTGATCTTCTACACGGTCTAATCGATTCCTCCGTTCTTTTATCCAAATTGAATATTACTGCTAATAATCTGATGATTCGCAATCGAACTTTTCTTCAGCCGAGGATAAAACAAATTATGGAAGTCACAATCCATTTGATATAGCGGTTAAAAATTAAATTTGATTTCTACCGTTTTTGATTTCCACATAAATAAACATCCACATAACCTGCAATTATAATCATTGTACAATTTAATTCAATTATAATGATTTTGTTAATAAATATAAATAAATAAATAAACATACAATATTATAGATGACGTTTTCTAATAAAATCATAAATGTTCTCTCGAAATCTCTGGTTAATGTTTGCAAAACGAAATAAGGGACACAAAGTTTTTAATTTTAATTCAGAAACAAGAAGATTTGTATTGAAATCTTAATTTTAATTGCTTCAATAGGCTTTATAATCCATTTATTCATCAGCATCAGTCGAATAATGACTTAACTAGAATTTTTTGTAATTTATAAATAAATTATCCCTAGCAATTCGTTTGAATGATAAAAATATTCCTTCTATGTCTTAAATCTTTAGACCGTGCATATCCACACCTAAATATATACACAAAGTAATTTGCATTTTTTACTTAACACAGATTCTAAATTGTATTTCGGGACGGTAGAATACATTTTTGTAACATTTATATGGATATTATGAAGTTGGATTTGAAAAAAAAAATAAAAAATAAAAATTTTGTTTTTTTTTGCATAATACCTTTTTTTGTCATATACATGTGTATATGTGTACGCACGCCTAAAAATGTTTATAAAGATTAGTGAGACCATGTTGAAACACAATGTATTCGCTTAAAAATTTAAAGGAAACACGTAAATTTTTATGCTGTAGTATGTTTATCCATATGTATAGCAGGATACCTAAATTTAAATGTAATAAAATAATACAAAATACAGAATTATTCAAGCATAAAAATATTGTGAACTGATCCAAATCAACTTATCTTTTAAAAAAATGTATATATTTATACCAGTTTCGCTCCATATACGACCGTTTACAAAACGAGAGCACGCGGTGAATTAATATCCCCGAAAATCCATAAAAAATTTATTTGCTTTGTAGGTGAATGAATATTTTGTGATCATAAAACGAAGGATTGATTTAAAGGGTGGAACAAACATTTGAGCTTAAATTTGAGTATTTTTATACTTCGTTGATACTACTGGTTGAGTAATTTTGTTTGAAGAGGAATGAACTTAATTTATTAAGTTCATTCCTCTTCGAATAAAAAGAATATAATTTTTGCTGTACAAGTTATGTGAAAATCACCGAGTTTCACCAACTGCAGATAATTTAAAGAACTGATTCCACTCAACTCCCCTTAATTTAAAAAAAAAAATTGTGAAAAGCTTATGAACCTACCATCTGGAAATTATTTAAATCGTTGATCGTATGGATATTGGCCCATAATTGTATAGACCTATATTAAAAAGCCCAAAAGTGTATACAATGTAGTTACGTTATTTGATCAAAAGCTCGATAATCTAGGTAACTATTCCGTCATTCGGAAAGCTCGGTTATCCATGAAAACTTTACCATTGATTCGGAAGTTTTGTGTGGTAACTGTAATAATGTTAAAGATTACGTTAAGATCGATCGCCCCTCACAATATATATATATATATATATATATATATATATATATATATATATATATATATATATATATATATATATATATATATATATATATATATATACACCTCTAAATTTTGTAGCACTATATTTCACCATAAGTAAAGCGTTATTATGCAAAAGTTGGTGGGTGATTTCTGAAGATGAGATTGATTACCGTCATTTATCTCGTTTGAACGTGATGCAACTTAATTTCTTTTCCTTCAAAATTGGTGTTAGATGCATTTATTTAGTCTTCTAGAACTCAAGTTCCAGTTGTTGTGAATGAAGTGATCGAAAACATTGTCAATAAAATTTGTAGTTCGATAAAGTTCAACTGTAAAAATTACTGTTTTTCTACCTTTTGTATCAAAATTACCTCGAACAGCTGACTTTTTGTAATTAAATACTCTGAAATCATCGGCCATGGAATTTTATAACCAATCTAAATTTAAAAAAAAAAATTGACACTAACAGAGATTGGTATAAATTCCCCGTCACGAATATACGTCATTCGAGGTACGTCAATCGATACGTCAGTTATGCTTGATGTATATGTGATCATTCAAATTGAAACTTGCTTTATTCCTTTAATAACCCATCTGATAAGGTAGAATACTTAACATTCTTGATTAAATACTTGTTTGAGAAATTTGTGCAATTGAGAATTATTACAATAAAAATCTAAACAACCACCCTGGCTCAGTATAATAAGATTAAAGAAATGATTAATTTTAGAGACTTTATTTTTAGTCGATGGAAGTGCACTAGAAATGTTAACCTGTACCATGAATATAGGGCAATCAGAAATAGAATTACAAATATTATCAAACGTGCAAAGATTAAATACTTTGCTTCTATTTTAAATCCATCCCTACCCTCCAAAGTTTTCTGGAAAAATCTAAAATCCGTTACCTCCTTTCCGTCATCATCAAAAAATATATCATCAGTTCAATTTTCACCTAATGACTTCAACAAGTATTTTACAAATAATAGTGTAAGTTTAGAAAAACCTGATATTTTTGGGGAACTAATGAGGTCAGGATCATTAGAAAGCTTCTTTAGTTTCAATAATTGATATCGTTGGTCTTATGGATGCTTTTAGATCTATTAAATCAAATGCTATGGGAATTGACAAAACACCAGGCAAATTTGTAAAACTTATTTTGCCAATCATTGATTGCTATATGCTACATGTTTTCAACAGTATTATCACTTTCTCCATTTTTCCATCAATATGGAAACAATCAATTGTTGTTCCTATTCCTAAGAAGAAAAATGCTACATCATTATCTGATTTTCGCCCTATAAGTTTACTCCTAGCTGTCTAAAGTTTTCGAAAATATTCTACAGTCACAGATATTGTCCTATGTTGAATCAATAAATCTCCTATCAATGTACCAGTCTGCTTACAGACGACATTACAGTACCAGTACATCCGCCGGGCTATTGATAATGGTAATGTTTGTACTCTGGTTCTGCTAGATTTCAGTAAAGCTTTTGACAGCATTGATCATTCAATTCTTGTAAGTAAACTTCGTTACAATTTTAAGTTCTCGGTGTCGGCTTGTCGTTTAATGTTTTCTTACTTGTCAAATCGAGCACAGTTAGACTAGATTTAGGTGTCTCTAGCGTTTACAGTACGAACTGTGGTGTTCCACAGGGATCAGTGCTAGGTCCTTTACTTTTTATGATTTATATAAATCACCTAACAACAGTTATCTCTCAATGTAAATATCATCCCTTCGCTGATGATTTAGAAATTTATAGAATTTGTAAACCTTGTGATATTTCAAACAGCATTGAACCTGTTAATTCTGATATCGATCTAATTACAACATGGTCATTAGCTAATAATCTCGAACTTAATAGTGGAAAAACTAAGTAAAATTATGGTACTATAGGAAATGAAATGGATTTCTCTAATTCTGTGAATAATTAGGGATTGATTTTTGACAAATGCTTCTGCTGGCATTACCACATTGAGGCGATCTGTAATAGAGTTATCTTTTTACTAAGAACCTTGTGGACTACTACGAAATGTTTTGATAGTAAACTTGTCAAATCTTATATTCTTCCACACCTATATGGCGATATAGTATGTATGGCTATAATATGGCGATATAGTTTTCTTTGAATTAAAGAATAATTATTTTAAGGAACTTCAAATGATGTATAATTCTTGTTTGCGATACGTCTATGGTTTGACAAATTATGATCATATCTCGGATTATACCAATACAAGCTCAGGATTGAGACTCCTAATAGAAGCACCTTAAAAAGTATAAAAAGGAATTAAAAGAAGGCACAGAGAAGGTCTTGGAGACTATTCTGTGATAAAATGGAAGGTGTTTCGGAGACCTCACGCCTCAGGAAAACCTTATCTACGAGCCCAACGAGCTCTAGTTACTTAATTAAACCAGATGAGCGACTTCTCAGCATGCGTACTGGAAAGGAAGATCTGTGGACACGGCTCTGCATTCCCTGGTGCGAACAATTGAGAAATCAATCCACTCGAAAGAGTACTGTATGGTAGCCTTCCTCGATATCGAGGGCACCTTTAACAATGTCAGGACGTAGGCTGTTCAGGAAGGACTATTTTTCTTAAATGTGTACTACCCCTTAAGGAGGTTGATAAATCAGATGCTAGAATGCAGGATTGTTAACGTGGAGATAGGGGAATCCATCATTAGGAGGCGAGTAGTTAGAAGACCTCCGCAAGGTGGTGTCCTATCACCTCTTCTCTGGAACATAGTAATCAGTGGACTACTTCTGGAACTGGAGAGGGAGAGAATAGGGGTGATAGCGTATGCAGATGACGTAGTGATCGTGATCTCGGGTAGGCACCTAAGCACGATTAAGGAAGTCATGCAACACGCGCTTTTAATCCAAAATAGAGCTTGTACTCTTCAGCAAGAAATATAAAATTCCGGTAATTGCCTCTCCTACCTTAAAAGGCACGGCACTGGCCTTTACTGATAAGGCAAGATTTCTGGGCATAATTTTGAACAGTAGGCTAAATTGGAAGCCCAATATTTTAGAGAGAGTAAAGAAGTCTACCATGGCTCTGTACTCATTTAGAAACGCCATCGGTAGGAGATGGGGTTTAAAACCAGAGCTGGTACACTCACTCTTCACCGCTGTAGTCAGACCGATTCTGATGCATGGGGTGAGTGTGTGGCCAGCACTAGACAAGAAAACTTATAAAAATATGATAGAGAAGGTATAAAGAACGGCCTGCTTGCTTATAAGCGGGGCACTGAGGACAATCCCTACACGTGCTCTAGAGGCTATGCTCTACCTTCTTCCTGTCAACATCTTTGGTAAGCAGAGAGTGATAACTATGGCTGCATGACTCTCTGCCGTGTTTGAGTCGAAATGTCTACAGACGGGCCAATCGACGTTTGGCAGTTCGCTTAAAGAAGACTTGGCGAATAGTGGACTACACAATACCGCTTGTTTGCTTTGAAAAACGCTTTCGGACCCTTATCCGCTCAAGGTAATCCTGGGGGAACAGGTTAACAACAGAAACTAGAAGTATATAATTCTACACTGACGGTTCCAAACTAGACGGCAAAGTCAGAGCTGGAGTCTATTGTGACAAATTAAATGTGAATATATCCGTTTGTCTTCCTGATCACTGCAGTGTGTACCAGGCAGAGGTGGTAGCGATTGAGGAAGCGCTGACTTGGTTGATGCAAATTGTCATATCCACAAGGGATATAATAATATATGTGGACAGTCAGGCGGCAATCAAGTCGCTGGAATCAATTTCACTGACGTCCGTGGTGGCATTGAAATGCCGCTTATCGCTTAACGAGATGAGTGAGCATCTCAATATTCAGAAAGTCTGGGTCTCTGGTCACTCGGACGTTCTGGGGAACTGCAGGGCTGACGAACTGGCAAAGAAAGGTATAACTCTCCAATTGAAACCGGAAAAGGCAAATCTGGGGTGACCTATAGCAGTACTTTTTATGGCACAGTGCTTATTATCTGCTCAAGCCCGGCGTTAGCTAATAGGAGGTACAAACATCTGGGCAAGTATTGTTTCGATGGCCTTATAGATCTCGAGAAATGCAATGTGCAATATATCTTACTCTACATAAGAAGCTTTTAATGGTTCCAATGAAAGTGAAAGGGGAGTAGGATCCTTTGGTATCACAATGGACCGTCACCGGTCTAAGTGTGCATTAGCAGCCACTCTACCGTTACCTACTTACATTAGTTTTAAAGGTTTTACTAACATTTTTGCTATTTTAATCAGTAAAATATTAATTTTGAAAGCTTTATATTAAAGTTGTAATATTTTAGAACCATAAGGCATTTCATTGGCATTTTTTTAAGGAAAATTTTGCGCTAGGACCTTATATGTTAGCTTTACTTTACTGAAATGTAATTTTTTTCCAAAGCCTGGTTCCAAACTAAAATATTTTTGAAAATTTTTATCATTATTGGTTGCATATTCATAACAAAATCTTCATAATTTTAAATTTGATTCTTCTAGGTTTTGACTCTATATTAAAAAATAAGCTTTCTACCAAAACCAACGATGCCTTTCTATTTTAAAAGCTTTTTGGAATTTTTTTTAAATTTTAATCAACTTTTGGAACTTTTGAATATTAAATTGACATCCCCTTTTTGTTAAAGCTTTACCGGTTTATTATGATACTTTATTTGATTCACCTGCTTCAAAAGTACACATTAAAGCTTAACACATTAATTTACTTTAGAATCTTTTTCTCTATAGTAAAGACGACTTCACAGTTTAATTGCTTCGTTCATTCATTCATTCAATTTTCTTCGCTCATTCTGTAATTTTATTTTGACGATTCAAAATAAAATTATGAATAAACGTAGAAAATTTATTGAATGAATGAATTAAAAATTTGAACTGTAAATTCGCCTTAATACTTGATGTTTTTATATTTGTTGGTATATTTGTACAATAAACTTGTAGAGTAAAATTATGTATTTGCTTGGAAAAGCTTAAACAAGTTAAAGCTTAAAGTATTAAAATGTTTTCTGAAAAAATTGTAAAATAATATGCGTAATATTAAAACAGAGCCAATGTTTGGCCCCTGTGGATAGAGGATACTTGTACGTTTGGTAAAATAAAGACATATGAATAAACTTGTTGGCCTTAACATTATCTTCCTTAATATTGCACCTTGACATTCCTTGACTTCTCTTTGGAAGTGACTAAAAGGGTCGACTACGGTTAAACTGCTGCGAGTTGACTACCTGCCACCTTTTGAAACACTAGATTGTTAAAAATTTCAATCAAAGGAAACTTAGATACGCCATAATTTAACTAATTTTAGGATGGTCACGAGAAACTAATTGTCGCTGGAAAAACTGGGAGCATTTAATGGTGCCATTAAGAAATATCGCTGGGACCTCTGCTTTTCTTATAACTCGTCGGATTAAAAGTAAAGAACATTTGTCGTTATTCTTTTGTTTTACAGTACAGATGGCCTCGGCAATTTTGTTGTTTAATTTTTTCTTGAATTCTAGGTGAAAAAACTGTTTTAGATTCAAAGTTGTCGATAATCGTAGGCTTTAGCTTTACGTTTGCCTTTCGAGACATCGATACAGTACTTGCCACTTAGAAAGGGCACGTCTCTGATTTAATTAATGTTTAACATTCTATACGACGAACTCTTTCAGAAAAAAACTTCCCGTTAGGGTACGTATTGCAATAAACCTGAGCTTTTGATATTTAAAGAGAATACGTTATGAAACCATCTTTTCGACAAATATTCGATTAGAATGGCAAAGCAAAGTTATGCCTGATGAATTGTAAGTGATGCTCTTTATTTAAGAAAATATGTCGCTTAAAAGCAAAACTACCGTAGTAATATACACAGCACTAAAGTTTAAGCAAAAAATTTAATTGGCATGAAAAGCAAACCTTATTTCTACCCAACAAGAAATTTACAAAGATTATCGTAGTTTAATTTTCTACGCAAACATTCGGTATCGCTATAAGTTTTATAATTTAATTTTTAATCAGATTATGATTTGTCGATTAAACACATTTTCCGGTCTAATACAAACGATTACGCCAATTTATACAACGTTAAGTCTACAAATCCTTTCTATATAGATTGTGTCAATGTCACAAAAATATTAATTTAACAACAACAAATTGAATCGACCTATAAAATTTAGATAATATCTTTTGTGTTTCCTTTTTTTTTGTGTTGTTGGTATTTTTTGTTCAACGCTTAAAAATGGGAAAATGATTTTCCAAAATTATTTTAATGTTTTTTTAATCAAATATTTGGCACAAATTTTAATCTATATTGAACCGAACAAAAAATGAATACTATGACAAACATTTTTACCAAAATGATTATATCGCAGCTTTTTTGTGCTTTACTTACATTTTTTATATAATGTATGGTGTATGTAACGGAGTTTACAATTTTGTTTGTCTCCTTTACAACCATCATCTTTTATTATTTTGGTTTACACCGATTTTCTTTAGACTGTCTAAATTGGATTAAATGAAAAATTCCATGGAAATTTGGTTAGTTTGAAGAAGGCAAGCGTGTAGCAAAAACAAAAACAAAATAATAATAATTTTGTTAGTAATAAAAGCTTCATATTAAGCTTTTAATTAATACAGACATTTTTTTTTTTTAATTTTGTTGTTTTCTGTTGATTCCAGATTAAAGATGTTACTCGAATTATCAAAAAAGCAGTGGTGGGAACCACACTGGATGAAATACGGAAAAAGTCAGCGGAAAAATTTGGTAAAATCGATTTGCCGAATATACATTTAGACTCAGATGGCACAGAGGTAGATGACGAAGATTATTTTCAAACGTTAGAAGCCAATGCCGAATTAATAGCCGTATTTCCAGGTGAACAATGGATGGATGTAAGTAATTTATGGTTTCGTTTTAATTTTTTCAGATTTTATAGTTGGGCGAAATTAAATTTTTAATTTCTTACTTAAAATTCTGTTTACATAAAATCTCATGTATACAAGAGCAGGGGTTGTAAACATGTTTAATGAGTTTTCTTTATGTGTGAACAATATAATGAACAACAAGACCGTTTTGACGTATGAGAGTGGAATGTGAGTTTTATGTTATAAATTTTAATTACATGCTTTGGGAAATTTACACTTAACAGTGATTAATGAGGTTGAGAACCACATTCACGTGTGTTTGTATAGGTGAACTTATTTTAAACGTTATCAGTATACGAACAGATGTTTCATTTAAAATTCTTGTTTAGAATGTTATCAATCTTTTGAATAGAAGAATTTTTTTCCATATTATCTACACATAAAATATGTAAATTGAATGCAAATTTAAGCCTTTAAAATATGGGTAAGTCTTTACTTAAAAGTCGTCAGAAAGTATTGACTATGTAGAGCTCAAAAATGTTACTATAAGTTAATTAATGAATTGAAGCTATTCAAAGTCATGACATAACATAACTGTACTAAACCTAGCTTAATTCTAGAACAAAAATGATGGTTATGTCAAAACAATAGAAAAACAATCTGACCATAGAAAAACAATTCTGAGTACCACAGAATCTCGTCCTGTTTATTAAAGATCGAGTCTAAGTTATAACAAAATTTTATGTGTTGACTAGTCACTTCTTAAATACAAAATTGCTTCTCTAACCATTGTGAAAGGTGTTCAAAAAATACCGACGACTACGCCAAAAATTTAAAACATGCCTCAAGCCAGCAAGAAATTTTACTCGACTAATGGTCGGTTAAATACTAAATAGCTTAAATAATTTATCTCACTATTTAAAGAAGTTAGCTCTTCATTTTAACCAAAAAAAATTTAATTCTCAAAAATTATTGTTGCAATTGACTTATCATTTATCACAAAGATGAAGTAATTTTCAGGAGCAACTTTAAAAAGTTAATCGTTTAAATTGCTCACTCGGTTGTATCTTTTTGCAAAATGGTTTAATCGTTAGCGCCTTTGAAATCTCTTGTTGCGGGTATAATTTGCATCCGCATACCATTATACCTGATCAAATCGGACTAAGAAAGAAACCTTCTAGAGATCTTGAAAAAGACCAGTCTGAAGTCTATCATTAAAAAGGTTAAAGGTACTAACCACCAAAAATTAAAGGTACCATCGACCAAGTAATAAGATCTTTATCAGCGATTCTGAACGCAAAATAGTACAGCATACCTTGAAGCTTATATTGTGAGTGCAGTTTTTTTAAACGTTTCTTATTGCTATTACTTTCAGTTTATCTCTGACATTAAGGAAAAGTTGTGATTTATCTCGGTTGTTTAACTCCCTGTAACAAAACAAATTTATCTCAACTTAAAATACCGTAATCTGACTGCCAGGAATAGCAACCAAATAAATCATTTGAAAAAGATTCAAACCATTTCGACTTTCAACATTTACATACGAATTAATCATAAACAATGAGATGAAGGAACACAAAAACGAGTATCTCTTTGCATAAACATTTAAACATAATTTAATTCTTTGAAGTACATAAAACAATATTATTATGTCCACTTATATCTAACGTTTAACATGAATCTAAAAAAAAAAATTCAATGCGGAAAAGATTGTATGAAAAATTGTTCGCAATAAAATAATTGAAATCCACCCGTGGGCCACCAGCCCATATATACACAATTCTCATTATGTGATTCATTTCCCAGAAAAAAGTTATGTTGTAATATATTACATAAATTACATCATTGGGAAACAAACATATACAAACATAATGTTTCATTTTGTTTGTGATTAGAGATGGGGGCGATTCAATTTTCCCGAAATTTGGGTAATTAAAAAGTAAAATAAAGTCACAACACATAACAAAAAAGTAAAAATAAATTTGATAAATCATCTCTGCGTTGTAGTTCCTTATTATATAATAGAGGGTGTCTCCCTAAGCTTTCTTTAAAAATTAGAAACATTCATGATAAAACACCCTGTATCTGAAGCTAAAAGCTCATTAACTAAAAATCATCAAACTCATTTTCTATTTATGTAATTTTCACATTTTCCGACAACATAAACCAAAACATTTTTAAAACCATCATAATGAGATTGTGAAAATACATTAATACCTACCAAGTGTGTTCATGATTAGTTTGGTAAGATGAAACTGTTTGTGTATGTATATACAACTATTCGACTAGCATCGAAGAGTAGAAATATTAGAATTATTAAATTAAAGATCAATCATTGTCATTATGGCTATGTATACATACAGGGTGACTCAATTAAAATGAGAAAACCGAAGTACCATTAAATGAGCGCTAAATTACTATATTTTATTCTTTAAAGAAAGCTTTCTGGTTTAAAGTAGTTTTTTTCAACGTTTCTAGATTATTTCAATGACGTTTTATTTTTAAATGAAAACTTAAATTTTTTAAACTTAACTTAAATTTAACCAATCACTTTTCTGAAATCGAGCTCCAGTACATATTTTTTCATCTAATTTGTTGTAAAATACATGTTTTTAGGCTGGTTAACATAATTGGCCTCATGAATTAAAATTATTGGCAGGTTGGCTAGTCGCATGCGCAATCATATCTTACACATACAATTTTAGACTCATTTGAACTCCAAAATATTAGTTGTTACCTGGGGCCTAAGAAAAAATGCTCTACTGCAAAGCAACGTTTAGTACTGGAAAACATGGTCTCCACATTTGGGCCATTGAATATCTTGTAGAGCACGTGGAACGAGCACAGAGAATAATTCTAAGCAAGCTAAATCTTCAAGAAAATAAGAATTGCAAAGTGCTTTTTAAATCTTTCATAATGTAATATTCTAGAACTTAAAATATCAAAAGGTTTCTTACCTGTTCTAATAAAATTTGAAGGTTGCTTTGAATTTTTAAATTTTTATAACTTTAAAATGTTGTTATCAACTTCTAAAATATCATCTACCAACTTTCTTAATGTTTGAGTGGCATATTTTACTGTTATCTTTTGTAAAAATAAATATGAGTTTCGGTTAGTTTGTTGTCCAATCTCAATCCTCTTTTGTTTAACAGTTGCAATTGTTAAAATTTAAAAATTTTATTTAACTAGCCCACCTTCACCACCAAAAATAAACAATAATTTTTAAATAATAAAAAAAACAAATCCCAAGTCTCTTAAATACAAATACACATTGCATTATTAAATTTGCTTTTTGCAGCCTTTAATTTAATAGGGAAACCCCAAATAGAATTTTCTAAAAGCCTATAATTTAAAATATATCAAAAATAATTGAATGTCGTGTTACTGAAACTATGCCATTTTTTATATTTCTCAATTTCTCTTTAAATCCTTGATAAATCCTTGCCTCGTTGCCAGTCTAACATTCACGGCCTCCTTTTCCTATCAATCTTAACCGTTCCCAACGTTCCTTTGTAGCAAATGCAGTTCATGCTGCTCTATCAACATTCCCTACATAACCTTACCTACAAACTTATAGCTACAAACCTATATACATCTCTAAACCTACAACCTATATACATACCATCCTTACCGCTCGGCCAATCTGACCACAACATCACCCTCGATGTTCTAATAGCTGAACTCCGTTCTTCTAACAATAAGGCCCTTCGCTACACATGTCATTCCAATATTTATTAAATTACGCATAACCGTAACACAATGATAATAAACAAAAAAAAAGTCAATATTTAATAATCAAAATGAACTTCGTAAAAATCAAAATGACTTTTGTAATGTAGGGTTAAAATAAATATTTAACTGTCGTCCTTCCTGTCGGCGTCCTGTTCTATCTCGATCACCATTCTGCAATAATTACCCTCATTATCATCATTATTCATATTTCTAACAATTCTCCCAAATAATTTTATCCTCTTTGTACTGACTATTCCTAAATAAAGTTGTCGCTCTACTTGCATCCCCTCTATTTCTGACACTAAATACCTATCATTTTCTGAATTTTTTTTTAACCACATACGGTCCTTTAAACTTCCCGTACAACTTACTCCGTCTACCTACTACTTTTCGTCCCTTTAACAATACTAGATCATCTTCCTTGAATTTGCTTTCCTTAACAACTCCCCTATCGTAATATTCTTTATTATAACTCTGTCTTGTATCTACCTATACTTTGCCTCTTTCCTTGTTTCTTCTAGTGATATATCTGACCTATTTATCTCATCCATCCACTCCTCCACCTCTAATTTTTGCCCAAATTTCTGATCTATAAATATTACAATCTAGCAGCCATGCTTCCCGTCTTACTACTCACCATATTGTTTACCACAAATACTGCCTGGTTTAATCATTTAATCCAGTCTACCCCTTCCTTATCCGCTAATTTTGCTATAATTGGTATCATTGTCCTATTGAACGTTTCTACCTACCCGTTTACTATAGGACATGGTTACTATACTATAGGTACCGTTACTTCTATATGTGTTATCCCAGTATTTTCTCCCCATTTTTTAAAATCATCTGAAAAAAAACCTGTACCCCTATCTGAAATCACTATTCTTGGATTCCTATATACGCCCTATTATACTCTTCCACTGTCTTTGTCGCATCCGATCGCTTCCTTTTCTATTAGTACCTGTTGCCCTCGTCGGGCTAATCTAACATATTTCGTAAACGCATCTACCACGAACAATATATGCTGATACCCCTTTTTAGTCTTCTCTAATGTACCTAAGTGTTCTATATGGACTGTATCAAAAGGGACTGGCACCCTTTCATATATATTCAACCTTTGTTCCTTATGCTCCGATTTTTAATTTAATCTGAAAAATGGTAGACCCTTAACTGAACTATCAAAAATCTCATACTTTGCATTCTTCTACACCTTCTTTTTCTTCTTTCTCTTCCAAATCAACCTCTTCTACTACTTCATCTAGTACCAACATATTTATCCTACTCAACACATTGGCACGTTTTATTCTCTCCTTTTCTATGTTCTATTACAAACTCGAACTCGTTTAACCCTTAAAATTAAAAATAAACTTTTTAAGGACTCTATTAGTCCTACGAATCTCTGTATCTCTAATATCTTTGGGCTTTGGTTATTCCTTCACCGCTTCAATGTGGTGTTCCTTCGACTCTATACGCTTTCCATTTACTTTATATACTAAAAAACAACTTGTGTACGCATCAAACTACATTTCTTCAATTTCAATTCCATCTTATTTTCTGCCAACACGCTCAAAAACCTATCTAATACTACCTTATGCTCTTCTATTGTCTTCATCGATACTACTATATGTCATCCATAAAACATACAACATCTTCACTATCTGCGGAATCTACTAATACTCTACTCATGCATTTCCTTAATTGCTTCTTATTCCACCATGCTCATTCGTCTAGATTTCGAATATACACTACCTCATTCTCCTTTAGCCTAATTTCCTCTTTGTACTTCACAGACGCTCCTATCTTAGTATTTTCCTTTACTTAATTCCTCACTAAAATCTCCTCTTTATTCTCCTTTTCCATTTGAGTTGCCTTATCATCTCCTACTTCTAAATTCGACTCATCAACTTTGCCTTCTACTTCTATCTTACAAATATCTAGCTGTTTCGTTTCTTCCTTGTCCTTTCATTTCACTAGTTTCTCTTTACCCATATTTTCTATTTGTCTTACTTTCTCACCTCTCATCTTTAATTCAACCTGCTTCACCCCATTACTGTGTAAAAAATCCCGTCCTAATATAAAATCATTCGCCATTGTTACTTCTGGCAGCACTAATAAAACAGCTTCATATTTATTTCCTCCTATATAAACTCTAGCTTCTACTTGGCCCATCTTAAGACCCATTTATTCCTCTAAATGCTCGTTTTGTCCTTCCATTTTTCTAATACAACAACCTTCCCCAATTTGTTGGTTTTGATCGCATTAACCGCATTTCCAGTATCTACTAGTCTGTTGAGAATCAAACGATTTCTCCCTGTTTCCTTGTTTTTTTTTTAACTTTGCAGTTTCTCGCCAAATGTCCTATATTTCCACATACATAACATTTCATCGTTGGTCGGTCCATATCTGGTTTACCTTTTATTTCTCCATCCTTCGTAGCTATCCTTGCTTGGTCAGCAAGGATAGCTTTGTGCTGCCCGATCAACGTTCCCTACATACCCTTACCTGTATACATATCTATACCTACAAACCTATTTACATCTCTATACCTACAACCTATATACATACCAACCTCACATAACTTTAAAATTACAGCTGTATAGCTTTAAACTCCATCTTCTGTATCAATAAAACTTGGTGCTGGTTGGAAATGATTCGTCAATCTTCATCCAAGTCTATATCAGCACTAATATTTTTACATCCACCACCACAAATATAAATTATTTCAAATTTTTCACTAAGAAGAAATTTGACGTTCATATTCAACACACAAAAATAATAATTGAAGTTTATGAAAATAAAACAATTACTATCGCAAACAACTGCAATAAGAAACAACTGTAAAAAACAAAGCGCACTTGATTGATATGTTTTTAAGAACATAAATGTAGAATTATAGTAGAAAAGTACAAATATTTTAATTTGTGTATCTTAAAAAGTTGAAAACATCTAATGTTGATTCATAACTAGGGTCTAAAATATAACAAACAGCTTTCAGATTATTCGATCGTATCATTTTAAGTGACACACCTTGTATACATCTAAATAAAGGAGACCAACAACACGTTATTTTTTTCATCACATAAAAATGGTTTGGTGATACGTCCATAGAATGGTAAAAATCGAAAAGTTTATCTTTTCTATTTTCGTCGACATCATTGTTGTTAGACAAAAGTTGTTGTATGTACGAAAGGACATACTGTGCTTAGACAAACAAAAAAAAAAAGGATAAGGTAAATTGATAAATACACGACAAAGACGTATTAACGATGCGATAATCTAAAAATAAAAAAGTGGGTTGTAATGCGCGTGACACGGATTCAATACTTGATTTTTCGTATACACACTTTTATCCGGTTTGTCATTAAAAGATCATAAATTTTATCGGATTATCCGCACCCAGCCATATTCAATCAGATCAACGATAAAGATTTTTTTTTTTTTTTTTTTTTTGCTTATCAAATTTTTTTTCCAATCAACCATTTCGACATATCGACAGATGTAGATTTACTTTTTATCAATCTGTTCTAATTTTTTTGTTTATATTTATTATATTTTACATCAATCGTTTTTCGATTTTATATAGTACAGACGAGAGAAAAACCAACAAATAATATTGAATCAATAAATAAAATATATTTGGTTCGATTATACCGGGATAATGACGGTCGAAAGGACACGTTATAATCCGTTTTGTATTGATTACGGAATTAAAAATGCATTTAAAGAGGGATAATGTACTGACATTGTGAGTCGTAAAGTTAATTTCAATTGATTTGATCTGTTTTGCAAGACCAAAGTATAAAACCATATTGAATTTGTAAAAAAATGTCAATGTCTTAATTTTGCATGGTTAAAATATTTCGTGTAAATATTGATGCAGTTCTCAATGGTAAATTTGTTGGTTTACTAAACAGTTAAATTGTAAGAAAAACTATTTGACACATTATGAAATGCGGATGGGTCCGTTGAGGAAACATTTAAAGATAAATCCACATAGACTGAAATCTAATACGCCATTTTGCGACAAATAGAGGTATTTAATTTTTCTTATTCTATAAGACATATTAATATCCAACCGTTTCCTTCATTTGGTTAAAGTTTATTATGCCGATACAAGCTAAATGACTCTCTGATGGAATGCAGAAAGAAAAGTTTGTATACTATCGTTCACATCAATGGCGACTAGAGCTTTGTAACATTTTTAAAATGTTTTTTTGGAATTTTCAATAAGGAAAATTGTTGATCTGCTCTTTTTCGTTACTTTAAATCTAATTTTAAAAACAGATTTTTTAAAAAGAGGAACACCGGAAGACAATTTTAGACCTACCAGCGTTGTTTGACTGAAGTTTTTATATAATCATATTCAAGTCATTATCTAGAAATGTAATGCTGCTGGCTGTAGCCAAGGCTAGTACTAGTACTCTGAAGTTCTATAAAATGTTGATTAAATATTTTATCATATAAATAATGTTCATATTGGCAATTGAATAAATAACCATATTTTAGAGCTTATAGTTAACATCAAAATTAGGACATCAAAACTTCAGTCAAAATTGGACGCATCTTGAATATTAAAATTTCCTACGCTTATTCTATCCACCATCGTTTATTCCTCTGGTTGCCACGTAAAAATATTGGATCGACCTATTTATTATCATTTGGCTAGAACAAAGGTATATAATCAGGTTTAACTACTTGTTCTGCTGTCTTTATCAATTATATTTGCCATAAGGTCCTTCTATATTTAATGGTTCTTCCCTTCTATCGTTTAAATTTGGTTGGATTATCTTTTGTATTCTGCTGAATGAACTGAATGTCAAACTGGCAACTGTACCACGTAGAGAAGCCATCTTAATGTGTATATCATTGTATCGAAGCGTATATCATTGAAGTGTATATCATTGTAATCATTGTTCTGGCCAACATAGTTGTAAGAGATAATTATGTTTCCCACGCTAAATTTTTGGTTGAGCTTTATGTTCTCGTTGGCTTTGTTGTTTTTGTGATCTACTGGTCGAATTGCATCAAATTATCTTGCGCTTTTTGCTTTCAGTGCCCTTTTGCTTTTTTTTCAGTGCACCAACTGCGTCAAAATCAATTCTTCAATTTTTGATTCGTTAGAAGTTACGAATGAAGTAATGTCCTTATTGATGTTCTTCCATCAATAAAAATATCGATGCGCAAAATTTACAACTTTCTTCTCCTTAGATTATCCGTGACAATATGACTTCTATTCCGACTGGAGTGACATCACATGAAACGATAATAGGTGATGCTTGTTTGAACTTCAGTAAATTTTAAGCAATTGCGGCCTCTGCTTTTCGTTTTATAAACACAGCTTTACACTTCTTTGTGAAAATATTTTCTTTACTACGTAGAAGCATGCAAAGTGTGTGTGTAATTGTGGATGCCATGTTTAAAAGTTTTGTCCCAGTAAGAGTGGAACTTCGTGAGCATTTTTCGAAGGTAGTGCCTATACTGCCTATACTTTCTCTGGTGCTTTTGGAATATTATTTTGCCCATTCTGATATGCAAGATATTGAATCTTTGTCTGGAAGAATTTAAACTTCTTGGCATTAACACACAGATTGTATTTATTTTTGACACTCATTTTATAATCGAATCATATTCGAACTTGATTATTAGGTTTTGGAATACATACTAAAAGTGAGCCTCAATCGAAGATATACATTTTCGTAATTATGCCGTCCTGTTTCAAAATTGCCTGTTTTTTCGATTTGCGCTCTACGTGAAAACGGTATTTTAGTAACAATAATTTATGTTCGATGTTTTAAAGAACACTTTTTTCTCGAAAATATCACTTTCAGGTTTCAGATGTCCTCCTTAAAATCCTCACTCGGTTTCTTTTTATCTAACTTCTGTAGGTTTGCGTTTAGTTTCCGAATCCACATCTTTCCCAAAAGAGCTAATCGTTCTATGTCAAAAATATTCATTTTCTTCGTAATGAGTTCATACCTGAATCTTGCCTTGAAAGTTACTACTCCATTAAGTGTAAATATATCATTGAGATATGAGTAAAATTTCATACTTGTCTGCTGTACTGGATTTGAAATATAAAGCCTTTCAAACGTATCCTTCGGAATAATAACCTTTTGAATATGGAACATCAATTAATTTCTATAATTAGAGCTTCAATCCTAGGTAAGTACTTGAATAACGATTAAGGAAATAGAAATCGTGAATATATTCCTTAAATTTTTATTTGATATTGTCCTGCTTTATATTTATGAAGCCTCTGTTGCAAGCGCTATATTTTAATTTTCCTTAAATTCCCACTTCCCAGCTCTTATTGCGATAATAGAAACGTATCTGCAATTGTCGCGGAGCAGTTACGTTAACAAATGATGTCTTTCTAATAATAAATTATGCTCAGGATTTAAATAATTGTATAATACTATTTATTGCAAATACTTTTCAAATGACCATTGAGGTACATAATTCTTTGATACCAATATAAGAAAATATTAAGTTCAATATGCTAAACTGTATATATGTTTCTCTTTAAAAAAATTTTCCAATTCTGTGAATATTTCTCAAAAACAATTGAAAACATATTTTAAATTTTCTGATATAATTAATTAAAATTTTTATTTTTCTAAAATATTAAATATTTTCAATTGAATTTTAAATATAAATATTTGGAATCATAGCAAAAAATAAGTTTTTATTTTAATATAGGCAAAATGCCTATTAGTAGATTTTCTGTTAAATTTGGAATATGCAAATTTTTATTAGTTACTGACCGAAAACTGTTTGCGAAAAAGTTCTTAGTAAATAAAGATAAACTTACACCCGATAAAAAAGAAAAATAAATCACATAAAAACAAACAAACTGATTCCCAGTACTGGAACATAATCATCCTGGACCAAAGAGGAAATTTAGATATGAAATTAAATTTACATAAAATTTGACACGGTATACAGATAAGTCTTTTGTGTTAACATTTAAAATAAATTACATCTTGAAGTGCCACGTAGCACACACGGAGTTTGCCATACTCGTCCTGAGTGCTAAGAGACCTAAATCAATACAAATCAAAAATTTTATAGTGTATACCACTTTTTAATTTAATTTCATTTCATTTGGTTTATGTCTTCAACATAATCCCCACGTTGATCAATATACATATTTTTCGTCAATAATCAGCTTATCTAATCGAAGTATACAAACCTTAGTTATAAGCTTTTTTACAATGTTTGCTGTTACGACTCGTACAATTCCATTGTTGCTGGGTGAGTTTCGACGATTCTACCAATCGCCCATTTGCATGAAGGTAAATTGTTATCTTTAAACAATACGAAATTACTACTCTTGATATTATCTTCACTTGTTCTCCACTTGCTTTTTTGTTGTAAATTGTTAAGATAGGTATTATGAAATCGTTTTTTTTCAAACTGCTTAGCTACCTGCTTAAGTTTTTGGTATTTTGATCTCACATTATTGCTCAGATCGTATTCAGGTACCGCTGTTGCAAATAATCCCGTTAAAAAATGTATTGGTGTAAGCGCGTCGAATGAATCATTATCCGCAGATATCGGGCATAAAGGCCAGGAGTTCTGTATGTTCTCTATTGGCATAGTAAAGTTGTTATTTTCTCAAATTTCGAGTTGTTATGGCTTTACTGGAAAGTGTTATGATTTTTTTTTTCAATTTGAATGTAAAAGGGAATGATTGTAAATGTGCATTTTATGGTGTTTAATTATATATTTTTATTGTATTATAAAAAAATGGTATGCCCTTTTCAGATGTCGGTAAGCCCTAACAAAATATGTGCCATTTTGTGTGTAGATGTGCCTTGAACAGTTTCTTATCAAAGAAAATCCTTTATGCGCTGCTATAAATACAGCAGAAGTTAGCTTTGTTATACTGCTTCTATAAGAAGAGCCTTTCTGACCATCCACATAAAGACGGCGATATATTCTTTAATTAAGTTCGCTCCACGACCCCATTTGCTGGCTAATGTAATTGGTCCTGCGTAACCTATATATCGCAGTTTGTGCAATGGTCTTGTTGGTGTAATTCGAACGGATGGAAAATTATCCATAAGCTGACTTCAAAATGTCGCTCTGCTTTTATAAAATTGCGGATACACTTGCGCACCTGATCTCTTACTATCGTTCTATCGTTACCAATCCAAAATTTTTGTCTGATTAGATTCCTATACATCGGATAGGCCTGGATGAAGATATTTTATAGGGTAAAAGGAAATGATCATTCTACTTAGGATGTGTGATTTGGGTAGAATGAGCTCTAATGCGAACTTTTAAATCATCCTCCGACACGTAATAAGCCATTTACATACAAACATAGGGCTACTATGGACAGCTTATCATGACTAAGTAATTCACCATATTTTGTCACTAGTTTGTCTCTGTGATATATCTTATGCTGTAATCATTTGACTAATTTTTATATGATGCTTCTTTTATTTCGTTTAACTTTATAACAGATAATTGTCGGGTGCTTATCCCTTTTGTTACATTGGCGATAAAGCTTTTTAAAAAACATAATATTTTTCTCGCCTTGCTAAATAGAAATGTTTTGCTTAATATGGAATACCAGGATGTTTCTTTATTCTTTATTTTGCAAAGAGTGTCGCCATGATACAGTTCTTGTTTTAGATGTGGCCATGTGGTTTTTGCATCATTTAGCCGTAGCAGCCCGTATACCTCTATTGATATGTAATGCTATAAATGTTGATGGCATACTACTCCTATAGATGTATATTCGGATTACCGGCAGATTTAACATGCTGCCACTTGTAGCGGTTGGCTACAAAGGTCTTCCATTTCGTTGGATGGTTTGTTAGCCATAACAATACAATAGTGTACAATAGGAGTCGATCCAAACATATACTCTAACGTTTCCCCCTAAAGTTATGCGCTGCATAGTTCCAATTTCATCCAGGATATTTATCTAAAGGGTATAACCCTCGTTTTAGAGGTGATAATTTTGGTTTTCATTTGCCGCTTTAATCCTATAATAAATAGTACACCATCGATGAACATGCTATTTTACTTGCGTTGCTGAAATCATAAATCTGCATATCTCCGTGTTTATGGATTGCTAAATTTTAAATTTTTTGAATAAAGGTAGCTTGCTTTTCAAATGATTCTTTATTTTAGCGATAACAACGGGTAGGTCATCATTCCAATGTATCTTTCTTAAATATAATTTTTGAAAAAATGTTCGCTATATAGTTATAGTTGGTGATACTAGCCCGGAAGATCAAAGGCGTTGGAAAAATTCGAGATTATTGATCGCTTCGTAGGATTCTTTTCTGTAGGTAAATTTAGTCCCAAGATTGGTGCATCATTAAAAGAAATTCAATAAGTGGCCTTACTAGATCCGTCAAACATGACTCTTAACTTGATGCCGCAGTGATGTGGTAAATTTAAATTTTTATTTTCCGCGGCGGATTGATTTTCGTGAAGAATTTCTCGTATATGATCTAACGTTATATATTCGTGCATTGCTTTAATGTATTCTTCCTCAAATGTGGATCACAATTCAATTTTCCCTCTAGATTATAAAATCTTTTTTTTTTTGCCACTTTCAGAGAACTTCCCAATGTTGTTTGTGAATTTTTAAAATGTAGTTTTACGATGTATTGGCCATTATTGCCGTGCCGCCATTTTTTCTTGAAAGGTATTTCGTAGTCGGTCTCTTCTTTAAACAATGATTTGAATTAGGGCATTTCTTAAATTTTCCACCATTCAAGCTTTTTTACCAAAAACTCGTCCTTGCTACTACTGTAGAGATGTTCTCAGGCCCCATGTATGTTACATATAATTGTTAAATAAATTTTCACATCATATGCGTTTTTTATATGCAGTTATTACTATAGGTTTGAATTTTACTAATACTAGATGGTAAGCAAAATTTAAAACCGAAGTTTACTGTATCTTTTATAAAGCGTTTACGGGGATTTTCTTGAAAAGTACATGATTCTCGGAAATAAAATGGAAATTTCATTCATGTATTCATGTTTCCTAGCTAAACAGTTTTTATGATAAAAACATGTTCTAGCCAGGTAACATAATCCTGTATATCAAAATACTATATTTTCCATAATCCAGTATGCTTTTTTCCAGCTCTAGCAATAAAGACACCAATCCTAATTTGTGACGCCTTTTACAGTTATGGACCCCACCAGTTTATACCAGGATTGGATCTTTAATTTTAAATCCAAAACAAACTATTTTATCTGTACTTTAAAAAAAGCAACACCAAAACTGCCAAGGTTATATTCACTACAACGCAACATATAGCCCAGAATATGGTCTTCACTGTTTGGCCAAAAATTTTTTTGGAAAGCAAACCATTAATTACTAATCGAAACTTTCCATTTTATACGGTGGTGTACATTTCAGGATATCAAATTTGATATAAAAAACTTTACGATGTATTCGAGTGCCCCGTAGCCACTGTACCTTAAATCATTTCTAAAAAAAAATTCGAAACGTAAATAAATTATTTAAAATGTCATAAAAATATATTCAAAAACTCAAAGTTAAAATTCCTCCCAGACTTCAAACAACCGAATTGAAAACTGAATTTATTTTCACATCTGGACAAAATGTATTCCAAACAATTTTAGACGATAATCAAATGAACAAAAAATGCAATTTGCACCTTGGTCACATCGTACTCGTATTACAATCTACTGTATCGGTGTACACAAACACAAAGTAGCACAAACTACTCAACAAATATTTATGTGCATACAATAAATGTTGTACATAGCTAGATAGTTTAAGTTTAGAGTTTCAGGTCATTGATTATTTTAAATTATATTTTTTGTATACTATTTTATTGGAATTCCTGAATAGTTGCTGGGGATGAAAACTGTTTAAGTACTTGTTTGCTGTAGGTACATCTATCTGTATTATACAAATATAAATATTCAATGTGGTGTGCATAAACTAAACTATTTATTTTGCAGTTTGCAACCTGAATGCCGATTTCAAATATTCAAACTATAAAACATAAATCAATTTACGTTTCTGGTATGTTATCATGGTAAATAAAGAGGTTTCCATTTGTAATGTCCATTTGTACTGATGTACCTTTGATTTTTGGTTTATCAATCGGGAAATTCTTCACAGAAATTTACACAAAACTTTTCAATTGGAAAACTCAACACTCAGAGATTTAAAAAATTTAACTTACTGCAAAATATTGATAAATGTTTCATGAACGAATCAAATAAATTTTTCGATATTTGTTCACTATATACAAATCTGTACAGCAAAAGATTTAACTACACGAAAGTGGTTCAACTTTATCCATCAGACCAACATAAAAATATCGTTGTTGTTATAATCAAATTAAATTGAAATACGATTTTGACTGTGTACAAAATAAGAATTATTTATGAAAAGACATTCAACTAAATCTTCTTTAGACTACCATCTTCGTTTTATACACAGAGAAGAGTGCCACAATTTAAGTTTTTCATTTGACTTTGAAATAAAATACTTTAGTTTTGTCTTTCACATTCTTATTTTCTAATAAAGCGACACCATATAGATAAAAAAAACTATCTAGTAATTCACCACGTCAAAATTCTAGCAAGAAAATGATTCACCTTTTATGATTGATATATACATACCTCTATATACATACAAAACTATAAAACGTAGATAAATTACATTAAAAAAATATTTAACACCAAAATCAAATGAAATACCAGTAAACTGACAAAATACGTCATTGCAATTACAAGAAAATCCAATTGATATACATTACATGTAAGTGAATAGTAGGCATTGACATACAATTTTAATTTTGTTTATAAAGCAAAAGATCCAAGCAGGCTGGGAAATATTTGAAAAGTTTATATTTTGTTTTCTTAGATTAAGTTTGTTTAGCAATTGTTTGAAATCGAAAGCGAGATTAGTATAGGGTGGTACAATTTGTATATATGTTGAGATGAATAAATAAATTATCAATAAGCTCCCATTTTTAGCAATTCGACAATTTATTGAACGTTGAATTTTACAATTCGAGTGCGGCGTTATTCAAAAACTATATAATAATTATTTAGCTTGTGGTTTAATGTTTTGGGTAGGGAGTGCTTAGATCAAGTTATTTCACGTTTTAGTGATGCCATTTTTGTGGGGTTAGTTATATTTTCGACCAAAGACAATCTTAAATGTTGAATAGTTTGTACACTGTAGTGAGCATTAAACGATGACTGAACCGCAATCGATCTTTATTTATAAAAATTTGCCAACAAAAAATGCAGCAATAAAAAACATAAACCTAAAGAAAATTTTGTCGAAAAAGTGCTACAAAATTAATAAAATTAAAATATTCTTGTACTGCTAAAGAATGAATTAAGCAACCAATTAAACATTTTGGAATCTACTAAAAGACATAAAACATAATAATGGAACATTTCATTTCTGTCACACCTCGATATTAGGCCAGAGCTAATTTCTAAAAAACATGTTGAACAAATATAGTACTAGCTTACTAGATACTCTTCAATATACAAACAGAAGAGACCCAAATATGTGTAACACTTTTAAATTATACAATGGATTACTTCTTTAAGTAGCCTACTATAAGCACATTATTTTATTCAAAAATTATTTGTAATTAATGTAATCTGACTATGAAACAACCAAAACTACATTCGACAAACCAACAGATTCCTTACCGAAACTACAAGACCACAAATTCACAAATTTGTTAAACAACAGAAATGTTTCCCCCATTGCAAACTGAAATTTAATTCTACGACCAAAGGAATTATCGAAGACTATTGTTGGAAAATATTTACAACAATTTGCTGTGCATGCCTTCAATGGATGCTGAATCAGGTTTTAGGATTTACATCGGAATTTCGAATTATTTCATAATTTTGATATTGGTGAAAATATTAACTACAGTGGAGTTAAATAGTGATTTCCTTATTAAGTTGTATTCTGCTTAAAACTTGCAGAGTGATAATTAAAGTAATCTTTCAGAGAAAATGTATGATTTGGTATTGCACCAACTTTCTGATCTTCAGCTAAAATTGCAGTCCCTTACACAACGTTGG
This sequence comes from Tipula confusa, assembly GCA_963556175.1. Classification (NCBI taxonomy): domain Eukaryota; kingdom Metazoa; phylum Arthropoda; class Insecta; order Diptera; family Tipulidae; genus Tipula; species Tipula confusa. Next base: position 72,678,835 of record OY744476.1, read on the forward strand.
ACGATGTTTGGAATATCGAATTATCTTTACCACTACAATTTGTCGATTAAATTATTCCATGGATAGTATTAATAGAATCACCCTGTTCGTAAAATTTATTTGAACTCATCGCTTTTAAAGTTGTTTTATGTTACATTTACTGTAAACTTTGATAAGCTTTTCTAGACTCGTTTATATATATATATTATATATATATATATATATATATATATATATATATATATATATATATATATATATATATATATATATATATTATTTATATAATAGAATTTATGTTGATGTTATGTCTGCACACGAAAATGAAAAGTAGACAAGTAAGGGATCAACAAAATGTCTTTATGATAAATCTAAATTTAACATTGTGAAGAGATAAATTTGACATCATTTTCATTTTGGTTTAAAGATTTTTTAAGATTTGCTGGTCATCCAAAATACTTTTAACATAATAACGAATGAATCAACAAAAGATGTTATACTCTTATTTATTCAATGCCATTGTCAATTATGTCAATTTCATTTGTACAACCATCCCTAAATATTCACTTTGAATTTTTATGTACCTTTGTCTTTTTTATGTTTTGATGGCTGTTTAATAATGCGGACACTGGGTTTAAAAGATTTTGTAATTTGAAAGCTTAGTAAATACCCTTTTAATTGTATTATATAGAAGCTGAAAAAGGTCAAACAAACTTTACAAAAATTATGTAGCTGTGGAACTTAAACCAAAGTGCTTAAAGTTCCTTGATTTGTGTGATTTTTATTTCCAAATATTAAAATCCAGTGGTTATTTAAAATCCGTTTTCCGAGCCATTGAGACACATGTAGCTTCTCTTGTTCAAAGTAGGTTGAAAAGTATATTATGTCTCTTTTTTATAAAATTCTCTCCCACATTTTTATTTTCCACGAAAGACGCGAAGAGGAAATGCCTATTTAGTGAGACTGAATACTGGTAAACTTTAAAGTCATTATAACGCCATAAATAGTTATTTTAAGTGCTTTTTTCACCACCAAGCTAATACAAATTAGACATATAATACAAAAAATATAATACAAACAATATTTAAAAAAATCTTTATTTGACACAAAACTTTAAAATTAATATAAATTAGATTTTAAAAAATTTGATTAAACATTACAAATCAATTGAATTAACCGTTTTATGACAAATATGTCATGCAATCGTCGAAATTTAATTTAAATACACTTTATTTGACATAAAACTAATTTATATGCACTTTATTTAACACAAAACTTTAAAATTGATAAAAATTGGATTTTAAAAAAATTGATTAAACATTAGAAATCAATTGAATTAACCGTTTTAAGATAAATACGTCTTATAGTCGCCGAAAATCTAATTCAATAAATCGAATCGTTCTGCAATGTGAAGGTAATTTCGTCATAATAAAAAATGGATGATATTGTGATGCGGTGGCTCAAAATACACAAAACGGGGTAGATGAAGTTATGGAAAAAATTTAAATTTTAAAGTTAATAGCGAATTCTTATAAGTGTGCTTATATGAGACGAATAATATAACCCCGATACACACTCTATGGTCTCAAATTAGTGATTTACCTCTTGACCTCTCAAACAGTGAGAATGATAACAAGGAAAAATAAAATAACGAATGAAATAGTGTTAGGTTTTAAAATAGTGCAGTAGTCAAACCAACATATACAGCTAACACAGCACTTGAAAATATTAATGTATTTATGAGTTAAGGTAATGCTAGTCCGCAATCGGAATGAATGAAGTTATTGCTTAAATTGTGTACGGGAAAATAAGTTGATGGTATATTTGAAACACAGTTGCTATAGTATGAGTGGTAATAGAGTTGGTGTTTGCATTTGTATGCCTAGTAGAAATGATGAAAAGTGTTTGAAAGTAGAAAAAGTGTTTTAAAGCATTTATATAACGAACGCCACACTTATTGATATATTTGAAGATATCAAACTGTCTATGAATGATAGAAATAGGACGGTAGTAATATTTTCCGATTCCATGAGTAGCTTATGTTTACTGAAATGTAGAGGTGAAAAGCAACGCAATATGAGTATGTTTAAATTTGATTTTTAAATATATTTGTGTCTGTCAATGTGATGTAACCAATTAGTGGGTGCCGCCAGATAGACAGTTTGAATGGAATAAAAAAGTCGATATATTAGCAAAAAAAGCGTCCATTTCATGAAATGGTTTAGTTTCATGAAAGAAAGCGTGCCAGAGGTGCGCTTGAATGATTCACATATAACGTGTTAGAAAATTGGACAGTAAATATATCGATAAAAATAAAATATACGGAATGAAGTACACAAATGAATGCGTTTTCTACCTAAGAACTTTTTCCACGGCAATTGGAAAGAATGATTGTGGAAACGTCATTTGAGTGAGCACAAGGGTTGTTAGCTGTTTGAAAGTATGGAGGATACTAAACATCTGATATTTGTCTGCCCAAGTTGTTAGAAAGAAATAATTGTGGTATTTATTGTTATATAGGGTATTATGACACCGAAAAACAGTCTGTCTTCTCTCTCTTTCTTTCTCTATCTATCTCTATTTCTCTCGCAATTCCTCTCTCTCTGCCATTCCCTTCTCAGCAGTATTTTGCCGCTAAAAAGTTACAAAAGCTGCTAAAAATTTACTGCTATAATGTGGGATTAGGAATCGTCGGGATTGTGTGCAACAATTGGAAAGTTTATTTACATAAGCTTTTAAATATATTGCTTGGGTTATGTTTTAAGAAGGATTTTCTGTTCTTCCAAAAATGATTTATAGTTCAAATGAATACGTTCAAAGCTCTTACTTTGATGCAGAGAATGTACCTACCACAAAGTATAAGTGTAAAGAAATCAATGATGCCAACAAGATATATTATACAACACATAAAAGATAATTAAATCTTTCATATTGTAATAAAGGTTATATTTTAATTATTATTAATCAAGATCTCGACAATAGACACATTGTGTTTCTAAAACCACCCTGCTTTGCAATTTTTAATTAAAGACAGCAACCTGTAGCCCGCTATCCAGAGATACAACTCTTACAGCTTTTTTTTAAATATGCCAAGAATTCATCACCGACTACTGTCTTACTTTGCATTAAAGAACATAAAGTATTAAAGATACAGAAACTGAAGATATAATATTCAATTGAGCTTTAAAATGAGCTTATGCTGTTCATCACAGCCAAAAAGATTATTTTTTCCTATTGTTGCTAACATTTCTACTTTGTTTTCTAAGGCTTGCATCAAAAGTTGGATGCTAGAAAATTATGTACAATAGAAGGTCACCATAGGAAAAAAAATATCAGTTGCCAAACAGCTTAGAGGTGTATTTTAAATACTGTTTGTATAACCTGTAACTTAAGAAAAATACTCCCTCTATAATTACAGGAAAAAAGCAAAGATAATTTCGCATATCTTACCAACTTATCAACATAGTCTTAGTGGATATCTAAGTTAAGTTATTTTATATGGTTAGGACACATGTGTCTATATGTAGCCTATACATACCAACAGCACAGCTCCTTTAACTAATATAATAATAAAAATTATCCCAATTTTTTAAACCAAGTAGACTCAAAATAAAAGATAAAATTTTCAATCAAAATTAGGCTGTCAGCGATAATAATAATAATATGCAGTTTTAAATGGCTATTTTAGTATAGCTCGTACCGTATAAATAATTTAGCTCCATCGATTTCGATCCCGCGCCAGCACTTCGTATTTTCTAGACAATAGCTGAAGAATACAAGTCATCCTTTACGCCGAGAAGCCATTGTTGTTGACAGCATCCTCTTTGTCTGTAATCGAATCTTTCCATTTTGTGCTATCATCTTTTTTAAAATTAAGGCCACAAACACATTAAGGCCACATTCTAACCATCAATTATAACTTTGCTTTACTACACTAATCGAGTAAGGTTGATAAAAAAGTAGTACAAAGTGCACCCTTCGAATATCAAGAGCTCAGAATTAATACAATCAATCCCAAAAGAACTATCCTTGTTAGTATCTGCATGACTAGTGCGAATTATTTGTGTAACGTAACAGTACCCGCAATCAGCATTTAACAAATTGATGTTAATAGATTTTTTACAAATTTTTACAAGTTCTAGTAAGATTAACCCTGTGAATTATTAATTTACGAAAAGAAGTTAGAAAACTATTTATCACATAATTTTTTTGCAGCTTCAGTAATGTTGGAGCTAATGAGGCTTCTAAAAACTTTCTTTAAACTTCTGTATATGCTTTCGTAACTCAAGATCCTGTATATGAAACTTTAGCCAAATACTATCAAATATTCATATTAATTTATTGTTTAAGACCATACAGCAACATTTGTAAGACTAAACATCCACTCTAGCTCTTAAGTTAATAAAATATTAATTTCTAGATTTTGTGTCTAATATTGATATAATGCAAACACATAGATTAAAAGTCCTAGCCTTAAAAACCATTTTAAACATTTCAATTTTCACCCTAATTTTGGCATTATTTAAATTTTCCAAAAATCTTAATTTGCGTTAAACTGGGTTTCTCCCCCGAAATCAATAAAATAAATTAATAGGCGAACCAAAAAATTGATGATACCACAAATGTTCTTAGATCTTAGGGGTAACACAATACGACGCTGCGTATTATACCAAATGTAGAGAAAAAGATATATCTTTTAAATATTCATTGCCTTAGTTTACCAAATTTTCTACTTTATACAATAACAACAATACTGTATAGCTAAAAAAAGCACCTCATGAATAAACAATAGCGGCTATCAATTTTCCAATTTGCTAATATCGTTTTGATTGCTGTTTTTCGGTTGTGAAAATTAAATTTTTAATTTTTAATTAATTACCAACGTATCAACAACAGCAAGTAATTAACATATTTTTTTCTCATGTTGTATATGTATAAAAATTACTTTAATTTTTTGTCGAATACGTGCATAAATTTTTGAAAATCGGTAACATCACCTATATTTAGGGTGTTCTTATATATTATAAATTTATTTAATCGAAAATTTTCCTAAAAATAATTTTTCATTTTTCATTTTAGCCCACACATTTTGTAACAATAACAACGCATCGAGACATCCTAGACGACCAGGTGGATAATTTTGGCAATGGCAATAATTCGATTGACGTAGAACGTGTACATTTAAAAAAATTAGTGGGACAATTAAAAAATAATCTATGTAATGTGTCTGTACTTAGTGAACCGGATTTGGAATTACTATCGAATATGGATCCAAATTCAATGACTGATATTACGGGCAATGAATTTATCGAACAACTAAAGGAAGCATCAGGCAGGTATTGTGATGGGTTGATGAGAAATTTTAATTTTAATTACTAGTATAAAATTATAAATATTTTTAAATATTTATAATTATTATGGTTGAAAGGACACGTGTTTTGTTTTTTTGTTTTATGTATAATAATTTAACATAAAAGCATAAATTATGGTATCACCAAGTATTTTTGATCGATGAAAACAATAATATGCAAATGTAATTTAAAATTATAATTAATTGTATATGCAAAAAATTGGGTTGGTTCAAATATTACAGTTCAAATTACTATTTCATGTATTTGATGATTAAATCACTGATTTTTGAAGTTTTAGGGGTTGTCAAAATTTAATAGTGTCACTTGTAACCTATTTTCAGTACTAATAACAATTATTGATTTAACATTTTCGGGTTACAGCAAAGGTTATATGAATAATGAAAAATATTCTCTTCCTACTTGAAAAATATTCTCTTCCTTTTTTTGTTGGAATTCTACATTGACAACAAAATTTGTAAGTAAGTTGCAACTACTTTAAAGGCGTAATATTTGATTTCAGTTTTTGATTCTAAAGTACCACCCTTGGTGGATATACGGCTGGCTTTTACCATTTTGTTTGCAAACTGAGTCTTTTACGAGAAAAAAAATAATATATATATATATATATATATATATATATATATATATATATATATATATATATATATATAAATATATATATATATATATATATATATATATATATATATATATATATATATATATATTTATATATTGTTCTATTTATTTAGTGCTATATTGAGGCCTGCAGCTAGGTTAGGCAAATATGATCTTTGCTTTTAGAAGATTTTCATTACAGAAATGGTTTTGAATTTTACCGTTAAGACTCCGATTTCGTTAGAACTTTTTTTAACTTTTATTTCCCATTTCGAAAAATTAAAAGCGCCATCTCACAAAAAGATTTAAAAAACCAATTACAAAGCATCACTTTTTCAATGGCTGTTAAAATAAGGTTTTAGCAAAGTCAGTGTATACCACATCAACCTGTTTGTGATTTTTAATTTCTTACCAGTTCAAATTACTTTAGAATTGATCAAATTGAAGTTAAGCTTCGGTTACAAGAAATTATATTCCGAGTTCCAGTTTTAGATGTCACTGTCACTCTAGTTGTTTTCCACTTCTGGGTAAAACTACCAAGTTTTACCGTTTGATTGGAAAAAAAGCACAGATATATTATCAAATTTTTATGTAATCTCTTAGTTATAAAAGTGGTATACCATCCAGATTGTCGTTGCAATTTGTCGTGTTATATGGATACCTTGTTGTTGCCATCTCTTAGTTGAGCATATTTAGTGATGTCTTCCGTCTTATAGCTAGATTCTTCTCTTTTAAAAGTCATATATTTCGAGTAACCGTTCAATTCCCGGTTTGATTTAAAATAACTCTAACGGTTTTTAGATCATGTCTTATTTCTTCATGAACACAAAAGATGTAATTCTGGTATTTGCTTTGGTAGTAACTTTCAAATTGCTGGTTATATATTGTGAATTTTTGCTTGGTATTCTAGGAGTAACATTTAGTTTATAAGCCATGTCTTTTTTGTTTTTCAGATTTATTGGTTGTTGTCTTACCATTTAGGATAGGTACCGGTCAAGTTTAGTCACAGCGTTGGAAACAAATAATTCTTTCAATTAGAGGATATTGAATTTAATTGTTCTACATTTATCAGATCGTATCACAATAAGTAATATAAGATGATAACGGAGAGTCTGGTGGGATATATGCAATGTAGATAAACAATAGCCTTTTGTTTATTGTTGCCTTAACACAATCTTACCTTGTTCTGATGGATAAATTTGACAAACTTATCCATTCATTTATCAATTGCTATGAGTACCTCACCCATACCCGACGTAGCTTTTGCTATAGAAAGAATTCACAGCTATAAGTCGAATGATTAAGAGAAGTCTCATAAATGGGGCCCTAAAGTTGTTGTTTATACATCGCCTCGTGATGTGGTAGGAATTGAAGTCAATAGCTCAGGTTTTTTATTTCTAGAGCTTAGGGTTCATTTGATGTACAACTTATTGAATTTTGAAAGAAAATCGAACAAAACATATGGCATTTGTTTGGGTCCCCACAGATAACAATTGTTTTACTATATTTTATTGGCTATATGCTTTGACGAAAAAGTAAGGAATGCCAGTTTGAATTAGAATAACAGTGCCTCACTCAATGTGTATTCTGCATCATGTTTAGCTTAAATGTATGATTTGATTGAATGCCTCGCAGTCTGGAATCTATGTTGCTAAAATAGATGGTTTTCGCAAAACTAAACTGATAGCATTTAGAATGATTTATATTACTGGTTTTAAAACGAAGAATTTTCTAATTTTCATATAATTGGCATCAATATCTACTTATAATGTAACTATATACTTCAACATATTTAATAAGAACGATGGACTCTAAATTACGCATTTCTTAAAACTTTGACAGGTTTGATAATTTCTAATTTTCTTTTAAATTGTTACCTCTTAAATTATGTTACATTTTTCGTAATTTGAAAAGTTGAAGAAAATCTGAAATTTATTTTGGCACTAAAAGTAAAATTTTTAAAAATTGTTACTCTTTTGTAGCATAAATCAGATGGATCACAAAATGCAAGCAGATTACATCCTGATACTTGCTTTCTATTTTTTTTCTCAGCGACGTATTCTAATTTGTAGCAGTTTACGTACAAGTTTCCTAGCATGAAGTTATTTGTTTCAAGACAGTCCTTTTACTCATAATAACTGTAACCGAAATTTTCATAAGATACAGGATTTGAAAACTCACAGTAGCAAATCAAAAATGTAAGCAATATCTGACATGGGAAAATTTTTTGTTAGATCTTTATACGCAGGTTTAATAATGATCTAGAACTTTAATTCAACTTTCTGTAGATTTGACTGGGTTTCTGAGTTAATCGACGTTTTGATTCTTATTTGCTAATAAGTCTGCCTTTGATTTTTTTAACATATGCCCTATAATAATGAAAGAGGTTGCATTATGTCGTGTCTATAAAAAAAGATCTCTGAAAATGTCAAAGTTATTGTGGTATAGCTCTCTTTTGTACAACATACAAATTAGTATTTACATAGAATTGGAAATAATTATTTCTCTAGCGAAGATTAAATATAAGTGATAACTTAGCAAGATTCTAAGCAGGAACAAAGCTTATTCGTATGAATAAATAAGCTTTTGTTTTTTTGCTATGAATAAATTTGTTGTAGTATTCAAAACATCTCATCAATTGGTCCTGCATTTGAAATAGGCGAAATGCAATTGGCTGGATAAAAATGTGTTTTCTTCGTTACTTGAATCTTTGGACATGAACTCGAAACTGAAATTTTTTAACGAATTTGGTTTTAACGAATATTTTCTTTATGTCATAATTGGTTTTTGCCAGAACCAAACTCTTTTCTAGACACGATGAACGGCTTTTCGTCACATCTTCTCTCTTGATCAGTAAGTAGTATTTTTGAAAAATTGCAACATTTTCTTTGAATTTAACAAGTTAAACCTCCGATTGGCGATCATGGAGTAACCCGGCTGGAAGTTTGTCCACACACGGTAAAAAAGTTTTCTGTAAATTAACAACAAATTGGACGAGAACCATGTCACAGTTATCAAAGATAATTTGTTTTGTTTGTTTTCCGATAATCTGGAGGCTGATTGGATAATCATTGAGTATTGATTAATACTCGTAGTCCACACTGTAACAAGCTTGTTAATTATTAGATTTTGCGCATTCAAATTTTCAAATCCCTTTCTCATCCAATTGACTAAAAAATTATTTCAGGTTTTCATGTGTTCGGAATTTGTTTTGTCTGATATTATGACATTAGCGAGATAAACTGGACAAAAGTTAATGTAAGCAGTTCTAGGCATGAATATCTTTTGGCCCGTCAGACAATTCTGTAACTTATAACTCTTCGGTTCTGGGGATAAATGTCTATCTGTTTCAACTTGTGGATTAACTGAAATTTTAAAATGGACTCCATAAAAAATTCAGGGAAATTGGTGCCGCCCATTAAATGAGTATCAGTAATAGAATATTTTGTTTTGCTTACGTTGTTTGAGTTTTGAGCTTTGAATCTTGAGCTTTGAAATTGTTTAGTTTCGAATTCGGTTTAAGAAGTTTTTTTCGCTATAGGGTTGATGTGCAGTGTCCTATGGCTTCAAAATTAAATAACTTACATTGTGCTGTTTTTCCAGTTTATTATATAACTCTGTAAATCAAAATAAGCTTAATTGTTTTATTGCTATCCCCTTAAGATCTTGCAATTTTTAAAGGTCAATTCTATTTTGGTAACCTCATCTGTGCATAAATTAAATCATTGAACAAGTCCGCGAACGGACACGATTAGCAGAACATATCATTACTTTAAAAAAGCATTGATTGAGTGATAAAAGTCTCATCTTCGTGGCGATAACGACTTGAACCGAGAGCTTGAATTTCTGTGGCTATGTAAGTTAGACAGTGAACTTTGTTGTGACCGTCGAATGTGACTGTAAAATTAATACGGCTCACGAAACCTAAATGGCATTCAATTACACCTGCTAGACATGCAAAAAACAGAAATGAATCTTTTTTTCAACACAAATTTGCAAGGGGCATCAAACAATGAAATGAGGGAAAGATTTGTAAAAGTTACACTATTTAACTTGTACATTGCATTGTAATCTTTTTCTGTGGCCGAAGCTCACCCAAGTCTTTTGCAGTTAATTTGATCTCCTATATTTACGCCTGCATCAGCCAAATCGAGGACGCACGAACACAGGTTCTCTTTGAATTTCCATCATTGCATTGCTCCAGCCAGCCTGTACTGACATGGACGATGGATTCGGCTCATGGTTTATCGTCATTACCGATCGCAATGAAGTGATAAAAGTTACCTTTTTCAACTCTCCCCGTTGGAAGTCGAATCCGGTACCTCCCGACCCAAACACTAGAGTTTCAACCACTGTGCCAATTGCTCGGTATTAAAAAGAGTTTCCACGTCTATACAATTTGCACATTTGGAGAGTATTGCCAAGTTCAAATATATTTCCATTGATTTATAAAGAATGATACTCAAGATTATTTTGTATAAAAAATATCAGTATCATTAGAGATGGAAAGGTCATGACAAGTACCGTGCAGATTAGGAAAGTTGCTGATTTGGTTAGAGTTAAAATTGAGGCTGGTATCAATAAAATATACTTTAGAATCAATTTTTATATTGAAAGGAATATTACAGTGGTTTTTGGTATCAAAATTCCAGGAAGTATTAAAAAGATTAAAATCTGCTGCAATAAAGAATAATTTAGAAGGTTGATTAGTTCGTCTATGATTTCACAGAAGATTATATATTTTTCCTACATGGAATCAGGCGGGATGTAATCTGTCACTATATAAATGTTTATTTTACACAGTCACAATTTAACATATACACATTCCAATGATGACTGTGAAATAGTAAGAATTTGATTTGAAATGGGTGCTTTAACTACCAAAACCAATCCTTCTTTTGTAATTTAATTACTGGTATTTAAGAATTATATCAAATATACACAATGCAACCGTCGGGAAAAGCTTATGATATCGTTTTTTCAAAAAATTTAAAACATTTTGTAGCTTTAGATAACATCCTATTAACCTTCTGGTAGTAAAATGTAAAAACCCTCTCACCAGAATTATGATTGGGAATGGAAAGAAATTACAAGCGGTTTATCTTTAGTAAGAGTTTTCGGATGTACAAATCTTCACCTCTAACACACTAATGCAAAATGAAGTATAATTCTACTTTAGAGCGTACTCGGTTTAGATGAATTCCAACGTAAGCTGATCCATCGAATTTCATTCTAAATTGAAAAAAACTCTTCAAATTGTTGTGTTGATGTGGTTTGTTTGATCCTGCTCAAAAAGATTCATAGTCTTAAAGCAACTGCTTCAATATCATGTGAACCGATTTATTCAATAAGTACGCATTTTCTTATAAGATCGTATTTAGGTAAAAAAAACTGTGATGTTAAGACTATGATTGATAATTAGGATGCTCTTGATATTCCCGATGGTATAATTATGATTTTGCATTCTGGATTCGTAATGGTTTTTGCAATAACAAAACACCGTGATCAAATTTGTTGGATTGATCTTTATTTCACTATAACCACTAAGTAATACTTTACTGTACACTTCGCATTTTCATCGTTTACTTATTCAGTTGTTCACGATCGCACTGGTAATATAAGACTAGCTCTTTAGTCGAAATCGGTGCTGTTCATACACCAGTATACGGATGGTCAAGAATGATGCATTTATTGCAGGTCGTAAATCATCTGTATACTCGACGTTTATTGCCGTCATAATCATCATCATCATCATCATCGTTGTGTGTGTGTTGTTCTTGAACATTCTTATTCATAGTGGGTGGCTCTCCATTATACTTTGTATACTTTGTTGCCTCTCCTCTATTATCGCCACACCTAACATATCTCGAATTTACTAGACTTATTCATTATGGCTTTGAACGAGAACTTCTAAACATGTTTCGTCGTAATACAAAATTATATGTTATAAAAATACTGGCCATGACGTGATTCGAACCGTAGAACTTCATGTTCTTACATCGACGCTCTAACCATCCGGTTATTGCCGATTCAAATGTTGATAGTTTTTTATGCTAGCCATAATTGTCACATTACTCCCTCCTTAATTCTGTTCATCCCGAACAGATCCATCTTCGCTTCTGGCGGTGTAACATGTTAACCGGTCCACATGCAAAACCTTCATTTTCAAAAAGATCTATCGACTCAGAGCAACTGCTTCTATGTCATGTGAACAGGTTTATTCAAGTTTTTTATAAGATCTTTTTTAGTAAAAAACTGTGATGTTGAGGCTATGATATTTAGAAGCATTGAATTTGTTGTTAAATCCACATGCGCATCTGATACTAAAATTGATTTGAGATGAGGCTGGTAAAATGGTGTGGCTCTCCGTTATACTTGGTATACTTTGTTATATTTGTCTCTTCTCTATCATCGCCTAACGCTGTCAGAACACATCTCGAATTTGCTAGACTTATTCATTTGGCTTTGAACGAGAAACTCTAAACATGTTTCGTTGTAATACAAAATTATCTGTTTTAAAAAATACTGGCCATGACGAGATTCGAACCCTTGAACTTCTTGTTCTTAAACTGATATTCTTACCATCCGGTTATTGCCGATTCATATGTTGATGATTTTGTATACCAGCTATATTCGTCATATTACTCCCTCCTTAATTCTGTTCATCCCGAACATAATACATCTATAGCTGGTGAATTTCCAGTTACATCATGTACGGAGATGCGATACGCCATCATCAATTATGAATTCATCGGTCCCAATTATCCTGGTTGTCATTAATCTCTTTACGTAAATGCTCTTTGAGGATGCAATGGTGTAGTCCTCGTTTTCTTGATGCTAGGTACTAGACATAGTTCCTAGAACACGTTCGACTCAAAATTACGTCGTTGATCAGAATGAAGTTCCAACGGTACTCCAAATTTACTGATTCAATTGTTTATAAACGTGTCTGCGATTGTTCGCTCTTCTTGATTTAACACCGGATACGCTTTAACCAATTTGCTGAAGTAATCGATACACAGGAGTATATATCGGTTTCCATCTTTTGTCGTGGGAAGAGTCCAGCAATATCCATAGCGATCCGCTCAAATATTGCTAGATCCTTCTTCTGGGTTTCGTTTGGGGCCTTTACTGGTGGCACTTACTTCACACTTCCTGCTCGACTCTTCTACATCCATTCTGCAATTGACTCAATAGAACCGAAGCCTTATCATGTCCAATGTCTTATTGATGTCTAAATGTGCCACAGATGTTCCATTGTGAATCACGTGCAGAATTTATTTTGTCCGGTTATTTGGAAGCACAATTTGCTGATTTATGCCCTTACCATTGGCCGATTCCCAGTTTCTTAACAGCAATCCATCATCTTTTGTCAATGATTGCCACTGAGTCCAATAACTGAGAGTATAACAATACACTTATGTTAATAGGCTGGAGCAAAAAACTGTTCAAGTCAAATATAAACCCATACTAGTCAGTACCTAAAGCTTAAATGAACCAAACCTTTTTGAACCAACCCAATTACAATGTAAGTAAATAATATATTCGAACAAAAAAAAAATTTATCTAAATTTCTCACAAACCATCAAATTTAAATAAATTAATTTTACATTTTTATTAAACAAATAAATTATTTATTTTATTTTCATTTGTTTTTCTTGAATTTTCCATTATTATTTTATTTTTAATTTGCATATTATTATTATATTATTGAAAATGGTATGTTATTGACAAATATTTTGGTTACCGATATACATACTAAGATTAGTTTCTTAACGATTTGGTAAAAATGAAAAAGGATTTTTCCAGCAAACGATATTTTCCTGATGTGTCTTATCGATTTTTTTTACAGTATACAGTATTTTTTTTTTTATGTTGAATACATGAGAATGTCAATTTTGATTTATGTGACGTTTATAGTAAAACGCACACTGTAATGTAAAATCACTTAGCACACGACTAAACGACGTGATTTATGTTTAATTATATTTTGTGTGTGTGTGCCCTAAAATTGTTTTACAGTGCGGGTAAGTTTTTTTTGTTGTTGCCTAATTGAATAAATTTTCTTTATGTACATGTTTACATTATACATTTTATACCCGAAAAAAAAACATGTAAATGAATATTTAAGATAATATGTAAATAGAGTTTATGAGATTTTATGTATCTACTTGTGTGTGTGTAGCTATAATTAAAAATAATAATATTTCCATTGAAAAGTTGGTCTCCTATGGGAACAGAAAATCTTTCGGGCTTATTATGATATTTATTTGAAAAACATTTACAGACACAAATTTAACTATAGGTACTCAGTACATATATACGGTAAACGTGCGATTATACCAAATCTAAATTACATGTTTTGTCTGTCCGACCTGACTGTGCATACTCGATATAAACTTGCTAATTTACTGGTAAAAAATATTTGTACAAATTTGGTTCTGGAAACGGTTGTGATTTGGTTTATTTTAAGTAAATTTTAAGAATCAAATTCGTAACTAGGGGCAGTTACCTTAATACCTTAAATAGACAAATCTATTTTCAAACGTCAGAAAAAATTATGGAACGCTTTATTGTTAATTTATACCCAAATTATGTTTTTGGAAACAATGGCTCTGAAAAAACCGTATTACAACTTGACGGTATAAACTAAACAGTATATAACTTGATTTGACAACCGGTTTTTTTTGTAAGTTTATTACTCTCAAGAGAGCATAATAGTAGATTTTTTATGAACAAAACTAATCCATCATAAGTTCATGTGCCTCCTCTTGCTATGTATTACGTTTCCAGCAATCTGCCTAATTTTAGATCTTGTATTATCTTAAGCTTCCTAAATTTCCCAGATTTAGATATGAATTATTTTTGAGGGCTTCGAGCAGTTCGGAAAACATATAAAAGTAGGAATAGCATTTATTACCAGCACTAATACGCACAGGTCTTTTATTGGTAAATTTTGAATTCCTCTGTTTGCAATTCTATTTAACCCCAGAGATGTTTAGTTTTTCAATTTAGAAACCAAATCCATATCCTCAGTGTTAATATTTGATCATGCAATATGTTAATTTGTTGATTTCTTCTAGTAACTGTAGGACTGTTAGATGGACAGTGCTAATTACATTTTTGTGAGTATGCATAATGGCTTTAATTAATTTTTGTTCAACCACCTTAAAGTTTAACATTGATATAATGGCCTGCATTCCTACAGGGTGGCTGAGACCAAGTCTTACTAAATGAAACCGTTGTAATTTTTTAAATTTTGATTATTTTTTATTGAAATTTCGTAGAATATGTTGAAAACATATTACATTTTATGAAAAACATGTTACTGCTCGAAATGACCTCCTTTGGCTCTGATTATTTGATTCAGTCTTCCATAGAAAGCATTGCATGCTGACCAAACGTGGGCTTGCGGAATTTTATTTCATTCTCAAACAAGAGCTGACTTCAATGCATCAACACTTTCGTATTTTTTAGTGGACACCTTACTCTCCAAAATGGACCATATGGAAAAATCCATGGGATTCAAGTCTAGTGAATATGATGGCCATTCTTTCGACGAAATCAGCCGCGGAACACAATTTTGTAAAAATTGCTGTGTCGCTCGAGCTTTGTGTGACAGTGCCGAGTCCTGTTGGAATGTCCAACGGTTCGTACCAAAGTGTTTACGTGCCCAAGGTAGCAAAGCATTGTAAAGGATCTTTTGGCGGTACACCTCTTGGTTTACCTTGACTCCATGTTCGATGAAAACCAGAGGAGTACGTCCATCTGTAGTCACTGCAGCCCAAACCATAACATAAGCTGGTGATTGCTTGCGCATGGCAACTCTTATGTCCAAATTATCGTTGGACTTGTGCTCTAACCAAACACGATCATTTTGTTTATTCACAAACTGTTGAACTGTCTCATCAGAAAAGACAATTTTTGGAATCTCATCACGATCGGCCAAGGCCTTCAATGCTCGTGTTCTTTCAAGCCTAACTTTTTTTTGTGCCTCCGTAAGATCTTGAAATTTTTGTATCTTGTAGGGCTTCAAGTGTAGTTCATTTTTCAATATGGTTTGAATGCTGTATCGTGAAACGGGCGGCTAATTAATTGGCACTGTGACGAGGATTTCGTTGGATTCGTTTATTCACCTTTCGTATCATTTCTTTTGATGTTGCTGTCTTTTTGACAGCAACATCATGGTTCGATACACAAACATTTTATTCACATTCAAATGCTGGAGCTGACGAATTATTGCTGTTTGTGAATTTCCACCCAAATACAGTGCAATTACACTATTACGTTTGAATTCCATTACGATTTTTTATTAAGATATTAATTTAGAACAATTATTTGTTGATCACATGTAAACAACTAACCAAACTTCAATCTGTCAAAAAATTGACGCGCGAAAATGGCAACTACACAAATGACAGCAGAGTGAAGTCAGTAACATTTGGTCTCAGCCACCCTGTATTTTGAGTAGAGTATTATCTGTTTAAACAAATGACATTTCGTGATTTTAGATGTATAGGGGATCGGGTAGTTAGGATTGATACTTTTTGCCCTTCATACCGTATATATAGAGAATAATAATGAATAACAAAAATAGTGTTTTATAATTAATGTTTACTATTTTTAAACTTCGTTAATTGATTTACAAAATAAGCATATGTTGTCGTTAAAAGACAGGAACTTTTCATAATCCAAATCAATTCTTTTTTTGCAATAAACACAATTCCTGCAGTTTTCTTGTTGCAACGCTCCAAAACAGTAAATGCAATGCTCCTCCATACTTTCAAATTAATATTTTCTGCCAATATTAATTTTATTTCTCTGCGATAATCTTGAAGTGCTGATTCACTAACGTCTTTTGCTTCTGTCTGTATATTTTTTATAGTTGTGCCATTCCACTGGTTAATAACAAAAATTCCACAATTGTACCCATCTTTTTGCGGTGGTAGACCTTTTCCCGGAATAATTTTAAAGTTTCTTAAGCCGCCTATCCACTATAGAGTTTTTTACGTAGAGCTAGAGAAAACTCTCGCGTAGAGTAGTGTATACACCCTCTACAGTATAGCTCTACACGCACTCTACGTGAAAAAAACTCTACAGTGTACACGCTATTGTTTAAGGTTTTATAGACCTCCACATTATCTCTACACTCTATCTAGCATGTTTGATAAAGTTTTGTGCTCTACAGTAGAGAAAGCAAATGTATAGGTCCACATAATTTAAAATTGAATTGGTCATTTCTTTCGAACGCATGTGTGCATTGACAATTAAATATTTAATGACATTTCTATTTGCATTTCGATGGTCATTTGCTTTCAATATTGTTGAAATGTTTAAAATATTGTGGTTGTGCATCAATTGAATTTTTTCAAAACACACCTATACCTTATACCTATACCTTTACCTATACCTATTCTTCTCCGACTGGAATAAATTTTAAAGGAGGAAGATTTTAAAAAGTTTTAATATTGAAATTATGGTAAATTACGAGTGAAATTTGTGCTATAATTTGTTTTTATCAAAAAAGACTCCCTCACAAAATCTTATAGTCTGATTAGGATACACGATATCCTAGTTGGATTTCAGGCTTTAATAGCTAGGTTCTACTCAAAACTATTACTTTCGAGTGCAAAATTCTATTTTAGGGCCCCTTACCACTACTGATAAAAGGCACAGGCTGTTGTCTTTAAATGTTGACAAACAATGGTTCCTTTTTTAGCAGTTCTCTTTAAATTAGGTTTTAGATGGTCATCTCAGGATACTGTTCGTAATTCAATTCAAAATTCTGGAATATTCTTGCGTCACTAATTTCACTTGAGCACTTAATATTTGAAGGTGATACTTTGTAGAATTATCTTTCCGATCTCATTCGATTAATTTGACAAAGCAATATTTTATCTGAAGATTTTCGTAAGTGCGAATTTTTCTTTTAAATGATCGGAATAACCATAGTTGCAGAAACAGATTGAAATTACTATATGACATATATAGAAAATTATCATAGGCCTTTGTAAAGATTTTCTTAATTTCATTCATTGGTCCACGATAAAATCCGGCGTTTTGCTTCCTTCTCGCGATCCAGTCGTGCTCCCAACACTTTCTTTTTTTCCTGTTTTGTTTTTTAAGGAAAAAAACGGCACTAGCAGCTTGTTTTTGGTGAAAAATCATTTTAATTTGATTTTTTTATGTAGCTTGTGTAGCACGAACGAAAAACTGAAAATAAAATGTCAGAAAATAAAACATTATTAATCGAAAATAAAATATAGTAGTAGCCGAGCGCTCTACCGTAGAGAAAACTAGGTCTACAGTGTAAAAGTCTGTAGAGAGCATGGTAGAGCTCTACTTAACATTTCTCTACGGCTACTCTACGGAAAACGGTAGAGTCGAAGAGACGCTCTATAGTGTACACACTGCTTATAGAGACGCTACAGTCTACACTCTACCGAAAAACTTTATAGTGGGCACTTGGCTCTAGAGGTGCATTATTATATTTTAAAACTTCATTTGCACAATTACGCACTTTGTCCCCCATTTTATGAAGTGATTTATTTGGATTCAAAGGATCGTACGTTATAATTGTATTTTCTTCGAAGTCTATAAAGGTAGCAGTCCAATGACTGTAATGGAAATAGGGAATTGCATCAAATTTTGTAAGCATGCAGTGGTGTAACTCTCGTTGTTGATATGCGCTTGTGGCTCTGTAAACTTGATTCTCTTTGAAAATGTTTAATGAAACGTAGTGATCTAGGCAAACACTATTTTTATATTTTATAAAAAGTGATATAATGTTGCAGACAATATCGCAAGTTAAAAAGTTTTTTTTACATTTAATGAATCATAACACACAACTTTTCTACAGGTCGTTGTAACGAAATTTAAATATAACAATATTGCACTTTAAGTGACTTATGATGTTGTAATCTTCTTGTTGCATTCAAGTAAGCTTTAATGTTTTAGGAATTTATTTTTTCCAAGCTTACTGACGTTTACTGACATACGTTGCTAAAGGACGACCTTTGGGTTTTTTCCGCTAATTTTCTTCATTTTGTTCCTCTGGTTTTCTCTCATCATCTCTTATATTAAGTGGCTTAGAGTATATGGTGAACGTTTTGTATTATTTGTATGTTTTTTACAAATGATATTGTTTCTATCAATTGACGAGCATTCTATCGTATTCAGCAATAGATCAGTCTTTTCTTTAAGGGCATCAACGAATCGTCCAAATTTCAAATGAAGCTCGTTTATTAAATTGTGTTTCACTTAATTAAACCAATTTTCAATAGCTCCGTTAGAAACTCGTTGTTTCTCACCCAATTTCTTTAAAAATA
This sequence comes from Tipula confusa, assembly GCA_963556175.1. Taxonomy (NCBI): domain Eukaryota; kingdom Metazoa; phylum Arthropoda; class Insecta; order Diptera; family Tipulidae; genus Tipula; species Tipula confusa. The sequence goes on from OY744476.1 coordinate 72,698,111, forward strand.
AAGACGTCCACAGTTAGGCATATTTTATATCTCTTTTAATAAAGAAAGTAACGAAATCGAGGCAATAATAGCTATTTAATGTTCCAACCTTGTCGCATGTTTCCATTTTATCCAAAATCTCGTTATATATTAACATATCCGCTATATAGTAAGGAGAATTTTGATAATCATGAACCAAATCATAATCATCAAAGGACAAATTTTCATCCTTCGCTGTAGTTGTATTATAAGAAATGTTGTGTGGTAATATTAGTCAATTTATTTTGTACTTCAACTAAAAGTTTATTTTCGTATTTGGAGCTACAAAAAAACTTAAGATACAAAAAATTGTAAACATAGTGTCCGTATCTTCCAAATTATTGCAGTCTATAATTATGAACATAAGCCCTTTTAACTTTTATGAACAATTTGTTATCCTGTTTTTGATAATTATAGCTGCAATGTGAACAGCAAACAAAAACACCAACAATCTGTTTAGTTTCTACATTATTTGTAAGTACATCAAATGTAAAACGTAAGTATTGTTTCATGATGGTTGATCATGGCGGGCACTAATCAATTCTGCAACAGGAACCGTTATATTGTTAATTCGTACTACACACGCATAATAGTATATTCGGTTATAGTTGTGGTTACTGCAGCACTTTGGATTTCTGATTAAGCTGCCTAAAAGTATGAAGGACAGAAAGAGTCAATCCTAAGTACCCAATCCCCTATATAACCAAAATCATGAAATATCATTTGATTAAAGAGATATTAGTCACTCATATTATTGAGTCTTAAATAGCTGACCCCCTTTATTAGTAATCATTACCTGTGGTGTTTATACTAATCAGGAAAGTAGAAAAATTAATTTATTATATTGTTACTTCGCAATAACCGAACAATTGCAATAAGTTTGATTATTATGAATTTACTTTATTATTTTCACTAACACATTGATATTTGTTTAGGAATAGGAAATTTTTTACTATTCTGTGGAGAAACGTGAATATTTTCTTTAAAAAAAATCCTAGGATGATTTTTAATAAATGTAGGAAATACTTCACGTGAATTATTTAACACATTTTTATTTTAATGAATTCTAATCCCATGAAAGCGTATTCAATTACTCTCGATATTATTGAATGATGGTTTTATTAATTAGTTGAATGAATTTTAGCTGGTCATAACGACGACTTTTCAAAAATTTGTATTTTCGCTAACTAAACAAATCTATTTTCAAACATCAGAAAAAATTATGGAACGCTTTAATGTTAATTTATACTCAAATTATTGTGGAAATAATGGCTCTGAAAAAACAGTAACCCTCATAATATAATTTGATTTTACAACCATTTTTTTGATAAGTTTATTACTCTCATAATACTAGATTATTGATAAACAAAGCTAATCCATCATAACTTCATTTGCCTCCTCCTGCTAAGTATTACGTTTCCAGCAATGTAGCTACTTTTTGATCTTGTATTCTTAAGCTTCCCCAGAAATGTTTAATTTAAAGGCCTGCATTGCTATAGTCGAGAATCTGTTGATGTTGCTGCTCGTTTAATTGTTGATTAAACTTTTTCCAATGCTGAATCATCTCTGCCTCGTTTTTGTTAAGTTTTCTTATGAGCCTTAGCACATACTTCTAATTCTCCTGTTCCTTTTTTATTTCTTGCTCATAATGTCCCACATCACAGTTATCTACACAGTTGACAACACCTTTTATACGGATTTCTCTCATTGAAAACTGCTAACATATTTAGCAGTTGTCTTGTTATTATTTAGCATGTGTCAGTGATATAACTATTCAAAGAAAGCTGCCTTAACTTTTTTACTCAAGCTAGGTATGAGCTTAGCTCACAATGTTCTTCCGACTTGGGCAATGGTTCTTCCATTGCTAATTTGTAAATTGTACGTTTCCAGTGTAATTAAAAAAAGAGTCTGGGCTTTTGTTAATGAACTCAATAAAACCAAAGCTCGAACTTGCGCATTCGTGTTTATTTTGTGGGTTTACTTACTTTAGTTCTAAACTTGTTGGGTGAATACCTCTAGAAGCGTAATTGGAAAGATTTGATTTAGTAGTTATGTGGCGCATTGTCCTGGAATTGATTACTTGTACTTCATAAACTCTTTTGGCAACGAACTTCTTTTGTTTTTTGGGGGACGATCTTTAATGCGATAATTGAACAAGCCACCTAGGTATTATTATTAATTCTAATGAAGAAAGTGAAGTTGTGTTGGATGAAACTCTCCTTGTTAGTGTTTTTGGAAAAAGACCTTCTACCCATAGGTCTTGAATGATTAGTTTATCTATTATGGTAACTTACTAGCCATCCTAGAGGGTCGCAAATTGTTGAGCTAGCTGAAAGTAAATTCTGTTGGTGGGGTTTCTGTTATCAGCGTTTTCTAATAAAATACGAAATCCAAAACTGTATGTGGCCGGCTTCCAGTGAAAATTAGCTATTTATACTGTGTTATCAAGTTTGAATTTAAAAATTCCTTTATACTGAAGATAAGTTAGCACGGCATTTTTGCCAATTTGGCGAAAACCCTTTTGCAGAGATTAAAACCTAGTTATTTGTGTGGCTATAGGCTGTTTTTGTGCAGATAATGCATCGCTCAATATGTTGTTTTCAGATTTAAAATCGTCAACAAAAAAATTAACTAGTGCTATGGTTTTGCGATTGGATACCTACATTAGCTTCATCTTTCGCTGTATTTGTTGCAAGGTTCGCACCGATAATAAGATCTCTGCTCCTATGCCATAAGTCACGGTTGTAAGGTTGTATTCATATAGCGGCCAATCGGGAGCCTTCCTCCAGAAAATCCGCTGATATTTCTGTTCATAAATTCATCTTTATTTCAAGGTTATCGATTCCATGCAGCAGCTCATCTAATTTGATGATAAGTTTAATTTCGATATTCTCAATTTTTAGAGTAACTTTATACAGATAAGTTATTCTTCAGACCGAGAAGGCATTCGTTGACAGCTTAAAAATAAAGTGTTGTACAAACTTTAATGAGATTATTAGAATTGTCAACTTTTCTACTACAAGCTACTTTAGTAAGCATTTGCACTGTTATGATATTATGTATTTATTTATAAATTACTTGCTGATTGCGCCTGCCACGCCACGTGAATCTCTGGCACTACTGTTAGCTATAAGTGTTGTTTGTATTATAAAAATTATATCTAGCCGACTCAACAGACGATGTCCTATTCTAATTTCAAAAAATTTGTTTGTGACCTTGTGGCCACCAAAACAATTATTTTGTTCCACAAGTAACTACCCATAATATTATAATATATATGTGTATACATTACTTGTAGAACAAAAAAAATTGTTTTGGTTGCCACAACCTTTTTGTGAATTTGTAAAAATTAAAAAAAAAAATATTTCTGAGTGATCATTTTATCAATTGACAATTATGGATATGGATACTCAATTCTGGATATAGGAGTACAATCAACAGTTTGCACTGAAATGCTAAAACTGTTTGATGTGCCTGGGATGGGTTTCGCTTGGAACTATGCGGTTTTGTTCCAAAACTTATGTCTCAATTAAATTAAGTCAGAATTTTATTTTAACCAAATTATTTATTTTCTTCCATTATATTTGAAATCTCTAGATGTTTTATTTACATTTAGATTTTGTTTGCAAGATCGATGTTCAAGTAAGCAACAAAACAAAGAAATTTGTTTCTATTGGTTTGCTGAGACATCATAATTTCGCCCATTCCGATGCATTTTTTTGTTTTGTTGACTGATGCGTAAACAAACGAATCTGATGTTTTTTAATTCGGCAACGCGCAGTGACTCCTTAATTTTTGTTGGGTTTTGTTGTGAAGGGTTTAAATCAGGAGAATCATTAGAATGCGTGGAATTATCGTATCTTCTTCTCTATATTTGCCATGAACAAATATCACATCACATTCAATCACATTCGGCTTCAGTTTTTTCATAGATAGCCCGCGGTTTCGTTGCACAACTTTGGCGTGTTGAGATTTTGAAGAAACAATGGATTTGTATTTTGTAACCGCGTACATCCAATCGTGATTTCTAAAATTTTTGGCGAAGTTCGGAAAACATTATTTTCTGGATCTGCAATTGATGACTGAACTTGATTGGTAGCTCGGTGGAAACAATATCTCTTGTTTATCAGGAAGAATCGGAAGTTTGCAATCGCTCATATCCAAAATTTGTTTGAAAAAATGTTTGTGCAGAAACATCTCCAAGTAAATGCACACGAATATTATGGTTGACTGTGTAATTTTCATCTTATATCTTCAGAAAGCAGTATACTTTAGGCATGCATTTGCTTTAGACCAGCTCGTCTGCTGCTGTTGATCTTGAATGACGGGCAAAGTTTGACAGAAATCACGATCGAGCGATATCAGGGATCTCTCCATTTCACGTTTAACGCTTTAAAAATCTCACAGGGTTCTATCTAGAGTGCCATAACTTTTTTATGGGTCATGGTTCATTCATGTCAAATGATAATTTAGCATGTTTTCAATACAATTGCCATTTCTAATTTTTCTCAATGTTGCAAAGAGGATTTGCAGCAAGATTTAAATTTAATAGCAGCTTAAGAGCTGAAAGAGCCATGCGTTCTCCTTCAAGAAGCATTGTTGTAATGATTAAATTCGATAGCAAGCTTCCGGAAGTCCTGGTCTGTCATACGCGAGTCGTTGATCATTTGTTAAGAGACTTTTCTTATTCTCATCATAAATTTGCACCGCATCTACGTCATACTATTTTTTCGCAATACGTCTCTATCGACAATATCGATTCTGTCACGTTAATGAGAAAATAGCAGAAATTTCAATTTTTTTTTAAATTTCGATTTATTTCAAGTGTAATAGTGTGGGACTTCGTGATAAAGCAACGTTTTTGGGATTTCGTCTGTTGCAAATAATTGAAAAAAAAGCGGCCAACATTGTATTTAATGGATCCTTGGCTCTTTGGATTCTACATTTTCTTACATGTAGAAGACTCGGTGACCGTTTTCCAAAGGAATGCGCATTGAATAATTTCGAAAGTCTTCCATCATGTGGTTTTCATTGTCTGTACAGCGGTAAACCATCGCCACGTGGATACTTTCTGGTGTATCTTTCATCTTTAATGCACGGTTACTATGCATATTATAATCCAAAATAGAAAACCCACTTTTTGTAAAACTTGATATGAAATATGAATGACCTATTTGTCTGACAATATGTCTGTTTTTTAAAATTGATAGAGAATAATATGCTCACAGATTTAAAGTAGTATGTGTTACTTTTTGAGAAAATTATGCTCAAATTTCAAAACCAACACGAATGTATTACAAGCCTGATTGTTGCATCGAGTACGCAGATACTCTCTTACATTTGTACATCTAAACTTGATTGTGTTGGTGCGAAAATAACATAGAAATTGTTGGTTTCTTTTTTTAATTAAAATTTTATAGTGTACCGATTACCAATACTTTCGAATATAGATGGACAAGAAAATGAAAAAATATTGGTAGGAATCGGGCTTATGTACTATAGGAAGTTTTGTCAAATGTTTAAAAACATATTGTAGTGTGCGTTCTTTATTTATAAAGATCTGTAATGGTAGTAGTAAGCAACGATTTTTTTTTAATTTTTGTTTTCATATTCCTTTTTTTCATATTTGTAATTTTTTTTTCAATTAATGTTTTGAATGTTACTAACACCACAGCAGATCGAGAATTTTATTTATTTTTTTTTATATATCGGCGTGTGCTATGCGATGAGTTCGGCCTTTATTACAGAGGGTTTTGATAATAATGTATAAATCAATTCCCCTAAATGTTACTTATTGTACGTTTCACTTAATTTTTTTGAGTTTCTGATGATCCTGGTTTAAAGATATGTTGAATAATGTTTAAATATTAGGTTAAAGATATGAAATTTTTATATTGTCATCGGATTCTAGCATACGGGTGAAAATTAATTCGAAAGATAATAATCTTGATATACAAGTGATGGAACATACTTTAATTTACAGGACATCTAAAGTTGTCTATTAATTTTAAATAAGTTAAGTTTTATATTTTGATTGACAGTATAAAATATAATTTAAAAAGTGACTATGTTCAATATTTCTTTTTTATAAATATGGTCAAATAGTTAAAAAATATCGCTTAAGAAATAAAATGGATACTGCAAGTCACTAAACAAATTCGTTACATCCACAAACAATTCTACCAAGTAAACTGGTAATTTTGTTAATTATTCCCTCAAAGTCGATGAAGTTGATATTATTTTATTAAAATTTTTTGTTAATAATTCACTTTATTCACTTGTTTGATAGTTATTTGTTTGAGAGCGCCCACTCGAGGAGTCACGATTACTGGTTCGCTTTTATATATTGCCCAGCCGTTTTGTATCGTGACTATCTATTTTGAAATATTTTTACCTACACTTAATTTAAATATTCTCATGACCCAGAACTTTTTGTCTATAACCAATTATTTAGACCAAGTATATGTTGAGAGCTGCCTATAATTATGTTACAAATTTTTTCACGATTCGCTACTCAGTTTTACTAGTACAATGGGACGGTGACATTTTCTGCGTCTATTTAATCATTTTTTGAACGTAGTTAAATATTGGCGTTTGCATATCATTCAATTTACACAGTAAATAACAAAACGAATCTCACGACTATTAAAAATAAGTTACTCAAATTATTAAAACACCGGTGGCAAATTTTAATAGAAATGCATGGCACGAATTTTTCGTCATTTCATTAACTACTACTATTTCGTTTTAACTTTAAACGTGTTAGTATGGATAATTTAATTTCACGTACATTATTTCAGAACATCGATTCTGTTCAAAACCGTCTTTATTATACAAGCCCGATTGTCAGTAAGAATTAACGTAAAAATTTAAAAAAAAACAGAGAAAATATAGTATAGAAAACAGAAATGTTAAAAAAAAAAATGAAATATTCTCTTTAAAACTGACAGTTTTTATATATTTTTATCGGTTAGTAAATTTTTTGTTAATACTTTTTTTTTTAGTTTAATAATGAATTTCCAAAGAAAGGTTGTGGGAGCTGAACTACCATTTTTACTCCAATAAATGGTTTCATTTTATTAATATGCTGCCTCATATTGTTGATTCCTTAAAATTTCCGTACATACCACATAGTTCGAAACAGATACTTGTAGCATCGTTGGTGCATGAGCTACTAGCAAATGTACTAACAAGATTTATTTCGAAGAGAGTGTGAAAATAAAAGAATTATACAAACGTACCGTACAATATTTCAAAGAATTTCATTGGTTGATTTTATATTTTATCTTCAAGGTATTAGTGAAATGAAAGTATTTTTATTCTATTTTCTCACAAACACTTTCAAGTATAGAAGGACAAATTAAGAATGTATCTGCGTCCAAACCCCATTTTATTACAAGCCGTCTTGTAATTTTCATTGACACAAATAAACAAAACATATTTAGACAATTGAGTGTATTGGTGCTATGAAAATCCATACCAAAAAAATTTATAATTTTCTCATTCCTACCACCACTATTTAACATTTTTATCTCTAAGTTACGCACATTATTTAATGTGTATGGATAATTGAGAATGTTTTCGTCTCTTTTTTTGTTATTTGTGTTTTTTGTATAGGAAAGAGATAACATCAATTTTACCATTTAAATTTTTTTTGTTTTTGACAATTTTTACATTTTTTTGTTTTATAGTATGGAAATGTTTATTTTATTTTACACTCTATTCTAAATCATATATCGACACATTTTTTATTTACAATACATTTTGATGAATACGGCTTGTAGTAAAGAGGGTTTTGTTCTGTACTAAAAAACGTGAGTGCGTGTAAAATAACCGGAAGATAGAGTTTTGGTAAATGTATACGTATAGGTGCGCCTGCGCATTTTATTATTCGTCATATTTTATATTTGTCACATGATATTTTGATGGTCAGTTGATCATCGCCATATTGTATTCTATTCAATTTTAAAACGTTTGTGATTTGTCGTGTGATTTCTAAAAGTATTTTAATTTAAATAAAAGTGACAAAGTAATTAATATAACTTTATTAATTTAAATAAGTGTGAGCTCTTATTATTTAGTGTTCTAATTTATTTTGAAAATATTTATTTTTTTTAGTTTAAAATAGTTTGTATTTGGGGTTTTTATTTATATTAATTGATTTATTTGTAATGCATATTTGATATTTATTAGATATATAATTATTTGTTTAATTAATAGGGCAATTTTCAATTAGTTTTGCCTATTAACACCAAAGAATAAATGTCAACAAAATGTAATATAAAGCTTATTTTGTAAATTTTCCATACGAATATGACATTTCTCGTATTGTTTATTCCTTGGTGTTAATACGAATAATTATTATTAATAATTAATTAATAATAATTATTAATAAATATCATAATTATTTTCAAAATAAATTAGAACACTAAATAATAAGAGCTCACACTTAATTCAATTAATAAAGTTATTTTAATCTCTTTGTCACTTTTATTAAAATATTTCTAGAAATCACATGAGAAATCACAAACGTTTTAAAATTAAATACAATACAATATGGCAATGATCAACTTACCATCACAATATCAAGTGAGAAATAACAAATATGACGAATTGCAAGAGTGTACAAAAATAAATTAACCGATTCAATCATGTTTGAACCGCTTCGTCAATTTTAAGGTGCTTAAGTCTGTAAAACAAAAGTGCGAGTTGTCGTATACTATGCCAAATATATTTTTAATACTATCATATATATGTATATTAAACTCCATATACGTATATGAAAACTCACGTTTTTTATTCACGTTTTGCAAGAAATTTGGTACAGAATCGACGTTCAGCTGTAACAAATTGCAACTATATATAAAGGTTGTTATATTGTTTAAAGACATTAATATGCATTTCATATACATAATAATTGCATTACTTTTAGTTCGGTGTTCACTACAAATTGAAATAAAAAGTCAGAATCGAGTGAATATTTATAATGGTAAATCCCCATACGAAGTAGGTTTACGGATAAAATGGAAGTACACAAAAATTTTGTGCGGTGGTTCTTTAATTAAACCTAATTTTGTGTTAACGGCGGAACGTTGTTTCCCAGAGTAAGTAAAACCTTTAAGATATTTACTGATTAATGCCTGTTCTAATTGAAGCCCAATTTTTAGTGATTTAGGTGACATTGTAACGTTTAGAATCTATATTGGTACAAAGCTATTACATCGCAAGGACCGCAAATCAGTTCGGGCAGAGGCTAAACAGGTTGTACTGCATAAAGAGTTTGATAGTTATTGGAAATACAACGACATTGCTGTCATAGAGTTACGTAAACCGGTTAAATTAAGTCATAAAATAGCAGTTGTACAGTTATCAACGATAGGTGATGCCAATTGGTTAGTGGGTAAAATTGGAATCGTGACTGCTTTGGGCCGTACAGTGGAAGTAGATAAGCCAATTAAACGCTTAAGAAAGGTAAAAGTTCGTATTGTTACTTTGCGTCGTTTTCTTGACTTAAACATAACAGATGCAGTTCGAATACTAGGAGTCAGTGACTCAGAATTTGGAAAGCCTTGTATAGGAATTATGGGTAGTGCACTAATGCTGAAAGATACGAATATACAAATTGGGATTGTTTCAATGAGTGGTTCCCAAAGTTTTCCCAGCAGTAATGCTTTTATTTATACCAATGTTGGGTCATATTTGGACTGGATATATAGAGTGATTAACTAAAATATGAAACAAGTTATAAGTTAAGTATTTTACTTATGTTATTAACAGTACTTGAAGTAAAAGTTGAAAGTGACTTTGTAAAATATTAATAGAATACAAAAATAGCGCATATACGAAATAATATTAATTATTATCTGAAATATTGAACATAATCATTAGCTTCAAGTAATAGTCCCAGATAGAGTTGATAGAGTCCGAAAATCGGAAATAAAAGAAAAAATGGGTTTAAAAAATATTTTAACTTGACATTGATTCAATTCTTACCTTAAACCATTAAATTTTTTTCAGAAAGTTTTCGCGATCCTTACTTAGTTGTCTTTTTTCATTGACTTTATATTTACGGCCTCCTGCGGTACAGTCCCTTGTTTATAATTCCACAAAAAACAAAACCGACCCAAATTTCTTCTAGTAGGTCAAGAGCTTCTAAGATGTCCTTAGGACTTAGAGCTGGTAATACCCGTTGGATACCAATGAACGATCGACGGCCCCATCGTCGCAGTAGCGTGCATAGTCCACTGATGTGAAGCATAGTCTGATGCTATGTGAGCCGGAGTATTTTCTTATCATCTCTTTCTGCATTGCTAGGACCTACTACTGGATTACGACTCAGGGAGTTAATTTGTCGCATATAATTTCCTGGAAGATATTCCAGTTTTAAATTGATTTCCTGTACCTGAAGTGGCCACTCAGAAACCCTTTTCTCCAAGGCTGATTTGAATGCCTTCGCAAGAACTTACAACTCATAACTACAGTGCTGGTCTTCACATTTTTTTTTTGCTTTAGTAGAATGCAGGATGCAATTTGGAGTTTTCACTAGCCCTATATTAGGATTACCCGAATTGAAATTTTGATATATCCAAATTTTTCCTCATATGGAAGATTTCACGCATCCTCGCTCAATCGTATATCCCAAATATTCTATGTTACTGCTTATGAATTTGTCATTTATTACATTTGAATTGAACACCGTTCTCCTTCGCAACCGCTAACGTTTCCTTTAAATGCAACCAAATGTATACCAAATCTTTAAACATGTCATTTATAAATTGTTGGAATTCAGCAGGTGAGTTGCACAAACCAAAAGGTACTTTAAGTGACCGAAAAAAATAACACAGAAAAACCATTTCTCAAATCTATAGTGTCGTAAATATAGTCACACTTTGTAGCTGATCAATCTATATAGGAAACTTGCCTTTTACAAAAACTTTTTAAACGTTGTATACGATAGTGGGGAAGAGCTAGCAAACAGAGAGCTACTCTCTCGTATAATGGCTTCAATCAATCATACCTTAATTTGCTGACGTACCATATCAGTTTTCAAAGGCAAAAATCTTCTATAGGTGGATCTCATTCGTTGACCTTTTTCTTACATTTCTTCGGAAAATACCGGACCACCATCTTCGTTATATCTCCTCCTTGATATCAGATTCTTTAATGTAAGATATATTAAACGACTCACTCGTGTCAATGGCCAAAACTGTATCCTTAGGCACGAATTTTCTCATTATTATATCACCTGGTGCTAAAATTGAGATCGTTGGTCGTATCAATTCTCGTCATAGAATGACGTCATAAGGAAACAAAACGACATCAACAACATGGAACGCCGTCTCATACTGTTCGCTTTCCATACCAATTATTGATGAAAAACATCCTTTTGATTTTAATGTTGATCCTGATGGTGGTGCGTATCATATCAGCAAATCTTGCGGTGATATAGAACCTAATGCGTAATTTGACCAACAAATGTTAGAAGAAAAGGTATTCGGAATATTTTAATATAAGTTGCAAAGTCGAAAGTTTTTTGCAGTTGCAGATTTTTCCAATAATACCCGAAGAAAGATTTCATTGGCTTCTTTTCAATTTTGAATTGAAAAATAGTTTGTTTATTTTGAAGGGTTCATTTCATTTCGCGTGTGATGACCCAGAAATCATATCTCTTTTTTCGAAAAACATTTGTGTTGTTAAGCTGAATTTCAAAATTTCCTGTGTATAGGTTATAAATATCTTAAATTTATTTTCAAGGTAATCCTGAAAACTTGAACTAAACACGAGTAAGTCATAATGAGCATGATGTATTTTGTCCTTGAAGTTACCCTAAGAAATTATCTATTATACGCTGAAAAGTGCTAGAAGCATTGCGCAAGCCAAAGAGCATTTGAGTGAACTCATAATGTCCAGCTTTGACTAAAAAAACCGTTTTTGGTATGTCTTTATCGTGCAAAATTTTAACTTCAAAGCTGAACCTCATATACAGAGCAAATATCTTTGGAGCAAAACTTTATCGAATGCTTGAGCTAATATCTTGTAAGATACAGAAGCCAATCTTGTTTTTCTGTAGTATATTTTTAAGAATGTCGATTACCATTTTTGCACCGAATCTATAGTATAAGAGTGACTTTCTAAAATCTCGAATTAATTTTATAGAATTAAGGCTCTTTACGCTATTTTTTTGGCTTAATCTCCTTGAACAGTAATTTTTCGCAAAGTTTTGAAATAATACAAAGTAGTAAAATATTAAACTCTATTGTTATACTTTTACGACCGTGATTATCGCAATTATCAAAAGTAAAGAATCTTTTTTTAAAGGTCGTTGACTCCAATAACAAACTGATGTTTCATCAGGTTCTCACAAATTTGTTACAAAATTAGCTAAAAAATGTAATTTAAATCGAATTAGATCGGTTGGTATTTTCATAATATGTAAAAATAATGGGAAACACCACCTCCTGGTTTAAACACTGTAGATTTAACTTCCCTATTAGTCTATATGGTAGTATAAGTGTAAGGCTATTACAAAACGTACTCATTATGTCTATTAAGTGATAATTTAATCAACAAGTTTAGTTTTATTGCAGTTGTGATGGACTGGTGTTGTTGTTTTCTTTGTCATCGTCTATTGGTAATTGAATTATTTTCACTATTGGCCGTGTGAGTTCTCCACGTTGTGATTTGATTGTGACAACACGAACCAAGTTGTCCGATCCCGGATGCAATTGAAGGATACGGCCCACAAGCCAACATGATTGTGGAATGTCGTCATCTCGTACTAACACCAGTTGACCAACTTTAATGTTTTTATACCGTTGCTGCTACTTTGCTCGTTGATTAAGCGTGCTTAGAACCCTTTCACTCTATTCTGAACATTTTGCCACTTTGATAGACGTGATTAATTTATGTGTGACAAGTCTGGCTCAGGAATGGCAGTGATTGGTTCTCCAATTAAAAAATGTGATGGGGTTAACACATCGTAATTTGTAACATCTTCTGAAATTGCGCAGAGCGGTCTCGAGTTCAAAATGCCTTCGATTTGTATTAGTATAGTTTCAGCTTCTTTGTAGGTTAATGATGTTGATCCAACGGACCTCTTTAAATGCTGCTTGACCGATTTGATATTCGATTCCCAAAGCCCACCGAAGTGAGGTGCTTGAGCTGGGTTGAAACTGTATTCAATTCTCTGAGGGGATAAGAATAAATTGTTCAGCTTATTGTGATTTTTAGATTTGAATAACTCGAATAAATCATTAAGCTCTCGTTTGCTGCCCACAAAATTTGACCCGTTGTCACAGTGAATTTTGATTGGATAGCCCCTACGCGATATGAATCTCTTCAATGCAGAGATAAAAGTTGATGTCGTCATGTCAGTCACGAGTTCAATATGTATCGCTTTGACAGACATACACACAAACAAAGCTATCGAAGCTTTTGTTAATTGCGGCTTCCCTGGACCCTTTCTATTTCGAAGGTATAATGGGCCCACGTAGTCAACCCTGACACATAAAAACTCGTTCTGCTGGAAGATTGGCCATCAATTGTTGATTTTTAATCTCTTCTGTTTGAAGCCTAGAACACTTTTTGATACATGATTGCGACATGAATTACGGCACCCGACAATCCAAAAGCGGTGGCGTAACAAGCTTGTGAGTAGAGTTGGTTCGGGATGAAAATTCTTCGTGTGATAATCTGCAATCAGTAGTCTGCTGAATTTATGGTATTTTGGCAGAATTATGGGATATTTCGCATCAAAACTACATATTGATTTCTCAATTCTGCCCCCAACACGGAAGATGTTATCTTCGTCGACAATTGGTGTTAACGAAGCGAGTTTACTGTTTTTATCTAACTCACCACCTTCTTGGATAGCACGTATTTCATTCTGATATATTTGTTGAGCCCATTTAATACATTCCTTTTCTGCATAACAGATTTCTTGCACTTCTAGGGGTGGTACAAGTTCGACGTTTGAATTTACCATCGTCGCTTCTCGTGACGTTGATGAACATTAATTCAACGATATACAACGTGTTTTGTGTACGAATCTGTATACATAACCGGTGATTCGATAAATCTTTGGCAACGATGAGAATTTTTCGAACAATGTAGAACAAAAATGTGTTGTCAACTGAACATGATACACTAGCAGATATTTGTTACGGACTTCAAGCATTGATTCATCAAATTGTGTTGGGATGTGCATTTGACCTGGCCAAAGACTAGAATCCATTGATAGCCAAGATGGCGCTTTGTACTAAATTTCGTGGTTGTTTAAATTTTCTGGACTAACACCTCAAGACAATAAATCAGCCGGATTATGTTTACCAGGAACATGTGCCCATGTGTGTCTTGGAATTATTTCTAGAATGGTCGAAGTGCGATTTCCGATAAAGTTTTTCCACTTCCTGGGGTAATCTGAAAACCAGGCGAGTACAATTTGAGAATCTGTCCATGCGTGCATTGAATGAGTTACAACCGATAAGGTTTTTTGTACATATGCCATCAACTGGCTAAGTAACACAGCAGCACGCAATTCTAAACTGGCGACAGTAACTTGTTGGATTAGTGTAACCTTTGATTTCGCTGTAAGTAGATAAACATAAATTTGACCATCATTATTTTCAATTCGCAGATAGATGACAGCCCCATAGGCTTGCTCCGAGGCATCAGCGAATCCGTGAAATTGTGCGGATTTGATCTGATTGAGTGATGTGTGTAGGTATCGTGGAATCTCGATACGTTCCAAATGATAAAGATTGCTGCGTATTTTTGACCATTGCTCCAAGACATCTCGTGGTAATCGTTCGTCCCAGTCAACTTTGCGAAGCCACAGTGTCTGAAATAATAGCTTCATTGTAATGATGACCGGACCCAGCCAACCTAAAGGATCAAATATACGTGAGATTTCGGATAATAAATCTCTTTTTGTTAAAGTTTCTTTATTTGATAATGAAACTTTGAATAGAAAGCAATCCTTTTTTGGATTCCAGGATATTCCCAATGTTTTAACGGTCGATTGCCCATCCACGTCCATATTAGCCACTTCACGATCAACCTTAGGTATTATTCTTAAGAAACGTTGATCGTTTGACATCCATTTACGCATTTTGAACCCAGTTTTGATCTAAGGAAATCGCTTCTTGGACAGAGTTGCAACCGGTGAGCATATCGTCCACATAGAAGTGTTGGGTTAGGCATCGTGCTGCGTTAGGATGACTTTCGTGATAATCACTAGATAGTTAATGCAACGTTCGAATGGCCAAGAACGGGGCACTAGACAGGCCGTACGTTACGGTATTTAACTGGAATTGCTGTATTTGTTGATCTCCTGGCTTCGGATGCCACAAAATTCGTTGATAGCATCTGTCATCTGGATGTACGATGACCTGTCTACATTTTCTCGATGTCACCACATATGGCTATTGGGTGTTCACGAAATCGAAGCAGAAGTGTAGTAAGATCGGTTTAAATGGTTGGCCCAACATAGAGAACATCATTTAGTGATAACCCTGATGTGCTTTTACACGAACCATCAAAGACAACGCGTAATTTCGTCGTGCTGCTTTGTTCTTTTATCACGCAGTGATGAGGTAAATGATAGTTCTTTTCATCAGTATTTGTCACCGACTCCATGTGACCCAATTGTTTGTATTCATTCATGAATGAGGAATATGCTTTTGCGACATCAATATTATGATTAAGCTTGCGATCAAGTGTCATTAGTCTTCTCGCTGCAGCCTGGTAAGTTGATCCTAATTCATGAACTGTTTGCTTGAACGGAAGTCTGACTATCAACCTTCTCGATCTTGATTGGTGGTTTGTACGTAGTGGTCTTCACAGTACTGTTCTTCCAACGTAAACTTGGGTTTGAATGGTGGGATTTCTTCCATCTGCCAGAATTTTTGAAGCATTTGTAAGTCGGCAACATTATTTGTCGTAGTGATGTGGTGAAAAGTATGTGGTGGTTTTGTTCCTGGACTGAGACAACCACCTAGTATCCAACCAAACTGTGTTGATTGAGCAAATAGATGTTTTTCGATTTTGATTTTTCGTGGCAATAATATTTCCAGAAATACATCATTGCCCAGAATGATGTCAATTGCTGCTGGACAATTATATGCTGGATAGGCAAGTTCCAAAGATTGAATAACAGGCCACTGATGGGCATTGAAATGTTTCGATGGTAATTGTGGTGTTAGCCTCTTTAGGATTACAGCATTGATTGATAAGCTGTAATCTTGATTGAACCGAGATCTTATTGTGAGAACAACCTCGCCTTTAGACGCTTCGACTTTACTGTGACATATTCCACTAACTGTAATAGCAGAGTGTTTTCTACGTAACCCGACTCTTTGAACACAATTTTAGGCTATGAGTGTCGATTGTGAGCCGGAATCCAAAAGTGCTCTGCATGCATGAGATTTCCCGTAATTGTCCACAATGAAAAATACAAGTGTGGATAGCCGAATTTTGCTTGGATCGAACTCGTGCGAATCTGAAATTCTAGTAAAACTGTGAGTAAACAGATTTTGCGAATGTTTTATATTACTATTATTAAATGTTGATGGTTGCTTCATTGTTCGTATTGGCTGCTGCCGAATCATGTTCACCTGTTGATGATAACAACTTTGTAGCGTATGTTTGACTATTATTACCCTTTTTGTTAAAGGAGTAATTTTTCTTTTGTTTGGTATCGAACTCATGAATCAATGTGTGATGCTTTTGATTGCAACGGAAGCACCAATTTGTGTTCTGACAACTTTGAACATTATGATTATCACCTAGACAATTCTCGCACAACTTCTTCATTCCATGAATTGCTTTCGAGAATCAATTTTCATTTTCTTGAATTCGAAACATTTATATCAAGGATGATTGAAATTACATAAATCACATTTATTTGAAGTATTTATTTCTTGATTCGTATGGAGTTGGCCAGTTCGTTTGATTGATTTTACGTTATTGTTTCGATTTGTTATAGATGATGTTGAAATGCAGGCATCGAAAGCATCACATCTTTCGGTGAAAAATTCAATCAATGCATCGATCGTAGGATCATCGCCATGGATCTCTTTCCTCTACTTCTAGTGCTGTTAAACCACGAACACATTCATCAGCATTATCACAGATCACGCGCAATTGTTTGTAGGAACCTTATTGCATTGCAGCTTGATTCATGAATAACTCAATATATGCTTTAACTGTATATTTCATTTTGTCGAATCTTTTTGTCAGCTTATTCCAAGCCGTCAAATAATTAGCGTCAGTTAGAGAAAAATGGCGAATAACGGATGCGGCTTCACCATTAAGAAGGCTTTTCAAATATTGGAATTTATGACTATTTGGTAATTGATCATTTTTGTGAATGGTGGTCGAAAATTGATCGTGAAACGAAGGCCATTTAGCGTAATCACCAGAAAAACTTTCTATCGTGACACGTGGTAACCTGATTTCGGATGCATGATGTGTTGAACGGTCAAAAGAAAGTTCAAAGGCTGAACGATTAAAAACACCGACATTTACATTCTTTTCACGTGGTACCAAACTAGACGATCGATTCTTCATCAAACGTTTCAACAATGACTTTGTTTCAAAAAACTGATTCTCAAAGTCTTTAGTCACAGAACTATTTGAGTCTTTTCCGTCGAGAACTTTGATAGCATCATCACATTCGTGAAAGTCAACCTACGCTTCATCTAGAATCTCAATACGAGTTTCAAATTGCTCTATATAAAATGTGTCGTCATGCTCGCGGCTTGTGTCAGCAAAAGCTTTATCAACAAATTCTTTCACGTTGTTAACTGTACCGTAATTCCTTAACGTTTTTCAATCCTTTCCTCGAGATTCATTGTTGGGTGATTAGACGAGTTTATTTAATGAGAATATTCACTAGAATCACTTATCACAGTTTAGTAGCGGGATGTATAAATTCCCGGGTTTCGGCACCAAATGTTTTTTCTAGATTTAAGAAAATTGTTTTGCTTTTTATTAGCTGACAAAATGATGTCTCTCGCTTGCAGGTCTCTCACTGAATAGACCGATTAATATTTATTTTTTAATTACGCTTGACAAATAAGTGGTAGTATAAGTGGTAGGCTATTACAAAACGAACTCATTATGTCTAGTACAATTATTTTTGATATACAAAAAAACATATAAACAAAATGTCAATAACAACACAGATGTGGCAACAACAACCACCTCCCGATTCAAAGACTGTGATTCAACTTCCCCATTTGTCTCGATTTTTAAAAGTGGAAGTTAGACAAGTACTTCACAAAGAGGTCAGAGCTTAGACGATGTGTTCAGACAAAGTAAATGAGCTTAACACTAGAAACGAGATCAATGTTAAAGTAAATAAACTGAAGAATAGTTAAATGAGTCTCGATGAGATTTTAAGGACGTGTCTATATATGGCCACTTCATCGACTGTATTACAGGACAGTGTTAGTAATTATGTTTAAACTATGTATAGGTAATCCTTCTTAATATTTAATAGTTGACCTTAAACAACCGCACCATGTCTTAAACTTTGACGATGAGGCGACCTTTTTTATCCATGTACTCCTTTTTTGGCGTTCCAATTTAAAGATGTTCCAATGAACATGTAAATGTTTGTTTAAATTAAGTTTACCTACATATGATGTCGCATACATTAAAAAGTTGTTAAACTTTATTAAAAGCTTCATGTTTACAAAACAAACTATACATACCATACCGCATAAATTGTATTCGAATTGAAAAAATGCATTCACCAATCATATGACTTCGTTTTGATGAAATAAAATATAACCATAAAATCATTAAAAAGTTCATCGATAAATTTTTTATTTTTTTAAAGTTGGTATAAAAAATTTTTTATTGATAAAAAGTCTTATAAAAATTAAATTTATAACTTTGTGCTTATACAAAAGCGATAAAATTTCGTCTAAAATAATAAAACCATCTCATTTTTTATTTAAAACTTAAACAGTCAATGTGAATCAGTACGTATATGACCTATTGTTCTACGTTATACGAGTTGTTCCTGTATTTATAAATATATAACCATTTTTTGTGTAAATAACTTGTTGAAAACTATTCAAGTCGAAAAATCAAGAATTTTTTTTTTCAATATTGAGTACACCCAACCATTTTCCAACGAAGTTTAACATTGTTCTTATTATTTTAGTTATTCAAAATACTTTATAAATTTTTTGTTGTTGTAGTTGTAATTTTTTATATTTTTATAAAAGTTAAAAACAAATCAAGGATATAATTAATTTGGTTTTCATTCTATCGCTTCTTTAAATGATATTATCTAATATTATGTAAATTAAAATGGCAGAAATCTGGGGGCTTCAATGTTTATCGAACCAATTAATCCAATGAAATAACTTTTAAAAGATTTTGTGATTGAAAATTAAAGATTAGTAAAATAATTTTGGAACATTGTATAGTTTATCAACAAAATACGGTGTTTTTAAAACTTGTATAACAGTCGCAAAAATCGAAAGACATTATTTTTAGAATACAATAAAATAGCCGTGACACTGAGATTTTTACAAGACCTTTCAAAACCATAATTTGTCTATTGGTAACCATCAATTAACGACCGGTGACTATCACCTACAAATTTTTCAATAACAACAACAATTGCATAGAAATAAAAAGAAAACCAATTTAGCTAAACTGAAAAAAAAAATTTAATTCACGTAAATTTTTTACGAAAATTTTCTATTCATATATTTATAAAAACTAAACTTTAAGCTATTGCTTTCGTAAATTTCAATTTTCTAAATTCACAAAAAAAAAATTTTCCAATGCAATACTCTTCATGCATACGCATAAAACAAAAACCTAATGAAATGTCAAAAATTTCTTATTCATTTAATGATTTTTTATTTTTTTTTATTTTGATTGATTTTAAATGTACTGCCAAGCATTAAGCAGGATATCCAGGAAAGCGCCGGGCCCACAGTGCACCCGTTTTTACATATACTTGAAAGGATATGGAAGGATACTAGTTAAATTATTGAGATCGACCCGGTTACAGACACCTTGGCGGCAAATAGTTAGTAAATTTTTGTGGGTTAGGGAACGGTAGCCAATATTCAAACTACTGTTAGTGTAAGACAATCACATTGTTGTACTGCTCTGCATTCTGCCATCTTTTATCAGCAACTCCAGTATGCCGCCATTCATCTGTAATCTGCAATGGTACCCTGAAAACAGAATCTATTAATTAACTAATTGCTCTTAATCGTAGGGTGCAATAAATTGATTTAATTTCCATGTGCTATTATAAATTAATTAATTTAATTTATAATATTATAATAAATATAATAATTTAATTTCTGCAAGCTGTAGGCTGAAATAAACTGGATTAGTTTTCTCCTGAAAGTACAAACTTATTAATTTGTTCTATAACAATATATTAATATAAGAATATCAAAAATTAAAATTTAAGAAATATACTAATAAGTTCATTAAATGGAGTTGTTGGATTGTTGTATTTTATACAACAATCCAACAACTCCATTTAACGAACCCATTACTCTTAACTGTACCCTGTAATAAAAAGCATTAGTTTTCGACGGCAATTTACAAATTGAATATTTCAACTCAATGCTGCTAAAATTTATTAAGTAAGCTCCTATTTATATTCACTTAAATAGAAATATTATTACCGAAATTAATTTAAATTAAATTTTAATAAAACAATTGAACGTTCGAATTCGATCAAATTAATTGTTTTATAACAAATACCATCAGTATAATAAGCAAATTCTGACATGTTAAAAAATTGTTTGCTGAAATAAAGTATTTTAATACTATATATCTGTGACTATAATTTTAAGTTGTTAACGGTATAATTTAGGAAAGTTAAAAATTGGCCGCCGAACAGTTGGTGCAGTGGTTAAGGCTAACTTTGTTTGAGTCGGGAGATTCCGGGTTCGAATCCAAACAGGAAGAAAAGTAATAGAGCTCTTTCATCTCTTGTTTGCGATCGGTGATTACAAAAAACACATATATGACTCTCCATTAGAGGGCAGAATCTATGGGCCAAAACCTTCAAACAGTTGGCATAGATTGGCTGGAACAATGCAATATGTGCATATGGATGATATGCAAAGTAAACCTGAATTCATACAACTTCGATTTGGCAGGTGAAGGCATAAAGTATAGTACAATAAGTTAGCCGCAAAAAAGTTGGAAGAGATTTGGACTCAGAAAGATTACATGAATTAAAATATAAAAAAATTAAAATATTGGCCGATAAAGTTATATCACAGAAAAGTTCCACTTGAAATTTAAAATGTAATATCATCTCTTAAATCGATCTGATTACTAATTTAATCGTCAAACAAGAGAGAAGCGAATGTTTATTGTTTAAAATAGCCATTAGGAATAGTTCCAATTTATTGCAGATTCAGTATAAGGCCAGAAATGCCTTAACTGCTTCATTTAATTTATTATATTTTTAGGTTAAACTTACAAATCGTAAGTTTAACCTAAACTTACAAATTGATTTGTTAAAGTTACAAATCGTGTATCTCTTTAGAAGAAAGCTACGGAAAATATTATTTTTTATTCGACACCCCAATAAACAAAGTTTTGTAACATAACAATGATAATTCGGCACAGCGGAAGAGGCGAAGTAATGGCTTAAGAGTATTTTAGCTATAATGGCATAGAAGATCTCACGATGCTGCACGGAAAAGTTGCTTCAAGCACATATTTGGAGGCCCTTAATGAATATGCAGTAGTTTCCGGATGTTAAATGATAAGAACTCCAATCCATAAAAGTAAATTTATAACTATGTTTCTTAAAAATGTGGGTTAACAAATTATAGACTAGCCACCACAAATCGCCAAACTTAATCCTATGGAGAATCTGTTTCGTACCAATCTATGGTATTAAGATTATATTAGCCTTGGTATGAAATTGAAGGTAATATTTTGATTGATGGCTATAGGTATGCCAAATTCACTAATAAAAATTCCTCGGCTTCGATTTGATTTAATTTTTATTAATTACGACTTCACGGTATGATGGTTGAATTAAGAAGAGATATTATTTTTATTTTTACTACTTATGAAAATGTAAATTATAAAAGGTATAAATTACTTTGCGTAATGTAGATAGATGGCTATTGAAATAGCCATCTATCAACAAATAGATTCGTACATAAATTTGACGATGGATGTCTACGTTGTTGCAATAGAGAATGAAATTTACATCTTATTAGTACATCGATGGTGTCTACAACAGAATCTATGACATTACATTAAACAAAAATAACAACTATTGAAAAAACGCACAATGCAAATGTTTGACGAAATAAAACTCATTTGGGATAAAATCCTTAATCAAATTATAAAAACCTGATCCAATCCATGCAGTATTATCTTTAAGTAGTTGTTAATAACAACTGTGGCATTACCTTCTACTGAGTTTACGGGAAAAAGTGAATAAATTTAGATTAGTTTTGTAATTTTTAATCAACTTTATCATGAGGTACAAATATTTTTGTTCCAAAACCACAAGACACAAATATCCGTTCATTCGTTCGTTCTCCGACTCCACCTACACGAACTATAAAGACTCCTTATCCTCCGTCCCACCAAATGAAAAATCAACAACTAACCATGACTATACAAAAAAAATTGCCCCTATAGTTGTTTTATCAAGCTCATATCCCTAATAACAACTTCCGCAGATCAAACCACGCCATCTCTACACGATACAAATAATTCCGACCACGACTGTATATGTGTTACCATATAAGATTTTTTTTTCTTTTTTTAACAATAAAATTAACGTTTTTCGACAAATAAAAAAAATATTATTAAACATTTTTTTTTGCAGTTTTATCAAAATAAAATCAAAATAATAAAAACAAAAACCCCAACAAATATATAATGAAATATGAATTACATGCAAGAAGGTCAGAGAATTAAATAAAATTTTCTCTTCTGATGAGATGTATGTACAATTCTCAACAATACAAATAATACTATCATATACTAATAGAATTTATACAGTAAATCAAAAACGGGATATATTTATATAGATATTTTTAATTTTTATTTATTTTCTCTCTTTCGTTCTGTATCGTTTTCCGTTTTTTCAGAGAAATTACTATTATAACTATTTATTTAAGATAAAAAAAATTCACCAACGGTACTTATGTATCTACACCAATTTACTTAAAAATAAAAATTAAAAATTCACATTAAAAATGATGCACTGATAGAAAACGACAGAGTACAAGATCCACTTTAGCACTTCAAAAACACACATGCACAAAGCTACTCAAACTAAAACAAAAAAAACACAAACAACACAACAAAAACAAAAGAAATATAAATAAAAAATTAATTTTAAAATTGAGGAGATCGGAAAAAACAAGTCCGATCAACGATCATCGATCGACATATTCATTTATTGCACCGTGCAAATAAATCAATGCGAAAATATTAGAGACTTCATAGTAGTGCCATCTTATATAAAATCCGACAAACTATATTTTCCATGATTTTTTCACGTCGAGCTGCGTACCGGTAAACGAAATTGTCTGCGAAAATTTTAAATCTCGCTCTTAACCACCCAAACTGTATGTCAAATTAACAATCAATTTGAATTAATTAATTTTTTAAAAATTTACTTTTGGAAACCGAGATAACTACTGAAACTCTTGTTATTTCGATGAAATTGATTCTTTGGAGATTCTTTCAGAAATTCACTAGTTAAAAAACAAACATTCTAAAAGATTGACTGGAGTTTATAATGCAATCGTGAAAAATTGTGAAATGAATAATTACCGACCTATCTCTCTTTTGAGTACTTTTTATAAAATATTTGAGAAACTAATAAAACGTTGATTGATCTCATACCTTAATAAAATAAAATTTTTTAGTGACCATCAATTTGGATTTATAGCTGGAAAATCTACAGAAGAAGCTCTCTTAATTTTGTTAAGTAATTTTTATTGTGCCACTAATAACTCTCAGAAATGCTCAGCAGTATTAATGGATATTTCTAAAGCATCTGATACTGTTAACCACGACATACTAATCAAAAAATTGTCAAGTGTTGGTGTTAGAAGCAAAATATTAGATTAGTTCATAAGTTACCTTCGTGTGCATAGTCAAATTGTAAAAATTAATAATGGTTTTCCAGGTGCGATCCATGCTTTGGGCAATGTTTTGATCTGCCGTGCGTAAATGAGTTTAGATACCTAGGTGTAACAATTGACGCACAGCTGAATTGGACCTCGCACCTAACAAATATCAGGACAATTGTCATTATTGCAGTGCATAAATTTTATAATCTTCCTTTGTGCCCTTCTTATATATTAAGAAGGTTATATCATGCACTTGTTGAATCAATTATAATTTAAGGTATCACAAGTTGGGTTAGAATTTATTTTGCTAACATTGCCGATCTGTTTATAGCTCAAAGGAGAATTATTAAATTAATTTATGCCCGAGAACTACACCCTCAATTCTGCTTTTTCGCGAGTTTTTTGTTCGTAGCAATAGTTATCATAGTCGAATATATTATGTGTAGGGTTTATGCGGCGGTATTTACCGGTTTGAAAAATTAGGTAAAAAAACTCCGTTTTATTACTTTTTTTTACCGAACAATACATTTTAGGATTTACAAATATCTGAAATAAAATAATTAAAGTAAATCAAACGCCTCTAAATACAAAATATTAAAAAAAATAAAAATAAAAAAAAACTTTACGACACGCGAAAGTTTTCCTTACAAAATCTGTGCAATATGTTCTTTGGGTGCTGATATAAATTTGTTTTTCGTCGCACGATAAGTTTGTGCATTGGGGCATTTTTGTTTTTGATGTACTGTCAAAACTATTTTGTTGTTCTGTGATGCGTTGTATCGTTCGTGTGTTTCTTTGTTGTGTAAGTTTCCTCAACTCATCATAAATTAGTTATGCTTAGTAAAACGTTTATTTAAATTGCATGGTTTCATAAATATTTAGATTTAAACTACAGAATTTGCTAACTTGTTAACATCAAAAAATCTGATGCTTGGAATTTCTTTGAAAAATCTAACGCTGAAGAAGCAAAATGTAAAGAATATTAAAAAAAAATTAAAACAAGAGGATCTTCAAAAAGTGGTCTGATTTCTCATCTTAAAAATCTACATGGAATTAATTTGATGAAAAATAAAGCTGATGAAAATGATAGCTTTGATACTGGGCCTAACACGTCAAAAAAAATATTAAAAGCCAAACTGTTATTTTAAATTATGTCAAAAGGCAGAGTTTAGATGAAATTGTAGCTAGATTAGCTGCCAAAGATGATTTTTCAATAAATGCCATTACAAATAAAAAAAAATTTTAATATAAATCTACATGACAGGAAAGGTGAACATCAAAATTTAGGTTTGGTCCTGATTAAGGGATCTTGTGATTCAATAACTACATTAGCCATTGTCAAGGATCATTAAAAGAATTTGGGCTTAATTTTGAGTGTGGTGTAATAGCAACAACAAACGATGGTGCCGCAGTTATGGTTAAGTTTGGTAGAATTTCTCCAACTAAACTTCAACTTTGCCTTAACCATGCCATTCATTTAGCAGTCATTGACGTTTTATATAAAAAAAGGGAAACTTCAGAATCTGAATAACAACAAAGTAAATGTGATAGCAGTATTGACGAAGATGGAGATGCTACTGACGAGGATCTTGAGAATTTGAATTTAAGCGTAGTCGAATACGAGGAAAATAATTTAAAACCATCAATTTATATATACGATGTTCTTAAAAATAGTCGAAAATTAGTGAATTTTTTTCGAAAATCGCCAGTTCGAAACAGTATTTTACAAAAATACGTACTGGAGCAAGAAGGAAAAGAATTAAATTAAATTTTAGATTGTAAAGCGAGATGGAATCCACTCGAGCAAATGATCACTAGAATTATTGTTGAATTGCTGTATTAAACAAGCTTTATTTGATTTAGATGCTTTATATCTTTGGAACGAAGAACACACAACTATTTTGCAAGAAATTACGGAAATTTTCAAGCCAATTATGCTGACAGTAGAAGCCTTAAGTAACAAAAATGCCAATATTATATCTGGAAAAGCAGCTATTCTATTTTTATTTAATGTTCTTTTTGACCTTCAATCAGAAATAAGCCATGGTATGCTAAGACAACTAAAAAA
This sequence comes from Tipula confusa, assembly GCA_963556175.1. Lineage (NCBI taxonomy): Eukaryota > Metazoa > Arthropoda > Insecta > Diptera > Tipulidae > Tipula > Tipula confusa. The sequence goes on from OY744476.1 coordinate 72,724,310, forward strand.
ACGTTTAGGTGATAAAACTTAACTTCTTTAGCAAAATATCTTCGAAATCCAGCTTCCGTCAAAAGACCAGATATGCAGTACAATTTTTTCAACTTCCTACCCCACTCTGGGATCATAAATTTCGCAAAAACTCTTGCACAAAGAATATTTCCGAATATATTTCAGGATGAGCAGAAAAAGCAGGAGACTAATAACAGCAGTTTAATTTCTATCCCAATACCATTAGATCTGTAGCTAAATAAAGTAATTGCGGAATCAACAAAAGAAGCTGAACCGGTCAAAAACTTTTCTAAAAAAAATGTACAGTAAGAATTTAATGTATTTGAGGCTACTGGTGAGCTGACTAAAAATATGGAATTAATTGTGGATGTTTTTAAAACAGTTAAACCGACTTCTACCGAAAGTGAGAGGACGTTTTCCGTTGCCAGCATTTTTGCAACCAAGCAGACTCAGTGACAAATTACTAAATTCTTTAGTGTTCCTAAAATCCGGTTATTTCCTGAAAATTGTAACCACTTTTCGAATCTTCTGAATAGTATCATTTATATCGGGATTGATTATCAAACCTTTTGGAGAACTTAAATTTACCCAAAAATTATCTTCCTGTTCATCTTCGTTTGAGTTACGATTTATTTAAAATCGAGAACCTCTCGTTAGAGCATATTAAAATTAATATCCTTTCAATGTGCTTGTTATCTTCTTAAATCTGCATGGTACCGAGCAATTGGCGCAATGGTTAAAGCTGCGGTGTTTGGGACGGGAGGTACCGGGTTCGAATCCCAATAGGGGAGGGTTGCAAAAGGGATTTGTCATCACCTGATTACGATCGGTGATGACGATAAACACAACTATGACCCCCTGTTAGAGTGCAGAATCCATAGGCCGAACCATCGTCCATGCCAGTACAGGTTGGCTGGAGCAATGCAATGCGCAGATGGATTTAAATCGAACCTGTATTCGTGCGTCCTCGATTTAGCTGGTGACGGCGTAAGGTAGGACGTTTAAAATTAACCGCGAAAGAGTTGGGAGAGCTTCGGCCCCAGGAAAGATTGCAGGGTTTAGAAACAAAAAAAAATCTGCATGGTTTGGTCTAACGAAAATAATTCATAATAATTTTTTAACTATTTTAGGCCAAATTATTTAATTTCAATCCTTATTCAAGGTATCTAATATAGAATAATAATCAATTTGTACAGGTTGTGGCCGGTTCATACCAATAATTCGGTTTAAACAGATTCTATCTATAGCTTGCTCATTTGACTGTTATATTCAATTCAAATAGACGCCAAGGTTTTCTCATCTAATAGTAGTATCCACTCGTATTTCATTTATTCATTATTGACTTCGTTAACATCATGAAATGCATGAATGACTCGTCACTTAAATCTGTTCAGGCTCACATCACAATTATAAGGAACTAAACGTTGCTACAGAATTGTATAAATACGTAATAAAGTAATATGCCGGGTTCCAAAAAGTGATGATTTTATATTTAATGCGACACTCTGTCATCTGCGTTAAATTTTACCAAGCGGATCCTTTCTTCTAAGGCGGACTATTTAATTCACTATGGTTGACCCAACGTTGCAGTCACGACCCTAAAAACGTTTTTGATGAAAAATTTGACACAAAATCTTATTTGAGGTGATCCAATATCTAAACAATGCCAAAAATACAGCCACGATAAGAGTTCTTTGATTCGCCTTTTCTTATTAGTCTTTCCACAAGAGTACCCACGCATGGTCATAATTTATTATTTATTTTTACAGTTTACCTACATCTAACTGTGTTTTTGTCCAGTTAGTATTTTGCAAGTAGCAAAGTAGCGACCAATCAAAAAATTATCACTGAAACAACATGAGTTAGCACACACATGTGTGATTCTGTGTGATTGTGTTTAACCCACATTTCACACTCAAAGATTAGATTAACCACACTCAAAGAGGTCGATAACAGAAGTCTTGTTTATCACGTTTCATGTTTTATCCGTTAGTACAAACAGCAAAGGTTTCGTTGAATTGTCGTATTTATCAGAAAATAATGTAGTCGATAATGAAGCACAAAAATTCTAGTAATATTACCTCCTAAATATAGCCTGACAAAGGTAATTTGAAAATAACTGCACAGGAAGCATTGTTATACTATTCGTTTAGGATCAGCTCGAAGAACCAGCGCTCTAATCGAGCCAGCGCTCTTGCTTATAACTTTAACTTCATGAATGATATCAGTATTTTTAATCAAAATCCTGATCTCGTGGTTGAAAATAACTCTGTAAATATCTTCATCATGGCGTTTGGTGCCATATATCATTGATATGACTGATCTCCTGAATGTTTGTCATCAGCTTTCTTTTTTACTCATCCATCAAGGTGCAACCCTCACATAATTAAAAGGTAACGGATCTGCTTCAAACCTTATACAACTTCAGTTTGTTGGTATTTGCAAGGTTTTTAGACTTAAGCATTGGACATAGGATATAAAAATATTTTTGAAATAAACTCTTTTGATTTCCTCATCCATAATACTCGTATCACATATATTGTCTTCTTACAACAAACGAACAAATTAATGGCAAAGAGCATAACATATCCATCAGGTTTTAGCTTGTCATCACAACACTGTTAATGTAAATGTTGAATGACTCAGTGCTCAAAATACCACTATCGAAGTATCAAAAACTACATCATCTACATTAGTTTAATAACAGGTTTTGGAAGCCACTGGAGTTATTTTCGAAAATCTAGAATTTTAAGGTAGGTAAGTAAGTTAGGTTATTTTTATTCTGTAGTTTTAGGTTTAACACAACTTGAAATTAATAAAGAAATCTTTTATAATAGTTAATAAGGTGTATCGTATTACGGATTTTTCCTGATCCATAGAAATATTTTAGAACTTTCAGTCGTTCGAATAAAGTAGATTTCTAAATCTAGCAAAAGGGATGAGTCTGTTCAATCTTCGATTTATTTTGCGATAAATTGGACAAACTAAGCAGTTAGCCTAGTTCTATTGCATCTATTGTTAAATGACTGTATTCAGTCGGCTACGAAATATGTAGGTACTGCAAAGCTATGATGGTAGTTTCCATATATAGGTCAGGAAAATCACATGGAAATGAATTTTACGTAACAACTACAAAGGGCTGATAGATGAAGATGACAAAACACAATATCAAAATCTTATTAGCAATAGCATTGTAGAAACTAATCACCGATGATGTGAACACTCTTTGGGGGCATTGAAAACCTCAAAAATTTTAATTGGGAAATTAAACCCAAAAATTATTTGTTTGATGAAGAGTGTCGCTTTGCTATCAATCAGCACATGGTTGCCTATAGAAAAGCGCGAATATATTTTAGAATCGCATGCAACACAACATGGTTCTTATTATAAGGACAACTGCCAAACGCAAATGATAAAAAGAAAAAGAGCAATTGTGACATATAGTCAGAAACCTTAAAAGTAAACCAACCCAGTAATGCGCAGTTCTCGTTACTTCTTCAAAAGAGTCATCGGATTGCACCACATATTCAAATCTATAGGTATATTGCCGTTCGAGATCAGGATGGAAACATCTGTTATGACATCGATGCAATACTCGACATCTGGAAGGAGCACTTTTTATTTTTTCAATGTTCAACTTCTGTCAAATTCTGTAGATCAAAATTGTCAAATAAAGACTACATAGATGTGCATAGTGTAAGCAATTGTCGAGGAACTCACTCTATTATTGTGTTCATTATCATTACTGATCGCAATAAATTAATAATGGAAAATCCATTTTACATCACATCCTCGTTTTCGAACCCGATACCCCTCGACCCAAACACAGAACAACAAATATTTTACTATTAACAACTTTTAAATAAATTCACCCCACTATTTAAGAATCATATAATTTTGATCAATTCAATAACACGTGTCTGCATACAAATTGAAAAAAATGGAAAATTACCAAATCTTCGTAACATTACATCTCATTATAATTATACGTAATTCCAATAAATGTATTTATGTTACTTAGCTACGAGAACATATCACATCCCATCGTTCTAATTTGATTACAAAATATAAAAATTTCATTATAGAATAAATTGAAAATAATTTAATTGTACATATCTTAGGCACAATGAACTGGAAACAAAGAAAACAAATACTTTAGCGCTGCTTCTATATTGTGTACTTTGTCTATATACATAACAGAATAAATTTGATAGAATTTTCGTTACACACGTTACACTTTTTGACTGACGCTAATTTGCTTCGACAATCTAACGAATCAAATTCATCTTATATCATACCTTATTTTTTTACTACTTCTAAAATACGTCTTGGTTTAAGGAACACTTAATTATCCTCATCCTCAAATTCCTCAAATTCAATTACCTTAATGATAAGCAAAAGCACAATATTTTAAATAAATTAAAAAATTTTAAATATTTTTTTTTATTTTTTATTCAATGCAATCTGTTTTGGGGCCGAAGCTCTCTCAACTCTTTCGCGATTGACTTAACGTCCTACTTTACGCCATTACTAGCCAAATCGAGGACGCGCCAATTAAGGTTCGCGTTTTTTTATATATCCATCTGCACATTGCATTGCTCCAGCCAGCCTGTACTGGCATGATCGATAGTTCGGCCCATGGATTCTGCACTCCAACAGGGGGTCATAGTTGTGTTCATCGTCATCACCGATCGTAATCAGGTGATGAAAAATCCCTTTTGCAACCATGCCCGTTGGGATTCGAACCCGGTACCTCCCTTCCCAAACACCGAAGCTTTAACCACTGCGCCAATTGCTCGGTAATTTTTAAATAAGCTGAGACCTCTAATGAGCGATTCTTATTGGAAACAAATATTGAAAATCCAACAAAAAGTTGAAAACTGGCTATAGATTCTTATTTTATGCTGGAAGTATAGATGACAAAATTGTTGGTTGATGATTATAAAGGCCAGATTTATTACTCTTTACAGACATGATTTTTATTTTTATAATAGAATAAAAACTACCTGACCTTATTTACCGTTAAAATAACTTATTAACTGGATTAGCCATTTTCTCAAGTAAGCACTGCTACGATGAATTCTTACAAAAATATTACGTCTAAAGTTAACTGTTAGGTTAGTACTTGATTACCTAACGTAAATATCGAAATTAGTTCTATGTTCAAATGTTTTTCTTGAATCTCCTTTTCGTTCCAAATGTCAACGTCACTTTAAACTAGTAGGGTAACAAATAATCATTTTTGCTGTCAAAAGGCGTATTTTACAAGCCAAACTGTATGTCGTCAATTTAAGCTTAAACCCATACTTAAGTTTCTTTTTTGGCAAATCATGTGATATTTTAAAGTGCATATTAAATTACCAAACTTAAGTTAAATACAATCTTAAGACGTTAATTTAGCTTAAATGCAGGTGATATTTTTTTTAAATAGACTACTCTTTGATCTATTTAAGCTTAAACCTTATAAATGAGTTTCTTTTATAACTTAATTGCAAATACTATGAAATATATGTAACCGGCTTAAGTAAAAACAATTTTTAAACGTCCAGTTTAGGTACCAAATTTTTTTAAACTTATACTCAACCCCAAAAATATTTTTAATTATTTAAGTTTAGTTTACATTATGACTTAAGTACAATTCATATGATATTTGGGTTTAAACATGCACATAAAACTAATAGACTTAAATTATTTAAAATCATTTTTAAACATATTACACTCTAAAATTACTTTAAATTATTTAGTCCTACTCCACATAATTACGATTATATTTGATACTTAGGTAGAAGTCATATATGTATAGATAAATCAAAGATGTTATACTAACCGACTTAAGTTTAAAAAAAATCATAGAAAGTTAATCCAGTTTCAGTGCATTGTTGTTTTAATATCACTATTTGAATTATTTGAGGTTACATTACATAATTATGTTTTTGTTATGACTTAAGCTACAATCGTATGATACATAGTACAATAAGCAACTAAACTTAAGTCTAATAAAATGTTGATATGTCCAGCCAGTTTAAGAGTAAGTTTAAGTATATGTACCGAAAGTTTAAGGTATAGGTTAAAGCAAGCATAGTAAACTAACCGATTTAAGTCACAAGTCAACAAAAGTGCATGTGATTTGTTTTAACAAAGTACATTCTAAAATTTGTTGTGTTTAATAGCACATAAACTGGTTTTAAATATGACTTCATTATAAATCATGTGAGGTATAAGACGCCTCAATAATTTAACCAATTTAAGTATAATGCAATTTTAAAAGTCAATGTGGTTTACATGCAGATTATTTTTTTTAACATAGCAGGTACATTTTTTAAATTATTTAAGCTTAAACTACATAACTTTGTTTCTATTCTATTATGACTTATGTGCAAATCAAGTGATATATACGTTAAAAGCATGCCAACCGACTTAAGTATAATACAATTTTAAACCATTAATTTAGTATATTTTTTTAGATATATATTTTACATGTATTTTTTAAGATATAGTATACCTTAAAATTATTTTTAAAAAATAATAAGTCTCAGTAATTTAAGTCTAGTTAAAAGTATCTTACTCGTAGAGTCTAAATAATATAATGATGTTTTTATTATGACATAAGGATAAACTACAAAATTTCATTTAAAGTGCATCCTTTGAATAATTTAAGTTTAAACCCTTAAATTAACTTCCAATTTATGTAACCAATTTAACTGTAAATCTCAAGAACGTCATTCCAGCTTAAGTAACGATTTAACAAAGAATACTCTAAATCTTGCTTATATTATTTATGTTATCTCTACCCAAATACGTTTTTAATGTGACTTAAGTAAGAGTCATGTCATGTATAGGCTAAAGCATAAAGGTTGAATTACAGAGCAGTTAAATTTTTAACTAACTACTTTTTTTAACTATTTAAGCTTGAGTCATATAATGACCATTTTAAATATTATGACTTAAATATAAATCATGTGATGTACTGATTTGTAAGTGTCCAAATTAAACAAACCGACTTAAGTATAATAAAATCTTATAACGTCAATCGAGCTAACGTAAGTTTCATTGATTTTAAAAGAGCAGTTTTCTTTTGTTATATCTTCTTTGAAGGATTTCTCAGCATCAACCTTTTGAACAAGACTAAATCTTTTCAACCACTTAAATGTTTTTCCGATAAATGATTATTTTATAAGGTTTTTTACACAATAAAATGAAATTTTGAGTTGTCCTTAAATGCTATATATATGAGAAAATAAATTTACTAGCTTGGAATTGAAATATAGGATTGCAGTAAAACGCCTCGTGGTGCTTTACTTCACTAGGATAATCAAATAAACAGCCGTATAATCAAATAAACCAGCCCCAAAAACCTTTTATTGACATTAATTTTGCTAGAACTATACATTACAACTAAATTAATAAGGAAAACTGTGGAATGACAAAAATAATAAACTTAGGTTGATTTGGTAATCAAGCGGCAAGTTTTCTTAAGTACTAACTCATACAAGTTAAGCATTACTTAAGTGATCGAATATTTAGTATTTAGTTTTGTTATATATACGTCTGTAAATATTTTAACTATAATGCAAACGCAATTTCTCATGTGTCAATATGACAAAACGTCATACTATAAGCTATAGCCGATTTGGTTTTTACTGAGTATTCAGTCGAATTCTTGTAAAACTTATAAAATTTGGCTAACAGTTCATGTTTAAGCGAGTTGGTACAATAATAATGTAAATCAGTAAAAAACATAAAAAATCGCAAGAGCTTTCCATTTTATGGAGAAAGTGATTTGAGGTGGCCAGGTTTATCGTTCTTAATAGAAACCGGTTGCGTAATAGCTATCGAAGAAATACTACCAAACTTGTTTAGCACTTGAAATCGTTTGCTAAGTATCGAAGGCTAGTTAGAATTTTATTTTTCAAATCAAAGTTTGATGAATTGCCACAATGTCTTAAGTAATCTGTTTGCTTAGTATTTGATTGATTCCAAAATTTAAAACATTAAAATTAGGTCTCTGTTTAACTGATTATAACTTAGTGTTACAATCAAGCATTCATGCTGTAAAAACGTAAATTTAAAAAAATAAATTGTATATCTTTAGTTCAAACTTAAATCACATAAAAAAGTTCATTTTATGACTTAACTACAAATAATGTACTGTATAAATTACAATTTACATAATAATCTTACCGATTTAAGTAACTTTGCACATTTTAAAAGCCATTGGAGTTAAAGTAAAGATAATATTCTTAAATACAGTTCACTTTTTTTGTATTTAACAATTAAACTACATAACTACTTTTCTATTATGACTTAAGTGGAATTCATGTGGTATATGAGTTAAAGCAAGCATAATAAACTAATCGACTAAAGTATAAAATTGAGTATAAATTTTAAAACGTAAATCCAGTTTAAGCCAATTAAGTCACCAACTTAAGTCTAAAAAATTAAAGTTTCTAAAAACCTTTAAAAAAATTTAAAATTTAAAGTTTAAGCAAAGATTTCAGTGCAAATATTTTAAGTGTCTAATACAATTCAAAAAAATTCAATACAGCTTAAGTGCATGTGGTTTGTTTTAATATAGTAAACCAGTTTATAATATGACTTAAGTTCAAGTCATGTGTTGTATAAGTACCTTATAAACTAACCGATTTAAGTCTAATGAAAATTTAAAAAGTTTATGTTTCTTTTAAACAACTCTTTACATTTGTAAAGCTTAAATCTCATACTATGTTTTTATTATGCCTTAAGTGCAAATTATGTGATATATATATATATATATATATATATATATATATATATATATATATATATATATATATATATATATATATATATATATATCACATATATCCAACTTAAGTATAATACAATTTTAAAACGATCAACCTTACTGTATATATACTGTATACTCTAAACTATACTGTATACTCTAAACTATACTCTATACTATACTGTATACTCTAAAATTACTTTTAGCTATTTAAGTCTATAGAGCACATAAATACATTTTTATTATAACTCAAGTGATGTTTCAGTTAAATCGTAGATAATAATTAACCGACTCAAGTTTTATAAAATCATAAAACGTCAGTCCAGTTTTAGTGCAGTTGATTTTTTAATTTTTTAATTATTTAAGTTTAAATAATTTAATCAAATTGTTATTATGACTTAAGTACAAATTATATGATGCACAATGTTTATTTAAATAACCGACTTAAAACGACACTCCAGTGTAAGCGCAAGTTTAAATAGTTTTTAAACTTATTAAAAAGTTTTGTTTATAGATTTAATCAAGCTTAATAAATTAATCGACTTAAGTCTAATAATATTTTAAAAACATCAATACAGTTTCATGGTAGGTAGTTTGTTTTAACATAATGCACTTTAAAATTACTTTAAATAATTTGAGCTTAAACAACATAAACCAGTTTCTAATATGACTTAAGTAAAAATCATGTGAAGTAATAAACTAACCGATTTAATTTTAATAACAATTTAAAAAGTCAAGTGCCTATGGGTATTTTAACCTAGTAAAAATGTCAAGTGCAAATCATGTAAAACAAGCATAATAAACTAATTGGCTTAAGTATAATATAAATGTAAAACATCAATTTAGTTTAAGTGCAAATGTTTTTAAAAGAGAGTAGTAATGTACACTAAAATATTACTTTCAATAAATAATTGAAGTGTAGTCTACATCATTACGTTGCTATTATGACTTAAGTACAAGTCACTTGATTTATAGATTTAAAAGTGATTTTGCATTTACCGCCTTAAGCCTAATACTAGGTCTTGACTTAGTATGTTCTAAATATTTATGTATTTATTATGACGTAAGTAAAAATCATGTGCCACATAGTGCATAATAAAATAATCGACTTAAGTCTAATAAATTAAATTTTGACATTATTTTTTTGAAACAATGTCAAAACAGTTTAAGTGTAAATGATTTTAAATATAGTTTATTTTTCGAATAGTTTAAGTTTCAATTACATTATAGTAATGTTTCTTTTTTATGACTTAATTACAAATGACTTACTGTTTAGGTTAAGTTGGGCATAATAAATTAATCAACTTAACTCTGGTTTAATCTCAAAAAATTTCAATGCAGCTTCAGTGCAGGTGATTTGTTTTATCATTGTGTACTCTAAAATTACTTTGAATTATTTAATACTAGACCAACAAGACACATAAATTTTATTATGACTTAAGTACAAGTCATGTAATTGGTAAAGTCGTTAACTCGTACATCTTAAACTAACCGACTTAAGTCTAATAAAATCTAGAAACGTCAATCCAGTTTAAGCACAGATATGTTTATGCACATATTATATCCTTTAAATTATGCACATATCCTTTATCAAATATTAAACTGGCAATCGAGCTTAAGTGAGGAGATTCATTAAGTTTTCAAAAAGATTTGAAAGAGTAGTTTTCTATTGTTACGCTTATTTACAAGGATTTCCAAGACCAACATTTTAATCATAGATTAACATTTTTAACTGACCAAATTTAGCCAGACCAGTTTTAGCGAAGATGATTTTTTAGCATAGTGCACTCTTTAAATTATTTAAGCTTAAATCACTTAAGTCTTAAGAATTATTTTTAATCGTATTTGAACCAGACTTTGTGGACCAGACCCCAACAATTCAAAGTAATTTTGGAGTCTACTCTAAACATTTAAGTTTTATTATGACTTCAACACATATCATGTGCTGCATAAGACATAATAAAATTACCGACTGAAGCCTAATAAAATTTTAAAACGTTAATCCAATTTAAGTGTACATGATTTTTTAATAAATTACACTCTTTGAATAGTTTAACCTAAAACAACAAAATTATGACTTAAGTATAAGAACTTAGTTATGACTTAATTATGACTTAAGCTCTTATAAAGTCTCAAAAATATTAACACTAAGTGTAAGTGATGCATTTCAACATTGTGCACCCTACAATTAACCGGTTTTTAATATAATCTATAAGTACAAATCATGGAATGTATAAGTCCTTAATAAACTAACCTATTTAAGTTTAATAAAAAATTAAAAAAGTCAATGTAGCTTAAGTGCTAATGTGATTTTTGTACCATTTAGTGTACTCTTAAATTACTTTTAGTAAATAGTTCAAGTCTAGTCCGCATAGTTACGTTTATATTATGACTTAAGTTCAAGTCACAAGATGTAAAGATTTAATCCTGAATATAAAATTAAGCGACTTAAGTGTTAAAAATAATTTTTAAACATATGTGGACCAAAGTAATTTTATAGTCTAGTCTAAATGTTTACTATTTTATTATGACTTAAGTACAAATCATGTGCTGCATAGTACATACTAAATAACCAGCTTAAGTCTAATAAAATTGTAAAATGTCAATCTAGTTTAAGTGTAAATGTTTTTTTAACATGGTACACTCTTCGAAAAATTTCAGTTTAAACTACATAATAATGTTTCTTTTTTTATGACTTTTATACTAAAAATTTAACGTTTTAGTTTTAGCGAGCAGAATAAACTAACCGACTTAAGTCTATTAAAACTTCAAACAACGTCAATTCAGCTAAAGTGCAGGTGATTTGTATTAATACTAAATAAACCAAAATCACTATAAATTATTTAAGGTTTGACCAAATAAATAACTTTTTATTAAGTACAAGTCTGGTGACGTTTAAGTTAAATCGTAAATTTTAACTAACCGAATGAAATCTTTAATCATCAATCCAGTAAGTGCTAATATTTTTTGAATTTGAATGTTTAGGATGCATTATTAAATAATGACTTAAGTACAAATTATGTAACCGACTTAAGTCTAGTAAACAATTAAATTGTCAATCGAGCTTTAAGTAACATTTTTTAAGTTTCCAAACCAATTTGAAAGAGTTGTTTACTATTGTTATAATTTTTCTAAAGGATTTTCCAAGACCAACCTATTAACAAAAATTAACATTTTCAACTGACCAACTAAAGCGGTTTTATAAGATTTTTAATATTTCTGCCAAACTAACAGTTGTAAAGACAATTGTAGACCCACTACCAACTCGTACTGGTCAGAGTGGTAGATGCTCCATGACCAGTAAAATAAACAATTAGTACAACTAATTCAGATAATTGTACCCCAGGTGGTGAACCAGCTAAGCAGCTGGCAAATCCACCCTCTAACGAGGCTGGCTCAACGGATTCTGGGATGAGCCAATCATTGTTTAACAGCCCTCTTAGGCAACTCAATTTGGACAAAAACCCAGGGTGGGTAGATCACCACCACCATTAGCGAACACCTTGGAAAGGGATAACGCAGAACTGCGCAATAAGATTTACGAAATAGAAAAGTTAACATTAAATCTAAACAAAGACCTCGAAAGCTTAATGCGAGAAAACAAGGAGTTAAAAGTTGCTCTAAATGCAGTAATATCTGAGAAAGAAACCTCCAAGCTGCAGGAAAAACACGACTCCAATGATCATATAAAGGTTATATATGAAACAGACGAAGAAGAGCTGAACAGAGAAACGGGATGGATTCTGAACCGTAACAAAAAAAATAAGAAACGCAAGATGAGTAAATCACCACAAGTTTCACCCGAACTGAAACAATCAATTGAGCAGCTTCCAACCGGAAGTAGGAATGTACCACAGGAGGAAAAAGCTCAGGTTTCAGCGGAACAGGAACGATCAAGTAAAGAACTCTCAACCGGAAGGAAGAATATACAACTGGAGAAAAACGTGCCACGGCCACCTTCAGTTATAATATCCAATTGCGATAATTATCAAAGTATTAGAAATATCATGAACAACAATCGGATAGAATTTCAAGCTACAGCTCTAAATAGTGGTGATATCAAAATAAATGTCCCAGACAGTGATAGCTACAGAAAGTTAACAGGAGCTCTTAATGAAAACAAAACAACATGGTATTCTTATGAAGATAAGCTGACTAGACAAACCAAAGTCATTGTTAAGAAACTACACGCTTCATGAAAAACCAGAAGAGATAAAAGACTATCTTTTGGAGAAACAATATAAAATAAAAGAAGTTACACAGTTGCTAAAAAGAGGTGACAAAACACCGCTTCCATTATATATGCTATCTTTTGAAAAACAGAAGACATTAAAAATAATTATGCAATCAGCAAAATACTCCATATGAAAGTTCAAATAGAAGCAGTTAAAAAATCTAAATTGATTCCCCAATGCAAAAAATGCCAAGTCTACGGACACACGCAAAACTTTTGTAATAAAGAGCCTAGATGCGTGAAGTGTATAGGAAAACACCGTACGGCTGAATGTATGAAACAAAAAGACACCCCACCAAAATGTGTCACCTGTGGAGAGGCACATCCAGCCAACTAAAGAGGTTGCATTGTTATAAGAGAGCTGCAAAAAATTCGCAACAAAACAAGGGAAACTTTAGAAAGTACCAGGCAGGAAATCAACTCAGCCTCATCAAGAATATCCACAAAGTCAAGGACACACGAAACATTAAGCAAATTATCAAGAACTAATCCAAATGTAACATTTGCTGATGCACTCACTATTGGAAGCTCGAAAAGGTAACATAGTTCTGCTTCAGTTAATGATTCAAATAATAACCAAACTAATAAAATACTACAAGATATTCTCAATAGACTTACTTCACAAGAAGAAAAGCAAGAAATAGCCCTCATATCAATCATGCAAAGGCTCACTGTACTCAAAAAAAGTCAAACAGTATCAGAGGTAGCCTCTCTTTGGTAATTAACATGACCAATAATTTAAAAATTCTTGCATGGAACTGCAATGGTATATTGCAACGACAATATACTCAGAGTCATATAAAACTCCGTGGCTACGAAGTTCACTCAGCAGTATATCCTAATAATAATGCACGAGAGGGTAGTGTAGTGATTTTAAAAAAGGATATTAAATACGATCTACAACTAAAACTTGAAAGTGATGAAATACAAGCAATTAGCGTTAGCATTAATACCCGCAACCACAAAGTAGTGGTAGCCGCAATATATTGCCCACCTAGATACAGCATCAAAGAGAATGTTTATACATACTTCTTCAAGCAGCTAGGTGAAAAATTCATAATCGAGGGTGACTTCAACGCTAAACATACAGACTGGGGATCAAGACTAACAACACCTAAAGCAAAAGAGCTACATCAAGCAATAATTAAATACAACTGCAACTGGTATTCTACTGGGAAACCAACCTACTGGCCCAGCGACCAAAATAAAACACCTGATCTAATTGACTTTTTTATAACAAGAAAAATCCCGGTTGATTATATACAAGTGCAGGAAGGATTTGACTCCACATCTGACCATTCCTCTATTTTAATGATAATAAGTGATACAATAATTACAAATGACAAGCAGCCAATGTTAACAAATAAATATACTGACTGGAAAAATTTTAGGAATGAACTAAACAATAGAATCATTTTAAACACACAACTTTCATCAGAAGAAACATTAGAACAAGAGGTGGAGAAGCTCGTCAAAGATATACAGCAAGCAGCGTGGAAAAGCACTAATACAACAAACATAAAAATAGCTGGCAAATGCTACCCAATGGAAATTAAATCACTAGTTTTAGAGAAAAGAAGTGCCCGAAGGGAATGGCAACGTACACGAGACCCAGTTGCCAAAAATAGATTAAATAATTTAACACAACGATTACGCAGAGAAATAGGGGAATTTAAAAATAAATCAATAAATTCATACCTACAATCTCTCACCTATGATAAAGATAGTGATTATTCATTGTGGAAAGCAACCAAATATCTGAAAAGGCCAGTTATGCACATACCACCAAAACGAACAAATAGTGGTCGCCTGGCTAAAACCAAAGAAGAAAAAGCAGAATGTTTCGCTGATCATCTCGAGAGTACCTTTCACCCCAATTTAACAACACTTAATCAACAGGATATACTGATTGAAAACCATACAACTATCTTGAGACAGAAAATCCCATTAACCAATGCTAAAGAAGTGAAGCAAGAAATAAAGAATCATTTAGTACTTAAAAAATCACCAGGATATGACTTGATAACTGGAGAGATTCTTAAACAACTTCCTAATAAACCTATTAAAAAAATATCAGACATGATTAATGCTTCCTTCAGACTACGTTATGTTCCTCTATCTTGGAAATTTGCAGAAGTGATAATGATACCTAAACCAGGTAAGCCAGCAAGTGAATTAACCTCGTTCAGGCCAATATCACTTCTTCCCATCATGTCAAAACTGTTTGAAAGACTATTATTAAAACGAATTAAACCAGAAATTATAAAATCAGGAGCTGTTCCATCCCTTCAGTTTGGATTTAGAGAAAAACACTCCACAATCGATCAAGTCCACAGAATAACAGATTTAATAGAAAAATCCTTAGAGGAAAAAAAGATTTGTTCAGCCATATTTCTGGATATAGTACAGGCATTTGACAAAGTTTGGCTGGATGGTATAATATTTAAATTGGAGAAAACTCTGTCATTTGAGTATTGCGAGCTGTTAAAGTCATACCTCAAAAGAAGATACTTTAGAGTAAAACAGGAAGGAACTTACTCCAGCATAAAAGAAGCTAAAGCAGGAGTCCCGCAGGGGAGTGTCTTAGGGCCACTCCTTTTCGTACTGTTTACAAGCGACCTACCACAGACGAGCAATACAGCTACCGCCACGTTTGCCGATGACACTGCAATTCTAGCTGTTGGTGACACAATCGGTGAAGTCTCATTTAAACTACATATAGCCATAAATAATATACAAGATTGGCTAGCTAAGTGGAGAATTAAAGTGAATGAATCAAAGTCTACTCACATTAACTTCACTAATAGGTCAATAGAACCATTATCTGTGACTCTCAATGATATCCCTGTACCACATGCAAATCAAGCAAAATACCATGGTATGAACCTTGATGCAAAGTTAAAGTGGAACATGTGAAAAAGAAAGCAGAAGAGCTTCAGTTAAAATATAGAAAAATGTACTAGTTAATTGGAAGAAACTCTCAGTTATCCATTCATAATAAACTTATGCTTTATAAATAAGTGCTCAAGCCGGTCTGGACTTATGGTATCCAACTATGGGGGTGCACCAAAACCAGCAATCAACAGATAGTTCAACGTTTCCAAAATAAAGTTCTTAGAGGGATTGTAAACGCTCCTTGGTATACTCGTAATAGTGACCTTCATAGAGATCTCGGAATAGACACAGTCGCAAGTGAAATCAAGAAATGTGCTCAAAAACACCAGGAGAGGCTCCATCATCACCCTAATATTGAAGCTGTAAAACTACTTTATCAAGAGGGTATTATAAGAAGACTCAAAAGACTAAAACCTTTTGAGTTACCTGAGTAGTGCGCATAATGCAAAATCAACCAAAGAATACATAGATGTGGCTTTATTATTATATTATTAGAATCAAACGCTGTTAGTCAAAAATGACTAGTTACTTTGTAAAAAATCTTTTTAAAATAAAAAATAAAAAGTTATAAAAAAAAAAAAATTAAGTCAAACTTGTGGTGATCCAAACTAAAGTTTTGTTTTAATATTTTTTAAACTTCAAACCCCCGTTTAGGGTCAATAAGCTAAGTCAAACGTTATGTTATATACTGCACAATAATATTGGTGACCCCAAAATGGAAAGCAAATGTTTAGTGTTAAAGATGCCATTTTTTATTGTAAAAAAGATAACTGTGTTAAACCAAAAAAGTGTTAACAAAATTTGTAATCTTAAGCCACAATTTTGTAATAAACTTGTATATTCTTAAAATAAAAAATTAGTTTTAACCTCATATTGTGCCGTATATCTAGATCTAGTAATTTTGATAAATATACATGCTACATGCATGCATGCTTATACATGCATGCTTATTTATATGCATACTACATAATTATCATATTTAAATTGTGCAGTAAATTAATTATGTAATTATGTAGTAATTATGATATTTTATTACCCTGTCGATGTTAATGTGAAACTCGACATATTCCGGGCCACCTATACATGGAAAACTATGTTTCTGCACGTTGAAGTGGCGAAGGTGATGGGTGAGGATTTGCTCGTCTTGGTTTTTTATTTTTTATGCCCCAAATGACAGCTAAGACTAGAAAGATCCTAGAAATTATATATCTTTAAGTGAATAGATTCAGTTAACATATTAACCGATCTATACAATCCCTTTTCCATATGGTTAGAATAGGATCCGATTGCAATGATAATAAAGTCCGCATCTCGTAGCACAGAACCAGTTTTGATTTTTACTATGTCTGATCCTTGAAGGTTATATGGTTTGCTTTCAAGGCCGCGTATTACATTGACTGTTGTTTCGTTGTGCACGGCATATACCCACTAATTGTTGGCATTAAGTTTTATCCAGTGATTTGATGCGTTTACGGTTCCGATGGAACGTGATTCCTCATGTTTCATCTTTCGTTGTAGTATTGCCACTTCGCACTGAGCTTGGGTGCTCATGGTGTTATATATTGGCGATATTTCACACAAAAATGTCCGTCTTTGATTAATTGAAATTTTTTTAGTTTATCTCTAGTCATCACTGCGATCTGTTCCCCGTGAGCCTCTATTGCTAATTATTCTGCCTTGGTGTCTATGAAGGATTGCAAATTCTTGTGTTTTAGGCACTGGAAAGACGGCTTAAAGTGTAAATGATAATGGAATAGTGGTTTCTACTATAATGTTTCTTGGAGTTACTCTGCTGCGTATCTTCATGCTATGATATACGTGAAGAACAGGTATGGTGATCGTTGATGATATATGTCTTTTAATGATTTCGAGCTCTCGATCCAAGTAATGCTTGTTGTGTGTCCTCCAATTTGTTTAATATTAAAATCAATTCTATGCTTGAAGTTAATATTAAACAAATCTGTTTTTCGCCGTATGAAGTACTCGTTCAATTTTTCTAGTTCAGCCTTCAGCGTTTCATGATCATTTATCAGTTTGTTTAATGATTTCATGGTAAGAATTGAGTTATGCTTTATTAGCTTAATTGTGTTGTCTATTATTATGGTATGATTCGTTATCAGTGCCTCTAATTGATGCTGATTATTGTTTATGGCTTCAAATTGATTTTCATATTCTCTTGCTTCAGGTTTTGTAAGAATCCCAAACATGTCGCCAAACACAACGCCTATTGTGTTGCCTACACCTCGTTTTGGTCTGCGCACTTCCTTGTTGCTCGCCAATAATAATTCATTATCCGTCTCTAGATTATTGAACTGCCATTGAATTTGTTGAAGAATTAATTCGCATTTAATTTCAACAACGTCTAAGCATGACTACTTCAGATGACCTTGCGCAGTTTTGAATGCTTCAATTTCCTCCCAGTAATTAGTCATGTTGTAGTAAATTATTAATGACCACTTCATGGCTACCACCTCGAGACTCAAAGTGTATACCTGTAGAATGGTTGAATGTTGGCCTGAGCGAGTCCCAACAGGCAACACATAGACAACGTCGTAAGCAATTGGTTTCGTCGTTGGCTATCACAGTGGTGATCTCGTCCGGTAATATGGTTATTGCGCGATGGTGATCGTTTTTCATTATCTTGCTCGCTCCAACGAAGTATGTCCCATTGTCAGAGTAGATGTCCGTGCATAATCCTCTCCTGAATGTAAATCGTTTGTAAGCAGCAATAAATGATTCGGTTGTTAAATCGCTTACAATTTCAATATGTATGGCTTTTGGTACCATGCAGATAAATAATGCGATGTAACCTTTGTCAGTTATGTGACCTCATCCCTTAGTTGTTCTTACTTTAATGGGGCCAGCATAATCGATGCCCATTTTTGGCCGAACTCTAGCAGATGGTAAGCTCCCCATTTGTTGTTGTGTATGGTGGTGTTTGTTACGAAAAATAATGCATTTTTGAATTATTCGACGTACGGCACGCTTACCATCAATAATACAATATTTGTCTCTTCAATGTGACAACGTTAATTGGGCACCCTCATGTAAGGTACTTTACGAGCATTTTCTATAATTCTTTGTGTTATAAGGTTGAGTTTATCCAGGATTATAGGATTTTTGCTGGACCTTGATAATGCTGAATTTCTACGTCGTCCATTTAATCGTAACAAGCCATTTTCATCTAAAGATGGATTCAGTGATAGTAGCTTGCTTCTTTTGCTAAGTTGTTTAGCCTGGTTAGGACAGCTAATTTCATTAGAAAAATCTTGTTTTTGTATTAATTGGTTAAATATGTGCTCTTCTCTTATTGTCATTAGTTTTGAAGTTTTCTATTCTAATTTTTCACGATGATGTGTACTAGTAAGTATAGAACTTTTGAATTCCTTCCAACTAGATATATTTTGTCGTAGAAAATTCGGTCCTTCCCACCATAATTTCTTGTTTGTTAGTGCGAATGGTGGCGATCCTCGTGAAGCTATATCAGCTGGGTTGTCACCTGATTTTACGTGATGCCATGTTGCGGTCGGTATCAAGAATTTTACTTCAGAAATTCTGTTGCCACGAATGCCTTAAATTTGTTTGGTTCGCTTGTGATCCAACATAACGCAATAATTAAGTCTGACCACGCATACATCGACAGTATATCGCAACGGCATATGCGTATTCGGAAGCATCAGCGAAACCGTGCAGCTCTGTGTTGGTATTTTCGGTTGTATTGATCCACCTTTGAATTTTTATGTTTTTGATATTACCTAATTCTGCCTTATATTTTACCCACTTTATGTTGATATGTTCTGGTAGAGGTTCATCCCATTTTAATCCACTTAATCATAATTCTTGCATCATAGTTTTGGCTGTAATTGTTAATGGGGGGAGCCATCCAACTGGATCGAATAGTTTCGATGATTTATATAATAACGAACGTTTTGTAGCATGGTTGCTGGATAACTTAAGTCCTGCGACATCAAATTTAAAATTGTCTTCTTGTAGATCATACAACATGCCTACGGTCTTGATGCAATCGTTTAACTTGATTTCCATATTACCCATACCGTGCAGCTCTCTTGGTATATGTTTTAATAATTCACTTGAGTTAGAGAACCATTTTCGTAAGTTAAATCCTCCTCGATCTGTAAGAACTGATTGGCACGCATCCCTTATATTGTGGCATCCAGTCAGCAAATCGTCAACATAAAAATCTTTCAATATGATGTGTGCTGCTACTGAATACTCACTGGCTCCATCAAGAGCTAACTGCCTTAAAACTCTTATGGCCAAAAAAACTCGCTGCTTTTGTCCCATATGTAACTGTCTTAAGTTTATAAGTTGACATTGGTTTATATGGTTGAGTTCTCCATAATAATCGTTGGTAATTCTGCTCTTGTTCGTTTATCCAGATTTGGCGATAATTTTTTCTGTATGTCCGCCGTCATTACGATTTTGAATTTTTGCCATCGCAATAATATATCCGCTAGGTCATCTTGTAATTTGGGGCAATTCATCATGCAATCGTTTAAAAATATTCCTGTCGTAGTTTTACCCGAAGCATCAAACACTACCCTAAGTTTTGTGGTAATAGGTGTTACTTGATATATTGTGATCTTTAACTTCTTCCTGCACGAGTTCCATGTGCTTTAGATTTATGTATTCCTCCATAAATTAATGATATAACTGTTTGAAAGACGGATCTCTCTCCGATTTTCAATTCAGCAGCTTTTTTCCTGGATTCTCCTAATTTGGTATGATTATCCTTGAATGGAATTCTTGTAGATGTTAATGTTGAACTCAACAGGCATGAAATCCATTTCCTCATTTAAGTTTGCAGCTGCGGTAAAAGTTACCGACTATACTTGGTTTTAGCGCATATATTTGAATTATGCATCGGATTAACCAAATACTTCATGTACAAAGGCACCTGTATCTCAATAAGTACCGAATTTTTTCTCTGCAAAAGAATGTAACAAAAAATAAAAATTCAAAAAGTCGGGTTTGATTTCTAATTTATGAAGTTTCATCGAGAATTTATGATGTCCGAACGTGACCTTTGCTAGTTGACATATAAAATAAAAGGTTTTTCTCCAAAAAACAATAAAAACTCTATCACATCATTTTTCAATATTGACATTAGCATCAACTTTACTGTCAACGTTCATTTTTCTCACCCCTCGTTCGCATACATACTTCTTAAACAAAACCTAGACAAATTGGCTTTTTACATACTAGAAGGGCCTATATTTAATTTTTTGTTTATACTATATATCCACCGCACTCAAATTCAGTATTAATTTTTTTTTCTTGACTGCGTGCAATGAAAAATTTGAGCCTTAAATTTCATGTTGTCTCAAATCATTTTTCAATTTAATTTCTTCATTTCGTTTTTCGTCAGAAATCTAAATTCACACAAAAAAAAAAAGAAAAATGAAAATTGAGAAAGGAAAATTTTTTTGTTTATTTTTTATCATTTGCAAAAAGACAAATACCCATAATTTTGTTCGCCTTCCATTATATTTTTATCACTGTTGTGCTGCTGGTGCTGGTGGTGGTGTGGAACACATCGAGAAAAAAAAATGACAACAGCAAATGATTAATTTGATTTGAAATGGAAATATTATCATTTTTTTGTCGTTTCTGTGGAGGTGGCTTTGTTTGTCTCTGTTTGATGATGGGTGGAAGGGGCCATACTTGACATTATTATTTTTAGTAAAATAGAATTAATGAAATTCATTGAACCTTTTGGAAAATCGGTTTTAAAGTGGAAATTGTTTTGATGTATATCGAACTCATACTTCCAGGGTGTGATAAATTTAGATAGGAGTTGTCCTTCTTAAGTAAAATTAAAATTGCGTTCATTTTGTTCATTTTGTAGTTTAAAAAAATTGATTTGGGGAGCCTGTAACCATGACCAGGCTAATTATTTGTTTCCTTGAAGAAACTTCCCAAATGTTATCATAATGACTTTATTGTTAGTGGCAAATTCTTGAACAGGAAGTTCTGCATTAAAGAATAATACACTTATGATGAGGAAGCTTTTGTCAGCTCGCACCCGCTTTGCCCTAGAATTGCATCGCTCTAAGCATACGACATGCATCCTTTTAAAAAAACTACAGTAAAAAAAGAGAGCCCAATTTTAACGAAAAATATACTCTGTCTCTGGAGAGACTTAAAGAAACCATTCTTCTGGTGTGATTTGCATTGATTCCAAACTCTTTACAGATTTGTACAAAAATCGTTTGTCTAGAAAATCGTAAACATCGTAATGCTTTTAAAAATATTTCAGTACTATACACATTCCACGAAACCGATAAAATTCCCATGAGAATCAAACAGTTGGTAACCTTGCTTTTTGATTTTCAGTCCAGTTACATTATCTAATTTTAAATAATTTCCAGGCGTTTGTTTACAAAAGTAACTTATTAATTAGTTTTAAAAATTTTTGTTAAAAATGATATCATTTTAGCTTAAAACAATTAGAGGCCATTTAGTTTTTGTTGCTGTTCTGTGCGGGTATATACAACAAAAAACAAAAAACCGGAAAATCATGTTCGTTTCCTTTTTTCTGTTTTTCTTTTTTTCTTTTTTTAATGAAGATTTTGTTTGAACAACTAAAAAGTTTAACACGAACAACTACATTTTACATAGCCAATTTATTATTTGTATTGTTTGAAATGAAAGCTCAATTCCAGATTCCACATTATGATGACTCCTAAACGGATTTTATATAATTTTGGTTGGTTTGAGTTCTCAGTTCTAGTAGTTCCCATTTTTTAAAACTTTTTCTCTTTTTTTTGGTTTGCCTTATACAATGGCCAAAAGGCACGATAACATTAAAATTGAAATAGAATAAAATATTTGAGATATTGAATTTTCCAAATAAAAATCATCTTTGATTATTTTTTACTTGTCAAATTTTCTTCACCCAAAAAATGAAGGTAATATATTTGAAAAATGTGTACTGATGTTGAGGAATTTGGATTAAAGTATCGATCGTCCAAATCGGACCACTACATCGTATTTTATTGAATTATTCAGGCGCATTCATACATTTTGTGATGGTTAGCCTTACCCGATTTTTGAGCTCGGAATATTTTTGTCGAAATGTACAGGTGTTTTGTTGGAATATTTGTCCTGATTTAGAGGGATTGGAATAAAGGTATCGATCGTCCAAATCGGACCACTACATCGTATTTTATTGAATTATTCAGGCGCATTCATAAATTTTGTGATGGTTAAAAATCAGCCTTACCTGATTTTTGAGCTCAAAATTTTTTGTCGAAATGTACAGGTGTTTTGTTGGAATATTTGTCTTGGTGTAGAGGGATTAAGGTATGATTAAGGTATCGATCGCCCAAATTGCACCACTACATCGTATTTTATTGAACTATTAAGGCGCATTCATAAATTTTGTGATGGTTAGCGTTGCTTGATTTTTGAGCTCGAAATATTTTTGTCGAAATGTACAGGTGTTTTGTTGGAATATTTGTCCTGATGTAGAGGGATTTTGATTAAGGTATCGATGGTCCAAATCGGACCACTACATCGTATTTTATTGAATTATTCAGGCGCATTCATAAATTTTGTGATGGTTAGCCTTACCTGATTTTTGAGCTCGGAATATTTTGGTCGAAATGTACAGGTGTTTTGTTGGAATATTTGTCATGCTGTAGAGGGATTTTGATTAAGGTATCGATCGTCCAAATCGGACCATTACATCGTATTTTATTAAATTATTCAGGCGCATTCATAAATTTTGTGATGGTTAGCCTTACCTGATTTTTGAGCTCGAAATATTTTTGTCGAAATGTACAGGTGTTTTGTTGGAATATTAGTCATGATGTAGAGGGATTTTGATTAAGGTATCGATCGTCCAAATCGGACCACTACATCGTATTTTATTGAATTATTCAGGCGCATTCATAAATTTTGTGATGGTTAGCCTTACCCGATTTTTGAGCTCGGAATATTTTTGTTGAAATGTACAGATGTTTGGTTGGAATATTTGTCTTGATGTAGAGGGATTTTGATTATGGTAGCGATCGTCCAAATCGGACCACTACATCGTATTTTATTGAATTATTCAGGCGCATTCATAAATTTTGTGATGGCCTTACCTGATTTTTGAGCTCGAAATATTTTTGTCGAAATATACAGGTGTTTTGTTGGAATATTTGTCCTGATGTAGAAGGATTTTGATTAAGGTATCGATCGTCCAAATCGGACTACTACATCGTATTTTATTCAATTATTCAGGCGCATTCATAAATTTTGTGATGGTTAGCCTTACCTGATTTTTGAGCTCGAAATATTTTTGTCGAAATGTACAGGTGTTTTGTTGGAATATTAGTCATGATGTAGAGGGATTTTGATTAAGGTATCGATCGTCCAAAATAGGGATTTTGATTAAGGTATCGATCGTCCAAATCGGACTACTACATCGTATTTTATTGAATTATTCAGGCGCATTCATAAATTTTGTGATGGTTAGCCTTACCTGATTTTTGAGCTCGGAATATTTTTGTCGAAATGTACAGGTATTTTGTTGGAATATTTGTCTTGATGTAGAGGGATTTTGATTAAGGTATCGATCATCCAACTCGGACCACTACATCGTATTTTATTGAATTATTCAGGCGCATTAATAAATGTTGTTAGCCTTGCCTGATTTTTGAGCTCGAAATATTTTTGTCGAAATGTACAGGTGTTTTGTTGGAATATTTGTCCTGATGTAGAGGGATTTTGATTAAGGTATCGATCGTCCAAATCGGACTACTACATCGTATTTTATTGAATTATTCAGGCGCATTCTTAAATTTTGTGATGGTTAGCCTTGCCTGATTTTTGAGCTCGAAATATTTTTGTCGAAATGTACAGGTGTTTTGTTGAAATATTTGTCCTGATGTAGAGGGATTTTGATTAAGGTATCGATCGTCCAAATCGGACCACTACATCGTATTTTATTGAATTATTCAGGCGCATTCATAAATTTTGTGATGGTTAGCCTTGCCTGATTTTTGAGCTCGGAATATTTTTGTCAAAATGTACAAGTGTTTTGTTGGAATATTTGTCCTGATGTAGAGGGATTTTGATTAAGGTATCGATCGTCCAAATCGGACCACACATCGTATTTTATTGAATTATTCAGGCGCATTCATAAATGTTGTGATGGTTAGCCTTGCCTGATTTTTGAGCTCGGAATATTTTTGTCGAAATGTACAGGTATTTTGTTGGAATATTTGTCTTTATTTAGAGGGATTTTGATTAAGGTATCGATCATCCAAATCGGACCACACATCGTATTTTATTGAATTATTCAGGCGCATTCATAAATTTTGTGATGGTTAGCCTTGCCTGATTTTTGAGCTCGAAATATTTTTGTCGAAATGTACAGGTATTTTGTTGGAATATTTGTCATGCTGTAAAGGGATTTTGATTACGGTATCAATCGTCCAAATCGGACCACTACATCGTATTTTATTGAATTATTCAGGCGCATTTATTAATTTTGTGATGGTTAGCCTTACCTGATTTTTGAGCTCGAAATATTTTTGTCGAAATGTACAGGTATTTTGTTGGAATATTTGTCTTTTTGATTAAAGGGATTTTTATTAAGGTATCGATCGTCCAATTCGGACCACTACATCGTATTTTATTGAATTATTCAGGCGCATTCATAAATTTTGTGATGGTTAGCCTTACCTGATTTTTGAGCTCGAAATATTTTTCTCAAAATGTACAGGTATTTTGTTGGAATATTTGTCCTGATGTAGAAGGATTTTGATTAAGTTATCGATCATTCAAATCGGACCACTACATCGTATTTTATTGAATTATTCAGGCGCATTCTTAAATTTTGTGATGGTTAGCCTTACCTGATTTTTGAGCTCGGAATATTTTTGTCGAAATGTACAGGTATTTTGTTGGAATATTTGTCATGATGTAGAGGGATTTTGATTAAGGTATCGATCGTCCAAATCGGACCACTACATCGTATTTTATTGAATTATTCAGGCGCATTCATAAATTTTGTGATGGTTAGCCTTGCCTGATTTTTGAGCTTGGAATATTTTTGCCGAAATGTACAGATGTTTTGTTGAAATATTTGTCCTGATGTAGAGGGATTTTGATTAAGGTATCGATCGTCCAAATCGGACTACTACATCGTAGTTTATTGAATTATTCAGGCGCATTCTTAAATTTTGTGATGGTTAGCCTTGCCTGATTTTTGAGCTCGAAATATGTTTGTCGAAATGTACAGGTATTTTGTTGGAATATTTGTCTTTTTGATTAAAGGGATTTTTATTAAGGTATCGATCGTCCAAATCGGACTACTACATCGTAGTTTATTGAATTATTCAGGCGCATTCTTAAATTTTGTGATGGTTAGCCTTACCTGATTTTTGAGCTCGGAATATTTTTGTCGAAATGTACAGGTATTTTGTTGGAATATTTGTCATGATGTAGAGGGATTTTGATTAAGGTATCGATCGTCCAAATCGGACCACTACATCGTATTTTATTGAATTATTCAGGCGCATTCATAAATTTTGTGATGGTTAGCCTTGCCTGATTTTTGAGCTCGGAATATTTTTGCCGAAATGTACAGATGTTTTGTTGAAATATGTGTCCTGATGTAGAGGGATTTTGATTAAGGTATCGATCGTCCAAATCGGACTACTACATCGTAGTTTATTGAATTATTCAGGCGCATTCTTAAATTTTGTGATGGTTAGCCTTACCTGATTTTTGAGCTCGGAATATTTTTGTCGAAATGTACAGGTATTTTGTTGGAATATTTGTCTTGATGTAGAGGGATTTTGATTAAGGTATCGATCATCCAAATCGGACCACTACATCGTATTTTATTGAATTATTCAGGCGCATTCATAAATGTTGTTAGCCTTGCCTGATTTTTGAGCTCGAAATATTTTTGTCGAAATGTACAAGTGTTTTGTTGAAATATGAGTCCTGATGTAGAGGGATTTTGATTAAGGTATCGATCGTCCAAATCGGACTACTACATCGTAGTTTATTGAATTATTCAGGCGCATTCTTAAATTTTGTGATGGTTAGCCTTACCTGATTTTTGAGCTCGGAATATTTTTGTCGAAATGTACAGGTATTTTGTTGGAATATTTGTCTTGATGTAGAGGGATTTTGATTAAGGTATCGATCGACCAAATCGGACCACTACATCGTATTTTATTGAACTATTAAGGCGCATTCATAAATTTTGTGATGGTTAGCGTTGCTTGATTTTTGAGCTCGAAATATTTTTGTCGAAATGTACAGGTGTTTTGTTGGAATATTTGTCATGCTGTGATTAAGGTATCGTCGTCCAAATCGGACCACTACATCGTATTTTATTGAATTATTCAGGCGCATTTATTAATTTTGTGATGGTTAGCCTTACCTGATTTTTGAGCTCGGAATATTTTTGTCGAAATGTACAGGTATTTTGTTGGAATATTTGTCTTGATGTAGAGGGATTTTGATTAAGGTATCGATCATCCAAATCGGACCACACATCGTATTTTATTGAATTATTCAGGCGCATTCATAAATGTTGTGATGGTTAGCCTTGCCTGATTTTTGAGCTCGAAATATTTTTGTCGAAATGTACAGGTATTTTGTTGGAATATTTGTCTTTTTGATTAAAGGGATTTTTATTAAGGTATCGATCGTCAAAATCGGACTACTACATCGTAGTTTATTGAATTATTCAGGCGCATTCATAAATTTTGTGATGGTTAGCCTTGCCTGATTTTTGAGCTCGAAATATTTTTGTCGAAATGTACAGGTGTTTTGTTGAAATATTTGTCCTGATGTAGAGGGATTTTGATTAAGGTATCGATCGTCCAAATCGGACCACTACATCGTATTTTATTGAATTATTCAGGCGCATTTATTAATTTTGTGATGGTTAGCCTTACCTGATTTTTGAGCTCGAAATATTTTTGTCGAAATGTACAGGTATTTTGTTGAATTATTTGTCTTTTTGATTAAAGGGATTTTTATTAAGGTATCGATCGTCCAATTCGGACCACTACATCGTATTTTATTGAATTATTCAGGCGCATTCATAAATTTTGTGATGGTTAGCCTTACCTGATTTTTGAGCTCGAAATATTTTTCTCAAAATGTACAGGTATTTTGTTGGAATATTTGTCCTGATGTAGAAGGATTTTGATTAAGTTATCGATCATTCAAATCGGACCACTACATCGTATTTTATTGAATTATTCAGGCGCATTCTTAAATTTTGTGATGGTTAGCCTTACCTGATTTTTGAGCTCGGAATATTTTTGTCGAAATGTACAGGTATTTTGTTGGAATATTTGTCATGATGTAGAGGGATTTTGATTAAGGTATCGATCGTCCAAATCGGACCACTACATCGTATTTTATTGAATTATTCAGGCGCATTCATAAATTTTGTGATGGTTAGCCTTGCCTGATTTTTGAGCTCGGAATATTTTTGCCGAAATGTACAGATGTTTTGTTGAAATATTTGTCCTGATGTAGAGGGATTTTGATTAAGGTATCGATCGTCCAAATCGGACTACTACATCGTAGTTTATTGAATTATTCAGGCGCATTCTTAAATTTTGTGATGGTTAGCCTTGCCTGATTTTTGAGCTCGAAATATTTTTGTCGAAATGTACAGGTATTTTGTTGGAATATTTGTCTTTTTGATTAAAGGGATTTTTATTAAGGTATCGATCGTCCAAATCGGACTACTACATCGTAGTTTATTGAATTATTCAGGCGCATTCTTAAATTTTGTGATGGTTAGCCTTACCTGATTTTTGAGCTCGGAATATTTTTGTCGAAATGTACAGGTATTTTGTTGGAATATTTGTCATGATGTAGAGGGATTTTGATTAAGGTATCGATCGTCCAAATCGGACCACTACATCGTATTTTATTGAATTATTCAGGCGCATTCATAAATTTTGTGATGGTTAGCCTTGCCTGATTTTTGAGCTCGGAATATTTTTGCCGAAATGTACAGATGTTTTGTTGAAATATGTGTCCTGATGTAGAGGGATTTTGATTAAGGTATCGATCGTCCAAATCGGACTACTACATCGTAGTTTATTGAATTATTCAGGCGCATTTTTAAATTTTGTGATGGTTAGCCTTACCTGATTTTTGAGCTCGGAATATTTTTGTCGAAATGTACAGGTATTTTGTTGGAATATTTGTCTTGATGTAGAGGGATTTTGATTAAGGTATCGATCATCCAAATCGGACCACTACATCGTATTTTATTGAATTATTCAGGCGCATTCATAAATGTTGTTAGCCTTGCCTGATTTTTGAGCTCGAAATATTTTTGTCGAAATGTACAAGTGTTTTGTTGAAATATGTGTCCTGATGTAGAGGGATTTTGATTAAGGTATCGATCGTCCAAATCGGACTACTACATCGTAGTTTATTGAATTATTCAGGCGCATTCTTAAATTTTGTGATGGTTAGCCTTACCTGATTTTTGAGCTCGGAATATTTTTGTCGAAATGTACAGGTATTTTGTTGGAATATTTGTCTTGATGTAGAGGGATTTTGATTAAGGTATCGATCGACCAAATCGGACCACTACATCGTATTTTATTGAACTATTAAGGCGCATTCATAAATTTTGTGATGGTTAGCGTTGCTTGATTTTTGAGCTCGAAATATTTTTGTCGAAATGTACAGGTGTTTTGTTGGAATATTTGTCATGCTGTGATTAAGGTATCGTCGTCCAAATCGGACCACTACATCGTATTTTATTGAATTATTCAGGCGCATTTATTAATTTTGTGATGGTAAGCCTTACCTGATTTTTGAGCTCGGAATATTTTTGTCGAAATGTACAGGTATTTTGTTGGAATATTTGTCTTGATGTAGAGGGATTTTGATTAAGGTATCGATCATCCAAATCGGACCACACATCGTATTTTATTGAATTATTCAGGCGCATTCATAAATGTTGTGATGGTTAGCCTTGCCTGATTTTTGAGCTCGAAATATTTTTGTCGAAATGTACAGGTATTTTGTTGGAATATTTGTCTTTTTGATTAAAGGGATTTTTATTAAGGTATCGATCGTCAAAATCGGACTACTACATCGTAGTTTATTGAATTATTCAGGCGCATTCATAAATTTTGTGATGGTTAGCCTTGCCTGATTTTTGAGCTCGAAATATTTTTGTCGAAATGTACAAGTGTTTTGTTGAAATATGTGTCCTGATGTAGAGGGATTTTGATTAAGGTATCGATCGTCCAAATCGGACTACTACATCGTAGTTTATTGAATTATTCAGGCGCATTCTTAAATTTTGTGATGGTTAGCCTTGCCTGATTTTTGAGCTCGAAATATGTTTGTCGAAATGTACAAGTGTTTTGTTGAAATATGTGTCCTGATGTAGAGGGATTTTGATTAAGGTATCGATCATCCAAATCGGACCACACATCGTATTTTATTGAATTATTCAGGCGCATTCATAAATGTTGTGATGGTTAGCCTTGCCTGATTTTTGAGCTCGAAATATTTTTGTCGAAATGTACAGGTATTTTGTTGGAATATTTGTCTTTTTGATTAAAGGGATTTTTATTAAGGTATCGATCGTCAAAATCGGACTACTACATCGTAGTTTATTGAATTATTCAGGCGCATTCATAAATTTTGTGATGGTTAGCCTTGCCTGATTTTTGAGCTCGAAATATTTTTGTCGAAATGTACAGGTGTTTTGTTGGAATATGTGTCCTGATGTAGAGGGATTTTGATTAAGGTATCGATCGTCCAAATCGTATTACTACATCGTATTTTATTGAATTATTCAGGCGCATTCTTAAATTTTGTGATGGTTAGCCTTGCCTTATTTTTGTCGAAATGTACAGGTGTTTTGTTGAAATATTTGTCCTGATGTAGAGGGATTTTGATTAAGGTATCGATCGTCCAAATCGGACCACTACATCATATTTTATTGAATTATTCAGGCGCATTCATAAATTTTGTGATGGTTAGCCTTGCCTGATTTTTGAGCTCGGAATATTTTTGCCGAAATGTACAGGTGTTTTGTTGGAAAATTTGTCATGCTGTAGAAGGATTTTGATTAAGTTATCGATCGTCCAAATCGGACAACTACATCGTATTTTATTGAATTATTCAGGCGCATTTATTAATTTTGTGATGGTTAGCCTTACCTGATTTTTGAGCTCGGAATATTTTTGTCAAAATTTACAAGTGTTTTGTTGGAATATTTGTCCTGATGTAGAGGGATTTTGATTAAGGTATCGATCGTCCAAATCGGACCACACATCGTATTTTATTGAATTATTCAGGCGCATTCATAAATGTTGTGATGGTTAGCCTTGCCTGATTTTTGAGCTCGAAATATTTTGGTCGAAATGTACAGGTGTTTTGTTGGAATATTTGTCATGCTGTGATTAAGGTGTCGTCGTCCAAATCGGACCACTACATCGTATTTTATTGAATTATTCAGGCGCATTTATTAATTTTGTGATGGTAAGCCTTACCTGATTTTTGAGCTCGGAATATTTTTGTCGAAATGTACAGGTATTTTGTTGGAATATTTGTCATGCTGTAAAGGGATTTTGATTACGGTATCAATCGTCCAAATCGGACCACACATCGTATTTTATTGAATTATTCAGGCGCATTCATAAATGTTGTGATGGTTGTTAGCCTTGCCTGATTTTTGAGCTCGAAATATTTTTGTCGAAATGTACAGGTATTTTATTGGAATATTTGTCATGATGTAGAGGGATTTTGATTAAGGTATCGATCGTCCAAATCGGACCACTACATCGTATTTTATTGAATTATTCAGGCGCATTCTTAAATTTTGTGATGGTTAGCCTTGCCTGATTTTTGAGCTCGAAATATTTTTGTCGAAATGTACAGGTATTTTGTTGGAATATTTGTCATGATGTAGAGGGATTTTGATTAAGGTATCGATCGTCCAAATCGGACCACTACATCGTATTTTATTGAATTATTCAGGCGCATTCATAAATTTTGTGATGGTTAGCCTTCCGTGATTTTTGAGCTCGGAATATTTTTCTCAAAATGTACAGGTATTTTGTTGGAATATTTGTCCTGATGTAGAAGGATTTTGATTAAGTTATCGATCATCCAAATCGGACCACTACATCGTATTTTATTGAATTATTCAGGCGCATTCATAAATTTTGTGATGGTTAGCCTTACCTGATTTTTGAGCTCGAAATATTTTTCTCAAAATGTACAGGTATTTTGTTGGAATATTTGTCCTGATGTAGAAGGATTTTGATTAAGTTATCGATCATTCAAATCGGACCACTACATCGTATTTTATTGAATTATTCAGGCGCATTCTTAAATTTTGTGATGGTTAGCCTTACCTGATTTTTGAGCTCGGAATATTTTTGTCGAAATGTACAGGTATTTTGTTGGAATATTTGTCATGATGTAGAGGGATTTTGATTAAGGTATCGATCGTCCAAATCGGACCACTACATCGTATTTTATTGAATTATTCAGGCGCATTCATAAATTTTGTGATGGTTAGCCTTGCCTGATTTTTGAGCTCGGAATATTTTTGCCGAAATGTACAGATGTTTTGTTGAAATATTTGTCCTGATGTAGAGGGATTTTGATTAAGGTATCGATCGTCCAAATCGGACCACTACATCGTATTTTATTGAATTATTCAGGCGCATTCATAAATGTTGTGATGGTTAGCCTTGCCTTATTTTTGAGCTCGAAATATTTTTGTCGAAATGTACAGGTGTTTTGTTGGAAAATTTGTCATGCTGTAGAAGGATTTTGATTAAGTTATCGATCGTCCAAATCGGACAACTACATCGTATTTTATTGAATTATTCAGGCGCATTTATTAATTTTGTGATGGTTAGCCTTACCTGATTTTTGAGCTCGGAATATTTTTGTCAAAATGTACAAGTGTTTTGTTGGAATATTTGTCCTGATGTAGAGGGATTTTGATTAAGGTATCGATCATCCAAATCGGACCACACATCGTATTTTATTGAATTATTCAGGCGCATTCATAAATTTTGTGATGGTAAGCCTTGCCTGATTTTTGAGCTCGAAATATTTTTGTCGAAATGTACAGGTGTTTTGTTGGAATATTTTTCATGCTGTGATTAAGGTATCGTCGTCCAAATCGGACCACTACATCGTATTTTATTGAATTATTCAGGCGCATTTATTAATTTTGTGATGGTTAGCCTTACCTGATTTTTGAGCTCGGAATATTTTTGTCGAAATGTAAAGGTATTTTGTTGGAATATTTGTCATGCTGTAAAGGGATTTTGATTACGGTATCAATCGTCCAAATCGGACCACACATCGTATTTTATTGAATTATTCAGGCGCATTCATAAATTTTGTGATGGTTAGCCTTACCTAATTTTTGAGCTCGGAATATTTTTGTCGAAATGTACAGGTATTTTGTTGGAATATTTGTCTTGATGTAGAGGGATTTTGATTAAGGTATCGATCATCCAAATCGGACCACATCGTATTTTATTGAATTATTCAGGCGCATTCATAAATGTTGTGATGGTTAGCCTTGCCTGATTTTTGAGCTCGAAATATTTTTGTCGAAATGTACAGGTATTTTGTTGGAATATTTGTCTTTTTGATTAAAGGGATTTTTATTAAGGTATCGATCGTCCAAATCGGACTACTACATCGTAGTTTATTGAATTATTCAGGCGCATTCATAAATTTTGTGATGGTTAGCCTTCCGTGATTTTTGAGCTCGGAATATTTTTCTCAAAATGTACAGGTATTTTGTTGGAATATTTGTCCTGATGTAGAAGGATTTTGATTAAGTTATCGATCATCCAAATCGGACCACTACATCGTATTTTATTGAATTATTCAGGCGCATTCTTAAATTTTGTGATGGTTAGCCTTACCTGATTTTTGAGCTCGGAATATTTTTGTCGAAATGTACAGGTATTTTGTTGGAATATTTGTCATGATGTAGAGGGATTTTGATTAAGGTATCGATCGTCCAAATCGGACCACTACATCGTATTTTATTGAATTATTCAGGCGCATTCATAAATGTTGTGATGGTTAGCCTTGCCTGATTTTTGAGCTCGAAATATTTTTGTCGAAATGTACAGGTGTTTTGTTGGAATATTTGTCCTGATGTAGAGGGATTTTGATTAAGGTATCGATCGTCCAAATCGGACTACTACATCGTATTTTATTGAATTATTCAGGCGCATTCTTAAATTTTGTGATGGTTAGCCTTGCCTTATTTTTGTCGAAATGTACAGGTGTTTTGTTGAAATATTTGTCCTGATGTAGAGGGATTTTGATTAAGGTATCGATCGTCCAAATCGGACCACTACATCGTATTTTATTGAATTATTCAGGCGCATTCATAAATGTTGTGATGGTTAGCCTTGCCTGATTTTTGAGCTCGGAATATTTTTGTCGAAATGTACAGGTATTTTGTTGGAATATTTGTCTTTATGTAGAGGGATTTTGATTAAGGTATCGATCATCCAAATCGGACCACACATCGTATTTTATTGAATTATTCAGGCGCATTCATAAATGTTGTGATGGTTAGCCTTGCCTGATTTTTGAGCTCGAAATATGTTTGTCGAAATGTACAGATGTTTTGTTGAAATATTTGTCCTGATGTAGAGGGATTTTGATTAAGGTATCGATCGTCCAAATCGGACCACTACATCGTATTTTATTGAATTATTCAGGCGCATTTATTAATTTTGTGATGGTAAGCCTTACCTGATTTTTGAGCTCGGAATATTTTTGTCGAAATGTACAGGTATTTTGTTGGAATATTTGTCATGCTGTAAAGGGATTTTGATTACGGTATCAATCGTCTAAATCGGACCACACATCGTATTTTATTGAATTATTCAGGCGCATTCATAAATGTTGTGATGGTTAGCCTTGCCTGATTTTTGAGCTCGAAATATTTTTGTCGAAATGTACAGGTATTTTATTGGAATATTTGTCATGATGTAGAGGGATTTTGATTAAGGTATCGATCGTCCAAATCGGACCACTACATCGTATTTTATTGAATTATTCAGGCGCATTCTTAAATTTTGTGATGGTTAGCCTTGCCTGATTTTTGAGCTCGAAATATTTTTGTCGAAATGTACAGATGTTTTGTTGAAATATTTGTCCTGATGTAGAGGGATTTTGATTAAGGTATCGATCGTCCAAATCGGACCACTACATCGTATTTTATTGAATTATTCAGGCGCATTCTTAAATTTTGTGATAGTTAGCCTTACCTGATTTTTGAGCTCGGAATATTTTTGTCGAAATGTACAGGTATTTTGTTGGAATATTTGTCATGATGTAGAGGGATTTTGATTAAGGTATCGATCGTCCAAATCGGACCACTACATCGTATTTTATTGAATTATTCAGGCGCATTCATAAATTTTGTGATGGTTAGCCTTACCTGATTTTTGAGCTCGAAATATTTTTCTCAAAATGTACAGGTATTTTGTTGGAATATTTGTCCTGATGTAGAAGGATTTTGATTAAGTTATCGATCATTCAAATCGGACCACTACATCGTATTTTATTGAATTATTCAGGCGCATTCTTAAATTTTGTGATGGTTAGCCTTATCTGATTTTTGAGCTCGAAATATTTTTGTCGAAATTTACTGGTATTTTGTTGGAATATTTGTCATGATGTAGAGGGATTTTGATTAAGGTATCGATCGTCCAAATCGGACCACTACATCGTATTTTATTGAATTATTCAGGCGCATTCATAAATTTTGTGATGGTTAGCCTTACCTGATTTTTGAGCTCGAAATATTTTTCTCAAAATGTACAGGTATTTTGTTGGAATATTTGTCCTGATGTAGAAGGATTTTGATTAAGTTATCGATCATTCAAATCGGACCACTACATCGTATTTTATTGAATTATTCAGGCGCATTCTTAAATTTTGTGATGGTTAGCCTTACCTGATTTTTGAGCTCGGAATATTTTTGTCGAAATGTACAGGTATTTTGTTGGAATATTTGTCATGATGTAGAGGGATTTTGATTAAGGTATCGATCGTCCAAATCGGACCACTACATCGTATTTTATTGAATTATTCAGGCGCATTCATAAATTTTGTGATGGTTAGCCTTGCCTGATTTTTGAGCTCGGAATATTTTTGCCGAAATGTACAGATGTTTTGTTGAAATATTTGTCCTGATGTAGAGGGATTTTGATTAAGGTATCGATCGTCCAAATCGGACCACTACATCGTATTTTATTGAATTATTCAGGCGCATTCTTAAATTTTGTGATGGTTAGCCTTATCTGATTTTTGAGCTCGAAATATTTTTGTCGAAATTTACTGGTATTTTGTTGGAATATTTGTCATGATGTAGAGGGATTTTGATTAAGGTATCGATCGTCCAAATCGGACCACTACATCGTATTTTATTGAATTATTCAGGCGCATTCATAAATTTTGTGATGGTTAGCCTTACCTGATTTTTGAGCTCGAAATATTTTTCTCAAAATGTACAGGTATTTTGTTGGAATATTTGTCCTGATGTAGAAGGATTTTGATTAAGTTATCGATCATTCAAATCGGACCACTACATCGTATTTTATTGAATTATTCAGGCGCATTCTTAAATTTTGTGATGGTTAGCCTTACCTGATTTTTGAGCTCGGAATATTTTTGTCGAAATGTACAGGTATTTTGTTGGAATATTTGTCATGATGTAGAGGGATTTTGATTAAGGTATCGATCGTCCAAATCGGACCACTACATCGTATTTTATTGAATTATTCAGGCGCATTCATAAATTTTGTGATGGTTAGCCTTGCCTGATTTTTGAGCTCGGAATATTTTTGCCGAAATGTACAGATGTTTTGTTGAAATATTTGTCCTGATGTAGAGGGATTTTGATTAAGGTATCGATCGTCCAAATCGGACTACTACATCGTAGTTTATTGAATTATTCAGGCGCATTCTTAAATTTTGTGATGGTTAGCCTTGCCTGATTTTTGAGCTCGAAATATTTTTGTCGAAATGTACAGGTATTTTGTTGGAATATTTGTCTTTTTGATTAAAGGGATTTTTATTAAGGTATCGATCGTCCAAATCGGACTACTACATCGTAGTTTATTGAATTATTCAGGCGCATTCTTAAATTTTGTGATGGTTAGCCTTACCTGATTTTTGAGCTCGGAATATTTTTGTCGAAATGTACAGGTATTTTGTTGGAATATTTGTCATGATGTAGAGGGATTTTGATTAAGGTATCGATCGTCCAAATCGGACCACTACATCGTATTTTATTGAATTATTCAGGCGCATTCATAAATTTTGTGATGGTTAGCCTTGCCTGATTTTTGAGCTCGGAATATTTTTGCCGAAATGTACAGATGTTTTGTTGAAATATGTGTCCTGATGTAGAGGGATTTTGATTAAGGTATCGATCGTCCAAATCGGACTACTACATCGTAGTTTATTGAATTATTCAGGCGCATTCTTAAATTTTGTGATGGTTAGCCTTACCTGATTTTTGAGCTCGGAATATTTTTGTCGAAATGTACAGGTATTTTGTTGGAATATTTGTCTTGATGTAGAGGGATTTTGATTAAGGTATCGATCATCCAAATCGGACCACTACATCGTATTTTATTGAATTATTCAGGCGCATTCATAAATGTTGTTAGCCTTGCCTGATTTTTGAGCTCGAAATATTTTTGTCGAAATGTACAAGTGTTTTGTTGAAATATGTGTCCTGATGTAGAGGGATTTTGATTAAGGTATCGATCGTCCAAATCGGACTACTACATCGTAGTTTATTGAATTATTCAGGCGCATTCTTAAATTTTGTGATGGTTAGCCTTCCGTGATTTTTGAGCTCGGAATATTTTTGTCGAAATGTACAGGTATTTTGTTGGAATATTTGTCTTGATGTAGAGGGATTTTGATTAAGGTATCGATCGACCAAATCGGACCACTACATCGTATTTTATTGAACTATTAAGGCGCATTCATAAATTTTGTGATGGTTAGCGTTGCTTGATTTTTGAGCTCGAAATATTTTTGTCGAAATGTACAGGTGTTTTGTTGGAATATTTGTCATGCTGTGATTAAGGTATCGTCGTCCAAATCGGACCACTACATCGTATTTTATTGAATTATTCAGGCGCATTTATTAATTTTGTGATGGTAAGCCTTACCTGATTTTTGAGCTCGGAATATTTTTGTCGAAATGTACAGGTATTTTGTTGGAATATTTGTCTTGATGTAGAGGGATTTTGATTAAGGTATCGATCATCCAAATCGGACCACACATCGTATTTTATTGAATTATTCAGGCGCATTCATAAATGTTGTGATGGTTAGCCTTGCCTGATTTTTGAGCTCGAAATATTTTTGTCGAAATGTACAGGTATTTTGTTGGAATATTTGTCTTTTTGATTAAAGGGATTTTTATTAAGGTATCGATCGTCAAAATCGGACTACTACATCGTAGTTTATTGAATTATTCAGGCGCATTCATAAATTTTGTGATGGTTAGCCTTGCCTGATTTTTGAGCTCGAAATATTTTTGTCGAAATGTACAAGTGTTTTGTTGAAATATGTGTCCTGATGTAGAGGGATTTTGATTAAGGTATCGATCGTCCAAATCGGACTACTACATCGTAGTTTATTGAATTATTCAGGCGCATTCTTAAATTTTGTGATGGTTAGCCTTGCCTGATTTTTGAGCTCGAAATATGTTTGTCGAAATGTACAAGTGTTTTGTTGAAATATGTGTCCTGATGTAGAGGGATTTTGATTAAGGTATCGATCGTCCAAATCGGACCACTACATCGTATTTTATTGAATTATTCAGGCGCATTCTTAAATTTTGTGATGGTTAGCCTTGCCTGATTTTTGGGCTCGAAATATTTTTGTCGAAATGTACAGATGTTTTGTTGAAATATTTGTCCTGATGTAGAGGGATTTTGATTAAGGTATCGATCGTCCAAATCGGACCACTACATCGTATTTTATTGAATTATTCAGGCGCATTCATAAATTTTGTGATGGTTAGCCTTCCGTGATTTTTGAGCTCGGAATATTTTTCTCAAAATGTACAGGTATTTTGTTGGAATATTTGTCCTGATGTAGAAGGATTTTGATTAAGTTATCGATCATCCAAATCGGACCACTACATCGTATTTTATTGAATTATTCAGGCGCATTCTTAAATTTTGTGATGGTTAGCCTTACCTGATTTTTGAGCTCGGAATATTTTTGTCGAAATGTACAGGTATTTTGTTGGAATATTTGTCATGATGTAGAGGGATTTTGATTAAGGTATCGATCGTCCAAATCGGACCACTACATCGTATTTTATTGAATTATTCAGGCGCATTCATAAATTTTGTGATGGTTAGCCTTACCTGATTTTTGAGCTCGAAATATTTTTCTCAAAATGTACAGGTATTTTGTTGGAATATTTGTCCTGATGTAGAAGGATTTTGATTAAGTTATCGATCATTCAAATCGGACCACTACATCGTATTTTATTGAATTATTCAGGCGCATTCTTAAATTTTGTGATGGTTAGCCTTGCCTGATTTTTGAGCTCGAAATATTTTTGTCGAAATGTACAGGTGTTTTGTTGGAATATTTTTCATGCTGTGATTAAGGTATCGTCGTCCAAATCGGACCACTACATCGTATTTTATTGAATTATTCAGGCGCATTTATTAATTTTGTGATGGTTAGCCTTACCTGATTTTTGAGCTCGGAATATTTTTGTCGAAATGTAAAGGTATTTTGTTGGAATATTTGTCATGCTGTAAAGGGATTTTGATTACGGTATCAATCGTCCAAATCGGACCACACATCGTATTTTATTGAATTATTCAGGCGCATTCATAAATTTTGTGATGGTTAGCCTTACCTAATTTTTGAGCTCGGAATATTTTTGTCGAAATCTACAGGTATTTTGTTGGAATATTTGTCTTGATGTAGAGGGATTTTGATTAAGGTATCGATCATCCAAATCGGACCACACATCGTATTTTATTGAATTATTCAGGCGCATTCATAAATGTTGTGATGGTTAGCCTTGCCTGATTTTTGAGCTCGAAATATTTTTGTCGAAATGTACAAGTGTTTTGTTGAAATATGTGTCCTGATGTAGAGGGATTTTGATTAAGGTATCGATCGTCCAAATCGGACCACTACATCGTATTTTATTGAATTATTCAGGCGCATTCATAAATTTTGTGATGGTTAGCCTTGCCTGATTTTTGAGCTCGAAATATTTTTGTCGAAATGTACAGATGTTTTGTTGAAATATTTGTCCTGATGTAGAGGGATTTTGATTAAGGTATCGATCGTCCAAATCGGACCACTACATCGTATTTTATTGAATTATTCAGGCGCATTCATAAATTTTGTGATGGTTAGCCTTCCGTGATTTTTGAGCTCGGAATATTTTTCTCAAAATGTACAGGTATTTTGTTGGAATATTTGTCCTGATGTAGAAGGATTTTGATTAAGTTATCGATCATCCAAATCGGACCACTACATCGTATTTTATTGAATTATTCAGGCGCATTCTTAAATTTTGTGATGGTTAGCCTTACCTGATTTTTGAGCTCGGAATATTTTTGTCGAAATGTACAGGTATTTTGTTGGAATATTTGTCATGATGTAGAGGGATTTTGATTAAGGTATCGATCGTCCAAATCGGACCACTACATCGTATTTTATTGAATTATTCAGGCGCATTCATAAATGTTGTGATGGTTAGCCTTGCCTGATTTTTGAGCTCGAAATATTTTTGTCGAAATGTACAAGTGTTTTGTTGAAATATGTGTCCTGATGTAGAGGGATTTTGATTAAGGTATCGATCGTCCAAATCGGACTACTACATCGTAGTTTATTGAATTATTCAGGCGCATTCTTAAATTTTGTGATGGTTAGCCTTGCCTGATTTTTGAGCTCGAAATATGTTTGTCGAAATGTACAAGTGTTTTGTTGAAATATGTGTCCTGATGTAGAGGGATTTTGATTAAGGTATCGATCGTCCAAATCGGACCACTACATCGTATTTTATTGAATTATTCAGGCGCATTCTTAAATTTTGTGATGGTTAGCCTTGCCTGATTTTTGGGCTCGAAATATTTTTGTCGAAATGTACAGATGTTTTGTTGAAATATTTGTCCTGATGTAGAGGGATTTTGATTAAGGTATCGATCGTCCAAATCGGACCACTACATCGTATTTTATTGAATTATTCAGGCGCATTCATAAATTTTGTGATGGTTAGCCTTCCGTGATTTTTGAGCTCGGAATATTTTTCTCAAAATGTACAGGTATTTTGTTGGAATATTTGTCCTGATGTAGAAGGATTTTGATTAAGTTATCGATCATCCAAATCGGACCACTACATCGTATTTTATTGAATTATTCAGGCGCATTCATAAATGTTGTGATGGTTAGCCTTGCCTGATTTTTGAGCTCGAAATATTTTTGTCGAAATGTACAGGTGTTTTGTTGGAATATTTGTCCTGATGTAGAGGGATTTTGATTAAGGTATCGATCGTCCAAATCGTATTACTACATCGTATTTTATTGAATTATTCAGGCGCATTCTTAAATTTTGTGATGGTTAGCCTTGCCTTATTTTTGTCGAAATGTACAGGTGTTTTGTTGAAATATTTGTCCTGATGTAGAGGGATTTTGATTAAGGTATCGATCGTCCAAATCGGACCACTACATCATATTTTATTGAATTATTCAGGCGCATTCATAAATTTTGTGATGGTTAGCCTTGCCTGATTTTTGAGCTCGGAATATTTTTGCCGAAATGTACAGGTGTTTTGTTGGAAAATTTGTCATGCTGTAGAAGGATTTTGATTAAGTTATCGATCGTCCAAATCGGACAACTACATCGTATTTTATTGAATTATTCAGGCGCATTTATTAATTTTGTGATGGTTAGCCTTACCTGATTTTTGAGCTCGGAATATTTGTGTCAAAATTTACAAGTGTTTTGTTGGAATATTTGTCCTGATGTAGAGGGATTTTGATTAAGGTATCGATCGTCCAAATCGGACCACACATCGTATTTTATTGAATTATTCAGGCGCATTCATAAATGTTGTGATGGTTAGCCTTGCCTGATTTTTGAGCTCGAAATATTTTGGTCGAAATGTACAGGTGTTTTGTTGGAATATTTGTCATGCTGTGATTAAGGTGTCGTCGTCCAAATCGGACCACTACATCGTATTTTATTGAATTATTCAGGCGCATTTATTAATTTTGTGATGGTAAGCCTTACCTGATTTTTGAGCTCGGAATATTTTTGTCGAAATGTACAGGTATTTTGTTGGAATATTTGTCATGCTGTAAAGGGATTTTGATTACGGTATCAATCGTCCAAATCGGACCACACATCGTATTTTATTGAATTATTCAGGCGCATTCATAAATGTTGTGATGGTTGTTAGCCTTGCCTGATTTTTGAGCTCGAAATATTTTTGTCGAAATGTACAGGTATTTTATTGGAATATTTGTCATGATGTAGAGGGATTTTGATTAGTCCAAATCGGTATCGATCGTCCAAATCGGACCACTACATCGTATTTTATTGAATTATTCAGGCGCATTCTTAAATTTTGTGATGGTTAGCCTTGCCTGATTTTTGAGCTCGAAATATTTTTGTCGAAATGTACAGGTATTTTGTTGGAATATTTGTCATGATGTAGAGGGATTTTGATTAAGGTATCGATCGTCCAAATCGGACCACTACATCGTAGTTTATTGAATTATTCAGGCGCATTCATAAATTTTGTGATGGTTAGCCTTCCGTGATTTTTGAGCTCGGAATATTTTTCTCAAAATGTACAGGTATTTTGTTGGAATATTTGTCCTGATGTAGAAGGATTTTGATTAAGTTATCGATCATCCAAATCGGACCACTACATCGTATTTTATTGAATTATTCAGGCGCATTCTTAAATTTTGTGATGGTTAGCCTTACCTGATTTTTGAGCTCGGAATATTTTTGTCGAAATGTACAGGTATTTTGTTGGAATATTTGTCATGATGTAGAGGGATTTTGATTAAGGTATCGATCGTCCAAATCGGACCACTACATCGTATTTTATTGAATTATTCAGGCGCATTCATAAATTTTGTGATGGTTAGCCTTACCTGATTTTTGAGCTCGAAATATTTTTCTCAAAATGTACAGGTATTTTGTTGGAATATTTGTCCTGATGTAGAAGGATTTTGATTAAGTTATCGATCATTCAAATCGGACCACTACATCGTATTTTATTGAATTATTCAGGCGCATTCTTAAATTTTGTGATGGTTAGCCTTACCTGATTTTTGAGCTCGGAATATTTTTGTCGAAATGTACAGGTATTTTGTTGGAATATTTGTCATGATGTAGAGGGATTTTGATTAAGGTATCGATCGTCCAAATCGGACCACTACATCGTATTTTATTGAATTATTCAGGCGCATTCATAAATTTTGTGATGGTTAGCCTTGCCTGATTTTTGAGCTCGGAATATTTTTGCCGAAATGTACAGATGTTTTGTTGAAATATTTGTCCTGATGTAGAGGGATTTTGATTAAGGTATCGATCGTCCAAAT
This sequence comes from Tipula confusa, assembly GCA_963556175.1. Classification (NCBI taxonomy): domain Eukaryota; kingdom Metazoa; phylum Arthropoda; class Insecta; order Diptera; family Tipulidae; genus Tipula; species Tipula confusa. The sequence goes on from OY744476.1 coordinate 72,767,857, forward strand.
CGGACCACTACATCGTATTTTATTGAATTATTCAGGCGCATTCATAAATGTTGTGATGGTTAGCCTTGCCTTATTTTTGAGCTCGAAATATTTTTGTCGAAATGTACAGGTGTTTTGTTGGAAAATTTGTCATGCTGTAGAAGGATTTTGATTAAGTTATCGATCGTCCAAATCGGACAACTACATCGTATTTTATTGAATTATTCAGGCGCATTTATTAATTTTGTGATGGTTAGCCTTACCTGATTTTTGAGCTCGGAATATTTTTGTCAAAATGTACAAGTGTTTTGTTGGAATATTTGTCCTGATGTAGAGGGATTTTGATTAAGGTATCGATCATCCAAATCGGACCACACATCGTATTTTATTGAATTATTCAGGCGCATTCATAAATTTTGTGATGGTTAGCCTTGCCTGATTTTTGAGCTCGAAATATTTTTGTCGAAATGTACAGGTGTTTTGTTGGAATATTTTTCATGCTGTGATTAAGGTATCGTCGTCCAAATCGGACCACTACATCGTATTTTATTGAATTATTCAGGCGCATTTATTAATTTTGTGATGGTTAGCCTTACCTGATTTTTGAGCTCGGAATATTTTTGTCGAAATGTAAAGGTATTTTGTTGGAATATTTGTCATGCTTTAAAGGGATTTTGATTACGGTATCAATCGTCCAAATCGGACCACACATCGTATTTTATTGAATTATTCAGGCGCATTCATAAATTTTGTGATGGTTAGCCTTACCTAATTTTTGAGCTCGGAATATTTTTGTCGAAATGTACAGGTATTTTGTTGGAATATTTGTCTTGATGTAGAGGGATTTTGATTAAGGTATCGATCATCCAAATCGGACCACATCGTATTTTATTGAATTATTCAGGCGCATTCATAAATGTTGTGATGGTTAGCCTTATCTGATTTTTGAGCTCGAAATATTTTTGTCGAAATGTACAGGTATTTTGTTGGAATATTTGTCTTTTTGATTAAAGGGATTTTTATTAAGGTATCGATCGTCCAAATCGGACTACTACATCGTAGTTTATTGAATTATTCAGGCGCATTCATAAATTTTGTGATGGTTAGCCTTCCGTGATTTTTGAGCTCGGAATATTTTTCTCAAAATGTACAGGTATTTTGTTGGAATATTTGTCCTGATGTAGAAGGATTTTGATTAAGTTATCGATCATCCAAATCGGACCACTACATCGTATTTTATTGAATTATTCAGGCGCATTCTTAAATTTTGTGATGGTTAGCCTTACCTGATTTTTGAGCTCGGAATATTTTTGTCGAAATGTACAGGTATTTTGTTGGAATATTTGTCATGATGTAGAGGGATTTTGATTAAGGTATCGATCGTCCAAATCGGACCACTACATCGTATTTTATTGAATTATTCAGGCGCATTCATAAATGTTGTGATGGTTAGCCTTGCCTGATTTTTGAGCTCGAAATATTTTTGTCGAAATGTACAGGTGTTTTGTTGGAATATTTGTCCTGATGTAGAGGGATTTTGATTAAGGTATCGATCGTCCAAATCGGACTACTACATCGTATTTTATTGAATTATTCAGGCGCATTCTTAAATTTTGTGATGGTTAGCCTTGCCTTATTTTTGTCGAAATGTACAGGTGTTTTGTTGAAATATTTGTCCTGATGTAGAGGGATTTTGATTAAGGTATCGATCGTCCAAATCGGACCACTACATCGTATTTTATTGAATTATTCAGGCGCATTCATAAATGTTGTGATGGTTAGCCTTGCCTGATTTTTGAGCTCGGAATATTTTTGTCGAAATGTACAGGTATTTTGTTGGAATATTTGTCTTTATGTAGAGGGATTTTGATTAAGGTATCGATCATCCAAATCGGACCACACATCGTATTTTATTGAATTATTCAGGCGCATTCATAAATGTTGTGATGGTTAGCCTTGCCTGATTTTTGAGCTCGAAATATGTTTGTCGAAATGTACAGATGTTTTGTTGAAATATTTGTCCTGATGTAGAGGGATTTTGATTAAGGTATCGATCGTCCAAATCGGACCACTACATCGTATTTTATTGAATTATTCAGGCGCATTTATTAATTTTGTGATGGTAAGCCTTACCTGATTTTTGAGCTCGGAATATTTTTGTCGAAATGTACAGGTATTTTGTTGGAATATTTGTCATGCTGTAAAGGGATTTTGATTACGGTATCAATCGTCTAAATCGGACCACACATCGTATTTTATTGAATTATTCAGGCGCATTCATAAATGTTGTGATGGTTAGCCTTGCCTGATTTTTGAGCTCGAAATATTTTTGTCGAAATGTACAGGTATTTTATTGGAATATTTGTCATGATGTAGAGGGATTTTGATTAAGGTATCGATCGTCCAAATCGGACCACTACATCGTATTTTATTGAATTATTCAGGCGCATTCTTAAATTTTGTGATGGTTAGCCTTGCCTGATTTTTGAGCTCGAAATATTTTTGTCGAAATGTACAGATGTTTTGTTGAAATATTTGTCCTGATGTAGAGGGATTTTGATTAAGGTATCGATCGTCCAAATCGGACCACTACATCGTATTTTATTGAATTATTCAGGCGCATTCTTAAATTTTGTGATAGTTAGCCTTACCTGATTTTTGAGCTCGGAATATTTTTGTCGAAATGTACAGGTATTTTGTTGGAATATTTGTCATGATGTAGAGGGATTTTGATTAAGGTATCGATCGTCCAAATCGGACCACTACATCGTATTTTATTGAATTATTCAGGCGCATTCATAAATTTTGTGATGGTTAGCCTTACCTGATTTTTGAGCTCGAAATATTTTTCTCAAAATGTACAGGTATTTTGTTGGAATATTTGTCCTGATGTAGAAGGATTTTGATTAAGTTATCGATCATTCAAATCGGACCACTACATCGTATTTTATTGAATTATTCAGGCGCATTCTTAAATTTTGTGATGGTTAGCCTTATCTGATTTTTGAGCTCGAAATATTTTTGTCGAAATTTACTGGTATTTTGTTGGAATATTTGTCATGATGTAGAGGGATTTTGATTAAGGTATCGATCGTCCAAATCGGACCACTACATCGTATTTTATTGAATTATTCAGGCGCATTCATAAATTTTGTGATGGTTAGCCTTACCTGATTTTTGAGCTCGAAATATTTTTCTCAAAATGTACAGGTATTTTGTTGGAATATTTGTCCTGATGTAGAAGGATTTTGATTAAGGTATCGATCGTCCAAATCGGACCACTACATCGTATTTTATTGAATTATTCAGGCGCATTCATAAATGTTGTGATGGTTAGCCTTGCCTGATTTTTGAGCTCGGAATATTTTTGTCGAAATGTACAGGTATTTTGTTGGAATATTTGTCTTTATGTAGAGGGATTTTGATTAAGGTATCGATCGTCCAAATCGGACTACTACATCGTATTTTATTGAATTATTCAGGCGCATTCTTAAATTTTGTGATGGTTAGCCTTGCCTTATTTTTGTCGAAATGTACAGGTGTTTTGTTGAAATATTTGTCCTGATGTAGAGGGATTTTGATTAAGGTATCGATCGTCCAAATCGGACCACTACATCGTATTTTATTGAATTATTCAGGCGCATTCATAAATGTTGTGATGGTTAGCCTTGCCTGATTTTTGAGCTCGGAATATTTTTGTCGAAATGTACAGGTATTTTGTTGGAATATTTGTCTTTATGTAGAGGGATTTTGATTAAGGTATCGATCGTCCAAATCGGACCACACATCGTATTTTATTGAATTATTCAGGCGCATTCATAAATGTTGTGATGGTTAGCCTTGCCTGATTTTTGAGCTCGAAATATTTTTGTCGAAATGTACAGGTAATTTATTGGAATATTTGTCATGATGTAGAGGGATTTTGATTAAGGTATCGATCGTCCAAATCGGACCACTACATCGTATTTTATTGAATTATTCAGGCGCATTCTTAAATTTTGTGATGGTTAGCCTTGCCTGATTTTTGAGCTCGAAATATTTTTGTCGAAATGTACAGATGTTTTGTTGAAATATTTGTCCTGATGTAGAGGGATTTTGATTAAGGTATCGATCGTCCAAATCGGACCACTACATCGTATTTTATTGAATTATTCACGCGCATTCTTAAATTTTGTGATAGTTAGCCTTACCTGATTTTTGAGCTCGGAATATTTTTGTCGAAATGTACAGGTATTTTGTTGGAATATTTGTCATGATGTAGAGGGATTTTGATTAAGGTATCGATCGTCCAAATCGGACCACTACATCGTATTTTATTGAATTATTCAGGCGCATTCATAAATTTTGTGATGGTTAGCCTTACCTGATTTTTGAGCTCGAAATATTTTTCTCAAAATGTACAGGTATTTTGTTGGAATATTTGTCCTGATGTAGAAGGATTTTGATTAAGTTATCGATCATTCAAATCGGACCACTACATCGTATTTTATTGAATTATTCAGGCGCATTCATAAATTTTGTGATGGTTAGCCTTACCTGATTTTTGAGCTCGAAATATTTTTCTCAAAATGTACAGGTATTTTGTTGGAATATTTGTCCTGATGTAGAAGGATTTTGATTAAGTTATCGATCATTCAAATCGGACCACTACATCGTATTTTATTGAATTATTCAGGCGCATTCTTAAATTTTGTGATGGTTAGCCTTACCTGATTTTTGAGCTCGGAATATTTTTGTCGAAATGTACAGGTATTTTGTTGGAATATTTGTCATGATGTAGAGGGATTTTGATTAAGGTATCGATCGTCCAAATCGGACCACTACATCGTATTTTATTGAATTATTCAGGCGCATTCATAAATTTTGTGATGGTTAGCCTTGCCTGATTTTTGAGCTCGGAATATTTTTGCCGAAATGTACAGATGTTTTGTTGAAATATTTGTCCTGATGTAGAGGGATTTTGATTAAGGTATCGATCGTCCAAATCGGACCACTACATCGTATTTTATTGAATTATTCAGGCGCATTCATAAATTTTGTGATGGTTAGCCTTGCCTGATTTTTGAGCTCGGAATATTTTTGCCGAAATGTACAGATGTTTTGTTGAAATATTTGTCCTGATGTAGAGGGATTTTGATTAAGGTATCGATCGTCCAAATCGGACCACTACATCGTATTTTATTGAATTATTCAGGCGCATTCATAAATGTTGTGATGGTTAGCCTTACCTGATTTTTGAGCTCGGAATATTTTTGTCAAAATGTACAAGTGTTTTGTTGGAATATTTGTCCTGATGTAGAGGGATTTTGATTAAGGTATCGATCATCCAAATCGGACCACACATCGTATTTTATTGAATTATTCAGGCGCATTCATAAATTTTGTGATGGTTAGCCTTGCCTGATTTTTGAGCTCGAAATATGTTTGTCGAAATGTACAGATGTTTTGTTGAAATATTTGTCCTGATGTAGAGGGATTTTGATTAAGGTATCGATCGTCCAAATCGGACCACTACATCGTATTTTATTGAATTATTCAGGCGCATTTATTAATTTTGTGATGGTAAGCCTTACCTGATTTTTGAGCTCGGAATATTTTTGTCGAAATGTACAGGTATTTTGTTGGAATATTTGTCATGCTGTAAAGGGATTTTGATTACGGTATCAATCGTCTAAATCGGACCACACATCGTATTTTATTGAATTATTCAGGCGCATTCATAAATGTTGTGATGGTTAGCCTTGCCTGATTTTTGAGCTCGAAATATTTTTGTCGAAATGTACAGATGTTTTGTTGAAATATTTGTCCTGATGTAGAGGGATTTTGATTAAGGTATCGATCGTCCAAATCGGACCACTACATCGTATTTTATTGAATTATTCAGGCGCATTCTTAAATTTTGTGATAGTTAGCCTTACCTGATTTTTGAGCTCGGAATATTTTTGTCGAAATGTACAGGTATTTTGTTGGAATATTTGTCATGATGTAGAGGGATTTTGATTAAGGTATCGATCGTCCAAATCGGACCACTACATCGTATTTTATTGAATTATTCAGGCGCATTCATAAATTTTGTGATGGTTAGCCTTACCTGATTTTTGAGCTCGAAATATTTTTCTCAAAATGTACAGGTATTTTGTTGGAATATTTGTCCTGATGTAGAAGGATTTTGATTAAGTTATCGATCATTCAAATCGGACCACTACATCGTATTTTATTGAATTATTCAGGCGCATTCTTAAATTTTGTGATGGTTAGCCTTACCTGATTTTTGAGCTCGGAATATTTTTGTCGAAATGTACAGGTATTTTGTTGGAATATTTGTCATGATGTAGAGGGATTTTGATTAAGGTATCGATCGTCCAAATCGGACCACTACATCGTATTTTATTGAATTATTCAGGCGCATTCATAAATGTTGTGATGGTTAGCCTTGCCTGATTTTTGAGCTCGAAATATTTTTGTCGAAATGTACAGGTGTTTTGTTGGAATATTTGTCCTGATGTAGAGGGATTTTGGTTAAGGTATCGATCGTCCAAATCGGACTACTACATCGTATTTTATTGAATTATTCAGGCGCATTCTTAAATTTTGTGATGGTTAGCCTTGCCTTATTTTTGTCGAAATGTACAGGTGTTTTGTTGAAATATTTGTCCTGATGTAGAGGGATTTTGATTAAGGTATCGATCGTCCAAATCGGACCACTACATCGTATTTTATTGAATTATTCAGGCGCATTCATAAATGTTGTGATGGTTAGCCTTGCCTGATTTTTGAGCTCGAAATATTTTTGTCGAAATGTACAGGTATTTTATTGGAATATTTGTCATGATGTAGAGGGATTTTGATTAAGGTATCGATCGTCCAAATCGGACCACTACATCGTATTTTATTGAATTATTCAGGCGCATTCTTAAATTTTGTGATGGTTAGCCTTGCCTGATTTTTGAGCTCGAAATATTTTTGTCGAAATGTACAGATGTTTTGTTGAAATATTTGTCCTGATGTAGAGGGATTTTGATTAAGGTATCGATCGTCCAAATCGGACCACTACATCGTATTTTATTGAATTATTCAGGCGCATTCTTAAATTTTGTGATAGTTAGCCTTACCTGATTTTTGAGCTCGGAATATTTTTGTCGAAATGTACAGGTATTTTGTTGGAATATTTGTCATGATGTAGAGGGATTTTGATTAAGGTATCGATCGTCCAAATCGGACCACTACATCGTATTTTATTGAATTATTCAGGCGCATTCATAAATTTTGTGATGGTTAGCCTTACCTGATTTTTGAGCTCGAAATATTTTTCTCAAAATGTACAGGTATTTTGTTGGAATATTTGTCCTGATGTAGAAGGATTTTGATTAAGTTATCGATCATTCAAATCGGACCACTACATCGTATTTTATTGAATTATTCAGGCGCATTCTTAAATTTTGTGATGGTTAGCCTTACCTGATTTTTGAGCTCGGAATATTTTTGTCGAAATGTACAGGTATTTTGTTGGAATATTTGTCATGATGTAGAGGGATTTTGATTAAGGTATCGATCGTCCAAATCGGACCACTACATCGTATTTTATTGAATTATTCAGGCGCATTTATTAATTTTGTGATGGTTAGCCTTGCCTGATTTTTGAGCTCGAAATATTTTTGTCGAAATGTACAGGTATTTTATTGGAATATTTGTCATGATGTAGAGGGATTTTGATTAAGGTATCGATCGTCCAAATCGGACCACTACATCGTATTTTATTGAATTATTCAGGCGCATTCTTAAATTTTGTGATGGTTAGCCTTGCCTGATTTTTGAGCTCGAAATATTTTTGTCGAAATGTACAGATGTTTTGTTGAAATATTTGTCCTGATGTAGAGGGATTTCGATTAAGGTATCGATCGTCCAAATCGGACCACTACATCGTATTTTATTGAATTATTCAGGCGCATTCTTAAATTTTGTGATAGTTAGCCTTACCTGATTTTTGAGCTCGGAATATTTTTGTCGAAATGTACAGGTATTTTGTTGGAATATTTGTCATGATGTAGAGGGATTTTGATTAAGGTATCGATCGTCCAAATCGGACCACTACATCGTATTTTATTGAATTATTCAGGCGCATTCATAAATTTTGTGATGGTTAGCCTTACCTGATTTTTGAGCTCGAAATATTTTTCTCAAAATGTACAGGTGTTTTGTTGGAATATTTGTCCTGATATAGAAGGATTTTGATTAAGTTATCGATCATTCAAATCGGACCACTACATCGTATTTTATTGAATTATTCAGGCGCATTCTTAAATTTTGTGATGGTTAGCCTTACCTGATTTTTGAGCTCGGAATATTTTTGTCGAAATGTACAGGTATTTTGTTGGAATATTTGTCATGATGTAGAGGGATTTTGATTAAGGTATCGATCGTCCAAATCGGACCACTACATCGTATTTTATTGAATTATTCAGGCGCATTCATAAATTTTGTGATGGTTAGCCTTGCCTGATTTTTGAGCTCGGAATATTTTTGCCGAAATGTACAGATGTTTTGTTGAAATATTTGTCCTGATGTAGAGGGATTTTGATTAAGGTATCGATCGTCCAAATCGGACCACTACATCGTATTTTATTGAATTATTCAGGCGCATTCATAAATGTTGTGATGGTTAGCCTTGCCTTATTTTTGAGCTCGAAATATTTTTGTCGAAATGTACAGGTGTTTTGTTGGAAAATTTGTCATGCTGTAGAAGGATTTTGATTAAGTTATCGATCGTCCAAATCGGACAACTACATCGTATTTTATTGAATTATTCAGGCGCATTTATTAATTTTGTGATGGTTAGCCTTACCTGATTTTTGAGCTCGGAATATTTTTGTCAAAATGTACAAGTGTTTTGTTGGAATATTTGTCCTGATGTAGAGGGATTTTGATTAAGGTATCGATCGTCCAAATCGGACCACACATCGTATTTTATTGAATTATTCAGGCGCATTCATAAATGTTGTGATGGTTAGTTAGCCTTGCCTGATTTTTGAGCTCGGAATATTTTTGTCGAAATGTACAGGTATTTTGTTGGAATATTTGTCTTTATTTAGAGGGATTTTGATTAAGGTATCGATCATCCAAATCGGACCACTACATCGTATTTTATTGAATTATTCAGGCGCATTCATAAATTTTGTGATGGTTAGCCTTGCCTGATTTTTGAGCTCGAAATATTTTTGTCGAAATGTACAGGTGTTTTGTTGGAATATTTGTCATGCTGTGATTAAGGTATCGTCGTCCAAATCGGACCACTACATCGTATTTTATTGAATTATTCAGGCGCATTTATTAATTTTGTGATGGTAAGCCTTACCTGATTTTTGAGCTCGGAATATTTTTGTCGAAATGTACAGGTATTTTGTTGGAATATTTGTCATGCTGTAAAGGGATTTTGATTACGGTATCAATCGTCCAAATCGGACCACACATCGTATTTTATTGAATTATTCAGGCGCATTTATAAATTTTGTGATGGTTAGCCTTACCTAATTTTTGAGCTCGGAATATTTTTGTCGAAATGTACAGGTATTTTGTTGGAATATTTGTCTTGATGTAGAGGGATTTTGATTAAGGTATCGATCATCCAAATCGGACCACACATCGTATTTTATTGAATTATTCAGGCGCATTCATAAATGTTGTGATGGTTAGCCTTGCCTGATTTTTGAGCTCGAAATATTTTTGTCGAAATGTACAGGTATTTTGTTGGAATATTTGTCTTTTTGATTAAAGAGATTTTTATTAAGGTATCGATCGTCCAAATCGGACTACTACATCGTAGTTTATTGAATTATTCAGGCGCATTCATAAATTTTGTGATGGTTAGCCTTGCCTGATTTTTGAGCTCGAAATATTTTTGTCGAAATGTACAAGTGTTTTGTTGAAATATGTGTCCTGATGTAGAGGGATTTTGATTAAGGTATCGATCGTCCAAATCGGACCACTACATCGTATTTTATTGAATTATTCAGGCGCATTCATAAATTTTGTGATGGTTAGCCTTACCTGATTTTTGAGCTCGAAATATTTTTCTCAAAATGTACAGGTGTTTTGTTGGAATATTTGTCCTGATATAGAAGGATTTTGATTAAGTTATCGATCATTCAAATCGGACCACTACATCGTATTTTATTGAATTATTCAGGCGCATTCTTAAATTTTGTGATGGTTAGCCTTACCTGATTTTTGTGCTCGGAATATTTTTGTCGAAATGTACAGGTATTTTGTTGGAATATTTGTCATGATGTAGAGGGATTTTGATTAAGGTATCGATCGTCCAAATCGGACCACTACATCGTATTTTATTGAATTATTCAGGCGCATTCATAAATTTTGTGATGGTTAGCCTTGCCTGATTTTTGAGCTCGGAATATTTTTGCCGAAATGTACAGATATTTTGTTGAAATATTTGTCATGATGTAGAGGGATTTTGATTAAGGTATCGATCGTCCAAATCGGACCACTACATCGTATTTTATTGAATTATTCAGGCGCATTCATAAATGTTGTGATGGTTAGCCTTGCCTGATTTTTGAGCTCGAAATATTTTTGTCGAAATGTACAGGTGTTTTGTTGGAATATTTGTCCTGATGTAGAGGGATTTTGATTAAGGTATCGATCGTCCAAATCGGACTACTACATCGTATTTTATTGAATTATTCAGGCGCATTCTTAAATTTTGTGATGGTTAGCCTTGCCTTATTTTTTTCGAAATGTACAGGTGTTTTGTTGAAATATTTGTCCTGATGTAGAGGGATTTTGATTAAGGTATCGATCGTCCAAATCGGACCACTACATCGTATTTTATTGAATTATTCAGGCGCATTCAAAAATGTTGTGATGGTTAGCCTTGCCTTATTTTTGAGCTCGAAATATTTTTGTCGAAATGTACAGGTGTTTTGTTGGAAAATTTGTCATGCTGTAGAAGGATTTTGATTAAGTTATCGATCGTCCAAATCGGACAACTACATCGTATTTTATTGAATTATTCAGGCGCATTTATTAATTTTGTGATGGTTAGCCTTACCTGATTTTTGAGCTCGGAATATTTTTGTCGAAATGTACAGGTATTTTGTTGGAATATTTGTCTTTATGTAGAGGGATTTTGATTAAGGTATCGATCATCCAAATCGGACCACACATCGTATTTTATTGAATTATTCAGGCGCATTCATAAATGTTGTGATGGTTAGCCTTGCCTGATTTTTGAGCTCGAAATATTTTGGTCGAAATGTACAGGTGTTTTGTTGGAATATTTGTCATGCTGTGATTAAGGTATCGTCGTCCAAATCGGACCACTACATCGTATTTTATTGAATTATTCAGGCGCATTTATTAATTTTGTGATGGTTAGCCTTACCTGATTTTTGAGCTCGAAATATTTTTGTCGAAATGTACAGGTATTTTATTGGAATATTTGTCATGATGTAGAGGGATTTTGATTAAGGTATCGATCGTCCAAATCGGACCACTACATCGTATTTTATTGAATTATTCAGGCGCATTCATAAATTTTGTGATGGTTAGCCTTGCCTGATTTTTGAGCTCGAAATATTTTTGTCGAAATGTACAGGTATTTTGTTGGAATATTTGTCCTGATGTAGAAGGATTTTGATTAAGGTATCGATCGTCCAAATCGGACCACTACATCGTATTTTATTGAATTATTCAGGCGCATTCATAAATTTTGTGATGGTTAGCCTTGCCTGATTTTTGAGCTCGAAATATTTTTGTCGAAATGTACAGGTATTTTGTTGGAATATTTGTCCTGATGTAGAAGGATTTTGATTAAGTTATCGATCATTCAAATCGGACCACTACATCGTATTTTATTGAATTATTCAGGCGCATTCTTAAATTTTGTGATGGTTAGCCTTGCCTTATTTTTGTCGAAATGTACAGGTGTTTTGTTGAAATATTTGTCCTGATGTAGAGGGATTTTGATTAAGGTATCGATCGTCCAAATCGGACCACTACATCGTATTTTATTGAATTATTCAGGCGCATTCACAAATTTAAAGATGGTTAGCCTTACACTTTAGTATGAACACTGCTATAAAATATGTTGACATTTCAAAAAAAAAATTTTGCAAAAAAATTGTCAAAGGGGTTAGCCTTTGCAAGTTTACAAATTTGATTGTATGTTCAATACAACACGTAATAGTAGCGCAATTTTGATGAATGATACCTTACACTATAATATAGGTAGTATAGTCACGAGTGTGGGTTGCCTGCTAACAAAAATGAAAACCTAATGAAATTTGAGTTTCTGAGGGTTTTGGATACTTCAAAATCCACAATCCCAAGAATGAATCGAGTGATTTATAATATGATTGAATTGTTGAGTTTAAAAGCAAAGGAAACGAGAAATTGAAACAAAGCAGAGTGGTTCCGATTCCAAAGAGAGATAGAGATAGGAATCGAGCAATAAGCTATAGGGGTATATTTATGTTAAATGTTTTTGTAAAAATTATGAATGGCATCTTGAAAGGAAGATTTGAAAGGTTTGGTAATAAAACTAAAGGATGCGTTGAAAAATGTGTCTGGGAAGTAAGAAATAAGTATGTTGTGATGGCATTTTTAGACATTGAAAGATTCCTAAATACCTATTAATACCTATGATTATGTGATTTCGGGGAAACTATATCAGGTTCTTTGTTTTCTCCGTGAAAATCGGGAAATGGGTGAATGATTTTATGACAGACAGTAAGCTTGTGTTTTGTGTAAAATAACAAGTAAAATACTACCGACCCTCTTAAATCTGTATACGAGCTCGGTTCATCGTTTTAATTCCGATGACAATGCCATTCAGCAATTTGGGGATGACTTTGTCATCATTGGAAAAGGAAAGAAAGTAATCGAGGCGTCACGTCGAGCTCAATAATGCGTAAATCAGGTAACAGAATGTTTGAACGAGTTGAAAATGGACGCCAATTCGAGAAAATGTTATAGTATGATAAACCGGGAGAAACAATTGATACTCGTATACGAGTAGGTGATGAGAATATTGAATGTGCGAATATTAATAGGTATTTAGGAATCTGAATTGATAAGAGATTAAGTTTTAAAGTATATATGGAAAAATTAGCTGATAATTCTAAGAAGAAATTGAATATGATCAAAAGAGTGATCATACAAAAGATATGATACAAAAGGTGCTAGTGTCTTCCAAAATTGCGTATGGGATGAGAGTGTATGGTGACGGCTCAAAGACTGAATTAGAAAAATTGATGAGAGTCGAAAATGCGTATGCTAGAGTGGTCTTGAAGGCGATTAATTCAACCGGCGATTTTTATGGTATGAATTGGATGATTTACCGCTTATTTATAAGACGGACTGGATCACTGTACGAATGTTGAATAAAACATAGTATTATTGTACATGAAATGAAAGCAGGGTTACGAGGACCATAGTAATTTTGGTAAATATGGAAATTGTTTTCAAAATTAGACAAGGGGACCCGACAATTATTCTAAGCAATTTGTGGAATGTCGTAGCTTTAGATACCAAAAAAATAATAATGATGAATGTGTTATCGGTTAAGTGTGAAATGAAATGATTGCAAATGAATTAGTTTGTGCATGCTGAAGTCTATATACAGATGTTAGTATAAGTGAGGATCGAATGGGAGTGGGAATCATCATTCTCACAATGAAAAAAGAGAAAATGCTGAGACTAGCTGGTGGCACCTGTATAATGAATATTGAGGTAATTTCAATATGGAAAGATACCAAGTTGGCCATGAATGAAGGGAGGAGGGGAATAATTTTACTCTCGGACTCTCTTAGTGGCTTAAAGGCTGGTTGTGCTCAGGAAAATGTGTTTGTGGAACTGATGTATTTAGTACCTTCAGTTATGTGGGAGTTAAACGACCCTTCAATGTTATCAGTTGCATGTTTAGAGAAAATGAGAGGGTGAATTTATTGAAAAATGTCAAGAGAAAGGCAAGAAGTACTTTGAATTATGTAGTGCTTCATGATCAAACCTCTTGTTAAAGGAATCAAAAGAGACACTTCAATGATACAAACAATGGAGCGAGTGAGACTGCATCATGGTAATTGAAGAGTGATTAAGGATGATTTATGCGAAAGTTGTTTGGTTGTGGAGGACATTGAATATTTTTTAATCAAATGCCAAATATTTGTAACAAACAGACAAATGCTCGATATCCTTATGAATGTTAGAAGTTTGACTAAATTATTTTGAATGAAATAATTGTATGAAAGTGGATCAATGTGTGAAAGTTATTTAACTGAAATAACAAAATAAAATCAGGGAATATGGCTGTGAACAAAGGACCTTTGGAATTTGGTCTTGGATGAATTAATTAATTAATTTATGTTTTTTAGGTTAAAATTAATTTAATTTATTACAGCTTACGGCTTGAAGAAATTAGTCTATTAATAGATTTTTTTTCAGAGAAAAAATTTAATATTACCGATTAATGTTTACAGACTGGAGTTGCAGATGAGAGATTGCAGAATGCAAAGCAGTTCATTATAAATGAGATTGTCTTGAGCTAATAGTAGTTTGAATATTGGCTACTGGGAAACTGAACTACTTCTGTCATTACTGAAATATCTTTTCTTTCCCTCTTCCATAAAGTAAAATGCTAATTATATCGAACGCTTAGCTGTCTGTATCCGGGTCGAGTCTCTCATAACTAACATTTCTATCTACTCATTCGGTTTTGTTATATGTAATACGGGTGTACGGTTGTGCCCAGCATTCCGGGAGTTCCTGGTTAATCCTCGACCGTACACTCTAATCAATCAATCAATTAAACGGTATATTTTTGTCAAAATATATACAGATGTTTTGTTAGAAAATTTGTCCTGATGTGGAAGGATTTTGATTAGAGTATCAATCATACAAATCAGACCACAACATTGTGTTTTATTGATAATTCAGGCGCACATTCATAAATTTTGCTCACTCGAAACCAGTCTTCATATTACCATCTTGTTTTGAAACTAATAAGAATTGTCGGTCTAAAATTTCCTGACAATATTTTTTTTTTTTTAGTTTCAATTAATTTTTAATTTATAATTTTAATGTATACACTTAAATTATTAAATTTATAGCAATATAATAAAATCATTTTCTTTTTTTATTTTAGAATCTTGTATGAAAAACGACAGGCTTTTGACGCAATTGAGTTGTTGAAAATTTATGCTAAATATAAAAATGAAAATTTAAATTTTCATCAAACAACCATAGCAGCTGCCGCATTAGCGCCAACAATCGTTGAAACATCATTACCACCAAACTCATCAATAGCACCATCACCATCACCATCATCATCATCATCTTCAACAATAAAACACACAACATAATAATATAATCAAGATGTTTGATAGCATAGAGTAATAATCATTACTACGCTATGCTGTTATCACATGAATACATACAACAACAAAAAATATTTTTGTTATAATTTTTATTTTTATTGAGATACATTTTAATTTGTTATAACGTAAAAAAAAAAATAAATCAAAAGTAAACTTATGTAATTATTATAATATAATATTGTAGAGTAGCGTGTGATAGTGAATTTGAAGAGAAAAAAAAATTGTTTTTCCAGATTGTGGTACACAATCATATATTAACAAAAACAAAAAAAAATTATGTTTGGGTTATTTTTTTACATTTTTATATAGAAAAAAAAAATAATTAAATTAATAAACATATATAATATTAAAATAATTGAAACACGTAAAATGAAGAAATTATGAAGACAAAATAAAAAAAAAATTTAACACTATCTAGATATATTATACAAAAATTATTATTAATTAATTAAACGAAAACCAAAAAAACCTTTTATGTCCCCGAAAAGTTTTTTAAAATTATTATAAAACGATATTTATATTGTATTTAAAAAAAAATGTTAATTATTAACAATCAAAAAAATTTATTTGCACTTTCAACGTAATTAAAATGTACATTAATTAATTTTTTTTAAATGTTAGTTCAATTTTTTATCGTTAAAATTTTATAAGTCAAAGACACGTCATCTAGAATTTCTAAATTGAAAGATAAATCTTAAACCGCAAAATATCATAAAGATTTTCAAAAATTAAATGATTTATTAGCCCCTCGAGAAAGGCCCATGAATCGGGTGACACATGGTTGTACCATAAAAAAATTATTGCTGCAGTTTAACAATCAATACAATAAACTTTTTTATATCACATAATTTTTTTTATTTTTTTATTATTAAAATGAACTTATTATATAAGCACTTATTACATGTGAACAGAATGTACAAAATGGGACACAGAATATACTTTCGCGGTGCTAACATTTTCTTTATGTTCGAGGATTCGTCTTCATGTTTTACAAGAAAATGTCTGTTTGTTATGAAGGATTTCAGAATTTCATAATACTGTTAGTAAAGGTATCGATGAAACTTGTACTCTAATCCTCTGGCCATCTATAGGGTCGAATGATTTTTTCTGAATCGAAAATATTTTTGCTAACTGTTCAGTGTACGCAACAAAAAACATAGAACATCGTTGGGGTAGTCAATTGATGGAATTTACAAACAACACAGAACAAAGCCCTAAAACCGAAACAAAACAAAACTTTAAATATTTAAACATGGTATATCACCAGGGTGACCATTTGGATACAAACAAATCAGTTCATAAATGATTCTATACGACTATTAGAATTGATAAAGTACAGATTACAGTCCGTTAAAGCATAACCTACGTGTAAACGAACAATTAAAACGAAGAGGACTAGCAAATCGTAAGAAAAATGGAATAAAACACCCAACATTATATTTGGCCCGCATGGTACATAGCTTTTAGTTCGGACACCGGGAAAAACTAGCGCAAAGGGAAAAAATCCAAGACGTGGAAGATAGGTAAAGTTCCAAAAAGGAGATATGAGATTTCCGATTAAGTATAAATTCGGATTTTTTTCGACAAATCATTAATTTTTTTACGGAATGGGCCATCCAGAATCATTAAAACTGCCATATGGACTATTAAATACATACACAACCTAGATTTAACCGGGCTACTGCCATTTAAAATCATTTGAAAAAGAAAAATTTCACAAGCCTATCAAAAAATGAATGACTGACAAAAAAAGGATGTTTTTTCGAAAAAATTATAAATTTCTTTACAAAATTAGGGCAATCTAGAATCGTCAAAACTGCCCTATGGAACCATAAAATACAAACGCAACCTGTATTTAACCGAGCTACTGCCATTTAAATTATTTGAAAATCAAAAATTCAACACATATTTCTGAAATGTACAAGGCTATAGACTGCCTAAATTTGGATTTTTTTTTCTCGAAATGAATATTTTTAATGGTATTTGGGCGATCCAGAATCATCAAAGGTGATTATGGTTCCCCATGGAACCATAAAAGACATATACCTAAGTTGGGCATGATCAATTTTGTTAAAAGCTTAACTTCTTCAACACTATCACCACCCTATTATGCTGAAGTTAAACATAAAAGTAATTTGTGAACAAAGCAAAATTTGTGACCGTTACACTGCCCGGAGTAAAGCCTATGGAAGTTTACAGATACGAAATGTTTAATAAAAACAGGTAAAGCCGAGAAGTTAGAAATTTCACGGTAATTTTCAATATTCGTTCTTCCTCCACTCTTTAAAATTTGCTTAATGAAACTAGGCTTTTAGAAGAAGAATATTAGTCGAAAAACACCACGAAGAGCCGCCAAGAGCATCACAAGCATTGATCGTGCCATGACATTCCACTGGTTTGAACAAAAGATCGACGATATTGCTGCTACGGTTCTTGATTTAATCATTATGCCTTACTCCACATTATTTTATTTTTGACGGTTTAAAATCTCCCAAAACCATCAGCGAATCGTATTCAGCTCCAACAACTATCAATGCCAGCTTTCCACTAAAGAAATGTGTAGCAGTCAATGTCTCTAGCTCGTTTCTCTCCTGATCAAGAATATCCTCTCGTATTCTCGCTCCTCTAGCGAGATAGCTAGCAGAAGCCTATCACCTCTGGCTATCGATTCATGATTTGAATAACTATCGCATTTAAAGACAAAGTAGTCCAGAGAAAAAAGAATCTTAAGCATCCCAACAATAAAATCTTTATCTGCACTAGTTCAAACCAACAGCTGACATTGACACAAAATATAGACAAGAATGAGGCTACATTCTTATTGTTTATCTGCCTAGCCCACTTTCTCCCATTCGATAATTGGGTTTCGAACACCAAATAAATGACAGGAAAGATTGTATGCCTAAAGAATAGCATTAATAATAAAGGTTATCCGGGTTTGGGATGTTTATCCGTTAAGGAGTAATTACTTGATTTATTCTAAGAAAAAATGGTAAAGTAGGGTGGGTCAATTTTTGGTATCCTTTTGAAATACAGGGTGTTTAAAAATTTGATTCTGTCGCACTAATATTCAACTGTAACTTTTAATATTTATCGGAGAGCACCCAACTTAGTATTATTTGACTTGTAATTGTATACGCTATATTTGAGATCTAAATAAATATCTTGCATCTTTTGACAGATATGATGCTTTACAGAAAAAATAGGAAAATGTTATTCATGCGTCTATAGAATCCGTTTTAGAAAAATATCATTGTCAAAATGCCTTTCAATCAACCAATTACAATACTTTAATCTTGTATGGTGATCTATATGCAATAGTTGTTGAGCAGGTAGTGTACGGTATGGATGAAGATCAATACTTGATGAATTCTTTAAACGTTTAATTGTAAAGCAAGCCTCCTTATGCTAATAGATAGATTTGCTGTTACATTACTTATAATTTCTTGGTCGACATTCATTTAATGTTGTTACGATATCTCTGTATTTTATGAATATTTGTAAATAAATAATCTTGCGTGATGCCTTACCATCACAAAATCCTTTAACAAAATGGATATCAATGGATATCAATATATAATAATAATTTCTTGAAACGACTTAAAATTTTTAATTTACAACTCTGACAAAAAACTAGAAAATTTCTCAAAACTAATGAAAATATTTTATTTTATTTTTTTTTAACATTTAAACAAAGGAGTTGATAATCATCGCCTACTGTGTTACTGAACAAAAAAAATTATTAAAATATTAACACTATAACATGTGTTGACTAGATTGTAAATAAATGGTTAGAGACTATAGCAAGGCTAATTAAAACAAAAAACAAAATTATAAAAGTTTTTTTGAGAAAAATTTAATTTTAAGTTGGCTGCTCTCCGATAAGTATTTTGGAAGTTAAAGTTTAATATTTACTTGTATATTTTTTCTGAGTCGAATTTTTTAAATATCTCAATGAATTTGCTTCTCAGCAAATCACTTATAACCCATTTACGACCAAACCATGCTTATTTTACAAAATAATTTTACCTACTCTATACTTCTGAATTAATAATTGTGTGTAACTGCTGTCATGGAAAAGTTCAAAAATTGAATTACTGGGTACTACTTTCAAATGTTCTTAAGTATAATACCTTCTCGTTAGTTAGACCTATAAAATCACTATAAGAATTTTAATCACAAAGTGCATGATACCAAAAATAATTATGATTATTAAAATATAATTATGATTATTAAAATATTTAAATAAATATAAAAATTATAAATGTTTTTTTTAAACTTTAATTTTATACAATAAATAATTAATGTTTTATTTTTTAAAAAATAAATCAAAATTATATAATAATTCTGAAAAAAAAAACAAATTTGAATATTTAAAAAAAAACTTTGTAGATATAATTAATAATGATTAACGGTTGGTTTTAAATTTTATACAATACAATACGTTGACTGAAAGCAAATCGGATTGTCGAAAAAATTCACACGACTAATATGTAAAAAAATATTATAGGACTTACCTAATAAAATAAATTTTTATTATAATTAACAACAAAATATCAAATAGAAATAAAAATTGTGTTCTTCATATAATTTTAGAAACAATCTAGCATCAAATATATAATAGAAATGGCTTCAATTAACTATCACAGTAAATTTAGACAAAATAGTATTACAAAAAAAAATATTTAGAGACAAATCTATTATAAAACATATAATTTTAAAAGCAAGTTTATTGATCAAAATTAACTTATTTTGTTTTCACATCCAAATAAAATTGTAGCAAAAATGTACATTGTAATGTTACTAAGAGTGATTTAATTGAACCGACTTAAAATTATTAGCCTATTATGAGTGAAATGATTGTAATACCACAAATAAGAATAAAAAGATATGGAACTTCAAACTATACTATTTCAAACAAACTCGTATGCAAAGTTTTATTTATTTTTCTGTTAACTATTGATCTTATCAGTAATAATGAAGCAATACTGAGAAAGCATATTTTTCCTTTAATTTTGCCTAGTCCCAATAAAAGCTATCTTTTTCCCTTGTTTACTCTTTAAGACTGGCAACCGTTTATTTATAAAGTGGCCAAAAATATATTTTAGATCTGACTAATTCTGAATATTTATTAAAATCGAGTACAAATTCAAAACAATTGAAGCAAATACCAGTATTCATAAAAATTGAATTGTTAAGGTTTAAGTTCAGTATCAATATAGCAAAAATTAATTTCATTAAATTGGCACTAACAAAAAACCACTTTACCAATGGAGATAATTATTCACAATTAAGAAATTATCCAACTTCAGAGCTCACCTTTGCTTAACACTCACCTTCATTTCGAATATGTCTAAGAATTCCCAACACTTCAATTGTTTTGATTATTTTAACCAATTATTTCAACAAAATATGGAGAAAATCAGTTCTTCCGTTCAAATGCTTCCATGTTCGGTAAAATCCCTAAAAACAAATGAAACTTGTTTGGCATTTGGCGAATCTTAATTTCATAAATAATTTTAAAAATATTATTAAGGAAATTTCCAAAATTATACTTTTATGAATATTTAAAAAAAAACTTGCTATAAAACTCAAAGTTGCGGAAAATGAGGTCACCAAAAGATTATCTACATCAAAAAAATTATTTCTTAAACCTATTCTTTCCTGAAGTAAAACTGGGAAAACTTCCTGTAAGAACAGATTTTAAAATAATTTTTATTTTAGAACTAATTTATATGCTGCATATTACGTTTCACTCTTATAAGAGTTCCATATCCGTTTATTCTTTTCTGTGATCATACAGTAAATCATATTACTCACATACGGTGAAGCTAAATAAAAATCAGAAAATCGGAAAATTGTAATTTAAATTATTTTTTATTTATTTTCTTTTTATCGTATTTCGTTTTTTTTTTATATATATAAATAAACATAAATAAATTTAAATTTTAATTAAAATTAAAAATCTGAAAAAAAAATTAATAATTGAAACACTGGGGTTTTAAGACTGATAGAAATCAAGTAATAAAAAAAAAATTTTAAATAAATAAAACAAAAATTAAATTAATCGGAAAAGTTAACAAAAATAATTAATAATCAAAAAAAAAAGTGACGTATTAAACAAAAATATGTAACTTTTTGTTTTGGTTCTAATAATAAAAAAATATTTTTATTTTTGTTTTTTAGATAGGCCAACAATTATATATTACAGAGTTTGCACATCAAATTCAATCGTTTGCAATTTAAATGTACCTTTGTGGTAAAACAAATTCACATTTTTTTCATTCAGATAAAGATTATTAGAATTATTTGAAAGCAATTCCAGCAGTACTTTAGTTCAACATGCAAAAATTCAGGATGCCAAAATAATAAAAATATAAACCTTCTGTATAAATAGCCTTTATTTGGGAAGTTCATCACCTTAGAACAAGAAGGATGTAACTGAAATTTTTCTTGAGTCGCATTATAAAGGGATCATCCAAAAATTGTGTCAACATGTTTTTTTAATATCGAGCCTAGTTATTTCACGAATTGCAACTTGAATGTTGATCTTCCAATCTTTATTTGTTCCTGGCTTGTTTGCATATACTCGACTTTTCAAATATGCCATAAAAAATTTATTTTTGGTAAATCACATGTTCACATGGCCTCTAAGCCAATTGAAATCTGCAACAAGAAGAATTTACTTTATTTGAAAAAAAAATCTAATAAAGTTATAAAGGAGAAATGCAAGCTAAAAAATAGCGAAAATGCAAAGCTAACCCGAATAATTGGCAACGGAATATTAAACAAAAGTAGTATCAAAGTGGTCAAACATCCCCGTAAAAAAGTCCTGTGGTAAAATGAATTGCATCAACAAAAGATTGAAACACTCAGGAAGTGCTTTTTTATGAAGGTGACCATTAAAATGAACGCAACTGACTCCCGGAAAACCTAATCGTTTTGATATTTATTCACTTTAATGGAAATCATTTCTAAAACCAGTGAACACAATCTAATAAAAATTCCTGAACACAAATTAATGAATATCATTAAACTGCACTAATGTCACATCAACATCCTCTGGCTCTACGTTTACCCAAATTTAAACATTACGAAAATGTAACATCTGTACTAATATAAAGAAGGAGATCTGAATAATCTGAATACAATTATGAGATTGCAGAAGTCACTAGATAATGAATTGCAATCCAATTGAGAAAATACATTTCTGGTTTTCCGATTCTTCTGTTACATAATGGCAGTTAAAAGGTTGTTGTGACGCTACTACGTTAATTTTCCATACAGGATTGTTGTTGTAAATGACTTAATTTTTGATCTCTTTTGTCTGGAGTTGTTAAACTCTAGAGGTATAGCATTTAGTTTTGTAATATGGTCTTTTGCACCCATACACCTGGCATTGATGAAATATGTTTGTTCAAATCTATGTTGGTGCGTGTCTAAGTTACGGATTCTTGCCAGACGGGGTTGTCATTGGCATATTAAAATAATTTGTAAATGTATTTTACAGCAATTTCTGACGATGTACAAATGTTGATGTGAGCATTAAATATTAGCAGCTTTGGAGGGTTACATGGCACCACCTGTAAATTTATTCTCTTCTCGTAATGTTAGTAATATATGCATATGAGATAATTCGAACTATTGGAATTGAAATAAAGAAATGATATTGGCTCCACATTTGGGCTGATAATAATAAACGGTTGTTGTGAGTTTCCTGGACTTTAGTGGATAAACACGAATGTCACTGCAAAGGGGTGCATACTATCTTTATGAATAAACATTGGATATTTTACATTCGCTGGGGTGAACTCGCCGAAACACTTCGTTTACAACAGGCATAAGATTACCTGCGCCGTAAGCTTTTTGCATTAATTTACTTTTTACTTTACAAAGTATTCAGAAAGTATTGGCGAAGCCAATTGTGGCTTCTAAAAAAGTGGTCGATTTAATCTAGGATCCGCGAAAAACAATGTTTGTTGGAATGATGTTACATTTACATGTCCATAGACAATATGTTGAAATATGACAACCATTACTGATTCCACCGGTGCAAGGGATAAAACACTGTTGTGTGGGTGAATATTTTCACAAAATTGGCGCGATGCATGAGATTTGATTAATGTTCTCTGAGGAATTGGGAATAATCGATGACACTTTCGCTCGAAATTCCGAAGGACTCTCGGAAAAAAATTGATGATGCACAGAACTGGGCAACGACATTAAACTCACGTTTACTTTATGTTTATTTACTTAAGCTTCGTCAAAATGAATTAATGCGTTCTGACGAAAAAGTTCACTTGAAAGTTCAAGATTTGCCTGAAGTCTAGAAGTGTCCACAAGTTAAGCCATAAGTTAAGCCGTTTCCTGCTGTCCCCAATAAGAATATCAAGCATCCCTTTACCTAATTATGTTCATATTCTGTTGGCTTTAGTGAGCTCAAACCTCCTGTATTTTTTCTCATTCTGTCGTAATAGTATAATTGACCATCACTACAAAAAAAAGTCTACTTGTGGTTTACAAATTAAACAAACAAAATTTTTACATTATCCAATCTAGCATTGCCATGCATTTAAAAAAAAAATTTAAATGAAAAATAAAAAACGTAAACACATTTGGTGAGAATCGAAATAGTCAGCATTGACAAAATTTGTATGTTATAAAATATGCAATCTAATATAATGAAATATAATGGAAGAAAAAAAATAAAATAAATATATATATATATATATATATATATATATATATATATATATATATATATATATATATATAAAAGTAATCAGTAAAAACTGCAACGCATGCGATTGTTTTACATATAATAATTGAAAAGATTGATTGGTTGAATTTAAATTGTAAAAATGTCAATTTGACTATCCAACGAGTGAATTTAAATTACAAAATGTTAAATATAAAGTGCAAACCTTGTATCGTTAATTCGAAATGAACCTTTTTTTGTATTTAGAAATGAGGTACGCTTAATTAGATTTTGATATAATTTTATGGTTCAATAATTTTTTTTTTATAAAATATTATCACGCTTCTATATTTTAATTTTTACGAATAGTTAAAATATTGCCACGTATAATTATTATTGAACAAATAAAAAAAAACTAACAAAATAGCGTAAAAAAAACAGAAACTGCCCTAATCCATGCCTAATAACAAAACGTAACACGACAAAAATAGTAAAGTTAAAAAAATATAGAAATTCAGTCTTAAACAAAAAAAAATATTAATAAATAATTAAATAAATAATAAAAACCGTAAAAAAATTAAAATAATTTAACATAAAAATAAACAACGCAACATGCTCACGTTATATATTTTAATATTGCAAAAATAATTATTTTTATTAAATGTTTAATTTGCACAAAATATTTTCTAGGCATAAATCATACACTTAAGTAAGTTTAATAAATTCAGGGGATGATAGAGGACACTAATTAGAACAACAAATCTATAAGCGAGGTTTTACTTTGACAACAAATTAAAACAACAAATCTATAAGCGAGGTTTTACGATGACATTGAAACTGAGAAGAAGAATCTTAAAGTCTAATAGTTTGCTAGTGGTCCAAAAAGTACGTACATAATCCAGACATTTCTTTTACGGTTGCAACTATAATTTATTTGTGCTACTGGTATGCTATTATGCTTAGATAGAACCTGTTTCAAACCTTCTAATTTAATTTGGAAGTAAAATAACTTTGACAGAATTTCATCTCCAACCTATTTGTACTAAACTATACACCAGCCATTATTGCACTTAATAATACCTTTGAAAAAATATAAATAGCATAAACCATTTTTTTCTACATGTACTCCTACCAGCTTAGTTGCGCATTAGATGTAATTGGTAGCCTCATTCTATAATGCTGATATCTCTATTGTATCCAATCAGTCGATGTAATGCCTCGAACCTATACGTTAAACCACATTTTCAACCTGCGTTGAAAATTTTCTTTTATGAGCGCAACTTTCCAAAAATGTCTGACATAAAGTTGTGTCGAATTACAAAGACATTTATGTATTAAATCTATTGAAATTCTTTCGAAATTTATGTGGAGCCTCGTTTTTGTTTTAGGGGCTAAAAGTAAATCCTTGATTATACAACTATCGATTTTAAATAAAATATTTGGTGTCTTTTATCAGCTATCACCTCACGGATTTATTACTCTTATTTAATAGTCACCCTATATATATATATATATATATATATATATATATATATATATATATATATATATATAATTATATATATATATATATATATATATATATATATATATATATAAATATATATATATATATATATATACATATATATATATATATATATATATATATATATATATATATATATATATATATACATATATATATATATATATATATATATTTATATATATATATAAATATATATATATATATATATATATATATATATATATATATATATATATATATATTTGATTTTAACTATTATTATAAATATAATTATAAAATAAATTTTATTGTTAATTAAATTATACAAAATTTATAAAAAATTTAATATTAAAATAACAAAATTCCATCAAGTGTCTCCCTGCCCACAAAATTATTTATTATTATTATTATTATATTGGGTGGGTGCAAAATTGTCTGTACGTTTTTTAATATTTTAACAATGTCTAAAAATCCAATGACAACTACGTCTGAAAATAAATGAAATATTCTTACGATTTGCCAAATATAAATACCTTTACAATCGCACCATCAACAGCATAAAAATGCTAAAATATAAGGGTCGAGCTTCTATAAAAGTCCGTTCATTTAATTTGATTGAAAAATCGAATTGGTCGAAGTTAATGTTTAGATGCAATCGATAATGCAGACATAAAATGCGAATAGTATAAACAACAAATAAAAAATGTGTAACCAATTATGCACCTAATATAAATAATTAAATAAAATATTATATTAAATTATATAATTAAAATTTAATAAAAAAAAACAACCAAATTTGTAATAACATTAAAACACTGAACAAATTTATAATAAAACCTATTTAATTTTTTGTAGGAATTAAATAAATAGTCTGACAGTAGATTGAAAGAGTTTTGATTTCTTGAACATGGAAACAATTCGTTTTTACATATAGTTATGATTCCTATGAATATTATTCCTCAGATATGATTCCTCCGAATTTTTTAAATACAAATGTAATAAAGCACAAAAATTAGATCTGAGAACAGTACACGTATTCACATATTCAATTATTTTGCAAAAACAAATCATTAAAGACAAATGTCAAAAATATTTGTGATTTGTGTGGTGATATCATTTTGCTGTCCGACATTTCTGTTTATTTTGGGGCGCGGTATATTGTCAACCGGTCGCACTGTCTGTTTTTATATAACTCATGTGGCAACGCCCTTACGCTGTCCAAAAAATAGAATAATTGAATGAAATATTTACCCACCTCATATGTTTTAAAATTCACTTTTTGTGAGGTATAAAAACTATGAAGAAAAATTAAATTTATAATTGTCTTCATTATTTATTGTCATAGCAACCAAAAATTTCAAATTTTTCTTATATGGTTTTTTGAATGGTACTACTACAAAACCAAGTAGTGCACTTTATATGATTTATTGTATATATCCAAGTGTGCTATGCGATTAGTTTGGCTTTTACTACAGACAGTTTTGAAATTTGTCAAAAATTATAGTGATAGTTTTGATGTCTTCGTTATTATCAAATAAAAATTTGTATTCACAAATATTTATCATGGGTTTTGATCACAGTCCAAATAGACATATCAACTTAGATAGTTATACTCACAGTTGGGCGTGTAAATTACACAATGTAATATACTGGGTTTTTTACATGTAAAATGTAAACGATTATTTTATACATACTGTAAAATATAAATCAACTTTTTCATTACAATTATCGCCATCTGTTACCAAATCTCTTAATTAAAGAAAAATTGACTATATACTACAGTGTAGTGTATTTGTGTTTATTTATTGTGATATTTGTACATATGTATAAATGTAAAATAAAGTGCAACTTTCCTATGATAAGAAATATTTTGACAATGAAATCTTGACATCTGCTATCAATCAATGTAATTTGATGAACGCTTCGTTTTTCGTGAGAAGAGTTAGCATATGGAATTTCTTGAATGGTAACTGCTGGGTTTCAAAAAGAATATTTTTCCCAAATTTCATTATTAATGTATTAATCAATTTATCTAGTATTAATTCTATGGTAAGGTTAGTATAATGGTATTGCTGCAAACTTAGGTTATGAAAAATTATTAATTGTAATTAGAGTAAGAAAAATTAAATTGAATTAATAAAATTAACTACAGTTCCACGCTTAAATTCGATAATCATATTCGCTACCTCTTTACTACACTGGACATCAAAGGCATAATGCATAGGCATTTTATCGAATGGATAGAATAGGGCTAGTAATTTCAGGCATACATTTTTTTGATGAGGGTGAGACGGGTAGTGATAATTTGGTTGATTTTGTCCTGTTTGAAATTAATAAAGATTTAAATTTAAAACCCAGTCAAACGAGTATAGATTCACTTCATTCATTTCACTGCAGAGAATTATTTTATTTATGATTAAACGTCAAATTGCTATTAGTTTTCCGCTACATATCGAAAGAAATATGCTCTCTTAAAAATATTTTATTTTAGTTTATTCAAATGTAGCTAGATGGCACTATGTCACTAGTGGTTTATTTTGTCGAATATGAGAACTAGTTTAAGACGTAAACAGATGGCATTGTAGAAGGATAGGTGATTTTTATAGTCTCAATGTAGATAACTAAAAGTTGAAAATAATTATGATTAACCATTTAAATAAAATGTTTAATTGGATTTTCTAATGCAAGTTATTCTTATAAACAAATGTTTGTATCATTTATTCAATATTTTAAATTATTTCTGGAAGGATTCTCGTTTTTTAAATATAATTTACATATTTTTGTAAAATACACATTTTTTTTGTAATTTACGTTATTTACATGTAAAATGGAGAAAACGTTTTTTGTAAAACGCCCAACCCTGTATACTGTAGCCAGAATAAATTGTATTAAAAGTGTTGATAACCACGTCAAAATCATAACCAGAATTCTGTTCCTAGCCCAGGAGCAAAGTGTTCCTAAAATTTGGTCCAGGGATTTAAAAACATTGGTACTTCCGACCCATATTCAAACTCAAATAAAAAAAACGTGATTATTGGTTTCGAAGAATGTGGCAATCGTTGCGAGACACGATTATACGTTAAATATATTTGGAATTAAATCGATAAATTCAATAATTAATAAATGAACACCGAATTCGCACCTGAAATTGTACATTGAAATAATTTACTCCTGGCATCAAATATATGAACAAACTTGCATGATTAACATAAAAGATCATTACAACTTCAAAGCGGAAACCAAAGACTGAGTCTTATATAGATACAGAGAGTGAATACATGTCTGTGAGTGTGAGCAGGAGAGGCAATCACAAAAAAACATTATTTCAGAAGAAATTGTACAATTAAATGGACCATTTCAAGTAATATAAATTCAAAATTCAACGTCTTGCAACACAACAGCATAATGAAGTAAAATATTGATATTTAGCGGAAACGGATATTCCCTATGTTTACACGGTATGTTCTAATTGTTTATGCGTGAGTGAGAAAATGAGTGAAAGAATTGTTATTGGTCAGATAAATACTCAGAGTTTTTATGCCAAAAAAGATATGTTGGTCAACTATATGTCCAATAACAATATGAATGTGATTCTTGAAAGTGAAACCTGGGAACGAGGTAACAGGACGTTGAATGTGAGGGGGTATAGATTTCTTTCCAAACCAAGAAGTGATGGTTATGGTGGAGTAGCAATTCTTTACCGTAATAGTATGTTACTCCAAGAGATTGCTTTACCCACATTTGAGATTATGGAGGCAATTGCAGCCTTAACCAATAATTTGGAAAGAAATCTGATACTAGTAAGTGTTTATGTAACCCAAGCAAGGAAGGAAGATGAAAGGAAAAAGCCTTGAGTGATTTCAAGAAATTGTTTGAATGGTGAGAGGAAAAAGTGATCTGATGCACTGCCAATGCATTACATTTGTTTATGAAATCTGTTGAATTGGCCGCCCGGGTCACTATTGGTATGTAGAAGAAAAGAATTTGGGTGGGATATCTTTCATGATTAAAATGATCATGAATGATAACAGAGTGTTTAAGAAAAAGCGTGAAATAATGAATAGTTAGAGGTGGGTTCAGTAAATTAATGAGATTCTCGGAGAAAATGAAATAAATCATTGCCATTTGGGTAGTGAAATAGAACGAGTGAATTAGGAATGTCCTAAAATTGTGGACATGGAAGGGATTAATGTGAGAAAATGGGTGGTGGAATAATGAAGTCCAATTCTGGTATGAAAGGAAACGAATAGCCTTGCGTGAATTCAATAGGAACAATAGTAGTGTGAATAAGATTATGTATGGTAAATTGAATGGAAAATTGAAAAAGGCTATTCGCTGAGCGAAAAGGAAAAGTGGGAATATGTGTCCCAAATGACACACAGAACCTCAACTAAGGATGTATGGAACTTATTTAATAGAGTGTATGGTAAACAGTTTAATGTTAGCAGTGTGGTGTGTGAGAACCAAGAAAAAGGGGATGAATTTCTTAGAATGATATTGAATGTATGTAATGTTTTAAATGTTATAAGTTAAATTGAAATAAGAGATGCAAGTGAAGTACTAGATCAAAGGTATAAATGGGATGAGTTCCTTAGAGTGTTAGATAACTGCAAATCTATAATTGCGAAACATAATTTGCTTGAAACACTCAACAAAGTATGAATGAGTTCAAAAATACCAGATAAATGGAAATAAAGCAGGGTTTTTCCCATTCCTAAACGGGATAGAGATCCGAATGTGGCAACAATTTATCGTTCTGTTAAATGTTTTAATTAAAATTTTAAATGGAATGATGAAAGAACGAATCGAATGCTTTATGAATGAACTTAATTTGTTGCCATCAACAACAATTGGATTTCGGAAGAACCATTCTGCAGTCGAGTGCGTGGAAAAGTTTGTATGGGAAGTAAGAAAGGATAATGTGAAGGTATTTGCGGTATTTTTGGACATTGTGAGGGCTTATAATTATGTGGTTCCATGGAAATTACAACAAATTCTTTCGAATTTTGGATTTTCACGGAAAATATGTACGTGGATAAAAGATTTTATGAGTGAAAGAAGTATTATTTTAAATGGGAATGGATATAGGTTGAAGGGAATAACAAATATTAGGCTAAAGCAAAATATCGCCAATTCTGTTCAACCAATATACGAGCGAGATACACTGCATCAATACTAGAAATCCTATCGTTCTGCAGTTTGTAGACGATTTTGTGATAATTGGAAAAGAGAGAAGGATTGATGCGGCAGCTCAAAATGCGCAAAAGGGGGTAAATGATGCTATGGAGAGATTTAAACGGTTAAATTTAAGAATGATTCCTAATAAGTGTGCACATTTGACTTTTAGAACGTACGTCACAAATGTTAACATAAAAGTGGATTATAATAGAATTGAACATGTCAGAATGTAAAGTATTTAGGAATATATGGATTAATAGGCGCATGAATTTGGAAAGCACATGACAATTGTATAACTACAAGGAATGTTTAAATGTTATTAAAAGGGTGGGCAAACCTAAGTGGGGCGCTCATTCAAGTGTGTCTGATATGTTGAAAAAAGCCCTTATTTCTTCCAAAATTGGATAAGTATTAGTGTGTATGACAATGGTTCGAAAGAGGCTTTTAGCTAATTGATGAAAGTAGAGAATACAAGTGCCAGAGCAGTTTTGGGGGCGAATAATCCAACCCCGACAAGGAAAAGACAAAGCAATGTGTATGTGGATATGATTTTCTAATATATTCGTATCTGCCAATGTGAGGTGACCATACAATGGGTCCCGTCACATAGGCAGATCGAAGGGAATGAAAGAACCGATATGTAGCGAAAAAGGGGACATTGTATGAGGTGGTTCAGTGATATGAGAGAAAGCATGCAAGAGATGTACTTCGGATGTTTCAAGTGAATCTTTGGAGAAAGTGGATGAATGAATATAATGAAAAAAGTCTAATAAAATGATTGAAGTACAGAGAGCTATACAGTGTCCCTTTGAGAACCCTTTTTATAAGGAACTCACAGGGGATACAAGAATGTTAAGAACAATCGAGCGAATCAGACTGAACCATGGTCTCCCGAATGAGGAAGATTTGGTTTGCAAGGAAATGATTTTGTTAAAATGAGTGGTATAATAATTTGATATAAAACAAATAATGTGAATAGGGGGTGTCCGTTTCCGGTAAGGTAAATAAATATGTAGAAACAAAACTGTATAAATAAAATTATAATAGATAAATACTGGCGATATGGCTGTCTATCTTGGAGCCAAAAAAACTTGCTAAGGTAGTCAAATGTAAAAATAAAGTTATAATGTTCGATATAATGTCTTATATATAGGACATATCTAGTAAAAGCCCACAAATCAAATTAATTAAAGAATTAAATCATATTGAAATAATTATATTTAGCGCTTTCCTGGAAACTGAAGCATTGGTTCTTTGGAAGAACTATACTTGCAAAGTTGAAACTTATAAGAACATTAACGGAAGGACACCAACAGGAGTAGAGTCCACAGCTTAATTTGATCCAACGCGTAGAAACTTATCAGTTTCAAACACAAATGAATAAACATATTAATAACTCATTCTCAAATATATAAGGGATGGTGCATGGCCGATCTTAGTTCGTAAAGTGAATTATCTGGTTAATTTCGATAACGAACAAGACTCAAACTTTTTAACTAGACGCCATTAGGTTTATATTAGTAAAGCTTTGTAACCATTTTTGCCTTTGTTATCCTTGTTCTGAATAGAGAGATTCGTTTTAATAGGCAAGAATTCCCTCCAAATTCAAGGCGGTACCAAAATAAGTACGTGATCTTCAACCGAACAGAAGCATCGATTTCAAATTCAACAGCACTAACCACGACACGGCCATCGGTAAATATAATATGGGTAACTATTATTTTGGTGACCATTTAGCTCAATTTTACAGCAGTTTTTCATTTTAATCGAAATCTGCAGTTGCTGTTTTGTAGTTGCTGGGAAATAAAATCATTATTCCTATTGTTGTGACTGGTATAGAATTGGTAAAGACTGGTAAAGCGTAGTGCCACAACTGTTAGAACCATAAGCGTACGCCATGTCATCAGCAAAAGCCACAACTTTTCTATAAAATTTTTAAGCAAAATAGAGTTTAAATATATAAGAAATAGTATTGGTTCCAGGAGCGATCTTTAAGCTACACCAGCCATAAAAATAGAACCATAACTGGAAACGTCTCTTAAAGCGAACACGTCTATCGCCCAATTGCTGAATTTATATTCATCAATTAGTCCTGAACTAGATAAAATATCAGTTGTAATATTACCTAGAATTAATAATTTTTGATTTGACTGTATTAAGTATGGTATTAAATTCTTTTACAAGCTCACTCATATTTACGAAATGAAATCTGCAATTATATGTTAAAGATAAGCTAAAGTCACCAATATTGCAATCAACCACTAAAATATCAGAAATTTTCAAAGCTAACTGTATTTAAACTAGGGTTTGCAATCCCGGGAATCCGAGATCTCGGGATCCCGCTAAATTTAGTATTCTCGAAACCCCGCGATTATTGTAAAAATATCCCGGGATCTCAAAAAAAAACCCTATTTATTACGTAAAATTAAAAAAATATATCACATTTAGTATGTAGTGTTACTAATGTTGATCTAAGTATAAAATATTTCCATTTATTAAAACTGTATTTTTTATATAAATGAAAATTATTAAAAATTAAACTGAGAGAAAAAATAGAATTTGGTATATTTAGCCAAATTTAACCAACTTTTGAGAGTGAATTGTGTTTTTTTTCCTTTTTTGTGAGTTGTATAACGGAGTATCAAAAAACAAAGTTAAATTTTTGTAGTTGAAATTTGTGCTACAAATTGGTTTTTCACTAATTGACAAATATAACAGTAAGTACGTAAATTAATAAATTAATATTGTCTGCGTGATAAAGAAAGTGAAACAGCGATGTGCAAAATTAGTCATTGCAAAAAAATATTGAAAATCGCGGGTGGCTCTACAAAAGCATTTCATACACATCTGCTTCAATTACATAAAATTAATTTGAAATCAGAATCGGCATGTTCATCGGCATCAGAGGACGAACCACAGAGCAAAACCACTAAGATTAATTCATATTTTTCCACGAATATGAAAAAAAAACGACAATTTGTCCGAAATGCTTGCGAGAATGAAAACTAAAGATGATATATCTTTAAACCTAATATGTACGTATATCGATATACGTGCTGGGCTGGCTGTAAGGCGATTCATCAACATACTTAAATCACCTAATACTGTAAAAAAAAATGGTAATAGATTTCTCTCACAATATAAAAGATGCTGTAAGAAATAAATTACGACTAAAAATTATCGGTGGTTCTAAATTTTCTATTTTATTTTATGATGGGACTTCGTCTCGAAATAACCGTTATATGAATATAAATCTACACGAAGCAGAAAATTTTTGAAATTTGGGCTTATTGAGAATTATAGGAACGATGCCAGCTACTAAGTTTATTATTCTACTTAAGGACAGGCTTTCCACGTTTGGTTTAAATCTCGAAGATAGCAATGTGTGCTTGATGACCGACGGAGCAAACGTTATGAAAAAAATTGGGAAAATCTTACAGATTAACCAACAACTATGCTTCGTTCATGGTATACAACTGGCCATTATCTCAGTTTTATATAACAAATCAGCATTAATCCCTACACAGACACAATCAGCAGAACTAGTGAAAGTTGAAAGTAACATAGAAAGTTTGGAGAATGATGAATTAACTGAAAACTCTGATTCAGAATCAGATAGCGATGCTGATGGTAGTAAATGTTATTTTGTAGTGGGTAGAACATCAATTAATTCAAACGTATCAATCGCAAATCAAATGATTGGAGCAGTGATAAATAAAGTAAGGAAAATTGTGATGATTTTTAAAAGATCTCCAACTAACAATGACGAGTGCCTGCAAAAATACTTAAAACATGATTTTGGAAAAAACCTTCATTTAATTAGGGATTGTAAAACAAGGTGAAGCAGCTTACTTTCTATGCTTGAAAGGTTCGATATGTTTAAAAACTGCATAAAAAAAGCGCTTGTTGACGTCAGTATTGATGTTTCAATAAAAATGGCAGGCAGCGAGTACGAAATTGTGTCAGAAATTAAGTACTTTAAGTCCAATTAAGGCAAAAGTTGATGCGCTTGATCGACGAGATGCTAATCTTGTAACCGCTGATATTGCGTTGGAATTTGCTAATAAAATTAAACGAACTACCGAAGTAAGCCGTTAGCGCAATATTTACATTATGATGAGAACAAAACAATGCCGATAGCTGAAGCGTTTGTTTCATCATCAAATTTAAAATATAAAAAGATTATGTTGGACCTTCTTACGCGATTAAATGACACAAATTTAAATAATCCTACAAGTTCGTCGGATAACGATCACGAATTGTCAAGTGAAGAAGATGTTCTTTCTGAAAACAATGAAACTTCAAATCCCAAAACTATCAGTGAACAATTAAATAAAGCCTTGCAAAAAGGGATTCTACCAACAACCAGAAATGCTTGCAAATCACCTAACAGAACATTAGCATATTTCTTCTTAAATTGGTTATCCTTAAGCCCCACTACTTTATATAAACAACTATAAACATTCCAAATCATTTTACTAATGTCACCCCAAGTAAAGTTTTATTAAAAACTAACATTAATATTAAGTAAAAGGAAGGAAACCAGACAAAAAGTCACAAAAAAAACTTGGGAACAATTAAAAGATAGTTGAAAATCAAATTAGCAGCAAAAAACTAAACTGCCGTCGAAAAATCTAACAAACGATAAAGATCAATGGTAGTTACTTATTTATATTACGCCTAATGTTAACACAAACATCTGAAAATATATATCAAGTATATTTTAAGACGAAGGAAAAACTCGTGAAATGAGTTATAATAGTAGATTAATACATTACCAAACCAAAGGATTCCCATTTAACCTTTCAAATAGCAAAATATAAATTATCGAGAGAGATATTGATATACGAAAACAAATCTGAAACCGCTTCAAAAAGCAAAGCGATAGTACTAGTATTACCAGAGTTTTAATAAGAGCAAAAAAACTTTCCTTTTACAAACTGTGCCTATATTAATTCTACATCCCTATTAGGAGCCTGTTTATATGCTAAATGGGACTGATTAAAAGGATATTTTGCTATAAACGATAATTACTAATCCTTATAAATAATCCTCATAAGCATAAATATAAAAAGTAAAAACTACTGTTAAAACGTTAAAGTTCTCCGAGTCGTACATCGCAAATACCTTATATTACTTCCATCATTACTACCAATTTCGTAATCGGTAATGGAATTCACTGTTTTTGCTTCATTTTTTGCTTCAAAGCAACTTGGACCATAATTGTTATATTTTATATAGGATTTTGAAACCTGAATTTAATTTCCATGGTTGGTATTTAAATTAATAAACATACTTATCGTTATCAATTAAAAGTTGCATTAGCTTTTTTAGTTAATTCTGGTACCATAATTGTGTTTAAATCATTTTGTTGTTATCACTTTATCGTCGTAATTTTCGTCTTATAACTTGACGTTTCCAATTGAAATATATAATTTATCAAACAAAAATGTATCTAACAAATCTTTTTCACTGTTAACTGCATTGCACTTAGTTCGATTATAACACTTATTACATTCTGGTATTAAATACTTTTATATTGCTAGTAACACTAGAGTTGCACTGACTTTATCGGCCGTTGTTAATGAACAATTTTGATAATGCTTTAAATAGTACTCGGTAATCACTGAAATTTAAATAGATATTAATTTTTTTGGCTTCAGTTTTATTGCTAACTCCACTAGCAATCACATAATATTCCTATGCGGTTTTGAAATACTTTATGTTTGTTGATATATCGCCAGTAAATTTATTGGGTTTAGGGAATGGAATATTTGCATTTATATTTTAATTGTTATATTCTTAATTCTTTGTTTTATTTTCTTAGTTTGGTATCTTCGGCTCTCTGCTGGGTTATAAGCGTTTCTAAATTACTCACTTTTTTATGGAGTTCAGTATTTGTGTTGTTCTGCACTATTGCGGAGTTACATGGTATTCCATATTGGTAAAATAGGTTTAAAAACTTCACACACATTTTAATTTATTACATTTTCTTTATTCAAATATAAGTTGTATATATAAATATATATTTATATATATATATATATATATATATATATATATATATATATATATATATATATATATATATATATATATATATATATATATATATATATACATTTTGTTTTTTAATATCTAATTTTATTTTTTACTTGTTTTAATAAATAAAAAAATAAAACTAATCGGTAAATATCCCAAATTCATTTGTTCTAAAATGTTCACTCCTACAAAACTAACAAACTGATACTAAACATAAAACTTATAAAATTGTTTATTTAAATACATATTTAATTAATTATTACACATTAATTTTATACTTTATAAAATTAATTTATTATCTTCGATAAAAACCGAATTTAAATTGATGGACTGTGAGAATTTAACAATTTTGCAGGATTGAGTGAAATTTAAATTTTTATTTTTAAAAAATACTTTTATTATATTTTGATAATATTTAAAAAATAAAATTATTGGTTTTAAGTCAGTATATTGTTTAAATTGGTGGAGTTTTTCGATTTAAGATGTTTTTTTTTTTTTTTTTTTTTTTTTGTTGTTAAAAACATATTTATATAAAAACAATTCTAATTATTTCTAAAACTATCTAAAAGTTTTTGTGAATACCATAATATTGTAGTAAATCATAAGAATTGCTTTGTTCCGTGATCATCTCGCCTTTTTTGGGTCATATCCCAAAGACGATAAAAAACAAACAGGACGGGCATTTTTATATATCGTGAGCTCATTTAACATAAACTTAAAACTACAATAGGTTTGATGGCCAAATGCAACAGTTTTTAGGGGAAGATGACAATTTTATGAAAAATGTTTTTCAATGTTATTTCAAAGTTAATATTGTTTTTTAAACTCGGTAATAGGTTTAGGCACTAGTTTTAAATTAATGGTATTTTTGATAAGTTCAATACTCAAAGGTATCCATCGAGCAGACTTACAAGCTCCTTTTCAGTAATAACTTAATTAAGTAAGTAAGACTTATTGCAGAAAATTCTGAAGAGATGAAAATTACATGAAAGTTTTTACTGGATTATCATCAGACAAATTTGAATGAAGTTACATTTTGTAGTAACGAAGTTTTACAATTGTACGAATACTTATAGCCGCACTAAATTTAATATTTAAAGATTAAGAAATCTAAATAACACAAATAAATATTTTATTTGCCAAAATATAAGTTACAATTTAATAAGAAGAAAACATTGACTTTGAAATAACCTTGACAATAAAAGTTTCTATTTCCAATAAAATTCTAATGTTGGATGGTAATAAATTATGATGTACATTTTTAAATGAGCACACGTTATATATATATATATATATAAATATATATATATATATATATTATATATATATATATATATATATATATATATATATATATATATATATATATATACATATTTAATATTTTTATAAATGTCAGTGTTTTATTTCGGAAACGGTACAAGAAAAAGTTAATATGTAAAAATTTGAGTGTCGAGTGGTGAGCGTTATAGTCCTTTAAAATCATAAATAAGAACTTACTTATCACTTTCTGATTAAGTCGTAGTAACAAATGAACTCTTGTTGTTCACACAAGTTTTGTAAAGCCCTAAAATAAATATTTGTTGAAGTAACAGATCCTTCTTACGTTATTTTATATTACACCGTTTAAATAAACTAAGAAAAATGTCTTGCACCTTTTGCATTTGTTTTTTTTTCGCGTTTGCAAGTAAAGGAAAGACACAAAAAACCAAAGGGACTATGTATTTTGATTTTTTTTTTTTTTTTAATTTTTGTTACGTGTTTTAACACTAGGAGATGCCGCTTTTTGACGAAATTTTTTATTGAAAACCAAAAATTAGATCTATTAACTAGTATGCTTTGCCAAACATGTTTGTTTTCTGAATAGAATACCTATTGTATCCATTGTGCTATTATTTGAAAATTTAGCAGGATGCACTGATTTAACGGGATAATTATAGCACTTGAAATTTATGCATCTTGTCATGATTGCCGTTTAAAACTTCATTTATTTTTTGTAAATTTTGTTCTATATTCGTATGATGTGGCTTGAGTGTTAATTTTTACAGAAAGCTAACTTATAGGATAGTTAAACATTTTAACAATATTTAGGTTGGGTCATTTATGTGGGATAGTTTTGATTAAAGTTTCAAAAGGGTGCAGTCAAACTAATTGGAATATTTACTTATATTTTTGTTAAAACTGGTCTAAGTTATCTAATTCTTAATGTGACGACTTTACGAAAAACTGTGTGTGGTCAAAGTATACGTTTTTCTCTTATAACGCCCACAAGACACTGATCATTTCAAATAATTTTTACTTTTTTTGGAAAGTTCCAGATATAAAGCTCTGCATTTAAAAAACATTACATATACATATATATATATATATATATATATATATATATATATATATATATATATATATATATATATATATATATATATATATATATATATATATATATATATATATATTAATATATATACCAGGTGATATTTTAAACCTAAAAATTTCAAGTACATAATTCTAAAGCAATCTTCGAAAAAAATTGTATTGTTCAAAACCTAATCATCCCACGAGTGAAATTCTTTAGTGCTACAATTACGCCCAACTGTCCTTTTTCTTGTATATAAGGCGAAGGTAACTTTATAATTTTAAATGAACACCCCTATTTTTTATGGCAGATTCATATTCTCTGGCTTAGTACCTTTTTTGCTAAAAACCCTTGGTTTGACATATTTTTATCGATACTTGAAAGATTGCGCTTTAAGTGCTCAAAATGATGGTCTTCGACTTCATTGCACTAACTTTTATGCATTTTAAAGCATGGTACTTATCTGGAAAGTGTGCCTGCTTGGATTTACGTTTGGAAGTTTTTTCTTTTAGATAGCCCTACAAAAATAAATCTGACATAGTAAAATCTACTGATATGGCCGGCCAATTTACCGGACCAGTCAAGCACATCACCTGCTATAACTGTATAGTATGCTGTAGGCAACCATCATGTTAAACTAAATGTTATTTTGCACTTCTAAGCCAAAGCATTCGAATAATGCAAGTGGTTCATTTTCAAAAATGTCTTGGAGTTTATTCAAGTCACTCATTTTATAAATCCTTTTCAAGTTGTCTGTAATAATGAAAAAGAATGAGTTTGTTGCCAAATATTTTACACCAATTGACAATCTTAGAACGCTGATGTTCTAAAAATCAGTGCGGATTTTGCAATTTTTAGAGATGAATGTTGTATCGATTAACCGTTCCGTAACAAATAGTGTATAAACAGTTTGTAAAAAATGACTTCTGAGGGAACAATACATAAAAAAAAAATCATATTTTAGTTTTTGTTGCCGTGCACTAAAAAACTGTTAAAAAACAGTTAGAATATGAAAATCAATGGCATTAACGACAATTCGGTTTCGCGAGCTATTTCGTACTATATATCGATTATGAGCCAATACGACAATTTTATTTAATTTAATTTCAAATTGTAAAAATTAGATTTCGTCAATTACAGCGCTATCTATCATTAATAAAAAAAATGTGGAATACAAATAATAATAAGTATTTTTAGCCGCTAAATCTAATCTGAAACAAAAAACAAGGCTTCTCATTTAAGATTTAAAAGTAAGCAACGCCGCACATACAAGGAGCAGGCCGAAGGGTTAACTTTAACAATATTCTTTTTCCATTGTAAAATGATGAAATTTTGATCGGGGATATTTTTCTCAAGTGATTATTGTTTGAGATATTTGAAAGTTTCAGACTAAAAAAACCTGATATATATATATATATATATATATATATATATATATATATATATATATACATATATATATATATATATATATATATATATATATATATATATATATATATATATATATATATTTATATATATATATATATATATATATATATATATATATATATATATATATATATGTATATATATATATATATATATATATATATATATATATATATATATATATATATATATATATATATATATATATATATATATATATATATATATATATATTAGATATTATCTCGCTTATATTATTTTATTTTTAACTTATACCAAGCTCTTTGAGTGATGTATATTGTAAATTGTGTTAAGTAAGTAGTAATTTTGATAAACACGATAAACTGTCAACAAAAATGTATATAACGTGATTTTACGTAAAAACTGTGTATGTGACATAAATATTATCATATAAGTATATAGTGAAATTTGTATATAATTATAAATTTTTTTTTTTTTTTTTTTGTATTATTTCGTTGATGGTTTATTTATTTATTTTATCTGGCTGGTGTTTAGTTTTTTATGGAAATTAATTTAATACTTAATTTTATCTCTTATATAATATTTAAATTAATTTTTTTAATTTTACGTTTTGTACATTAAAAAATATTTATTCCTAATTTAATTTAAATTTATTATATTTATTTATTTAATTTGTTTTTATTTTTAATTTTTTTTTTTTTTTTTTTCATTTTATATAGTCTTTGGTTGAGTGTAATATTTATTTTAACTTAAAGTTTTAGTATAAAGTTGATTTGCTTAAAAAAAAGAAATTAAATTTAATAAACTAACTTAATATTAATTTATATAACACTATTATTAGTTAAGTTTTGGTTGAAATAAATAACAAATTAATTTTAAAAATTTTGTCAAATACAAAACATGAAATAAATTTCGTACTAATCAAGCTAATCGTATACGTAAAATAAACTGATAAACTTAAATCGTATGCAAAATATATATTTTTTTTATATAATTTCTATTCAAACACATCATGGCACATTTTAACTTTAGGACATACAGTTTATTATAATATGAGGTCACCATTTTGTTTAGTTTATTTTAAAACTATGTATTTATTATTGTTTATATTATTGCCAATGGTTAAATAAAAAAAAAACCTATCAACATAATGAACTTGCACAGGGTCACCGAATTGTGTTTAGAAGGGAAACAACTAGTGCGTTGGGTTGACACACACATAATTTGTGACATTTGATTTAATGGATGACGTAGGAGATGACTACGACCCCTGTGCCTTAGATTATAATTTATTAATGAAAAAATATGGAGTGCATAGTTGTGCGATGATGCTAGAAAACTTATAAAGATTTTTATCGACTTGGTAAATTTTAAGAAATTTTAAGGGATTTGATTTTTAATAAATTAACTGTTTTTATATTTCACATTTCAAATCTTGAATCAAAGTAGGTAAATAGTTTGGTCCTAATTTAAAAAAAGAAATTTAATTTTCCTAAAGAAGCGACATCTGTGCATTTGGTAAATTTAAAAAGTATTATCGAGTAACACTATTTTTTCTATAGCAACACTAATGTGATCAACTATAAAAAATTAAATTTAATTCCCTTAACTGTCAAAACTTCGAACTGTGTGGTTTTGTGTTTTTTTAATTTAAAAAAATCTGTTTGCATTG
This sequence comes from Tipula confusa, assembly GCA_963556175.1. NCBI lineage: Eukaryota > Metazoa > Arthropoda > Insecta > Diptera > Tipulidae > Tipula > Tipula confusa. The sequence goes on from OY744476.1 coordinate 72,810,097, forward strand.
TGACATCCTGTCGATGAACCTGAGACCTAGGGCATATAATTAAGATGTAAATAACAAATGAGTCACGAGAGGAAATCTCAATCAATAGTTGCGAATGGAGTGGGAACAGTGAAAACTCAAGATTATTTACTAGGCTTTTGGTATGTTTCTGATTTAAGCAAAAATTTATTATCTGTGAGGGCGATTTATGGAGAATGATGTAAAAATAATAAAGGATAATCTGGTAATAACAACAAGAAAACGAAATAGTAATGGATTGTATGTGTTAAAAGTACGAGCAGAAAAATCTGAAGTAGCTTTTCTGGCCGAAAAAATGAAATTGGTGGGTCAGTGGCATTATCAATTAGGTCATCTAAGCAATAATATTTCACAAAAATATCAAAAGGAATGAATCCTGATCTAAAACATGCTCGCGGTTTGTGAAATATGCGTAAAGGCAAAACAGACAAAAAAATGTAAAGAATCCAAAGAAGAGAGAAGCAAAGCAATTCGTTTGTGGTCCAATAGAACCTAATCGGAGAAAATAATTCGGCTTTAATGCGTATGCCAAAGCACTAGGATATCTAAAAAAGCTAGATGAAAGGAATAGAACATACATTTTTGTGGGAAACGGTAGAAATGGATATAGACTATTAGTTTGAGCAAGATTTAGTTATAATGAATTCAAGTTTATTTTTATTATCATTCTTGTTCACATATTAGCCTATGGCGCATCGTCATTATTATTTTCTTCTTCTTGAGAGTATTTTATCGCAAAACATCCGTTTTAATCAAGAGGTTCTGGGCCCAGTATTGTGTTCATCGTATAAAGAATGCCACGATCAACAAGAAAAATATATAATTTTCGAGTTATTTCATCAATCAACAATTTATTTTTTGACTCGATATTTTATAACCTAAAACTTCATGGCAGATTCAACAAAAGTGCAAATTACCAAACTAAACGATGAAAATTACCAATTATGGAGATACAAAATCGAGCTATTACTTATCAAAGAAGATTTGTGGTTACCGAGAATGCACCAGTAGATACAACTCAATTAGCCACCTGGAACAAAAGGACAACCAAATTATTCACGTAAGGACTAATAGGACGGCTAAAGCAATGTGGGAATCGTTACAGAATTACCATCAAAAATAAACTTTATCGAACAAAGTACGACTTTTAAGACGGTTATGTCGGATGAGGCTACCTGGAGGCGGTACCATGCACTCACATCTAAATGCCATGGAATGTATCGATGAGTTAACCACTTCGAGCGAACCATTGGCGAAACCCTTTGTAGTTTCATTGTACCTATCAAGTTTATCGGAAAGTTATAGAGTTTTGATAACGGCTCTCGAATCTCGAGCTGTATAAACGCCGAATCGATATCGAAAAATACAAGTGCCAACAGTGAAAAAGCGCTTAAAGTATACAGCAAGCCAGGCACAAGCTCTGACAATTCGCAAATATCATGTTTTTTCTGCAAGAAAAAGGGTCACGTCAAAAGCAATTGTCGTAAATTTGCAGCATGGAAAAAGAAAAAGGATTCAGGAAACCAAAGCCAGGACCAAGCGAACACATTTCAAAATGAAAGTGACATAAAAGAAGCGTACGTTTGTTTAATCGCCAATCATCAGAATAAAGTCAATATATCTGAATGGTGTGTGTTCAGGTGCATCGGCACACAAGAATATTTGAACAAATCTAAGAAAAATTCAGTAACATTAGTTGATGGAAGAAATCTATCAATAAAACGAACTGGCATAATCGAATTCATGGATCCAGTCAACAAAGACAGATTGTGTGATGTACAGCTCGCGCCAGGACTTAAGTGTAATCTACTGTCAGTTAGCAAGCTGGCTAAAAGCGGTTGCACCGTCACGTTTAAAGGTGAAAAATGCAAAATCAGCAAGAACGGGAAAATGTTATTTGTTCTAAACGATTTTAGAACAACGACGTCTACAAAATGAATCATCAAGCATTCAACGTAATTCAACCAGAAACGTCAAAACGCTTTAATGAATGGCATAAGGTACTTGACCATCGCAACTTAATTGATATCAAGAAAATGATGGAATTCGCAGTGAATATGAAGATAAAGAATTGTGATCACAGTGACACGAGTTAAATTTGTCTGCAGTATAAGAAAAACAGAGATCTGTTTCCGCAACAATCGTTGCAGCAAAATGGAGTTGCCGAAGAATCAGATACTAATCGAAATGACACGGTGCATGTTAATGAGCTCAGGTTTGTATAAACAGTATTGGGGCGAAGCAGACACCTAAAAGCGTCAAATCTACTCCATATGAGCTCTGGCATGGAAAATTACCGGATTTAAATTATTTACATATTTTTGGAGCACTTGTTTATGCACATATCCCGAAAGAACAACGCAAGAAGTTGGACGACACAGCAGAGGACATTATTCTTTGTGGGATACGAGCTGAGTACGAGAGGCTATCGACGTTTGGATGTTGACACTCACAAAGTAAAGATTTGTCGTGATGTTAAATTTATAGAAACCGAAGAAGATAATCGACCGATCATTGATACGCCAAGCAGCGAAAATCAATCGGAAGCAACTATCAGCGATGAAAACCAACACATTGAATCGGCAAATGATGAAAGTCAACTCAACGATACAGTAATGGGCTTAAATTAAAAAACAACTACTTGAGCAACATTTAGTTGTAATGAATTCAAGTATATTTTAATTATCCGCTGTTAACGTAACTTAACTTCTTTCACTAAATCTATGTCACCAACATGTAAACCCACCTTAAGTCTAAAAATGACATATCCTTGAATAAAACGTCAAGTTCATTCTTGTTCACATATTAGCCTATGGCGCATCGTCATTATTAATTTCTCCTTCTTGCAAGTATTTTATCGCAAAACATCAAGATAGACTAGGTATGGGATAGAAATAATCGGAAAATAATAATTTCAAGAGACGTCTTATTTGAAACTAAATGTCCGCAATCAATGTTAGAATGACTGAGTGAAAGTAGTGTGAGATACTACAATGATAATATTATAGATGAGAACGAAGAACAAGCGAGTTCGATCAAGGACAAGAGGGAAGAAAAGTGAACGGGAAGAGCCACATGTGACTTCAAAACGACAGATAAAACTGCCGGTTAGATTTCATGATTATGTTTTATTAACGTATAAAGAGGTATTAGCTCGACCAGATAAGCATTAGAGGTAAGAGGCAATAGAAGAATAAAAGCAATCACTTGATACGAACAATGTATGGGAGGTATGAAATAAAGTATGGCTTGTTGTACGAGGTTATCAACAGAAATACCGATATGATTTTGAGAGAACGTATAGTCCTGTAGTGAATAGTAATTCACTAAGATCTATTTTTGTAATAGCAGCCAATCGGCATGATATAATCATGAAGTTCGATGTTAAAACTGCTTTTTTGCATGGAGAATGAACTGAGGATCAATGATGATTTGCAACATTCGGAGGGATATGAATCGAAACTTGATGTACGTAAATTAAAAAAGGCCGTTTAAAACAGGAGCTGTTGGATCCGTGACTCCAGGACATGAAAAACAAATTCAATAATTATAACAATAAAAAGCGATAATTAAACGAATAAAAGCTAGAAAAGCACTAGAAAGTGATTCCGCCCAAATTTCCATCTATTTGTAATGTACGAATTTCCACTAACTAGGTTTGATCTGCGCTTACCACTGTTGAAGCGTACTTCGGTAAAGTTGACCGAACATTTTTTTTAAAGATCATTTAGCAGACACACAACGTTGACAGCTGTTGTCGGCGAAACGCAATTTATTGATAAAGTCATAAAGAAGTACAGCGAATACCAGCTTGTAATATATGAAATTTAGATGAAACAAGCATCACAGACAACACGGAAAAACAGGCAACCAGGAAAAAAGACAATTATAGGTAATTATAGATAATTATACAACACACATCTTACACAATCTTTAGATGAATGTCCGATGACGCGTTTTTCTATCCACTAAATGTTCATTGGAGATTGGTTATTGATAAATGGAAGACTGTTCAGGCTGGGTTTAAAGATACCAACAGGTACATTTCCCCATATAATTAAACGTTTAATGGACATATTGTCACCGAATTAATCAACAACTGTTTTATAGAGAGCTGAACGAAGGGCATCATCAATAAGGAATGCAAATAATTGAAGCTTGTGCCAGGAACAAGTTAAATTAATTCCATCTCTGACTTCAGGTGAAAAGGAAGGGTCATGGAAATAAAAGCAAAAGCAATGCTAGTGACCAAGTTTCATTGAGAAATTCTATTGATACGGAAAGACGACTTAGTTGATAGTTGACGAATTTGTTCTTAAATGATAACTCAGATTTTCAGAGCCCAAGAAGGACAAAATCAGCTTGATAAAATAGACTAGAGTGATGTTTATCTTCACCAAGACGGTGCAATTTGCCTTACTACGCATTAGAATATAGACGTATTGCAAAGGTTGTGTAAAGGTTGGCTTGCAAGATCATACGATTTAACGCCATTAGATTACTTTGAAATTAAATTGAAATTTGTTAAGTTGTAGGCAAAAATGCATAAAATTAACAAAAAGTATTCCGGAAACCTAAGGGTTTAAATGGCCGTATCGCCAGTTTACCAACTACCGAAACACAATATTGCTGTGGCAACGTCAAAGATTTATCTTGATCCTTCCCTATACAATTTTAAAACGTATAAACTGTACAAGGAACTAATGGGGAAGCTCGTGCAAAGGAAAGTTATCATAAGCATGCGTTCAATGAAAGTTTTAATTTACATTTGAATCGTCTAAAATCTGATAGATGTCGAAATGTGGATGATGTTTTGTTGATGACAGAAAAAGCAAAAACCTTGACCGACGAGCTTATTCAAAAAATTAAGCAAATTGGAAACTAAAAAAAATGATGAGACACCGAAAGACTTTAGTAAGAAATAAGGAATTCCCATTATTATTTTCAATTTGGAAATGTTTTGTGCTGCTCGAGATCATTAAGTGCTCCATTATCCTACCATTATAAAGCTAATTTGTATAATCTTTCAGCATATTGTTCGGTTTAAAAAAATCGTAATGCGTAACTTGAAGTGAATACAGGGGCAAAAAAAGTCACGAATGTACATCAAATGAGTGTCCTTCTATGAAACTACTGAGTACAATATGCTTCATGTACAATAATTATGTTCCATCAAAATATACTGGACGCTCCCTCGCAAGATATTCAGATTTTTTTAGTTTTTGAGACGAATTAAATTTAAGATTTGGCAGGGAACTAAACTATGTCTGCAAATCATGTTACAGATGTAAAATTTTACTTACATCCTACCTGGTTCAGAAACATGCCTCTGGAACTGAGGAAAGTACAGATAAACTGGGAAAAACTCAGGATAGTAATAAAGGGCCCACCGCCACTTACGATGGCAACTCATTTAGTTGAAAAGTGTATAATTTTAAAATATCACATAATTGAACCAATAAAGTGTACAATAGAACATTCTTCTTAATCGTTAAAAAACAACTAATTTTGCTATTATTTTAAGAAAAAGTATTTAAAAAAATTTGACCAAGACATCTTGATAATATCTTTATAAATTTCTAGATCACTATCTCACACACACACTAATCTAACCTCCAATAAATATTGTGCAAAAAAAAAACATTTTTAAGTTAAAATATTAAGTGATATCTCCTTAAGAAAAAAAAATATTTGTTTTAAAAAGATCGCCTTAAAATTAGTGTCAGTCATAAAAATAAATTAAAATTGCTAAAATACTAAAAGCTAAACTATATAATCAAAAAATTGTGCATAATTAATTGTAATATTTGATATTAATGCTGATCTAATTTTAATATAAAATTAAAGTGAGTTGTATTTGAGTGCACACGATGCCACCTAGGCTGAGCACAGTAGATTTTGGTTTTGGTAAATGTACTAGAAATGATAAATTTTTTTTTTTTTTAATTTCAATATCTGTCACAATTTTTTTTTTGTAATAGTGCACACTCCGTACGTTTTGGTAGTTTTAACATTATCATTTCGTAATTTTTAATTTTTATTTATTGTCTTTTATCAATTTTAATAATAATAATTATAACAGTACACAATAGTTTCAACATTTACGTGTACTATATTCGTTGTGTTAATTAATTTTTAAAAAATTAAATTTAAATTGCGATGGGGGACAACATAGGACGGGATGGGGTATTGATGCTTAATTTTAATAAAGGAAGCACACATTTTTATAATCGGATAATAATAATAATAAAAAATTTTTAAATAAATTTGTGCTTGTATACCGGTTGAGTATATAAATTAAAACTATTTTTTATGACTATTTAATGTTGAAACTTTTATGTCATTATTATTATTGTTACTATCAGTGTTGTATATTGTGTATTGTCAGCGTTTTTCTGATCCTTCCTCTTCAATATTACTGTCCCAGTTAAATTCGGTAACACCACTGCGTACACCTAAATTACCTAAATTAGCGTACCGTGTCTCAAAATCAGCATCTTTCATTTTTAACTTCTCGAACCTAAAACAACGATATAATTCAGTTAAAACAAACAAATCGTTAAATTATCACAAAGTACTTTACCTTTGAAATAATAATCGATTTGCAAACCGATATAATTCCATATCGAGTGAATTCAACTCTTCAATTTTCCGCCGCTGTTCATCTGATAAATTCATCATTGTTTGAGCTGAAACCGTCGAATTATGCTGTTCAAATGGTACAGCAAATCGTAAATTAAATGTTTCCTCAAAAATGTACTGTGAAATCTATAAATACAACGAACCAATGGAATAGAACAAAATAAGAAATAAGAAATTTAATTTTAAAATAAACAAACATAGACATTTTCATAATATTATATAAAAAAAGAAAATCCATTAAAATTTTTAATCGAAAATAACGTGGAAGAAAAACAAACAAAAGAATTACAAACAACATGGTGATCGATGAAGTGTAATTTCTAATGATAACAAAAAAAAATGTTAAATTACATTTTCTTCATAAATCAATTCGTTTATGTGCGCACATTTGAAAAATTTTCAAGATTATTTTTCCTGCTTTTAGAGAGGGAAACAACTGGAAAATAATATTAATTTGTGATAAGTGTTCAACCAACCAATTCGATTATAAGAATTTTGTCTGAAATAAATTTACAATAGACCATACTTCATAAAAAAAAATTTTATTTTTTGTATTTTGATTATACCAATTTAAAGTGCCTTCCTTGAAGGAACATAAAGTTTTACCATTACCTCCTAAACAGAGATTACTTTTTTAACCCGTCTTTAGCATCATATCTGAGTCTAACAAAATCTAACCTCATAACAATACCAAGAAAATTTAGGATTGTTCCAAATTGAAAGTATCGATAGACCACATTCTGCATTGACCACAGCAAACTGAGTTTACCCATTACAAATCCAATTTTAAAAAATGGTCATGAAAACCGTTAACGATGCAGATGAAAAAATGTTTTCCGCTTTTTCGTTGATGGTTCGGACGAAACAGGGAATATTTTTTTTTACAACATTTTACTAAGTGTTTTAAGAGGACGCGCTGAAAAAATTATTTTGGTTGTCTTTACGGGCATTACTGCAACCCTTTTCGAAGGTGAAGCGATTAACTTTTTTGTCCTTGTATTTGTAAAAACCTATGTCAGCTCATGTGGCATAAAAAATGAAATCAGAACAAGCTCTTTCAAATTTTTCCCTAATTCTAAGAAAGTTTCTGGAAATCTGTCTACTCTTTGTGAAAGAGGTTTCAGACAGACGTTGTTATTGTCCTTCATAGCTCTTTACTTTAAGTCATAGAAGAGACATTCAAAAGTTGTGTTCTATGGCAACTTATAAAACAAATCCACCCAACACAAAACAAAGAAATAGGGAACACAAATAATTACTAACTAGCTTATTCAAATGTAAATTTTACCAACTCAGATGATATGGGAAGACATGATTAAAGTACCCCAACAGTTTTAAAGCAACTTCTCACTAACATTTGACATATTAGTCGAAAATTTTACTGCTACTGAAGCAAAACAATTCGTTAATAGAGCCACATTGTGTCCTGTAAATAATGGCACACTAAAAGTTAACGACGAATATTTTAACCGGCTAGAACAAAAAGAAGAATAACAAGTTTATCAAAGTGTTGATTTTATTGTATTTGATGACGAACAAGAAACATTGAACTTTCCAATGGAATTGTTGAGTCGCGGCACACAAGTAACGCTGGCGCTTCTGAGAAACAAGTAGTGGATTCTTGATGATAGACGCGCCGGGAACCAAATAGTAAAAAAATGTATCACATGTTTTCACCACAAACAAACCAACATGGAACAATTGATGGGCAAGCTACCACCATCAAGAGTGAAGGAAGACCATCCTGCAAAAACAGGAATCAACTCTGCACGGCCCATCCAACTAAGAACTTCCTCGATTCGAGGCTATAAGGCATATAAGGGATACATCGCATTTTTTATATGCATAGTGACAAAGGCCATTCGAATCGTAATAGTGAGCAACTTAACAACAGAAGGATTTGTTGCTGCGTTTAAGGGATTCATATCCAGGCGACGATTATGCACAGACATATACTTCGATAATGGGACATATTTTACTGGAGCTAACGCCAAAATAATGAAATGCTACTACACGGCTATGTCGTCACTACCGCAAATGAGATATCAACCATACTGGCCAGTAAGGGAACAACCTGGCATTTTATACCACCGCATACCCTTCACTTTGGAGGCTTATGGGAAGCCGGGATAAAATTAACACCCAAGAATAACACACCGAGAACCAGTCCAAACCATAGCACCACACCCAGACAACAACCAATCCATCGTGCCAAAAATATAGAAAAAATTAATCCTATAGCAATAGCAATGTTATCAGTCTGCTGCCTATTAGGTCTCGCAAGGACCAACATTGGCGTTGATCCGTTTGAACAGTCCACCGGTATTGATAAATTGTAGCCATGGAGTGGACCTTAGTAATTCGGTACAACATGATCCTTTACTGGAACGAAATCGAGAACGTCGAACTAGCTCACAAGGAACTATAGGCACTTTGCAAGAAACTGCTTAGATTGAATTGAAATATTCTGGACCAACTGAGATGGCAATTAAGAAATCTAAGGCATCTATTAAGAAATCTCGGAGGCACGATGGGCGTCATAATAGGGGATATATTCGGAATACTCACACAACGAGCGGCCAACAAATATGAAGATCAGTTCGAAATAATTAACAACAATGAGCACTGGGTAAGCTACAGTCTTAGTAGATGACTAATAAAAAATCAAACAACCCTGATCGATAATACCGTAAAGCTGGTAAAACACAACACAAACATCACCCTAATGTCAATATACAACTTGATAAGGGAGAAAAATCATCTACGACAGGAAATGTCGGAACTCCAGGAATACCGAAATTACGAGGACAGAGATCGTTCGATAATGCTAAGCATAGTCGAATTGAGTCTAACCCTGTCTGCTTGACGTGGCTTTACGATGCTCATTATGGAATCATACACCCAGCTATCCTGACACCAACTCAATTAAGCAGGGACCTGCTGTTAATTCAGCAGCACGTGCCAGGATCCATTACCATCCCGGGACACAACCTCCGAGAAAGCATGAAAACACGAAGCAGGGGAACACAGCAGAGTATTATTATCAAACTCACACTACGGCTTTCCTTCACGTGGGACTACACACTAATAGCAGTGATTCCCATTCCAGACATCAACCACGGAATTATCCAGCATACTGCAATTGTCGACTAAAGGAAATGCAAAATAGCCCTATTACAGCAGAGGAAGGAAATCAATACCATGAGCTGCAGCAGAGCAATAAATAGAACCAACCACTAGATCAAGCTTTACACCCCGAACCAGTGTCATACCCAAACGAAACTACAGTCGATGTTATCTGTGAATCCACCTTTCAGCCATATGTACTTAATGAAAGCGATGATCAAAGTAAGATAATTACAATTCTTATTGTAGTCTTGTTATTTTGATCATCGCTGATGATAAACACAACCATAATATCCAAACTAAGCTATACCGAATATCGAATACCGATACCAAACTAATGTCAATCACTGGATTTTGGTTTCAAAACGTCTGAATGTTTTATTTTGTTTGCTATAAAACGGAAAATGCTGCAAGCAGATTATAAATGAGGCAACTCACTAAAAATACTTAATCGGCAGAATTACTAACAATCATTGTTTTGGGGGCAGCCTGAAAGCCCGTTAACTTTGGGACTGTCTAAAACGAGACTCTTTTATCCAATTTATTATCGTTTATTTGGAAAGTTGCCTGTTTAAAGGCACATTACTTCTTATATCTTAAGCAATACTTGGTTATTTAAGCAAACTATGTAATATTGCGATCTTCTTTCGGTGTTGTTTTTTTTCGAAAATGCCACATACGACTGACAACAGTTACATTCAGATTTAAAATTTGTCCAATTTCACAAAAACCTTTCCATTTGTACCATTATTGAACATGTGTTAACTACCTGCAAAAAAAATTATTTGACTGTTTTTTCTTTGTGTTCTCCGCTTTGGTATAAGATTCATGTGGTAGGGGATTTTAAGTATTTGGGAATTACTTTTGATTGCCTCTTCAGCTTTAAAAAACTTATTAGTATTATTCAAAAATATAAATATTCATGCAACAGAAATCAATTTTTACTAAGATCTGCCCGACACCAATAATTTTAGTAGCTTATTACAGTTTGATCCAGTTAAAGATTCAATATGGTATTGAATCTTATATTAATACTCTTGTCTTAATAAACCTAAAAAGAGCATGTTATGAAATTTTATGTTGCTACAGCACCCATGCTGTATAATAAATTGCCTTGAACTTTAAAACCGTTAACTACAATTAATTAATTTCTAGCTGAGCTAAAATTGTGGTTATTAGCTATTGATGACATTGAATTCCTGTTTATAGTAATTAAATAATATATTTTATAATTAAATTTTAATTACTAAAAATAAATATGTAACTAATATTTTAATAGATATTTACATAACAAGGCCGGTAAATGAGTTTTACAGTTTGAGTTTAATGTTTATGGACGAGGCGATGAGGGAGCCGAGTCGAGAATTTGGTACGAGTAACGTTCAACGTTTTATTTCATACTACAATTATATTACTTATATTTATAATTAATTTTAATTTTAAATTATATTGATAATTAATTTTGATAAAGAAATTGTAATACAAACACATAATACATATTATCTCAATTAATTTAAAGAAAAAATAAAGCAGGCGAATAAAAATATCAGGTTACCCAGATTTATTTTGTTTTTAATTTAGTTTGTCTTGTCATCACACAATAAGTCATCGTTAGTAAAAATGAACGCCGAATTCTATTCAAGCATCTCGATAGAAATATTAAATAAATTTTCAGAAGCAATTGGTGAATAAATTCCAATAAGGTTTGTTAATAGATACAAAGAATATCAGTTGTTTGGCAAATGGAAAAATGAAAACGTAGCAAAGGAAAAATGAAAACGTAGTGAATGACCTAATCATGTTAACATACATGTTAGATTTGGTAATAGTTTGAGTCTATATTTTAGTAATTCAAAACTTTTAATGATACAAATATTTTTTAAATATTTTTTTAGTCTAAGAAAGTAGAAAGTTCCTCTCTGTGGTCGAAGTATTCAATGGTCAAATCAATGCTTTGCTTTAAAGAAACAATCTATATGCCATCAACCAACTCAATCAAAAACATTCAACCGAGATAAAGTCAACAAATTCCTCACTCACCCATGAGGTGGAAGGCATACAACTATTAGAGTTGTTTAGGAGGTATATTGGATTACGACCTAAAAATCTTAGAAAAAATATGCTATTTGTTGGATACAGAAATGGTAAATGCACTAGTCAGAGATTCATAATATTGGAGGGATGCCTCGAAAATTTAAAGATTTTATTGAATTAGGAAATTTTGAAATGTATACCGGCCATTGCTTTCGTTGCACATCCGCTACTCTTCTGGTAAATGCAGGTGTTGATCTTACTTTTTCGAAACGGCACGGGGCATGCAAATCTTGGAAATACTTTGGCAAAAAAATACATGAACCAAAAACGTAAACTAGCTGAAGTATAACCTGCACAGTGTGGGGATTAGAGTTCGGTATTTCCCAAAAACAAAATTTTCATATCGAAATTCAAAATTTCCTGCAATGATAAAAATTTGAATTCTCGAGATTTGAAATTTTCTGAAAAAAATTCTTGAGAATTCTCGAGATATTGAGGAAATTAAAAAAAAAGATGTGATCAAAAATTTGAGTTTAGAATCCACTCTAGGTAAGTTGACATTTTGGTAAGTTGAGCTTAGAAAGCAATAAGCTTAAATTTACAAACTTATATTTTCAGTTACAAACTTACACTCGAGATGCGTGAAAGAAAATCTCGGGAAATCCGATTTTACGATTTTATTTAACATTGGTTTGAAATATGAGTCATTTAGAGTAGTCAAGGTGCTAAACAGGCCCAAACATGAAAGCAGAGAATTATCTACTAACAGCGACAATCATGAAAATACAAACTTGGACAGGCACAGTATTAGTGATTAATTTTATCAAGAAAAAATGTTAGTAGTTTACAAATATATTCCGAAAGTATTTCATAAAGCTGAATCGTGTCTTGGATATTTTAAAAAGCAATAATACTTTTTAGTATGACACTTATTTAATGAGCGAAATAATGCATACAGTAACCGATGTATGGATTGGGCCGAAAAAGTTACCTTCACTCGATCATAATCAATAATAATAGACTTATTTCTAATCACTAACAAAATGGTTATAAAATACGAAATCAAAAAAAAATAATAATTGCAGCTCGGCTTCAATATTCTCAGAATGTTGTTAAACTTTCAATAAACTTTTAAGCTATCATATATTTTGTAAAGATTAACTACAAAGAGTTAGAGTGAAGAGGTTTACTTTCAAAAAGTAACAAAACGACAGAAGCTTTGAGGGTTTAGTATAGAAATGAAGGAGCACTTAGCATCACGACCACTTTTATACATCATAACTCATGATCACCAACAGTGACAGTGTAGATTTTCAACAACCAAAGAAACGTTGAAAAAACCTAAAAAAAAAACTATCAAAAGTATTAAAACACTTTTGCAAGTCTTATTGGTAACTACCAAGCAAATTCGGAAAATAAGCAGCATGCAGTTAAACAGCAAAACGATCAGCAAAACTCTGAAATTAGCCAACAATGAGAACATCAGAACTCTGAAGCAAAACGAATTAAAGAGATTAAAGCATAGAGGGCAATTTACGAGGCTACGATTTAGAACTACAAAGTTCAATTCAAAATAGCAGTTAAGCATAATTGGTAAGCTTTTTTAATGATGTAATAGTGGTATAACAATGCTAAACAATAAGTGATGGAAAACAATTTTTACTGCATATTAGTCACAAAAAGTTCTTTAGAAAGTTGAGCTTGAAATACATATTCAGGAACTATGCAATGTACTCTTGTATAATAGAAACGAGAAGTGATAATAATTATAGCCTTCAAGTTTTGAAACACGAAATAACCAATTTACAGTGTTACACTTACTGTAAGGTTCTATAAGAATTACCAAAAAGCGGTCAGATCTAGTATAGTCATAAATTTAGATATAAGCAAACCGGTAACCAAAAAAATTGCAAGAGATGAGTACAAATCAGAAAGATGGCGGAACGGTTAGTTAAGTCACTCCTCATAAAACTTAACTAAATAAACTAATCATACGAGAGAATTAATGCACCAGAATTCATATGAGAGATCAAGTTCTTTAAAAAAAGGCACTGTATGAGTTAACAAACTGTAATCCTTTACTGATTGACGAAATAGAAAATCATTGACAAAATATGCTATAATCATTGACAATTTGGGATGAATAATCAGACTTGGGGAATCCGTCATTGGCAAAGCTACCAAACAATAAAAATTTTAAAAATTTGTCACTACCCGTGAGGGAAAACTTGAAAACAAAATCGGACACATCTTTGGATGGCGGATAGGGGAATACTCGCCCGCTACACTTGGAAGGTAAGAGGAAAATAAAATATGTCTTTCCTCGAATCAACCAGAGCAATTTACAATGCAAAAAACAACAAAAAATTATTACTCCAGGTGGTACTTTAGACAATCGACTGGAAAATTAATCCTCTTGGGATGGCCCTATAGATTTAGGATAGAGCCATACATTAAACGATAAAAGTGAAACCAGCGGAAATTGTATACTTTACATCTGTAAAATAAAATATAGATCTCCGGGGAAGGCTACAGCAAATGAAGCAAAAATTTGACAAGCTAAGCGATGAATTTGAGTTTCCAAAGCTAGAAAATGAAAATCTAAAAATTAATCAAAACATAAAAGAAATTAAGGATATAGAGGTTAGTGAAACACAGAAATTCAACTGTTACATTGTTGAGGACGACAGATTGGATCCTAAAAAAACTACAGAAAATAAAAAGAATTAACTCATGCGGATTCAGATAGCTATAGGCTTATTAATAATAATATGCACAATATATTTAGGATCAGCTCGTCTAAGGCGACCGAGCCACCCATAATTGCTGTCCTTTAAAGTTACCAAAAATTTTTATAAAAATACTAGATGCTGTAAATAGTTAAAAAAGATAGAACAAAAAATGAAGGAAGAACCCAAACTCCTTTTAGCAAAACAATTTTAATTTATTACTAATTCTGTATAGACTAATTCTGTAAGACTAGAATCACTCTTGCTTTTAATAAAAACCAGCTTATGATATCTCAATCAACTTTTCGCGCTTAGCTATTATCCGCATACAAACATTTATATGGTGCCTTATGCTAAATATACATAGGATAAATGATTAAAATTGATTTTTAGCCAAATCTTCTAAATCCATGAGTATTAAAATATGAATGAAACCCTCATATATATATGCCTTTGTTCGGCGCAAATGGATATGTATATTTCTTTTATAAATATGCGAATCTAAATCATTTTCCCCGATACATATTTAATCAGGATATATGGTTATTGAAATTGGGATTCGAGATTTTCGTCATTTCTATTTTTCGTTGGTGCATGAATATATATATTTATGTTGAAATATTGAAATTTTAAATTTAATATGGAATTTATTTCTATATATTATATATATTTTGGAAGATTTGATTTATTTTTGTTGGTGTTGTCAATATTACAATTTTTGGTATGAAAAAAATTATTACAAAAAAAGACATAAAAAATCAGGATTTTTTAGTACCAAAATGATGAATCAAATCAGAGTAATTTGATTAAAATTTTAAAATTGGATATTCAAAAATTAAATTGGAAGTAAATTATTTACAGTTAAATTTGGAATATTAAAAATAATGTTAAACGATTTTTACAGACCATTGTTGAAAGACAGTAATTTGTATGCTATGCAAAGGAGAGCTATACTGTTATATTAACAAAGAAAAGAGAATAACGAGGCCACTTTCCTCAATGTTCCTCAAGGAACATCTAGACGATCAGCATTACCCAAAAAAAACAATAACTTTTGGATTGGCGTCTGTTCCGTATTTGGCCAATTAAACATTGCAGCAACTAATAAGTGACGAGAAGAACAACTTCCCAACGGCTGCAACGATAATGTGAAACGATTTCTACGTTGACGACTTACTATCAGGAAACCACAATATAGATTATAGAAGAACACAATATAGATTATAGAAGTCAACGAACCACAAACTAAACTCATTAATTTATGGAAAGCAGATGGTTTCAAGCTGAGACAATGGGCTATCATCCACAAATGTTAGAAAGTGGCAACCCAGACAACAGAGCATTAGAGCTAATTTTATTCATCAAAGGAGCATTAAACACACTGTATGAGTAAGATGATACTCTGGGATTGATCCGTGCAAACTCTATGAAAACTTTACGCAAACTCTATGAATCTCTGGAGTTTCCTGGGACTAACAGTAGCATAAGCAGCTGTAGTACATTTCTAAAATAGACCCCAAAATAAGGTTACCTTTTTGATAACAAAAACAAGAGTAGCTTTAAATTCGACCAAGTCAACATTGCCAAAACTACAGCTGTGCGGAGACAGTCTCCTGGAGAAATTCATTGATATATTACAACAAGTTTTGAAGATTAAAGATTAAATTTTCTGGTCAGATTAAATGATGGTGCTGAGTAGATGCATCAAAGCAAGTCAACTGATCATTAAAGCACATGAACAAACCATATATGCACGGGCGAACATAATCAATATTATGTTACGTCCGCACGATGTATTGGATTAAACGTGGTGGAAATTTAATACCTAAACATGATACAAAACATTTCAAAAAGAGCGTCAACCTTATGGCAACTTCACATTGTACCGCCGAAAAGGAAAAACTAAACTGCCAAAAGCATTGAGCGTCGACGGAGAAGTATTGGAGTATCCTTTATTTTTACAAAGTATACTCTCACATCTCAATGTAATTTACTCATTTCCGTGATCATATTCGTATGTACAACAATGCATTGTCATTTGCGTTAATGGGCGCTAAAACATCGATTTATCGGGTCGTGACCCATACGTTTTTAGGACCAATAATCAAACTCATCACAAAATGTAACATATACAGCTAACTCATCACAAAATGTAACATATACAGCTGACGAATAATGAGATTTCTCAATATGCCTAACTTTCCCTCTTGATTGGAGGCCATCAACTTAAATTATATATAACAGAATCAACAGCATCTTCGAGCTGAACAATATGATGGACTAGCACATTACGTTGCTAACTAAACACAAGAATCAAATATTGCATTGCTAGTATGTCTGTTATTGTGCCTACAGTTTTGAAGGACCGCCACGAAAAATGATTGAGAGATGCTGTGATTCTATGCCCATCTTTTACAAATGGCTTGCTCCGGATTTATTCATCACATTCACTGCGAACCCAAAATGGGTTAAAATCACAGAAATAATTTACGTCGTGGAGAACAAGTAAGCAATAGACCCAATTTGGTCGAATTTTCAAAATCAAACTGGATTTTCTCATTTATGATTAAACAAAACATGATATTTTTGGAAGGTCACGTGTTTGTGTTTAAAGTATTTAATTCCATTAGCGCAGCTTACCTCATTTGGGTGATACTTGCAGCAAGGCATAAATTAACAATAACTCAAAAAATGGACGAAATTGTCTCTACCATCACTAGAAAAAACTCCACTTTTAAGAGAAGTCGTGCTGCGATGCATGACGCACGGCTTGTGTGGGCCAATATTTTAAATGCGCCATGCATGGCTGATGGAAAATGCTTCAAAAATTTTCCGAAAGAATTCAACGACATCTGAACTCTAAATGTCAATGGCTATGCAAACATACTGACGTTGATCAACTGAACACGCCCTAAGTCAGTGGTATACAAATGGACAATAGTAATGTTGTTCCCTACAAACCATATAAAATATAATGTAATGTAAGTCTATAATGTAAGTCTGTACATCGCTTCGTGCTATCAAATACATTTTTAGGGAATTTGCCTGAGCAAATGTTGCAATAGCATCGAACTTTACTAACTATCGTTGCGTGAGTGCACCATAAGCAATTTGGAGTTTGCAAGAATGCAAACTCCAAACTGTCATGAGACATCCTGTTTATCTACCGAATCAGCAAAGGGTAATTTTTCAAGAAGAGAATGAGGAACAGCATTGTTGCGAGCACAAACAGGATCAACTAAACTACAATCATCGAATACAGAAGGCAACATCGTTCACCTTTCTTTCAAAAGTGCAGCTGCAGCAAGAGACTCACAATGTTGCCAAAAAATGGATTACGTTGCATCGATACAATTTTCAAAGAAATTATGAACAGCGATGCGAGTTAGGCTGGTGACACACCAATAATCAGACAAAAAAGTTTTTTTTTCATGTCTTAAAACGACTTGCAAACTGTTTTGCTTTACTCAGTGTGCATAACGCCATATAAATGTAGGTGACTTTGGCGCAAGTCGTTTTAAGACAAGAAGAGAAAAGTTTTTGTCTGATTTAATGTCACCGCAGCATTAGTTTAGCGACAAAACAAAAGTTGTTGGTGACGATTTTCGTCAGACGATTCTAGTCGTTCCCAGGGGCACACGTATAGATATCATTGAATGCTGCATTAAACCAAGTTAACTTTGGAATAATTTTAAACAGGTAACTCTTTCAACAAACATGCGAAATGACGGTCAAAATGAGCACAATGCATAATAGCAAAATAGGATAAGCAAAATTGCCTTGAGTAGCAGGAATATATAAAGAAGATATTGTCTCAACCTACGATTCAGCCTAAGGTTACGAAAATTTCTTGTGATCGTAACCTCTGTGATGATAGCCAATAAATCACAAGGACAAAGATTGTACTATATGTAAGCATCGATTTAAACACTGTCGGTTTCTTACTTGGACAATTTTACTTGGCTTAATTGTAATCTAGATATAACACTAATTAAAAGTTGACAGTCATCAAACTCATCAACAATTAGAAAAGATGCTGCATGACACCCAAAAATATGTTACTTTCAGCTCCTTAATTTAAAAAGGCTGGGGATATAATGCCAGATAGAAAGAGTCTGCTTTTCTTAGGCTTATCTAAAAATTCTATCAGTAAACTATTCTGTTAACATTGATGTGCAGAGATCACTTAAGACTATCAGGAGTTTTTACATTTAACTTTGGTGTAGAACAAGGAGATGCTTTTATACTTGTACAAATTTTTATTTTAAATTGTTGGAAAAATTGCATATTTAGAAGGTGATAAAAAAACGAGGACATGGTAAAGTTATTGTAGATGTAGCAAAAAATTCGATGCTGCTCCAACATAACAACTATACAGAATTTTTTCTTCACCAAATGCCAACATTTTTCAAATAAAGCGTCATTAAACGTTTCCATAATTTAAATATTTGCCGGTAATCGTTTTCACTTTTGTTAAGGTAAAATTTTGGTTATAACCTCATATATATGCACACATTTTGAATGTAAGTTTATCTGTCTAATATTTCACTATTGCAGACGAACGTACCTCCTTTTTGAAATCCTTTTTTGCTCCATTTAATCAAATACGTGATCGCTTTTCCTTTTCAGTTAATGTCAAACAGAAAATAAATGATGTAACTGGAAAATTATACTTGTGAAGTTGCGATAATCGTACTTGTATGACATTTTGAGGCATCTTGAGAAAAAATGGAATTTGTTTCATCACTATGCACAAAAAAAAATCCAAGAATTTACCAGCAACAAATACTGCAGTGAAGTTCAAAGCATATCATTTTAATTTTGATATATATTACAAGACATACACGTCAACATGGGTAATTATATTTCTGAATATATTTCTAAAAATATACTCAAATCATAAAATATTAAATTAAAAATCTATTTACTATAGTTGAATGAATATAATGACAATATGTATAAACTTCCGATCCGAACTATTATTACTTAAGTACACCGCATGATAGGTGACTAACCTAACTTTTCCTATAATATACTAATTACGATACAACTCAGGTATACGCACGATCCATAAATTAAAAAAATAATTGATTTACACAAGGTCAATGTCCTAAAGTTAATTCACTTTGTATTGTATGTAAATATAATTTTAAAAAAAAAATATCGCTTACCTTTTGATGTTCGGTCAAACCGAAATAAGCCATTGCCGCCAAATTCCTTTTGGCACTCGCCAACATAATTCGATCTCGTTCATGGTGCGGCAACGCTGATTTATTATAACATCCGACCAATGCCAAATCGGCCAACATTCGAGTTTGACGATTCGACGCTAAATTACTATCACACTGTGTAAATTCGTCTAGTTCGACACCAAACCAATTTTCACCACGATAACACGATGGCTGTTCACTGGCGGTCGCTTGCCGCCCCAGACACCAATGTCGTGCATTTTTCCATGTTGCCCCCCGTTGAACATGTCGAAACTCGGATAAATATCGTGCAATCGGTTCTCGCAGCAGTGTTATATAAAAATATCGTCGTTTTGCATTATCACCCTCGTTCTTATCCAATTCTTGATCTACACAATTCGTTAGCTCCGTCCAATCAGCATGCAAACCACATTTCCAACCGGTTGAATATCGTGAAAATAACCAATTCTCGTTGCGATGCGGTCGAAAACAATAGCACCGCTTTTTCCTTCGTTGACATGTACACGGACGCTAAAAATGATAAAAACGAAAACCACATTAAAAATCTGCCGATCAAATAATAATTTTTAAAATTAAATTATGTAAATTTTCCATTTTATATATTACTATATTTTTATTTGTTGTAATTTAGAAATAAATAAATATTCAATTGTACTGTACGTGATTTGTTTGCAAAAAATTAATTAAATGTCGAATCGAAAAAAATTGATTGTATTATTTATACTGCTGAGTCGATGGTACTGAATTTTCAATTTTGTGTCTCACACAATATCTCGTTGCAATTTATTGAACGAGGAATGCATTTTTCATATTGATGGAATCATTTTTATTTGGAATGCAAAGGTTAAAATTGACATAAATTATTTAGTATGTATAAAGCACGGACGAGTCGAGTGGTTATCGGTAGACTCTAATGAGTGCTCAACAACGATATTTACAGATATAATGAACAGTTTATTGCAAAATATTTTAGCCAAAATTTAAAAAAAATATAACAATATGTCACTCAATGTAACTTATATTACACGAGTTATAATAATATTTACATTTATGTCACACATCTTACCCAACTCATCTTTAATTTGTATCGCACACATTAAATATTTAACTTTTAGCTAAACAAATTTATGTTTAATAAACATATTAAATCTTTATTATTATTGGTTAAGTATTTGAAGAGTTTTGGAATTAGGATCAAAAGGGGATGTAAGAGGAATTTTGCATCTTATACGCTATAGTATATAAATTAGCTGCAACTGCTCTTTGTTCACTTGGGAAATAAAAACGAACCGTTATCGCTATCTAAGACGTTCGCTATCAAAAACGATAGATTTTTACACAAGGCTCACTCGTAAGTTAGGTTGGCGAAAGCTAGACAGCTTCCGTCGCTATATACCACATTCTAAAAAATAAAATTGAATTAAAGCCTTTGAAATTCATTGATGAGGCTCCATTCCACATTGAGCAACAATCAAACAAACAAAATTTCCGAGTTAATTTGTCAGAGAGGTCATACGAAAATTTACAACACCAGATGTCCACCAAAAAGCATGCACCAACAATTGTGTTTGGTTTCGTCCGCCGTTACTGCTGATATGATTGCTATCCGTTTATCTTCTCGAATCTCGATTAATAGCATTATTTTGAAAAAATGTTGAAGATGGTATCGACGAAAAATTGATCAGGCAATTGTGGATGAAACATTTACCAGCGCAAGTGCAAAATGGTAAACAAGCTAACAAAGTTTGCAAAACAATGACCCAATCGCAGTTAACATAAACGATTCTAAGTTGTCCTGTGATAAACTGCTTCTAAATCGAACTGATTCTTAACAAGTTTCAAAGAAAAACTTCTCTTACAAGCTGCTTGGGTGAATACTAGATAAACGAGACTGCAAGCATCAATCATAAACTATATTTGCGTACAGAAAATAGCAGTAAATAATACAAAGACTAGATAATAAATTTAGATCTTAAATTTTCCACCGTAGTTCGATATAACGCAGAAGTCTGAAGGCCTTTATTCATTATATTTAAATAATGTATAAAATCAGGATAGGTAAAATGAGCATAGTATATTAAAAGACTGATCATGTCTTAAATATCGATGAGCACCTGAATTACATAAGCTTTAATTAAAGTTAGAAATAACCATCCTGCGAAATATCATTTGTCATCATCATTTTTCCATCTCAAACGTTTATTTTAGTTAGGGAAGTTTAGTTTGCCCTAAAATATCACATTCTTATAATTGGTACATTTTGTTATTTACGAATTTAACAAAAGTCTCCACAGCTTTTGATATAGCATCAAAAACTCTACCTATTGTTTCTAATGCTCAGGCTTTCATCTATATAGTATGTAGTATCTATATAGTATTATCACAGACGAACATAATAGATTTCTCATTTGATGAAATCGTAGTTTTTAAATTAATTTTTTTTTTATTTTTTTATTTTATGCACCTATTCAAGCATTTTTCTATTGTATTTTGTTTCTTTTATTTTATTTTATACCAAAGCCGTCTTCAATCCCTTATAGGAAATCCAAATATACTCATACATAAGCTGTAAAAAAATAAGAAAAGTGTAACCTGTTAAATGTATTTGTGAGATTATTTTACGTTTATAAACGATTGTGAATACAGTGTAGAAAAAATAACAAAACAGCAAACTAAAGAGGAAATGAAAAAAAAAATGAGAGAACTTGTAATTTTTTTGTTTTATTTCAACTGTTTGTTTTTATATTTAGAAAATAGAGAATAATAAAATAATACGCTCTCATTACGAGTGTTATAATATGATGTTATGATGTTATGGTAGTGTGAGTTATTTAAAACCATTCAAAACAAAATTAAACATTTTTTCATATGAATTTTTGCCTCACTAATAATGCAATAGGTCACATTTTTAATATGGTATCTGAGTAAAGCGAGAACATGCAGCGTCTTAAAAAAGATTTAAGACGGCTTTGTTTTATTACAAGACGGCTTTGTTTTATTTTTATTTTCTTATAATGTAAAATTACAATTACAACGATAAGATTGGAAATATCAGAAGTCTGATTTTTTTTTTTTAATTGCGCAAATGAGAAATCTATTACATTTGTCTGTGGTATTATCATGAATTTTTGACAATGTAAGAATTACATCAATATATAAAGAGGAGTCTGTATTGGAAAATACACCAAATATTTTTTTAAAGCTGTATATTTGGGCGGCCATCATGTTTGGCCAATTAAGGAAATTTTACGATAGCCAACGTCCCGAATGACGTTATCTCCTATATGTTCATTCATTGATATGATTCTCGAAAAAATTTGCAATACTTATATGTTGCATAGCACCATACAAGAATTTGATTTGAGAAATCTTTTGATATATCTCCCTATTCATGACAATAACATCCTGTTCATAATTTCTTGGTAATGCGACTTATCACGTAACGCATAATAATAGTATATATTGATCATTTTATGTAATTTTGTGTAGTAACATTCCAGCTCGTATGACCTCATTAGAAATACTATCCCGGATTAGATCTCTGACATTTGTTTAAGAAAGTTATTAGAGATTCTCTTCCTTCTTTATCCAAGGAGTGTGTAGACTCAAAACCACCACGTTAATTATCACTTGATATTTGTAGGTGGTCAGCCTAACGAATGATTTTACACAGAATTGGTTACGGCGTTATGATCAGCGCCGGAGGTCGAACTCAAAATTGCGGTGAGTTAAAGCCAACACCTTAACTATTACTAAATAATTATTTCAGAATTTTAACCATAAAACTGTTTAAAAAAAAATTCATCAAAAAAACTGAATGTCCATCAGCATTCGACGGCGAGCATTGAATGCCATTTATTTCGGCGTGTTTTGAGTAATGAAACAAACTCACAAGCTAAACTTTCCGTCAATATGGGATGTCAACATTTTAACAAGAGGTGATCTCAGCACATTTAAATAAATTTCACAACACAACGATATTTTGTAACATTATATTCGATCGGTATATCCGTGGGGCAGACTAACCCCTGTTCCAGATACTAATGCACCCAATGTCACATTTACCGTTTATTTGGATTTTCCGTTTTGGAGACCCAGATTCTATTGTAACAAACCGTTATAATACACGCGGAAATACGCATTTTGCTGTGCTTTGTAACAACACGAACTACAAGCTACAACCCAAAATAAATGGAATGATCAAACACTTGTATCGTATTACCAAGTCTGTAATTATGTGTCCCGGTCGTACAGATTGGACACAAATTTGTCTTTCACTCATGCTTAGTTCAATAACAACATTTAGCTAAGAAATATACAATCTACCTCAACTGAATTGATTTTTAAAATTTCTTTACCAGTTTTCGGCCTATTTATTAACAGTAATTCAAACGAAATTCCCTAATCAGAGTTCCTACTATTGAAATCGAATCGCTTTCGTTCAATATCGCTTCTAGTTAAACAACGAAATTAGAACTACGTCAGCATCTAGAGACAGTATTGAATGGTGTTTTATTAGCATAAATTGGCTGATTAATGATAGAATTTGGGTAACAAAAAAATATTACGTGTAATTTGAGTCAGATATATGATAAAAATTTTGTACAGCCATAAGGTAATAATAAATAAGTCGACATGCAATGTTCAAATAAAGGCTTACCGAATAAAGTTATCTATATATTCCAAAAAATAGGTTAACTTTGATGAACCTAGTATACCTACATCTGAAGATGGTTATAACAACAAAATTTTTTAGAAGAACTTTTTTTTTATAAAACAGATCAAACCACTAAGCAACTGGCGCACGGTCGAACTATTAAATTATATATCTTCAATTGTAAATCGCGAACACAAAACACTTTGTAGGTTTAGCTTCACTATAATTGGTTCAAGCGTTAGCCTCAAAAATCAAGTTTATAATTGTGGAAGTGTCACTAGATAATTGGTAAAAGAGTTCGTGTAAGTTTTCAGAAAGTTTTTTTGAACCGACCTTAAAGAAACTATGGATTCTTAGAACTTGATGTCTAATAGATAAATTTCGTGGAATATTGGCCATAAAACGGTTAATTTAATTGATTTGTAATGATTAATCAATTTTTTATAAATCTATAGTTTGTATTAATTTTAATAATAGATGTCCATGGTTTCTGCACTCTTACAGAGTTTTATATGCGTATAGCTATCACCGATCGAATTAAGTGTTGATACATTATTTGACTCTCCCTCCATTTTGCGATTTGTATCTGATATATCTATCGATCCAACAGCAGTTAATTCTAAGATTTACATTAGTAACAACGTAAAGTGCTAATTTTACTGATAGTTTTTTTTTTTTAATGAGTTTAAAACAAAATTTCCAGATTCGAATAAAAGTTAGAAGAGGATGAAATATTTTATAAGCCAATCTTTTTTCCATGATAGTAAGGTATCACTCCAGCTAAACATTTTGCCAATAATTAATCTGCCAACGAAAACGTATCTTTATTAAAATTGTATGTAAATATTTCCGCAACAAAACATCAAACATGTAAAGCAAATGCAAGCACATACTTGAAAAGTGTTAATGGAAAGCTATTATATTGATTTATCACAATTTCAACGAATATTGTAATTAGTTGATAAATATAATAATTAACATTGACTCTTAATTTGTTTAAATAATTATTTTCTCATGATTTAATATAATTATAAACAATACTGTTTCGCGGGAACCAAATTTACAAAATATTGGGTACGAGAGTATTAAGTAGTTTTCAGCTTTCCGCTTCACTGCTAAGTGCCAATAACGACCGAATCGTTAATTTATAATATCAATGATTTGGTGGGAAATTTTTATTTATGCGTCAGTATTTTTGGGTTAAGTTTGTTTATTTACTATAAGATCGTAAAACATTTGTTTTGCTATATAAAATGTGGTTTCCCACTCAAAAGTATACCTTCACTACATAAGCATGATTTTAAACACATTGTTGGAAATCTTTTGTTAGAACTCGAGATTGAGATGGAGAATTAGTTTTTCGAGAAATCTTTAGATTTTTACTTATTCTAATGTCTCCTGTCGCGAGAATTTTTTTCTTTCGATAACTTAAAAATAATAATAAAAATATAATAATATATAAAACTGGCAGCACTGCCTGCATCGAACATACATTTTGTTCTCTTTTTTTTTTTGTCTGAACCCTGCAACCTTTTCTGGGGCCAAAGCTCTCCCAACTCTTTCGCGGTTAATTTTTAACGTCCTACCTTACGCCGTCATCAGCCAAATTGAAGACGCACGAACACAGGTTCGATTTTAAATCCATCCGCACATTGCATTGCTCCAGCCGGCTTGTACTGACATGGACGATGGTTCGGCCCATGGATTCTGCACTCTAACAGGGGGTCATAGTTGTGTTCATCGTCATCACCAATCGTAATCAGATGATGAAAAACCCCTTTTGCAACCCTACCCCGTTGGGATTCAAACCCGATACTTCCCGTCCCAAACACCGCAGCTTTAACCACTGCGCCAATTGCTCGCGGTAATATTAATTTTGAAAAAGAGGTTGTTTCCATGCCAAGTAAAAGTGAAAAGTTATCCCCACCAATACTGCAATTATGTTACAACCATGCTAATGTTAAAAAACCTCCACAAGAAAGTGTCCTTGATGATGAGAGTCCATCAGGATTTAGATAGGGAATGTGAAGCCGAAAGTGACTTTTTGCAAAAGAAGAAGATGAATTCACCACAGAATCGTCTGATTACTGAAACACCAGGCGTAAAATTGGCAATCACTAAAATTCTTAAAAGTTTAAGAATGCTCCAGTACGTAACTCAGTGCTCAAAAACATTCTATAATTATAATAATATACGGTTTTTACAGGCCATTGCTACCGCATCAATAACTTGGCTCGTGGATAAATAACACTCGGTAAGTGTCGTCATCGTCACGTTTAGGGCTATATATCAAGAGCATGATTCTTTTTTAGAATGTCATTAACCAGCTTTCATACTCATTCGTTAGGGACCAACTCTCTCATACATGACATCGAGTTTGATCAGCACCTTGTACAACCTCAGCTTGTCGGCATTTCCAGGATATTTTAACTTTAGCAGTAGACTTAAGGCATATAAAGCACAGTTATCAGCGACATAACGTGCTTTAATATCCCTTTCCACAAAGTTATCATGAGTGAAGGACCCGAGGAATCGGAAAGTTGTCACTCTTTCAAATGTATGGTCACTACTTCTAAAACTCATTGCGTTGTGGTCACTAAAACCAGTGGTCATATATTTGGTTTTATATAGACACATTGATTTTGAGAACAACGGAAGCTGAGTATCGTACAAGTGGCATTAATATCATTTTACAAAAACGAACATATTTGTCAGGTATTCCCAGACATCTTAAAACAAACCATAACCTATTTCGATGGTTAGGTCATAGGCTTCTTGGAAATCCAAGAACACTTGATGTACATCACAAGATATTTATAGTATTTAGACAGAATCATTCTCAGCGAAAAAATTGTATCAGTGACTGACCGATTCGGACGAAATCCCTCTTGGTAGTCATCTACAATTTCCTCCGCCAAGGGAGTGATTTTCCTCAATATTATGTATGACAATAAATTGTATGCTGTGCAAAGGAGAGTCATGCCGCGATAGTTTTCGCAATTTGACTGATCTTCTTTTTAAAGACAGTATTTAACGCGGCCACATTTCATTCATCAGGCATAAATTCACTTTGCCATACCAATCGAATAAGGTCAAAAACAGTTCTATAAAATGCCCTCTGAATATCAAAAGCACGTAATTAAAGCAATCAAACCCAGGAGAACGTTTTCGTTTTAGTCTCTGTATAGGATGGATCCTCTATGCACACCAATATGGAGACTCCTTCAAAAAAGCTCGGAGAACTGCGCTCATTGGTGAGTTGTTGTACTTTTCAGACTTCAGCGTTCCATTATTCACGCTTTTTCCGTCTACAAATTCGCTTGGCGGTTTCCCTGGCAAGGACCGTTTTGTTATTTGTGATTTTGTTTATAGGCTATATATTTAACCGAAAACAACCAAAGTTTTTAAAACCTCCCATAGAGCGTTCACATCAACAGAACGGTGAAATAGTTACGACTAACAAAAGTATGATACTGTGCTTTCTCATCTTTGTTTATCAGAATTGTTTGCATAATTGAACCGATAACTCGACCGAAAAGATCTCACATCTTGGATGATGAGACCTTCTCTTAGTAATTAACACATCTCACTGAGGGACGTCTTACGAGCGTGTGTCCATATTTCTAAGTCGATATTTGTATGAGGAAAGAATGTGATATAGCCACAGAGGCCATGCGCGATTGCAAAGTACATCATTCTTTGCCTATTATCGGTCGCTAGATTGTATCGGGAATACGGGCTTATGTTTTAACATAAGTCAGTCTGATTTTTGCCACCTCTAGCATTAAAGTCACCAATCACCAATGGTTTGGCTTACATCATTAACCGCATGAATACAAATGATTGACAGGTTGACTAGTCAGGTTGGCATGCGTAAACGTACCTTGCATATACGATTATCAACTGCTTTAATAACTAAAACAGCCTTTTTTGCCTGGGCCTAAGGGGAAAACCAACACAAATATTGTCGGGGTAATCTCTATACTGAGAAGCAACATACAGCCTTGGGACTCATGGTCTCCACTTTTTGACCATCGAGTTTCCTGGAGAGCAACAAGCAATACTCTTTCAGGGCTGACATAGTGCATCAAACGCGCTTGGTTTTCTTAGCGACTATACGTTATCAACCCTAAACTGCGTGTGCGTTACCACAAATGTTGGTGGTATCCATATTTCTTCCGTTGAACTTTCTAACAATGAGAGGCATGGGAGTGCCTTCCAACCACAGGGGCTGTAACATCTATTGTTAAGCAAAATAAATCAATTTTATGAATTATAGAAGTGCGACCGTTTAGCATAATATTAGAAACAATGTAGTTCAGTAATACGTACAAGAAGCAGAAAAAAGGTACTCGATTTAGTTTTTACTGTCCTACTAGATGGAGTAGAACGAAAGCTATATTCAGAAATTTTTGAGAGGTAAATTATTAATAGTGAAAGCTTATATGACATTAAAGTAGCTTATAGACATTAAAGAGTTCCCATCGCTGCAAAGAAAGAATACTTTAAAATGGTAATGGATCTATTGAATGGTTTTGTCCCAGTCAGAAAATTTTACGATCAGTTTCGAATTCTAAGAAATTCTTTAGTATCAATCCCTAAAGTCCCTTAATTACTTAAAATTGTGATCTTGTTACAAACCTAAGACGTTTAATTCAAGTGTTGTATAGTGGCCAAATCTGTGACATTTTGCGAAAAGAACCAGCTTTTAAAAATACAACTAAGAATCCCTATTGGGATAAAACAATAACTTTACTGTTATTAGTCCCAAAAGATTAAGACAAACTTTATTATAATTTTGATATCGTCAAGGATACTGACACGAACTATCAACCATAATGAAGTAAGATTATATGTTTAGCATACTCCTATACGATCTTACATATTTCACAGTTATTTTTAAAGATAAACTAAATTCGTAGGCACAGATTGTCAGATAGTACTGCAAAGAGACGCAGATATTTTTGGTACAAGTTGAAAATCCCATGCAAACGTTCAAAATATTTAAATGTTGATGTGTTCGATAAACGTATCGAATGAACAATTTATTTTTGGAATTTAATGACAGTTTTGACAATGTGAATATGACCTAAAACGAAGAGTAACATTTTTTAAAGGAAAAATATACCAGTTTTAACTAGAAGAGTCTTAAGTGACTCTTCTAGTTAAAACTGGTATAAATTAGAAGACGAAAAACGTCATTGAATTTCTTTGAGAGGTTATTTCTTAAAGAACAGCGACTGCACAAAATACGTACATTTGAACGATAATAGAAGTTTCGAAAAAGTGAAAAACCTCAAGTTAATTGCAACCCGGGTTTGGTGTGTTCAATTGATATCTCATTTAAACAAATAACGAGTATTGAAACCTCAAAAAATTAATTGGCTCGGAAAAAAGTCCAATAGAGCCTAAGATTTGATACAGTATTTCTTTTTATAGCCATAGTAAAATACGATTTGTAGTTTACATATAAGTAGCTAACCGCATAAAACTCACCATAAACCAACTTCAATTTAAATTAATCCCAATTAAATTTATATTGACATAGCGCACGACACTCAAATCAAATCGATTACTTGTACATACCAATTAAGTTACAAATGCCATCGGAAACCTTATATATGTTAAATATTACTCATGTCATGTGTAGAGTAGTTGTTATATATTGTGTTGGTTTAATAACATAAATTAAATATTTATTTTTAGTTTTAACAATTTCGAAATTATATATTTAATTTATATAATTGATAAGGTCGTCCAGTATCCAGATATACTGATATTGCATTTCAATACGATACAATCAATTACCATCTTAGTCTGTTTTTTTTTTTGTTTTTTTTTTTGTTTAATGTTTGATCTCGCGCCCATCAAATATTTGTTATATAATGTACAAATATAAACATAATAATATGTTCATGTTTATTTTTTACAATCTCGCTTAAATTAATGATCTTGAGAATTGAAATGTTGTTGTAATTATATTATCTTAAGAACTGGTAAGAAAAAAAACACTATAATAATATTTATACACTTATAGTTTATAAAACTTTTCGCATTTTTTCAATAAGATATTTAATTATTTTATCTAATTCCGAAATCTATAAATCGCACTTACTCGTAATTATTTATTTTAATTAGGATTTATTATTATTTTGCTATTTGCGGACTAACACTCAATTTTATTCTTGTCGCGCTCTCGGATATTTATTTATACAATGTAATGACTATATACTCGTGTACAAACGATTTTATCTCTTATTTCTGGGGAATGAAAGAATCAATGAACGTATAAATTACAATGATTAAATGTGCGAATTAAAATAATGAATGGGTGTGCGATTTATGATTTTTTTTTAATGTACTTGTCTCTGCGAAGGAGGTTATGTACCTTTTGAATACTAGTGATTGAGAATATAGTAAATTTAAGTGATTTGTACTGTATGGTACGCGAGCAAAAAATTTTTCATTGAAAGGCATTAAATATGGTTTATTTGGTTATTTGAGGGGATTAACAGGTTGCTCTACCTATTCGTAAAACCATATATTTGTTAAAAATGTCTCGACACAAGAGAGTCATGAAAATCGACGGCCAAGATTTAAGGGTATTGTTTCCCGATGCTATATGCTGTTTTTATAGTGCAGATGACTACGCTTATCATGGTGTCGATACTGACAACTAAAACAAAGCAGGAATTTTCTATGCTTAAAAATTTGAAAAGGCGGATAACCTATAATTAGTGTGATAATTTACCTTTAGTGGTAAGTTGTTGGGCTGACCACCTACAACTATCAACAATTGTAAAAATATGGTCTGAAAGATCTGGTAAAATATCTCAGTAAAAGGGTAAATTTGGCCTATAATGCTGTTGATTTTTTTTATGTTTAGGATTATATAATAAACTTCTAGGAAGAGTGTGCGGCTGGTTCGCACAGTCGGAGAAATTTTTATGTGAAATGCATATTGGTAATGCATGCTTTTTTATTTGTGAGTACGCTGATATAAACTTCAGGTTTTTAAATTGATATAATTAAAGGGACATTTAAAAGCATATAGTTAAAGTAGTAGAAAAAGCTACAGAAAGGATGAAAAAATATCAGGACATTAACTTCATATACTTTAATGGTTTTATTGATAGACTTACAAATAATAACACTACATACATCTAGGTCGATAAAGGTCAAAAGCTATTGTCTGTAAGCTGAAAATATATGTATATAGAAGCGTAGCCTATATTATATTGCATTCCAAGGTAACACTGCTATTGAATTGCAAAGCATCAAGTTTAAAAGAATGAATGAAACAAATTCAAATTTTGAAAAAATTAAAAGTTTCGGAAACTTCTCGGGAGGAAATGAGCAATTTGACTTACGCTCAAGTATTGAGTAGTAAAGTAAATCAAAGAGGAACTACCCAAAGTGAGAATATTAATCAAACTATGAAATTGATATCAAGTAAACTTAATACGATTGATGAGCGATGAGTTAAGTGAGCTATCTCTAAACAGAAAAATGGCCAATGATCTTAGAATTATATGCTGGAGTGCCAATGGACTAATGCAGCATCAACAAAAATTGCAGGTGGTCTTGGAAACAGAAAAAAATCGGCATAATATGTCTTATCACGGAAACTCACTTTACTAGACAATCAAATAAATATTAAATTTAAAAATTATCAAGCATACAAAACCAATCACCCGAAAAGAACTTCTAAAGGAGGTAGCGTTATTATAATTAGAAATAACATTCACAACTACGAAGAGCTGAAATATGAAACAGTTGAAATACAAGCTCTTAACAGTTGAAATACAAGCTCTTAAAATACTGCTCTTAACTGGAATCTGAAAAAGAAAGTGAAGAAATTCTAATGACTTCACCAAAAGAAGTCATGCATTTGACTTCACCAAAATAAGTCATGCAGAACTACCAAGGAAGGCTCTAGTTAAGCTTACTTATCTTATCAATGCAGCATTTAGAACCAAATTTGTGCCCAGTTTATGGAAAATTGCAGAAGTAATAATGATACGAAAACCTGGAAAACCATCATATAAAACTTCATCTTATAGACCAATGTCGTTGTTGCCAGTTATGTCTAAACAGAGTTGTGAGAAACTATTGATTAAAAGATTAAATCCGATAATCAAAAGGAATAATTTAATCCCAAATCATCAGTTCGGATTTCGTTGTCAAGTCTCAACAACATAACAAGTACACAGAATAATCTCTATAATTGAGGAAGTTCTTGAAGAAAAAAATATATCCTCCACGATATTTTTAGATGTTGCGCAAGCTTTTGGATAAGCTTGGCATGAAAGCCTTAATCATAAGTTAAGAAACCTCTTACCAATGCAATTAGCAAAAATTCTGGAATCTTATTTGAAAAATAGATTCTTTAGAATTAAATTGGATGAAACTTATTCTGAATTGAAATAAATAAAACAGATGTACCACAGGGCAGTGTATTAGGGCCGATTTTATATTAACTATACACGCATGATCTACCTGAATTAGAACTCAACACAGTGGCGACTTTTTGCTGATGACTTTTTGCTGATAGAAAAAGCAATGAAGAATCAACACAAAAATTACAATCAGCTATCTCTGAAGTACAGAAATGGACTAAAAGATTGCTAAATGAAACTAAATCAGGTCACATAAATTTTACCAATAAATGAGTTGAACATATACCTGTTTCAATAAATCGAGAAATATAATACCGTAAGCGAACACAGCTAAGAATTTAGACATGACCCTAGATGCTAAACTTAGAAGAGAGATTCACGTCAAAAAGAAAAACGAACTAAAATTAAAATATAAAAAAATGCATTGGCTGATAGGCAGACACTCTTCTCTATCATCATACAATAAGCTGCTACTTTATAAGCAAATACTGAAACCAATACGACCTTATGGTATTGAACTTTGGGATTGTACAAAACCGAACAACGTCAATATCATACAAAGCTTTCAGACCTTAAAGTGGATTCCTTTTCAATTGAAATTCAAAAAATGCAACGAAATACGAAGAAAGACTCCAGGAACATGTGAATAAGAGGCAATTCAGCTGTTAACCAACACCAGTATTATACGAGCACCAAACCCTCTGAACTGGTTTAAATGTAAGAACAAACAGCGGCTTGCTGATTTAGATCAACAATAACGATGTGGTATAAACAATTTACCAGAAACTGTGAATTGGGTGGAGTCATAGATAAATTTATCTTAGTAAATTAAGTCAGAAACAAATTGCTAAACAACTCAAGTCATAGCTTTCTACTAGTGTGGTTAAATACTAATCAATTGGTGCTTAACCATGAAAAAACCAAGAATATGATCTTTGAGAATATGAATTTTAAAGTAAATAGTCTTGATGCCAATTTGATTGATTCCAATTGTTTTATTATTGAAAGAATTATTCTATTTTAGTTGCCAAATTTGAAAAAATGTATACTATATACACTATACAGACACCTAGCTATCGACAGTTTCAAAGCAACATAATACTATATAATTTTTTAAAAACTTTATTTGATGCTTCTAGGCTATAGTTATATTCGTTCCTTAATAGCATCTTAATATCAGCAACCTTTACTTTAGCTATTAAAATGCCTACAAATTGTACTAACTTAATTTTGATTTCAACAATTTCAAGAACCTATCGACGTATACGAATGAGTTTGAGACGAATGAGATTAGATTAGAAAACCATGATGGTATGGGCACTATAGAGTCGACTGCTACAGAATACCCGATGACAAAGGAATTTTTTGACAATTTAAATACAAGATTCGACGCTTTAGAGTCATCCTACACGAAAGTCAAGCAGCCAAGTTAGCCAAAATGCCAATAGTTGCAAAAAAGGGAGTTATAACAACTGACAACCAAAGTTCCATTGTTTACATATGGGGCATAGCGTTAATAATTATCGAGCAAAGGGTAGATTCCGTTCATTTTAATGCATCCAGCCACGTAATGTCATTAGTGGAATACCTTAAAATAGCTATGCCATCTCACCTAGCCAAAAGGGTGAACATAATTCCAGATCTTACAAACAAGTGCTTTATATATAATGCAAGCTGTGCTACCAACAGCCTTAGTTTGAGTGAAGGGCGAAAACAGTGAATATAAGTTATGCCGCGCACTTTTAGATTCGGTATCGCAAGGAACGTTTATCTTTGATGCTTGTGTGGCAAAATTTGGGATTGTTAATAATCGACGGGTGGGTTTTGATAAATGGGTTAGGGCAGTCCAAGTTAGGATGAACTAGATCAAAATGTAGAACCTAAAAATAAACTGCAAGCTTACGTTATTCCAAAAATCACAACGTTGGAGCGGTTATGTAAAATTGAAAGTACCGAACTACCATCCCGGCTGGTGGCTCAAAAAATAAAAGCATTCTTAAAGAAAGTTGGAAATATTACTGTGAAATAACCGGCAGTGGCAAACTAAAAACGATATATCATCTAACTGTTCTATGGCCACACAACTGTTAAAGACGACGAAAACAGGTTTACGCAAAATCCTGAATTCACGAAAAAATACCCTAATTCCATTAATAAGTATTTGCATCGCGGAAATAAAGAAATCAAGGGATTGTCCACACCATGGAGTTATTTAAAAAACCAGCACAACAACGAAGTTAAAAGTGATGTTTGATGCATCTTAAAACGATGTAAATGGAGTGTCATTAAATAAATTATTGAAAACGGGACCAACCATCCAATCATCGCTGTTGGATATTTTAATAAGGTTCCAAACACATCGATACGTCATATCAGATGACATAGAAAAATGTATCGGCTAGTTTTAATCCATCCAGATGAGACCAGGTTTCAAAGGATGTTGTGGAGAACCGACAAAAATTAAATAAATATTATGTATTAAAAACGTTAACTTACGCCAGCTTCCATCTTATTTACAATATGTATTAAACATGCAACACTAGAAAATGCATCCAAGTATTTCAAAGAGTCGGAAATCAATCAAACATTTATGTACGTTGATGATTTAATGACGCAGGAGCTAATGAGGAAGATATGCTTAGTAAAATAAGAGAAGATATCACAGGCGTACTCTACGGAAATGGGTTACCAATAGCCATAGGATACAAACCGTTTTAAGAATGCAGCATGCACCTGATACCTCCCTGGTTTTCAGTTTACCTGATAGATACAACCAATTATCTACCAAAAGAAAACTTCTCTCCCAAGCTACCAGAATTTTCGACCTATTAAGATTGTTATCTCCTATATAAGAAATAAAATACTTTTTCAAAGTTTATGGTTACGGGATTTAAAATAAAGGGTGAACAACTATACCTGGTGAAATATGCAGTCGGTGGAGCTTGCTTCGTAAAGAAATAAAGGGAATCAATGAACTACTTGTTACTAAATGGCTTCAATTTAGTGACAAAATCGAATTATATAGCCTTTCCGATGCCAGTGGACTACCATACAATGGGGTAGTTTATGCCAAAACCAGAAATTCTATTTTTCAATTGCAGGACAAACCAGAATTTTACCGGTTCGCCAGTTAAGTTAACCCAGATTAGAGTTGGGGTTATGTTCTAGAAGTCGATATAAACACAAAAAAGTGGAGGTATTGATGAGCACTACAAATGGTTTCGTCTGTGACTTTCTAAAGATATATAGTTCATTTAAAAGATTAAAAAGAATACTGGCCTATAAATGGAGGCTATGCCAACGAAATAATGCAATGGACCGAGCATTAAATGAATTTTAAATTAACTACTATTGACAGGAGACATAATTATGAAACGAGGAGAATCACTTTGTAGGTTTTTTTTACTTCTAAAAACAATATATTCCGCCGAGGTCTCCGTATTTTTAATATAATCTGCCACACGATATAAAGCATATTAAGAACCAACGACTTTTAAAAAAAAAATTTTCTGAATAACATTAACTTTTAACTTTCTTAATTTTTAATTAAGTTATCAAATCCTTACCACCTCGAATTAAAAAACCAAAAAAAAAATTTGTTTTTGATAGAATAAACGAGAAACATTCAAAAAATAACTGCCCATTGAATAAAAAATCACCGATTACGTTTTCACATTATGTTTTCTTTGGACAAAAAATGCTGCAAAGTTTCTACAAGAAATTACTTGCAATGATGCCTTTTCACTCCTTTAAATTCAAAAAGATTCTCTCAAAGCTTAAAAAAAAGATGTGGAAACCATAGTTAGTTGTCTTATATGAACAAAAGCTTTACAGCGGAAAACTTCTTATGCAACAATTTTGCGCCAATTTTTGTTGTTAATCTAACCAATAAATTTAAAAAAAATCAATATTCCCTAAACAAAAAAATATTTGAGACAATGTGGCGTCAAAGAGAACGATGTCATGACCAAAAAGCGAAGTTGTTTGTTTTATACGCAGTATTCGAAACGACAACTGTCTAAGAACAGTATTTATGTACAGTGAAACAAGATTAAGGATCACAAATTTTTAAAGGAACGTAACAAATATCCAATTTTAGCTCGCTTTCCCTTTATTCTAATCATATTTCTCAACTCATCGATCCAGAGGTTTCAAAATTATTTTCAATGAAAATTTTCAAATCACTTTTCTCAGTTTGTTGGTTACAGTATTTTCAATTTTTATTTTGATTTCGACTTTTACGGCCGATTAAATTCTAATGTTGCAAATTCACTAAAATGAATGAAAAATATTGGATTCTAAAAAAAAAAACTGATAATAATTTCAATTGAAAAAAATAATCAATGCGAGAAAATTTAATTGGCGGTAAAATGTCTTTTTCAATTAAAAAAAATTATAAATTTTCACAATCAAGCAGACCGAATAAACTTTAACCTCTCCAAGGAATTTACAAAATATTTATATTATAAATATACATTCTTATCGTAATAAACGCTTGTACGCCTGTTAATTTACGTGTTTTTATGTAATTCACGTAGAAACGATTATAGCATATTTCGAATTCATAATGTGCGCGGTTTATAACCAATAATGTTATAAAAAGAAAATAGTAGAAGAAATTGAATTTGAATAATTTATATCGATCGATCGAAGATGCCGCTAATTTCTCACGAGAATACACACGCACACACACATACCCAAAAAATAAAGGAATTTCGGTTAAGAATGTTTATATTTAATTCCTTAAGACATTTTACCCTTATTAATTTTAATTTTTCGTGTCAAAAAATAAAAACATAGCAAACAAAAAAAAATGAAACTTAAGCTGGTGAAGGTGATAACATTTTTGATATGGTGAATTTATTTTTAGTTTTCTTTTTAATTTTATGATTCTTACATGTTCCATGTACACGACATAAATACATTTCCGTATTTGGGCGTATTACTGTATATAGTAAAACGTTTAACGTAGGTGTTTTAGATTGATTTGCGAATACTGTTTGCGAGAATATTTTATGTAGGCCTTTCATATAAAATATTATTTTATTTTGGTGTTACAATTAATCCATATCTATTTTAGATTTTTTAAGGTGCTAAGATTAACTGTTAAATCGTGATAAAAATACTTGTGCTTTAATAAATTGGGAATTATAATGTACAAATATCTTATGTTATCGGGAACGTTTTAACGAATTAGATGATCTGAACATTAAAATAAACCTGGGATCTAATAAAGAGTCGTTAAAGAATTAAAACCTATCAGCTAACCAATTGTTGCCTAGACCAAATTGTCGCCAATGACCAAATACCTAACACCTGCTTAGACGAAAGGGTGTGAAATTGAGTTTACTAAATTTATTATCGTTTTGTTTACAAGTTTTTTGATATCGAAACACATGCTAAGTTTACGATACGTAAATAACGACTGGTATGTTTACGAAGCATTACCAAGAAAATGGGAATATTACTCGAAATCAATTATAATAATTAAAATGGAACTACAATTAAAAACTAAAATTTTCCATGAAATAAAACTGGAAGCCATTTAAATCAATCGAAAATGATTTCAACATTCTCGCTATAGAAAAACGAATATTTACAAAGCTATACAAAAGTTTCCCGGAAAACTGAAAAAAAACTACAAGCCACTATCACCAGTATTTTGGAGGAAAGTTTTTGTATATTTATGAGAAAACGAGATGTTTTTGTGTTGTGAATTGTTATCTAATTAGGTCATGGCGACAGAGTACTATAAAGTATTAAGATAGCTCTTTAGATCATTGTTATTTAGGGACTTGGACCAAGTACTAAAATAAACCAGATGTTTAATATACCTGATGGTTATTTTTTCTAAAGATTTTTTAACCCACTTGGATAATAAATTTATATGTTTTTCTGCGGCACGCCATTTAGCAGTTAATGCATTAGCACATCATTACTCTAATTAATAATAATATTTTGATAGCAATGTTTTTTTTTTCGAGATGTTTAACTGGTTCGAACCAAAACTTTATTTTTTTTATATACAAAATCTTTATTTACTTTATTTCACATATGTAAACGATTTGTGTACGAACTGATTTGTATACACCACTAACAATAATGCTTTTCTTTTGAATTTTCACCAACTTTGTTTACTCTTCAAATCAATTGGCAAACTGCTTCAAACACATATTATACATGAGGCCATAAAAAAAATTAAAAAAAAAGATTTCACCAAAATATCATCTATTATGTAGATAAAAATGCTTACAAGTTTTAAGTTTTCCAATATTAAAAAGTTGTAATATAAATTTAATTCACTTGTAGGAATTGTGAAAATAAGATTCTTGCCAAAATTCAACACGAGTTCAATTATGCCATTAAAATATCGTTAACATCATAATAAAAAATAAAAAATGATATGAAAATTTGGCGAGGGAGGTGTGGCAAAAAGAAGGCCAAGCTAAACGTAAAGATTTTCCATTTTTATTTTTAATTTAGGCAAAAAAACAAAAAGAATGTTTTTAATTGATTTCACTTGTATACGAGTATTTAAACAACGAATCCTTATTAATTTTTACCTGCTCTCTTATTTCGTGGAAACATTCAAATTGGTTTTACTCGGGATTCTTGTTTTTCTAAAATAAGGTGCTATTTTTAGGTATTGATCAGACAACCTTGTTTTTTTTTTTTAAATTAATTCGATTTAGTTTCAATTTAATTAACACTTGATGTAACAACCGTTAGTCGCCACAATTCAACTAAAGCTGTATAAAACATATTCCATTTATTTAAATCAAAATATTATCGTATTTTCAAAAAAAAAAAGTTAAACGAGAAAATTTCCTCCCAAGAACACCACATTGTCAACTCTAAACTTAACTCGTAACTGATTTTAGTAAACTTTAACACACTCTTCAAATCTAATAGTACATACACGCAAAAATACCAATGCCATGACCATTAGAGTCTTTCGCTAATGTAGCGCTTACGGCAAAGGGGCATGCTCCTCCACAAATCGGTGCGCCTGATGTCACTGTTTACATTGGATCATGTGAAAATGATAAAATTTTTTTCGATGAGCTGTAAACTACAAATGGCTGATGGCGAGTTGAAATGTTGTTTATACTAGCTGGAATCAACCAGGAGGTCAGCAAACCGTTTTCTTTCGTATTTTTATTATCAAAACGCAGTCTTCGTACCAAAACATAACTATTTATTTAAGAGTAGTAGAAAATCATGTTGATGTTATTCTATTTGCCGAAACATGGTTTTTGTGGTTTTTGTGGTTTTGATCGCCCTTAAAATTACATTATTCTAGCAAATTATTTCATTTTCATGAGTTTGGTAACTGTGGAGCTGTTTAGGTTCAGTTTAGGGCATTTTTACAAAATTTCGATCTACGATTCCGTAGATTACTTCAAATTCTGAAAGTTTTGAGGGTAGTTCAATCGCTCTTGTGTTTTTAAATTTAATTGTAATTTGCGGTATCTATATTTCTGCTGCAATATTCAAATTTTATTACAATACCTAAAAGCTCATTTCCAGTAATTGAAAGTCATGTTATTGGCCCAATGCCCTCTCTTACGATTTACAACAATCAATAAGGTGTTTAATTCTCGAGGTCGTTAGTTATATTACATTTTTGTGTCCGGTAATTTATTTTTGGTTCTTTTGAGTATAGAGTAGACATTATTCAATTTTACCATGGGTGATTTCTAGTATTAAACTCATTTTTCCTCAATATTGAGTGGGTTGCAAAGATTCGTTGATTCAATCGGGAGCAACGTCGTTCCATGTATAAAATGGATCGTATTTACAAACAAATATACATTTTGCTTGAGTTTAAATATGTTGGCCTGTGCATTGTTTATTAAAACCCGTCACCATTTTAAAAAGCAGATTACAATACTAAACTTACGAAATGGATATAATTTTACTTTATGCATATCTGCTGGTTATTCATTTTAATAACCAAAAGATAGATCAAAAGTTCCTGGCCGTTCAAATCCATGTAAAAGCCGAATGATGCTATGACTTATTCTCAAATTAGTAAACCAAAAAGAAGTTCACAATCTTGTTTCGATAGTAGGATTGATACTCTTCAAGCAACTGTATTCACTGAATATAAAAATAAGGTATTTTCACCGAACGAGCAAATTGGTACTGGCAAATCAACTGATATCAGTTGAAGCTACTACCTCAGAAATGCAAACATAATTTTGTTAATTTTGATTTAGAGATACACGTGGAACTGTGAAACACGTTTAATTGAAGCCGTAATAATTGGAATTTGAAATAGTTGACATTTTATCAATGTTCGAAGAAATACCGATCGTGTTGAGGCAAAACCCACTAAGAATATTAAACTACTCCCAAATTAAATTTAAAAGTTTAAAAATATCCTCCTCCGACCACTAGATAAAACCACAAATACACGATCTAGGAAAGGTTTATTAGGACAATCTCTTGAAAATATATATATAGAACATCTCCTAGTAAAACAAACAAGTGCAGAATTATGTAGAGATGTCCAATAGACCATTTATATGATTTTCGGACGAATTAATTACGGGAAACCTACACAATAACACCAATATGACAAAAAATATTAGCCACACCGGTTATCACTAATAACTCACATATGTTAATCCAAAAAATAACCTCATTCTGCAACAAGCTATAAGATATCTTGTTCACGTTGAGCTTAGTGTAGTGTAGTGTATTTCAAAATCCACCACGTGAACACGAAAAAAACCAAATTATTTGCAAGAAATGTAATGAAGATAATGGACAAAAAAAATAAGGAATAAAGATATTTTAAAAAAAACTGTAGCCAAAAGACAAAGGGTTTAATAAATGTTCTAGTAAAGCCTAAATAGAATTTAAAACGGTGCGTCTAAAATATTATGCCAAAAAAAATGAAGAATCTATTAAAAAGCAAAAGTAGGATGATCAATTTCCGCTACATGAGCCAAATACGAGATCTGCTCGAAAATAGATCCACGAATTAAAGCTTTTAGAAATTTAATTTAAAAGCTGTTATTTAGTTATAATGTTGTCAATTGTCATATATTGGTCACCAGATATCAATGACAATCCAAATCAGGAAGGTTTTGACGATACTAAACTGTGTGATTATATTCAGACAAGACCGGTAAACAAAACATTTTTATTTAAAAAAGTTATTACAGTGAAAGTGAATGCCAATGTTGGTGGTCGTGCGAAAAACGAAAAAGTAATTGCGGGATTCTCGGAATTAATGTGTTTGCTACAATCCGAATTACAACCCAAAAATTTTAGACAAGCAGGACCAACTCTTCTAATACATAAAGAAATGGAGCTGTACAGATACAGGATAAAGCAGATAGAAGGCAAAGACACTTTTTAGACTAAACTAGTAAACTAATGATCGTAAACTATGAACTATGATCTATACTAAGATTCTGATTCTTCATCTGATTAAATAAAAAATCTATGTTTTTTAATTATATAATAATGATGGCTGTGATACATATTTTAATTGTTGGGTTTATTTGGGTTGTTGGGTTTGGGAAAGTTGTTGGCCAAATACCTTTTGAGGTGGCCCCGTACTTCACTCTCTTCCAAAGAATCATTATTTCTTTAAGATGTTCAAGATGGTTGAA
Source organism: Tipula confusa (assembly GCA_963556175.1). Taxonomy (NCBI): domain Eukaryota; kingdom Metazoa; phylum Arthropoda; class Insecta; order Diptera; family Tipulidae; genus Tipula; species Tipula confusa. The sequence continues at coordinate 72,852,541 of OY744476.1, forward strand.
TATATTTAATTAGAGGATTTCGAAGTGACACATTTTTTAACTGTGTCATATTTTTCAGTTATGTTATCTAAAATACAGCACGTCAATATTATTTTTGTAATAAAGAGCATTTTTGTAATAAAGGTCACATTTTTACCTGAGTTCATGTATGCATTAAAGGATATTTTGTATCGAATAATTTTGTATTACCCATTGCAATAAAGGGCTAGGCAGGACCACTAAAAATAAAATATGGTATCCGCTTTCTCGCGACCTCTTTTGTCCCCTAAAACAGTAACAAAATAAAATATAAGCAGAATTATGTTAAATATTTTCGATTAACAAAATCCTTTTATCCTTGTATCCATCTTTCGGACCATACAAATTCGGATGTTACAAATTGTTTCGAAATCAGAACTATACGACCTTGCCTGTTCTTTGTCTGGCATATAATTAAACCTTTTCAGGTGTTTATTACAACTTCACAAAACCGATTTAAACACTTATGTACCATTGATTTACCAATGCCAAATAATTTTGCGGCTACCCGATATTCACAAGAACTTGCCAGCTTGATATTGCTGCAGCCACTTGTTTTTCTGTTAATTTGAAAATTATCCATGGCAGCTAAATGAGTTTTTGAATAAATCTTTTAGTAATACAGAATAAATAAAAATGTCTCGTTCGCCATTCGAAAGTTTTCGACTCATTCTAGTATAATAGCATATCTTCCCATGCATTTTTTGTCACTTTTCGTAGGAGGTCAATTTTATGGTAAACAACTTTAATGGTTCAGAACAGTTTTGCGGTTCAGAGAGATGAAGAAGAAATAAACTGTAACTGGGATAGTGTGACCAATTGGCCTGCTTCGTTTTATGCAAGCAAAATATTCCTATTTTGGAATTTTAAAAAATATATTGCTTACAAATTAGACTATTATTTTATTTTTTTTATTATCATATTACGTAGGGATAACTTTCTTAATGGCTTATGCCACGGCAACATAGTGGGCTAAAACTCTTTATTAAAATGAATTTAAAAACGGATGAATGTATTTTACAATAAACATTACATTCTCCATGGACGTAGCCGGTTTCGATTTATTTTATCAGATTTCTGTGAATAATAGTATTTTGAATTATATAAAGACGTTTGAGATAACATAAGCCTTGTATATTTTAGGAACTTATATAAGGGTAAAATACAAGTTACAGCATCTAATGAAACCTAAATACTGACTAGCTTTTTTTTTGCAATTGAATATATATTGAATAAAGATCACTTAAAATTTCTAAACCCAACATTCTAAAAGAGGAGGAAAAAAGACAAGCTTGAAAATTCTGTAGATTAAATTCTACCCTATTAGATTTGCTTCATTCAATGACCTTGTCAATGCAAGTCAGATGTGAATTATTCATAAATTGACGAGAGCAAGTTAAATGGATGTTGCAGTCCATTTGGCTGTTAAACTCAATATAAGCAGACACTGTAGTATCATCAGCAAAAGGGTTAATATATCACATGATGCTATTGTAAAAATAGCATTGGTATAGATCAAAAATAAAGTAGGCGACAAAGACGAACCTAGCGGTACATAAGCTTTGATTTCATACGAGTCGGATGAAATGGCATAACAAACTACCTTAATCGATCGTCCCATTAAATAACTCTCTATATCTATTGAATAAGAGAACTATCAAGATTCTGTGACTGAATCTTAGAGATCAGACATTGATGCCATACCCTATAAAATGCTTTTGAACTGTCTAGAGATACGACACTTGACTCACCATATTTATCAATATTTTTCCCCCAAAAATGATTAATGAGTTTACGAAACCCATATTGAAAAGCTTATAAAAGCGCATGCCTTTCAAGATAGTTCATAATGTGAAAATTGACTATAGATTCCATTACTTTAGATAAGGTCGACCACAAAACAATTGGACGGTAAGTAGAAGGAGAAGTTTGGCTGTTTTCCAAATAGAGGGAAAAATGCCAGAGTTCATTGACATTTTAAACAATTTGGCAATAGGTTTAGCTAGAGATAATTGACAGTTTTTTAGAACAATTGATAGTAATCCATCGGGCTCAGTTGCTTTATATGGGATCAGAGTTCTAAGAACTTTAGAAACACCTCGAGATCTAAAATAAATTTTAGGCATAGATGAAGAAACAGTAATGCATTCTGGTGGGGATTCGTTATAAGGCGAAAAGGGGAAACGCGGAAGCAAAGTGAGACGCTAATAAATTTGCATTTTGAATGGTGGTTTTATAATAGTTATTATTATAAAACTATAAAGGGATAGATGATGAATTACTGCTAAAATTCCTTTTTAACAAGCCAGCAAACGAACAAAAAGTTCGACTGTTTGATTTATAATCTATAATACATTTTTGCATTAGATTTATTACGGGTTAATCTAAATTTGATAAGATTTTCATTAAAAGGATTACTGAGATAATTTGAATGAGCACATTTTTCCTCGGAGATAGCGGACTTACAATTTGAATTAAATCATTGAGTTGTGTGTGGTCTATACATTTTATAAGAGTAAGGAATGAATAACTTCATTTCTTATTAAATCATCTTATATGTTTTATGTTTGGATACTATATCAGCATTATTACTAATAAAACAACACATCCCAATCAAAAGAAGAGAAAAATAGATTGAGACTTTGCCAATTAGCATCTATAGAATGCCAGATTATTCTAGGCGTATGTGTAACGAGCTCCGAAGTAGGTGGAACCATTGGAAATTTTGCTGAGACCAACACGCATGATCAGAAAGATCTGGTGAAGCATTAACATCAATAGAATATTTGTCAGGCATAGTAACCAAAAATAAGTCTGACAAATGAGGTGAACGACGTAATATGTCAGGGTACCGAGATGGTTTGGATATAGGTTGAACAAGACATTTTACAAACGAAAAATAAAAATAAAAAAATCGGATGAAAAAATAAATCGGGGATCGAACTCAAGACCGCCCTATGTCTAAGCTAACACCATACCTATCACTAAACGACAGATGACGATAATGAAAACATCTTGTAGAAAAGAATGAAACTATAATGGTACAAACAACTGATCCGGCCAATAATTACATATATGGATTTCTAGCTTGGTCAGACCTATCATTGAAAAAATTTACACAATTTAAAAAATAAACATTAAGAACATGCACATTAACAAACACTCATACGAATACGTCAACAACACAATTAAACATGAGGTATCAAAAGTAAACCACGAAACACCGTAAGTTAAACGTAACTCTTTCCATTGACATGCTTTTTATAATGCTATCTAATTGAGAACCTTATCAAATGTGTAATGTGTATAAGTGCACTTAACAAATAAAAAAAATCATCTTGTAGATAATCCATATAACACGCAAGACACAAACGAGTTAGTATATACACGATTACAAATATTTTTCATTCAAAAATTTTATTTCACATAACACTATCCACTAGATAGTTAGATAAAAAATTTGGCATACCTAAATAAATTTTATCGTGTTTCCACCACTTTGCTCATATAGTTGAACAAATACATGTTCGTCTCGATTTTTGTTAGCAAATACGTTTAGTATATATACGTAATAACTAATAAAGTTCTTGAACATTAAGTAAAATTCAACGAAATTAAATGAACCGAGCAAACAAACAAAAGAACCAGCAAAAAAGATTAGTTTATGTTGTAACATTTGTAAGAAGAAAAAAAAACTTTACTAAATAATAATAACAAATAATCCAATATAAGATGAAATAATTCTTAAGTAATCATCCGAAATAAACATAAAAATATCTATCTACATATGATATTTGACGTACCACACTCATACACTCAATGACATTGCGCTACTCCTCTCACCAGTCGTCATAATATTTTTTTTTATTTTTATTTTTTTATTTATTTATGAATCATAAATTTTATCTTATGTTTGTACGTAGTGAAAGACTTGTTATGATTTTTATTTTTATGTTTGTAAACAAAAAATGTGTACAATGATAACAACAAATTTTATTTATGAAATGTTATCAACTTAAAGAAAATGTAAATATTAAATAAAAAAACAAACGAAATGAGGATGATTCTATTTCGTTTATTTTGTATATACTCTTCAATAATATCGTTAACGTCTTGTTTTGTACACAAAACGTAACATACTCGTCGTTTTGGCTATAGAACATATACAAACTAATCAGTGGTTTTTAACACAAGTAACGCGAAACACTTGCATCAGTACATTGTTGACTTGTGAATGACAAAATCTTGATAGTGGCAGTATTAAAGCGAATAGTAAAAATTTCAAAATCGGTACAAATTACGTCAAGTTGGAGTTTATAATGACACTTTCAAATTTATATCTACCAAATGAAACTAAAGACAAGAATTTTTGTCCCATCGATTCGAAGAGCCTGAGTACGACGGAAAAAAGAGAAATTTTCGCGGTAACCAACTTTGTTTCTTTTACTCGATTTAAAAATTGGATAAATAATGGAGATCTTGAAATGAAATAAAAATACGCCAAAGAATTAGGTTAAATATAAAAGAAAGCGGGTAAGGTAAACTTTCAGCAAAACAAGATGAACAAGATGGTTTAAACGCCACTGTAGCCGGTTCCTTTATTAACATCGAAGTAGTTCGGATAATCATGAACATCTGTGAATCTAAGTAGTTGAACTCACAACACAAGTAACGCGAAACACTTGCATCAGTACATTGTTGACTTGTGAATGACAAAATCTTGATAGTGGCAGTATTAAAGCGAATAGTAAAATTTTCTGATATTATATTCTTACTGTTGTGTTTCGTTTCAATTGGCACTGTTTTTTTTTTTTTTTTTTGGTTACTGATGGTCTTTCTTTTTTCCTATTTTCCTGTAGATTCCATTTAAGCCATATTCACCGCCATTTTGATTTCCTAATTTCCCTTTCAATGTAAATTCGAATAGAAGCATTTTATAAGCCGCCTATAAGCCACTTGCTCACAAACACCGGAAATTTTCTGTGGGATTTCAATAAATGCCATAATATAGCTTGCGTAAGATACAGTATAGCACTAAGAAGAATAGTGGCGGGAAGAGTACACATCTTCCTACTCCTTATGACCTGTGATTTCTGTTCCACTCTTTTTTGTGTTGAACTTTTTTTTAGCATCCCGGACTATTTGTTTTGATGATTTTGATTATTTCTTCGGTATGCTCAGTTAAAGAGTTTTTTCTCGACTGTGATTTTATTAATTTTATGGAATGCACATTCGAAGTTCAATAGAACTAGGTATTGTGGTGAGTTTTATTCATTGAATTGTTCGATTAATAAACTTTCCTGCGGTCTGAAGCCAGCCTACTCGTTTCTTATGATAATGACAAGTAATTTATTTACACTTTTTGAGAAGCATATATCCTTCCATATGGGTTATTTACAGTAAGGATTGTCTAGTTAAAATCTTTATTTGTAAATTTCCCGATGGTCCTTCTTATAAGTGCGCATGTTTCTATTTGATGTTCTATTTGATATTGTCGTTTTGTGTGTATTTTCTCCGGTTATATCATGTCATTTCTTTACTTCTCATGCCGATTCTTCGTATTTCTTTCAATTTTCTTTGTATGTTGACAGAACAGTTGTAACGTGAGTTATTTATTTTTTTGTTTATTGACCTACAGTACAAGACACAATTAGTAAAAAGGCATTTGTCATAAAACAGTTAAATTTGTCATAAAACGGTCATTATATGACGCATTTGTCATAAAACGGTTAATTCAATTGATTTGTACTGTTTAATCAATTTTTATAAAATCTTACATTTGTTTTATTTTTATATTTTTATAAAATCTCATTTTTAATAAGTTCGGTGTTGTTTCTAGTAAAGTGAATATTAATAAAATTGTCATGTAAATACTTGATGTAAATACTTGATCTAACTGTTACTTGGATTATTTTATTGTTTTGTTGCATCGTTGTGCTGTTGCAACGTTGTGCTTATTATTTTTTTAATTTTTATATTTTCATATTTTCGTATTATTGAATTATTGTGTTGCTAATCGCTTGTACGGGCTTAAGTCAACTTCTGAGCTATATCCTGAGTTGATTTTCTAAATGTTTTGCGATTTAATCTTCATTTCCGGCATCTTATTTAAGTCACAAAGTCTCACTGCTTTGTTATTCTATGTAGTTCAATGTTTGTTCTTGTTTTATGCCAGAGCACTTCAATATTCGTCGAAGGCAGTTATTTACGAAGACCGGCAGTTTATGTATGAATTGTTTCGTATGGTTTCATATGTTAGACTCAAGCAGTACTACTTATTTTATAATTCTATTTTTACAATATCATGAATGAAGATTATAGATGCTATATATCAGGACGATGACCAAGCCGTTGAATTGTTCATAATAAGATGGAAGACTATATTGATAAAATTTAATAAACCCCTCATAAGTCAAGTGTCATAGTACATACAGAATAAATTGCTTCTGTGCGCTTTAAATTATTTCCGATTATCACTAGAACGGTTACCAAGCGGGTGAGACATATGCCAAAATAGATCGAACAAACGTCCAAACTAGTCAAGAAGTTACAAAATATAATCAAGTCTCTCTGTAATCTCTGTAAACTGCGACAGAGAAAAATATCTTAATGTCCGGATGTCATAGAAAACAAGTTTTCCTTGCTTGTAATTAATCAGTAAGTTAGGACAACAACTATTTGGAGGGGAAGAAATTATTATTTAAATTATTAAATTTTGTCGATTGTTTGTGCAAAATCGGTATAAATTACGTCAAGTTGGAGTTTATAATGACACTTTCAAATTTATATCTACCAAATGAAACTAAAGACAAGAATTTTTGTCCCATCGATTCGAAGAGCCTGAGTACGACGGAAAAAAGAGAAATTTTCGCGGTAACCAACTTTGTTTCTTTTACTCGATTTAAAAATTGGATAAATAATGGAGATCTTGAAATGAAATAAAAAATACGCCAAAGAATTAGGTTAAATATAAAAGAAAGCGGATAAGGTAAACTTTCAGCAAAACAAGATGAACAAGATGGTTTAAACGCCACTGTAGCCGGTTCCTTTATTAACATCGAAGTAGTTCGGATAATCATGAACATCTGTGAACCTAAGTAGTTGAACTCACAAACTCAGAGAATATTTATATTTACGGGCACTATCGAAAGTAAAATCATCACTGGCAGAGATTTCGGAATAAAGCATATCATTAGAAAAAAGCAGACCCAATAATTTGTCATGTTATTGCTTACTCGATTTACTTGAGTAGGTGAAATGCTTACGCAGTAATTCAAAAAAGTCATTACATTTTTATCAGTTGAAGATGGTTTTAAAAAAGACCACTCATCATTTATTCTCTAGTTGCACTATCTTTATAAGTGTCTTAACTGCTGGTGTTATTTTGAACGATACTATCAATGCTAATATTTACTCGCCCTATGGCTTTAACATCTTGTAAGGAACATTATAGAAACTTTTTATTAACTATAGGACATGATCGATTTAGTTTCTTGTTATACGTGTGGAATGTTTTTGTACGAAAACTTGAGCAACCACTAAAGAATAGCTAATCTGTGACACAGTAGCCGATTGTTATATCTCCATTGTGGGTTCATGCATAATCTAGTGATTGTTATTGTTTAATCATGATTTGTTTAATCATGTATTGTTTAATCATGACAAAAATTACCCGGGCTTTATAGGTGTTTCTTCACTTGGTTTTAGCATGGGTAATCTGGGGTCATCTATAGTTTGATAGGCACAAAATTAGTACAATATTGATAAATCATCTGAAAAAAAAATTTTATAAGAATTGTCACATGATCTACGCTATCGAAAGCTTTAGTCATATTATATTTTTTACAAAAGGCCAAAAAATTTGATACTGACTTTTCAAAATTTTTTGAGAAAATATAGATTGGTGGGATATTATTCCCGGTTTTTACCGTTACCGATAAACTGAAACTATTGCCCTATTTCTAGTCATCCATAAAACCGGTAAAACAAATTTTCTTACCGGTTTTTCAATAAAAAATTATATTACATAGAAATTAAATTATCTAAGTATGTACAACCACTGAATTTCAAATTTAAAGTTGAACAAGATATGAACAGGAACCAGTGGAAGTAGAGGATGATCAATTTTCTGACGATGACGTTTATCGAAGTACAAACGGAGAGTTTGACCCTGAGCTTCAATACGCTTTGCAAACTATGCGAATAAAACTAATATTTCAGAATTTTAGCTAAGCAACATTAAGCCCATAACTGACAAATAAAGGACCTTCGTTAGGATATTACGCCAATCACTAACTAAGAACGACGACATTCTACAATAGCAGGTTGAACAGGAATTTGGAAAAGAAATTGTGCTAACATTAGAAAAAAAATTCAAAAGGAATAGCCGTTTATCGAAACTGTGTATTAAAAAGTTAAACGACATAAACTGTAATACTCATTTTACGCAAGACGAGTTGATGTGAATAGAAAATATCATAGTCGTACTAACTCCTAGTAAAACTTACTATTGAGCGCTTATGCTTCGAGAAAACAAACTTATACAACGCTGATAAAGCGTTAGAGTTTGAGGAATTGGCTAAACTGAATTTTATGCTACCTACACCATTCGAAAGCTCGAATTCAGAATGAAGCCGTCGGAATTTGCGATCAAACAATGAACAATAAATTGGTATTTCAGATTGTAATGTTATAGTGGAACGCTTGGGTGATCCTAATTGTAAAGACGATTTAACGGAAGATGACGATCTTTTGAGTATCACTACAAAAGAACAATTGCAACCCGAGATTGAACTTTTATTTAAAGATAAAGAGTGAATCGGAGGCTAACATTAATCAAAATCACCATCTCCTTAAAAAAATCTAAAGAGTTGCTTAAAATTATTGGGGGTGAAACAAAGAATTAGACAGTGAATCAATATGAGGGAAATATGAGTATTTGGAAATTGCAATCGAGTTTAATGACTGTGCAACTGTAAAGACACTTTGCAAATTTAAAAGTGTCAATTTTTCTGATCCTTAAGGTATTATAAAGAAACTTATTAAAACGTTTGAATTCTTTACGGGCTCTATCGAAAATAAACTAAAATTCTGCGCTGTGTATCACGCAGCGCACAGTAATGGGAATCACACTGATATAGCAGTACTGACGTGCGATTTTTACATGTTTCGATTTATGATCGATAGTGCCGTGAATAGTTGCACTATTTATCTTAATGTTTGACAGCTGCAAGTTTAGTTTTGAACGTTACTATTACCGTTCGGTGGTTATTGTTAATATTTACAGGCTTTATGGCTCTCCCATCAAGAAACATAGGACCTTCTTATTAACCATATTGAACATGATCAAAGAGGTGCATTGTTAAACGTTTGGAATGTTTTTGTATGGAAACAGGCAGCCACCTAAGAATAGCTGTGATACGATTTGTGCTACGATTGACATGATAGACTCAATGCCGGTGTTGTGGATATTGGACCAACTAGTTTCATTTAAAGCCGAACAACTCAATATTTTATACGCTTTTCAAATCTCAGGGGGAAAAATATTTTTAATTCACTGTCAATGGCATACTAACTGGGAAATATTGACACATAATCCTCATTTAGGAAAACCGATGAAGAAAAACCAATTTATGTTAATTGGAAGAGAAGGAAGAGTTCAAAAATACCAGATAAATGAAAAGAGAGTATTGTGCTTCACACCATTTAACGAGATAGAGATTCGAATGTGGCAACAAATTATCGTGGCATAGAGATATATTGTGTCAAATGTTTTATAAAAATTTGAATTGGATTGATAAACGAAAGAAAGGATGATATGAAGGTAGTTGCTTTATCTTTTTACATTGAGAGGGCTTTTGATTTTATTGTTTCGTAGAAATTACAACAAATTCATTCGAATTTTGAATTTTCACGAAAAGTATCTATGCCATTAGATTACAGTGAGAGATTCAGCGAGAATGATAATAAAGAAAAATGAGATTTGGAATGAAATTGTAGTAAGGCAAACCAACGTTAGTGTTGGAATTTTTATGTCTAGTACGGATGTGAAAATGTGTTTTAAAGTGGATAACAGCATCTGTATATAATGAACTGATTGGATTGTCAGAAAACATCAAACTGTCTGTGAATGATGGATATAGAAAGTAGTAATATTTCCGATTCCGAGAATGTTGTGCATCTGAATACGATTTTTGAATATATTCGAATCTGTCAACATGATGCCAGCACATATACAGATCGAAGGGAATGAATAACCAGATACATTACTTAAAAAGGATACATTGAATGAGGTAGTTCAGGAAATGAGATTAAGGACGTAAAATTTATTCTTCGAATATCTCAGATGAATCTGTAGAGAAATTGAGAGAATAATATAACAAGTGAAGTCAAATAAAAGGAAAGAAGTATAGAGAGCTATGCAGTACTCCTTTCAGAATTCCTTTCTATAAGGAACTTAAAGAAGTTACATGGATGCTGAAAACAATTGAAAGCATCAAGCTGAACCGCGGTAATTGGAAACATTATGTGAGAACAAAAATTGTGTGTTATGAGACAATAAAGAGTATATTAAACATGTAGTACTGCAACGTTGGAAATTTCCGTGAAACCTGAATCGTGTATCTATACTGTATTCAAAATTCAAATTCAAATTAAACGCAAAATTTAATTGCTTACATTTATTTAACCTAAATCTACACGTCGTCGGTTTGTCTGGAATTGTGTAAGGTTGCTAACTAAAAGAAAAGTGTTCTATAACAAACAGAAACCCCTAAAATGTTGTATATGATAGATGTTTAGCGAGAGTCATATTTAAAAAAAATGTACAGTACTTTGATATTTAAGATGAATTTTTAAAATCTACAAACAAATAGATATGTAATTTATATACTTTGACTTCTTGTGCTCTTTCAATGTGAAAATTTTCCAGGATGAATAACAAAACAACAACAAAAAATACTACAGTTAAACAAATTTTTCATTTTTTCTTCTTTGCTATAATATGATGCTACCATGTACCTACTTGTACAATACAAAATTATTATATGTTCAAGAAGTGTGAATTGAAATAGATATAATATTGTCGTCGCTATACGCTCTTTATGTAATCAACCAGATAAATTTTTATTTAAAAGACTGTAAATGGTATCGTAATTGTCATGTAAAACATCTGTAACAATAAAAGACAGAATATGATATGGTAAAATGTGAATGAGTATATGTGTGTGTATACCAAAACATGCTATTAAAATCTCAAACAGATTTACAACATAAAAGTAACTCATCTCGTATATTATATAAACTCAATTGGCTAACTAATTGCCGTATTTCATTCACCTGGATTTTAAACAGATGCCCTATCCTTTTACAAAACGTTTTGGTTGAGTTGATATGAATACAATGAAAAACCGATAACTCTATATATGTAGGCGTCAGTTATTATATTTTGTTCGGTGGATAATTGGAATCAAAATAAAAATCTAAATTTCTTTGTTTCATCTTAAACGCATTTCTTAAAATAGATCGGTGAATAATCATAATAAACCATAAAAAAAAAAGTTCGGTTACCATCATAAATACATACCCGTCTATATATATATATATATACGATTATGCTGTTGGTGCGTAAACGGCGTTGAGTGATTTAATTAGAAAAGACTACACAATTTCTTCTTAAAATAATTCACTTGACGTAAAAAGTATACTTCCTGCAGCAATTAAGATAAAAGTGTTGTTGTACCAACGTATTTTTGTCTCTATACCATATTTGAAAATAAATGCGTCATGTAAAAAATTTAATTATTATTTAACAATTTTTGTTAATTCCATAATTGAACAATAATTCGCGCATCGCACCATCAGACATAAATAATTAAGGGTTGTTACTGTTGAAATTATTAAGCGAAATATTATGTGATAAAATATATAATTTCACGGTCCAACCCTTTTCATAAGAATTGCTACTTTGATACATATTGCGTAATGAATTTTTATTACGGTGAAATATTTTTAATTTTACACAATTATTATGGCAGTTTACGTAGGAATAAATGTCAAATATAAATAAAATATAAATTTAAGATAAGTTTTTAGGTTAAAAACAAATTTGAAGTTAAAGTTTACTGTACCCCAAGTGATGGCACTAATATTGATGACAAATTTTCTAGTTTAGTAGAAATTAAGGAGATTGCTCAAGAGAATATTCCAGAAAAAAAAGAAACCGCTACTATCTTGTTTGAGAGAAGTATCATCCAAAAATCTTACCATCTTGATCAACAAAATAACGGATGGAAACTTTTGCATTTTCGGGGTAAAAAAAGGAGTATAAAAAGAATGAAAATCCCATTACTCAACATTGATGCTTAAGGAGCATTATATAACCATTTTAACAAAATTGGTAAACGGTAGTATACTTACCAACTAAAGAGCCAGAAAGGATTGGTTGTGATAATAAAAAGAATTAAGTTTCGTAGATCCAAGCAAAATAAACTCAGCTCTCATTTATTCTACATATTCCACTTAGAACACCAAATGATATTGATGAAGCTGCAGATATGTTAATAAATATTTGTAAAAAGCAGCAAAAAATGGTACACCCGCCATCAATATTACAGAGAAAATTAATAAACTGCCCCGAGACATCCCTTTTTCTGAAAGAAAAGCGAAGATTTAGGAGGCAATGGTAACAATCAAAATCTTCTTTGTTAAAGTGGAAATTTAATCGCGGTAGAACAAAACCAGAGTTCACAAAATTATTTAAGCAAACTCTCAGCAACCGAAAAAACAGATTACTTTTTTTTGGAAGGAAACAGAAAATTTAAAAATTTTCATCTGTTAAGCCTGTGTCAAGAATACGATAATATAATATAAGATTTATAAAATTAATATAGATTTAACAATAAAGCTTTGTCAAACAATTTTTACTAAGTTCTGAAAAAATATCTTCTTCAAAGACTATATATTGTAAAACAAAATGAATCAACCAATGATCTAAATGGTATTAGACTAGGTGTTCTACAAGGCACCATCTTTCGGCCAATGTTGTACTTGTTATACACAGCCGATCCAACTATAACGAAAAAGTAATAATATCAACATTTGCTGATTTTACGGTCATCTTGATATCACACAAAAACTCTCACACTGCCTTAAGAGAATTGTAAAATCAACTGTGCAAAATTAAGGAATGGCTAAAGAATTGGCATGTTCACCTGAACAAATATATGTTCACCAGTAGAATAAAACGGTATCAATATCCCTCAAAAACCAGTGGTTAAATATTTAGGTTTACACCTTGACCAAAGGCATAGTATAAATACTACCGTAGTACTACCATCATAAGAAAAAAACAGTTTACCATTTGAAGTTTCAGATGTCGGGTCGATTGAATATCGTCAATATTTAGGAAACATGTATGACATTTAGGCGATTATTAATAAAAAAATATTTTGATTCTTTTCAAACGATACCAGTAGCGACATCTAACACGTCAATGAGGTAACATATCTTTTTAGTACTGTATGTATTTATATTATGCCGAAGGCTAACCTGGAAAAATCATTTCGAAGCGAAGACCAACCAAATAAAAAAAATTTTAAAAAAATCTGGACAGTGTTGCATTAACAAAGGAACTAAAAATTTGCAGCTCTCAAAATTTAAAAGCAAAATGCTAAACAGGAAATATTTTGCACTAGAAATTTTGCTGTAAGAATACGGCAATGGCCACGAATCTCTTTAATCTCATGTTACAATTTAATTACCACATCTTGTACCATTAGACCAATCAGGTCATGTCATATGCAGGCAACGGTATAAAACAAGTTTCTGAATAACGTTTAGGAATCTCAGGTTCTGTTAGTCTTAAATGACTTAAATGAATTTTTGGTATCTTGAATCACTTTCGCTCGTGATAATAGTTTGTGAAGGGTTATAAAAGCGTAACCCATAACGTCCACTGCTAAAGCCTAAACAATTTGAACAAGCTAAAGTTTTACAACGTGTGATCAGAGGTAAGGCTGATAATATTCAAGAAAAGAGTCAACAGTATGACATATGGCCTCAAACGCGACTCTGGTGACACGTACCAACCTAGTTTCAACCACAAGATTGGGAATTTAATGAAAATTCTTGATATCGTTCGTGAAGTAGAAGGAAATACGGTGATTCGGTCATGTTCTGCAACCGACGAATAGTGATGCGATCTTTAAAAGGTGGGCCACCATCTAGCGCTTTACGATTTACCCTTTCGTTGGGGTAGAGCAAGACTTGTATTCTTCTGAAGTTCTAAGACAATAGAACACTAAGGCATATTATTTATATCCATTGGAATCTATTTTTTCCTGGGTTCTCTAAGACTGCCTTGTCGCGGTTACCATATTAAAGTAATGTAGCCGAGAAAGCAAATAACGAGTTAAAGAGAACATCACGAAATCAATAGAAATTCATATTGCCGTTCATCTAAATCTATAATACTATCTAAAAATTTCACTATAATTTTATACCTAAATAAAGTTATGAATCGATCGACATAAATTATTCAACATATAAATCAACATACATACATAAAAATGTATATTGCAAATCGTAATAGAATTTAATGTTTATTTTCAATTCCGTACACACTGAAGTTAGGTATCCATATATGAAAATAAAATTATCAATTGCAAATACAAAATCAATACAACAACTATTGTCTTAAAAACTCTTAACTATTGTCGATTATACATATATGTTCATATATAGCCTATATAAATATATATATATATATGTATACTTATACGATAGATAGAAAAAATATAACGAGAAATATCTACGGTGAACCAACAACGAATAACATTTAAAAGCTGTAAAATATGGAAACCATCTGTGCCAATAGCAAAACTAAAAAAAAAAAAATTTATTTATTCAATACAAGTAGTTTTCTTGTCAAATAGAAATTTTATGACACTTAAACATTTTATTGCTATGTTATGTACTTTGTGTTTAACCCTTAAATATCATGTTGTTAACCCGCGTCATATTAGGTTTGACCTTTTTGTTTGGTACATAAATCTATTTATATACAAAACAGCATATGGATGCATGCAACAAATACATAAAAAAATTATGATCATTTATTTCAAATCGAGTAATTAATGGATTAATTTGTTTATGGTCGATGATCGTAAGCCATAAGAGCAAGTCATACAAAATTTGATTCGATTATAAATTTTAATAATAAAAAAAATGTTGTTCTCTTTATCAACACTGCGATCATGTTCGAACTATTTTTGTAAAACCTTGAAATTTTAATATGCTTAAGTATCAGGTCACAATTGTGATAAAAATTAGCGTATATCGTATTTTAATCTTACTAATTTTAATCTCATTGCATCTTATAATTTAATTAAATATTATATTTGACATTTAAATCTTTAAAATAGGTCAAGTTTGCATAGTGTCTAAAAAACTTAATGACAGTTAAATTTAAGCGTGACCGTCATCTAGACGAGATTGTCACACCAATAACTGGAAGTATCACTTCTACCAACTAGAATTTTACAAACGGGTGCAGATAATTTTGAAAGAACATTTTTCAAAACATGATGTCAAGCAACTACGCTACAATTAACATGATGTCAAGCAAAATCAAGCAACTACAATGATTCTAGATCGTAAAAAAGTTATTTCGGAAAAAAAAATGCTAAGCTTACCGATGGCACAGTAGCTAAATTATAAGGAGTTACAATAGAATTACAATAGAACACACAATTTCAAAAATGAAATTCACAACCTTTTTAATTGATTGATGCATCATGTTTTACGGGGCTTTCAGCTTAGTTTATGTTTGGATGATATCATCGTGCACATTTAACGAATAATTAAAAAATATTCAAAATGTTTTACAAATCATTCCTATAAATAGTTGGATTATAAAAAAGCACTCAAAATGTAGCTTATTCAGAAATAAAGTACATGGACCACTTGGATCAAGTAAAGGAATTTATAGATAACAAAGATTACTTATCTATAATTTTTTTGAGCTATTGTTAATTTAGATTAGATATAGTTACTTACTGTAAAGTCGACTAGAGTAAAAACTATGTACTGTAACAATTTTTCAATTTTATTTTCGAACTAATCTCGATAAATAAAATAAAATTTGAGGGTGTTGATACTCATTTTTTGCTACTTTTAAAACGATGTTCTGATGAAGAGAAAGAATGCCTTTATAAAATAAAATCTCAAGTGAGCATACATCATTAATGAAAAAAATATTGCAATAAAAATTACCTTCCTCACTTCTGAACTACAACGTCCCTATTTTCAAGCTATAAGCGACAGTTCTCTTTAACGTTAGATGAATTATCAGCAAAACGTTACATTGCATGTGCCTTAACATTAATTTTAACGATAATATCTTTGAATTAGGAATAGTAAGAATTGAACGATCAATGCCGCAGCAACCAAAGGTTTTAAAATGTAAAATCAAAAACTTCAATTATATGACATTGATTTAAAAAGCATATCTTTACTATATGGATAGTGCATCTGTCATTGATGTTAACCACTAAATTTGCCAAACACCTGCTATTCATTTTGGTATGATGTAGATGGTTTATACAAAATATAAATCACCATAATTTCTACGAAAACGCGGCTAATTTTTAAAGTCCTACCTTACGCCGTCACCAGCCAAATCGAGGACGAACGAATAAAGGTTCGATTTTAAATCCATCTGAACATTGTATTACTCTAGTCAGCCTGTACTGACACGCACGATAGTTCGGCCAATAGATTCTGCACTCCAACAGGGGGTAATAGTTGTGTTTTTCGTCTGTTTTTCGAATTTAAGTAGTTGCTCATTTAGCTGGTTAGTGAATAAAGTTAGTGAATCTTACACAGTAAAGCTTTATATAAAGTACTTTAATGCGGTCGATTTTAATACTTATGTCATACTTTGATTTAAGATAGAGTGACTACTATAATTGGCGACCATATTTAAAAGGTTTTTCATACTTACTGAGCTTTGCTAATTTTTACTTGGTTTTTTCAATAACCTATCAAACTCACGAACAGTTGATATTGCATACTTTTAAGTGTAGTATAGCTTAGGGAAAATAAGTGTAGTTAGGGAAAATATAAGCTTAAAGCTTTATAAAATTTTAAACTGAGCTTTTGATAAAGTCAACTGACATTGAATAAAGGAAAAAATAATTTTACTCTAAAAGTTATATCAATTAACCTACTTGTATAAAAGCTTTTAAGGTTTAGTTGTGAAAAGCTTTTCAAATCTATTATATATTATTTTACTCGATTTCATGTCATATGAGAAGTTTAACTAATGAGTTTTGTTAAAGGGTTAAAATAAAGTCAGGACTTTTGATCTCCAAAATTTGGTGACCAAAAAAAATGAACTGGCAAATATCGCTAAAGAAATATAGGATCGACTAATGTTAAGGTATTCAAACTGACTCTGTCATATAAGATCAAGTTTACTTAAACGATAGTGATAAAGCTGAAAATAGAAAATAAAAATCCCTAAAAGCCAGTGAATTACAGCAGTTTCTCTCTAGGAATTAGCAAACACTATTATCTTCGACAAGCTCAACGAATAATCTACCCAATATAAAAAGGCAAATAATTAATGAAAAACGGTTAATCAACTATTATTATGCTTCAAAAGGCACCACTTCGTTTAGTCTAAAGTTTGAAAATCCACTAAAAAGCCACACCTAAGTGCTGTTCTCTTTGATTCAATCCGGTGGAGCATTTTCCGTATCTAGGAATTGATTATTAAAATGTCCTACTGAACATTAAGCTATACTTTTGGACATAGCCGGCTGAATTTAAATTGTCTAAGTTTCAGTGGTACATTTCAAAAGATAACTATCCTACTGTTTTTGTAACTGTTCGAAATTTGTAAACTAAGTTGTTATAGATAAAACTCTTTGAAACGTACATATTTGTAATTGATATTAAATCCTATATTAAAAAAATTGCAATAATTTGGATTGTAAAATTTCGAGTGCTCGAGAACAGGTTGCTTTCTAGAACATGAACTCTTCACTGTAACAGTGATTTATAGTTGTATTCATTATCACCAGAAATTAGCAAAGAGAAACCGTTTTGGTTTAACCAGTCAATTTCTATACAAATGGCTTTACCCTTATGAATTTGGTCCCACACATTTTTATTTAAGTTTAAAGCTGATGTATGTTTTGTGAAAATGTGGAATTTATAATACAGAATATGCTGCGACTTTGGAACAGAATCCAACAACCAAAGCTGCCAACCAAATAACTTTTAAAAATGAATTTAAGTCTTAAAACCATTGGAAATATAGAAAAAAAATGTAAAGCGCTATAAAGTTTTGAACTAACATGTGGCTAAAGCACGTAATGACAGGTTGGGTGAGAATATACCGACAAAATACAAAATGTATAGTAAAAAAAGCTAACATTGCTTCTCTACGTTATCAAAATATATTAAAATACGACATAAAAAGCGAAAGCATATATACGCGAAAGGCATTTAAAAGCAGCAACTATTTAGCCAATTTGACACAGCAAAACATTGGCCTATTACGCTAGCAAAAGAAAAAATTGCTTTTTATCACGGAATATATAATTTAATAAAAAGAAGCAAGCACAACTTTTCTGAAAATATACAAGCTAAAAACTTACTGTGTTAATTTTATTGCGGGATTCCACTGCAGACTGACAAAATTCATATGAAAGATTTTTCAAAAAATTTCTCTGATGGTTCTTTGCTTGATATTAGGAGTTATGTTCTCAATGGGTCTATTTTTTAACTCAAGCGACCCGAGTACCCAGTTTATTTGAGTCCGGTGTGAACAGAGTACATTGTCAAATTGCCCGTAGCAAACAGAGTAATTAGGTCTATTTTTGTATTCACACCGGGCAAAATAAATTATAGCCGGTGCAAAATAAATGTTATTATTAATGAAATACTTCAGGACCTTGCACGTTCCATATTTAAAATATTTTAAAACATAAACATATTTATTTTAAAAAATACTAAATTTACTTTTTAATTAAAAACTATTTTCTTTTATTCATTTTTTGCGACACCGACATTACACTCACTTTAATTTCAGAGTAAAAGTTTGTAAACCGAATACGCACAGAGAATTTTACTCAATAAAAAACACTGTGTAGAGTAAAATTACACAGGTTGAAATAAAAATACACACAGTAAATTTGTGACAGCGCACTGCCTGCGGTGTTGAATTTGCGATGCTCGGGTTGAATTAAAAAATAGACCCAATAAATTATATGTCACTTAAGCACCAACGTCGACTGTATTATACGAAAACATACTTTTAGTTTTGCTGCAGATGTCGCTGATTTCTGGTTTCTTATTTAAGGCAATTTCCCCGTTGGCATTGATTGGCCAGAGACTTTCTTTCGCAGGCTACATATTAACAGGGAACAACAGGTTTTGTTTTTGTTTCTTTAATCCGGCGTCTTAGCAGAGAAATCACTCTAGAAATCGGTTCAATTGTCTCTGATTCTGAATTATACCAAATTGATGAAGTCCCGATTTAGCAATCTTTATAGGAGCTGTTACATAATAAAATAAACTATCAGAGGCACAAGCAGAGTCAACGACAAAAATTAAAAACAAACATCAATTCAATCTGCGATTCGGAGAAAAAGTAAAATTTCGAAATGAAAATGGATTACGGTGACCGCTATTATGGCCCTCCAACTAGCTATAAGGCTATTGATGTTGTTTCGTAAGGTAAGCCGAAAAAAAAATCCGATTCCAAATAAGGTTCGAAATTTTTAAAAAGCCCTTTTTCTTTACACAACATACGAACTCAAGCTGAATCAGCAGACGTAGAGATTCAAAGAAATTTAAATAAGAATTTTTAAAAATGATTGAGAGATTATTTTATGAACCAGGTATTTAATTGGTACGAATATGGTTTCTATTGGAAAAAAATGGTTAAGCGCATTTACATTTAAAAAAATGAATGATCAGCTCCTGGGTTCAGTGCTTCGAGGGCCAGAATAATGCTACAGAAAATTGTATGACAAAACCATTGTTGAGTAATCGATCTCTAACTCTACGAGCCATAAAAAGAATAAGCAAACAAGAAGACGTGGACTACAAGTATCCTATTTGTAGTTAAGATTTTTTCATGTTTTATGTCCTTCTTTATATTCCTGAAACAGACTCGTTCCTGAGGCCAAAAGTTACACAAAAAATATCGTATTCAAAATCTTATAGATAACAAACCTGGCCACCCGATAAGTTTAATTCATCTGAATGTCAAAATGTTCACCGTTTAATACCACGATTTTCATTCAACCGTTGGACTAATGGATAATAGCCACATTTAAATCTGCTTATATTAGTCGAAAATCTCAACTAAATTTGGATAAAATGGTGCCTCAATTGTGGTAAAAGATTTTTAATTGGATTGAAATAGTTTATCTTTCAGCTTAGGAAATAAGCCCATCTACACTTTAGTCGAGCTTAAAAAAATTATGGCTATATCGTAATTTAAGAAGGAAACGCCATTTTTTTACATAGTAAATGTATAATTAAGATACAAAATTATAATTGACGAAGTGTCAAATATATTTTAAAATTAATTTGTATAAAATTAAATTTAAAAAAAATATGTAGGGCTATTTTCCGTTTTATTTTAGGGGAATCCCTAAATGTGACAATCACGTTAAGTATATTTCAAATAAGTTAAACAATGTTTATTGTTAAGATTTTTATTAGTTTTAAATATTAAAATGGAGAAAACGCTTAAAGGAAAAAGACCTACTGAGGCACAAAAAACATTTCTGATTGATTTTTTGGAAATGAATTTAGATTTGGCACATGAGAGGTGAGTTTATCTTCAATATAAAAATGTAATTAGTTTTATTAATTGTATATTAAATATTACTATTATTATAATATAGGTTCACATCAGTAGATGGCGCTCGGACGCGAGATGCGGACTGGAACCAATTGGGCACACAATTAAATGCATTAGGAGGGGCAAATAAAGATGGCTCAAAGTGGAGAAAATTTTGGAAGGATCAAAAGTTAGTTTCATAACCAAACTTTTTTTCAAATCCATTATAATTTTACAATTTTATTTCAGATTGTACGCAAAAGAGAGATACTCACTGATAAAGGCCATAACCAACAAGAGCGGGGTTAATGGGTCAAAAGCCATTAAACCACTAACCGAACTTGAGCAGAGGATTTTAGGAATAATGACTCCACAAGCCATTGATGGAGAGGTTGATTTACTAGAACTTAGCGAATAACAATCCGTTGTAGGATTAATTAATACTACCAAAACTTCTTTTATTACAATAATTGATATTATATCCATAGCTCCGACCATCCAGCAGCTTTCAGCCAGCAACTGTCCTCTGTGACTCAGTGGGAATTGTTGAAGAGGTTCCACGAATTCCAAGGACATCAATGGATATTGAAACTGACATAACCTTAACCGCGCAGCCAGAGGATGCTCAGGCACCAACTATTACTCGGCCATCAGTCAGAAAAACTAAACGCGCCAGGCCAAACGTGATGAATGAAGAAAACTATTTGGCCAAGATGATAAAATTGGAGGAAAAAAAATTGAACTAAAACAAGAGAAACTAAACATTGAAAAACAAAAACCAAATATTTTGGAAAATATTTTAGATAGTTTAAATGAAGTAAAAAATAAAATATAAAATAACAAAGACACTTTTAATATTAATTCAAAATCATTAAATTTAATTGAAGTATCCGGTCACTATATCTGACTGTACTCTACGGGCTTCGACTAAAACTGGCTGGTTATACATTTCTGCAGCCCCAGTTTCATTTTCATCGTCAAAAGACGGCGTCTGAGGGATTTTGGGTATCCCTCAGACGCCGTCTTATGACTCGAATATTGTCTCTGAAACGTAAAATATTTTTTGAATTATTTACATACAAAATATTCAAAGAATTCCCAATCATTACAAAATTACACACACTCACAGATATATATATATATATATATATATATATATATATATATATATATATATATATATATATATATATATATATATATATATATATATATATATATATATATATATATATATATATATATATATATATATATATATATATATATATATATATATATATATATATATATATATATATATATATATATATATATATATATATATATATATATATATATATATATATATATATATATATATATATATATATATATATATATTTAGAGAGTCAGAAAATAAAATGTATAAACGAAACAAATGGCTTGTGTTTCAATTTTTCGTTTTACATATTTTACCTTTGCCGATTTATTCTGCACCTTATAATAAATTGAACATAGGAGCTCATTATATTAATATTGATAATAATAATATATTAATATGATAATATAATATTATTTATATTTTAAATTTAAACTTCGATGACAAAATTATTTTAATTATCAATATTTTTGACAGATGTATGATAATAATAAAATGTCAAGATGTATTCAGCAATCTAGTACAAAATGAAAACGATTTATTCAGCGTAACTCAGCAAATTTTTTTCATAAGGTCAACGTGAATCGCCTAATTTGGTTGTGTGAAATGAAAAACGTGTGTGAAAAGAGAAATGAAAAGTTTTTTTTCACGCAATTTTTTCACAGAACGAGAATCGACCCCCAGATGAATGTAATGATTTGGGTGAAACTTGCATTGAAGAAATATAATTATGGAATATAACCCCAATTTTTGTATGAAATCATAGTCTCATATAACGCGATTTACAAAACGCGAACTTTTTCCGGAACCTAACTTCTACGTTATACGATGGTTAGCTTATTTTTTAAATGTTGGTTGAATATTTTTAAAACTTCTTTTTCATATTAAATTATATAGGTATTTGTATTTTCCGTTTCGAACTCGAAATTCGAGATAATCGGAATTTTAATTTTAAACAATAATATGTATTCAATAATTTCCACTACTCAAAGTTTTAACCAACTGTAAGTTTATAAAAAGTCATCATTTGACACCAAATCCAAAACGGTGCGCTCACCAACATGTTTTACAATGCCCGTCGTGTTACTAGGCAGTGTAAAAACGTCATTGCAGAATGTCAGTGTTGACTGAATACTTAGCCGGTTTGGACAGAATTTTATGTGAAAATCGAGTATGTCCATGGAAAGGGAAGCATTATTCATTTACAGTTCAAGAATAGAAAGGTGTGTAGTCTTTTTCCAGGATTTTATTTAGCATGAGCTAATTAGCGACAGAGCATCAAATGCAAACTTTTCGTCTATATTTTTTGTTAATAAAAAAAATTTAATGTTAGAAGCGTCAGGATATTTTTCCTTTATAAGATTATTGTAGTCGTCAACAACTCGTTTGCCATTTCTATTTATATCCCGTAAAATAATATATACGTTTCACAAAACAAAATCTAAAAAAGGCAAAAAACCAGGACCAAATAACCAGTGTATAACGAAAGAAGCATTTTACAAAACTTTTTTTCTAAAATGCTATTTCGATTTGGTCACATAATTAACAGATAACAATCAAAAACACCGGTTGTTACTTTATTTTAACACAATACATTTTTAATGCAGTATATAAGATAAAATTAAAAAAGATATATTGCAGTTAAATATATCATAGCATTTAACTAACTCTACTAATAAACATAATACACAATTCCCTAATTGTAGATTTTAGTCTCAGTATGTTTCAAACAAACAGAGTTGACATTTTTTTGTGTCAACAATAATATCGTAAGGATGTTTTATAACAAATATTTCCTGATTGCAAAGAAGAAAGTTGTTTAGATTGTGTAACACATAATAGTATATATATAAAGAGAAGCTAAACAGAAGATACAAAATATTATTTATGTTTTTAAGAATATTATGCTGTATCGTCTACATTGTATACACACATTTATGATGTGAAAATATTTTTTTGGTTATTTTTGTGTTCCAAGTCGACAACATATAAAATTGTGTGTGGCTTGTAGTATTTTGAAATTTTTCAAAATAATTCATTTTTCGACATAAATCAAAAGTTGATTTGAGTATTTCATATATACGGATAAACATCTAAATTCTAAATTATTGTTATTTTTTTATTTTTTATTTCGTTATAGTTAAGAGCAAACATGTGAATGGTTTTACGTGAGTAGATTTTAATTTATAAATAAGCAAGTTGAATATTGTAGATAGGGTTTTTTTGAAGGAAACGGAAATTTATCTTTAGAAGATCAAAAAAATATTTTTTTTAGTGATTTATTATATGTCGTTGTCACATACTCAGTAATTTAAAAACATATATTTAATTGAGTAATCCGTGTGGAAATATTTAAACATTATGTTTCTTGAATTTATGTTTTTAAATTCGTATAGATATAGATTTTTGTCCGATCGCGCCAAAGTTTTTAGATGCTATATTGCAAATATAGCAATTTTCAATTTATTTTAAATGTACCTGAACATTTTAAAACTTTAATTCTATATTAATTTCAAATACTTTTCTAATATTTATATACTTTATAAAACTTTTTTTAAACAATAGTTAAATATTAGCTTTTGAAAAACTTCATAAAATATTTTATAGATTATAACTTTATTATTATTATTTATTTATTTTAAAATATCACAAAAAAACTTATTTTTAAATTTACATAAAATTTAGTAGTTCAGTAACCGTTACTTAAGCTACAACCGCTATTTTCAATATCCGGAAAACACCACTGTTCAAACTCAAAATGTATAAAAACTTCAAAACATCCACTAAGATTAAATAATTAAGACCGTTCCTTATTTAAATAATTTAATAACGAATATCTGAAGAGTAATTCTTCTGAGACAAATGTATTTAGTTATTAAATTCATCTGAAATTAACTGAGAAGACGTAATGATATTTTCAGTATGTTATTAATAAACTTGATTTAAACGCATATATTGTTCAAACTTCGCTCTAACAAATCAATTAGCATTGCAAGTAACCGTTGAATTGATATTTGGAGAGTCAAATGTATATTTTTAGAGGGGAGTTTAGGTATATTTAACCTCTTTATTTATCTGTTTAAAAAAGTTATGAACATACATTTATAATTTAATATAATTTATAATTAAATTATTTATTTACAGTAAATTTATCCTTTTACCATATAAACTGTCATCATAAAACCAATCATTGAAACCAAGGTAAATACAAACAAAGGTTCAATTATGATTTGCTATAGTTGAATATCTAATTTAAGAAGATCAGCTGAGGTCCAATTGCAAAATTTACAAAACTTTCTCGTATAAAAACACTAAATTTTCTGATCGGTGAATACTACAGAAGGCTTTAGAAAGGTACGGTTACGATTATTTATTAACTTTTCATTGGTGTATAGGGGTAAATAGTTAGCCCAGGCTTATTAATTCAAACTCTTCCAGCAATGTCTTATCTGAGAACTTATGTATAAATATTAACAATTCTCAATTGAATCATTTCAAAGGAGTTAAATCACAATAACCGTAACTACGCGCCGGTCTCTGGATAGTGTACAAATGTTACTCCAATTTATCAAGAGCTATTTAAAAAATATGACGATTATATTCAAGTCAGGTTTATAGTCAAATTTCAAATAATTTTAACAAAGGCAACATTTATTTTAAAAGAAATGAAAACTTGCCATAGCTTCAGTGTGTTTGGTTTCGAGCTAACGAGATAGAAAATTTTCATTCCTTTTAAAACAAACTCAACTGGCTCTATATTCCTGATTAGCTAAAATTTAACAAAATTTATTATGTAACCCGGATATGTTTATTTATTTTGAAATTTAGTTCTTAAATACATTTGGCGATTTGATGTTTAATCCTTCGATTTTCAAACAAATTTTTCAAAGCTGATTACAGACTAGGAGACTTTACTATTGTAGAACAATTAGTTGCTTTAGAAGACGTTGCAACTTTCGGTAATATATCACGTCTTAACAAACATTTGCTTTGAACCTATAATAAATAGACCTCTACATCAAAAAAAGCGTATTATGACAATGGATAATTTCTTCACGAGTTGTGCTCTTACTGAAGACATGATTCAGAAAAAAACCGCAATCGAAACAACCAACCTAATTTACCTGCTAAATTAGCAGCACATAAGGCAGCGGATAAAAAACTTTACCTGTAACATTGGGAAGTAGACCGAACGATAGGCGCTCTGTTTTGAAGGATTTATCACTTTAGTGAGTTATTTATATAAACCGAACAAAAATGTGTTACTATTGTCTACAGTACATAAATGTACAAGTAGTTCCAATTTGTCATATGTAGCATGCCAGCGTGCAAACGCCATCACAAAGTAGTCTGCAATGCTTGTTTTGCTAAACAAATACAAAATGAAGAAGCATCGCAAGTGGTGAAGGTTCAAATGACGCAATAGAATATTTTTATTCTTCTTTGTAATGTTAGAATTAGATTAAATATCTTAAACATGAATTAAATTATATTTTCGTTTTTATATAGTTTAAATTAAAATTAATTTTATTAATTTTAGTTATTAAAACTAAAAAGTTAAAAACATTTACCTTGCGTTTACTATTAAATCATTTTGGGGTAATTTATTACCCCAATTAAGATCGTCTATTTATGAAACACGTGCACCGACGGAAGGTTAAAGGTCGAGGCACATAAGGTTTGTTTCGTTCCAGCCCATTTCGTTTTCAATAAGTTTTTTTTCAATAGGTATAGGCAAATAGTTTTCGTTTATTTACATTTTTTATTTCACAGATTATATATTTTTTTGCTAAATGGTCGTGTTTTTGATAAATCAAAAACACGACCTTGGTCGTATATTTCTGAATATAATTTAATCTTGTCAATTAGTTTTTCGTAATATTTTGCACACAATTTGTACACACAAAACTTTTGAACTAACTACAAAACAAACGTTAACTCAAAATTAATATTTTGAGGTTTTTGTATAAGTTTTTATTGAAATTTCGTCAATGCTTACGGTTCGATTTAACCATCAACTGAACGTTGTGACAATATTTACGGGTTTTAATACGTTTTGACATATTTAACTTAAATGTCGGAACGAAACGAATCTTATGTGCCTCGACCTTAAGAGCTTAGAAGATTACTAATAGCGGGCTCTAAATGGCGAAAGGAAAGTATTTCATCTTAAATAATGCCATCTCCAAATTAATTTTTTTTAAAGCATTAGCAATAAAAACGCATCATTACGAATAAATTCAAAAATCAACATTTTTTCATATACAAATCTATAAATTAATTTTTTACACCAATCAAAGAAACGTAACCAATCGCTCTGTAACAGAACACAATCCTCAGTACCATTAATTTGGTGGACAACTTTCATATCGTCGATATGTAACAATTTGAATGTAGCAAAAACATCTGAACATTTTTTGTAAATACCGAAAATATTTAAGGACCAACGGACTACTCTGAGGAACACAAAATAGAACATCGTAAAAATGTGCCACACAATCTTCTAATTTCTCTTTTTTTAGAAATAATAAAACTCCAATAAGTTTTAGAATCACGTTTAATCACACACTTAATTTTAACCGTAAACACGCCGAACTTAAATTTTTTAAGCATACTAACATCTTGCCTATATAGATAACTTTATAATACGAATTAGCATAGAACAATTTTTTACACTTTAACTGGTATAGCATGTCCACTCATTCTATTTTTAGCGGTCTTTAAATCTGTATCAAATCATTAATATCGCTAATTAATAAACTGAACAAGAATAAACCTGTACTTAAAACAAAATGACAAATTGACTAATAATTAAGGGATTAAAATCTACTTATTCACCTTTTTAGTAATATTAAGTAAAAAATTTAAAATGTTCAATCTAAATCTTTTCCCGAACGAGTCACCCTTGGTAAGTTGAATCTAGAACCATGGTAAGCCAAATCTATAAATATTATAACTAGAACTAAACAGTTTAACATCCAAAATATCAACCGTAAGCCACGTTTCCGTTCAGATGATGCCATCATACACTCAATAGTATTTTTAAAAAAAAATTAACCGCATGGTAAGTAATCCTTTAACATTTTGGTAAACTAATTTAATTTAATTCAACGAATCAACTTCTAACTTTGAACTGGCTAAAATGCTTCCAAGTGAAACAATAATAATATTACTGGTTTTAAGTTTTTTTTGAAGTTGAACCAATTCACAAACTAACACCTCTTTTAACCCAAAGCCGGATTCATGTCAATCTTCAATGATATATAGTTGAGACGGTTCGCGTGTTGTTTGGCTAAAACCAATAAGCGACAGTCAATCTAATCAGGAACCTTACATTTTTAGCTTAACAACTTTTTTGTGTATAAACTAAGTCAAGTATAGTGTGTATAAACTAAGAAACCAAAATGTAACTCTGATTAGTAATCAGACAACTATAAATGCTATTAGAATCAATTGTATGGCTGAGGAAATTTAATAAAATTTAACCAGTTTCTGGAAAAGTTGATCCAGATAGCACCATCTTCCTCAATTTTAAAATTGAGGAAGATGGTGCTATCAAAACGCTTAATAAATTTCGTACAAATTTATGAACAATGCAAATTTTTTTCGTTCAAATTTATGAAAAATCTTTCGGCCTCCGAAATGCCGAATTATTAACGTCTTTAAGAGCTATTAGTTTCAGATAATATGCTCTATAATAAGGTCAATTTTTGGAAAACTTTTACATCCATGAAAATCCATATTAAAATTATATTATCCTTGTCACTATCCGTGTTCTTTACTAAATGTAAAGCAGAATCGAGTGAAGGTCTCTAAATTCCTAATTTCACTATATGTGAAAATTCTGTGAATGCAGCCTTATGACGTACAAGGTCTAGTCTATGTGGTCTGATCTCTGGAAGATAGCCACCTATAATAATATGATAGATGACTTTATGTCGAACTGGTAAATTATAATTCGGCTCTTCTGATAAGATTAGATCGCCATAGCCACTGTATAATGCTCAAAAGAAGCATATGTACCGACACATATATTGAAGCGGCATTGATAGACAGCTGAGTCGGTAAATCTGCCAGCCTTTGACTTAAAAGTCAGCTTTAATGTTTGGTTCACTTCAACAATTTTAAGTCCACTGTCTATGTTCAAAACTTTGGTTCCATAGATAAAAATATTTGAACCATTGGCAAAACTATAAATTTGTTAGTGTTAATTTGAGTCTGGCCACGTTGCACGTACACGGTTTAATGCACGAAAGCCAAGTTTCAGGTAGAACCAACATCTAATGTAGGTACCACGGGAATAGGCTTGTCACCCGTCCTCCTTTGTGGAGGACAGTCCTCCTTTCGTAAGAAATTGCCTCCATCCTCCACGAACACCAAAATGTCCTCCACCAAAAAATTTCACCGTTTTGGATTTATCGTCAGGATATTACCAGGTATAGTCATGAGTCTAGAATACTTCAGATTAAATACCCGCTTTTATTACTACTGATGGACATAATTTCTCAGGATGTCATTTGGGTTTGGCCATTTTCAGCTATTTTCCAGAAAATTATGAATTTCATTTTCCTATGTCATCTAGATATACCACTATTTCATCATTAGCCTCGTATATTCAGGCTAATGAGGAAATAGTGGTATATCTAGATGATATAGGAAAATTAGAGCGGTTGTTAGATGTAATAAAGTATCATGGTCTGTGTTTTAATCTGGAAATAGCGATTTCTTTAAACGCAAAGTAGATTTTTTAGGATATGAAGTGTCAGGATCGCGAGTTACACCCCGAAGATCAAAAACAGATATCGATGTAAATTTTCCACAGCCGAAGAACAGAACTCAGATACGACTACAGTGTATGTAAAACTTTGAAAGCAGTACCGCGTTTATATTCGCAAAACCGTTAGCAATATCAGACCCTAATTTAGAACATGATGCTTGATCGAAAGAATTAGGTGGAATTTTGTTGCAAGTCAATTAGTATAAAAAAAGTTCCCCTGTGGTCTATTCTAAGAGACAAACTACCGAATGTGAACAAAACTATCATTCATACTTGGAAGCCTTAGCCTTCGCTTATTGGAAGCCTTAGCTTTCGTCGAGATCATTGTGCGTCATTACAAACTTCTTCAACAAAAAAAAATATAAAACCAAGAATTTCAATACGGTGGCTAAAATAAGCAGATTTTGTCATGCAATATCGACCAGGAGTACAAATGAAGAATGTGATGGTGCTGAGTCGGAATACAAATGGTGCGGAAGAACATATGCATCTAGCCAGTTTATTTGTTCGTAAGACTGACGTAGGACACATATGAGTCGTTCCTAGAATGATAAAGTGGAGATTCGCCTAACCAAATCGCGACTATATGGGATATGTTAAGTTTAGAATGCATTAAAGATGCTTCAGAGATTTTTTTGTTTCCAAAAATGAAAATGTATGGCAGCTTGCATCGAGTTGGGATATACAAAAGCACTATGAGGACAAAAGGAAGGGGAATTACATCCGATTGATAAGATACTAAAGCTCTTCAATACCGTGCATATCGAGCAGCTTGAATCATTTTCTAATACGCTTATACGTGTAAGTTGTTCCAAAGCTATTGTGAAGACAATGATATAAAGCATGTGCTAAACGCAATCACAACGAAAGAAATGGATATTAAGAAAATGAATCGAGGACCGAGGGTAGATTTTTAATGATAGTTTATTTTTATGAAACGTTTTTAACGCCGCTACGATGATTTTAACGTCGACCAAAATAGATTAAATTTTGTAATTTCTCGAAAATTGAATTTAAAGAAATTCTTCGGCATATATTGACGAGATGGTTGTCTTTACTGCCCGCTATAGATAGAACTATAATTTATGGCAGTTTTATCAAGATGTTTCATTAGTAAAGATTTGCCAAAATGAATGCGTCGTTGTTTTGGACGAACAAAATGGTAAAATGTTTTCATCGCTAGCCGTGTTTAAAACAAAAGTTTAACTGTCCTCCTTTGAATTTTTCCAAAGGTGGCAAGCCTACACGGGAACCACAGTTTAATGATCACGATCGGAATTTGAATTAACTGTTGCAATGTTATGCTAGGCGGCCATTTACTGATAAAGCAGCCGTCACGTCATTCTATTTAGCACCCGCTATTGATCTAACAGGTATTTAAGGCGTAAAGCTATATGATAAAATGAGGCGATTAACAGAAAGCAACTTAAAGATCTTGTCTGCCGTGTTTGCTAAATGTATTACATCAGCAGTTCGTGGCGTATCTAAAGGGATCAGATGACGTTCGAGTCTTTAAACTTTTGACCGGCTAGTTTTGTGATATGGCGAAGAGTGTCTGATTGCTTCTTGTCACCTAGCTCGGTTCCCGAAATTAATAAGCACACAAATGTTTGATGATAACGCGCCTTACACATAAGCGAAACTCTGTGCGTCGGACAATATCCTTGTGTTATCTACTTATGAACTTTGGATATACGTTGAACCAACCGATAGGATCATCTACCAGCAGATTAATTTAAGCAGATTAAATAGATTTAGCTGATTTACAAAAAGAGGACTAATCAGTTTATAGATTTGTCAAAAGATGTGCGTTAGTATTTTAAAAAAATCCAAAGGGAGAAATAAATCAACATTGAGAAAACAGCACTACCATATCAGAAGATTTGGATTATTTATTTATTTATTTATTTATTTCATCAATCATGTAAAAATACAATAGTTTGACTACTCACACACTACTATGGTAAAAATAATAATAAGGAACATTAAATATAAATTTATGTAAATTATATACAAAAATAAAAACATTCGAATTATAATAAACGTTTTTTGAACAACTCTCTCGAAATATGAAAATCAAAGAAATTAAAACTCTTGTTAAACTCGATTAGAACTTTTAAATTAAAATGCAATCAACCGAAAGAAATTTGTTTCAGGCTTTATATACTTCTCTACACGTTAATATTATTATCAGAATACACAAAAATACGTCATTCGTCAGCCATGAGTAGATGAAAATCGAATAAAACATATTCGACATTATAATTCGATTAAAGTTTACCATTATGTTGGCTGAATAATAAGTAGTTGGACTAACATTTATTTATGACACGTAAAGTATTTTAAAATTTCTGCATGACATAATTAACATAACTAAAATTTATAGTTTCATCTCACAGTCAACGAACGAATAAAGTTTATACGATATAAAATTGTCATAATAATTTTATCTTCCCCCAACCACAAGTTCATAATTTTATTTTACCTCATACAAGGATTTAAATCATATTTAAAAGCTTTTTTGTACAAAGCTCGGTTATGTATTATATGTTTATGTGGAGGTCATATATTTGCACCACGCTTCGAGCTCTTTTCAAATTTGGTTCTATATACACAGTATATTTAGAAAAGTATGTATATAATATATATATATATATATATATATATATATATATATATATATATATATATATATATATATATATATATATATATATATATATATATATAAATATATATATATAATATATACATTGCATCCTCGAGTTGCGTCGATTAGATTGGCAACGTTTTCTATTGCGTCTTAATACAAAAATAAAACAATAATTTTAATAAAGGTTTTGCGTTGCTTAAATCAGGAGCTAACAATGCAAGATTTTTAAAATTACTTAAAGCAACAGAGAGTAATATGTTTAGTGTTACAAAAACTAAATAACTTTGCTAATATAAATCTAAATCTCAATTGTTTTTGAAATCTAACCTTTTACTGAGAACCGAACAACAGCACTATGATCCTCAGGAAACTAGTTTTTCAGGCAAAACTATTAACTTGAAGACACTATCAATGACGGAAATACAAATATTAAATTATGAGATTAAATATTAAATATTTCAA
Source organism: Tipula confusa (assembly GCA_963556175.1). Taxonomy (NCBI): domain Eukaryota; kingdom Metazoa; phylum Arthropoda; class Insecta; order Diptera; family Tipulidae; genus Tipula; species Tipula confusa. Next base: position 72,885,455 of record OY744476.1, read on the forward strand.
CCTAGGAATACTATTTTAGTAGGAAAAATGACTGACAGTATCGTTAGGTCTAGCAATATTTATAAAGAAAATACTATCGGATTTTAAATAAGTGATTGTCATTTAAAGATCAAGGCTTTTTCCATACATGAGTATAGCTTATTTCTAACTCCAGTTCGGAGATATGTCCAAAAAAATTGTACATATTTTATCGTTTTTAATTGGGAACCGAAAAACATGTTCAGGTGCTTTTATTTTAACGCTAGTATATGCTATTATAAAAGGTTTATCGTTACTAAATAAAAACACTTTAATGAACGGAAAAATACATGAACGGCAACAATACAATTTTCCAGAACAGCAAAAGATCGAGCGTATAGTTTATGGGTTGTAATCAAATGGTTACTTATTCCAAAAAGCATACTTTACGAGTATGTGAGTCCTATTGTTAACCAAAAAATAGGATATGGCTATTTTAACAGGTGGTAGATTCTATCAGATTTTTTTTCAATTTAAAATATAGAGCTGCAACTTAAAATAAACTAAAAATAGTAAAGGTTCTAAAGCTGACTCCTTTGAAATCCAACAATATAAATATTTAAATTACTTAGACTGCGTCCGAAATCCATTATAAATATTTCTGAATAAAATGTATGACATTTATTTGAAACCCCTATATTCTCAATTTTTATTACGCTGTCCGAAAAGTACAATAACTGATTGCAATATTTCCCCGCCTAATGTTTTCAAATTGTGTAGTTGTATAGCTTTGAGAAAGAAGGATTTAGAGGATTAAACGGATTTATATTTTCCCAAAACAACAGCAAACAATTTATTTTTATGACACCAACAATAAAGCATTGTTATAGTACTTATGTTGTTACCCAACTAATAATACGAAAAATCAAGAGGTGAGCGTTCTAACTAAAAATTGGCTTTAATACGTAAATCTTTAATACGTAAATTTAAAAATTTACTGAAAAGTAGATTTAGCTGTATCCACTTTGGATTTAACAAAAATCTTCTTTGGATTTATATAACGCAATTGATGTTGTAAATTTCGTTATTGTGGTTGTAAAATTCCCAAAGCAACCTAGCTATTAATTTTTTGTGAGGTATAAAAACTATGAAAAAAATTACATTTAATTGTGTGCATTGTTTATTGCTTATTGAAATTGTCATAGCAACGAAATAGTTCAAATTTTTTTTATTTATTTTTTGAATTGTACTTTTACAAAATGAAGTAGTCATTTAATATGTTTTATTGTATATCCGAGTGTGCTACGCGATGAGTTTGGCATTTATTAAAGAAAGTTTGGGTATTTGTTAAAAATTGTCATAGCAACCGACCGTTGCTATGCATATCCACGAAACTACTTGTTATATTTTTAAATTTTTTCATTAAAAATGCATTCAGTCTATTGTTATTTACTTTGGAACAATGTGCGCATCTTTCTAAAAATGTCTTACCTACATCGAAATGTTGAACAAAAGTTTAGTTTCTGTATATTTTTTATGTAGATTCAGAGTAAACTCCTAGACGTACTAAAATGACACTGCATTTATTGTTATATAGCTTTGAAATAGACTGAATTTTCAATTAAGCTACACGATATATCGGATTTTGCACTAGTTAACTGAGAAAGAATACAAAAAAACTATATAGTTTTTAGCCATCTTTTAAATATTAAAAATTATTTTACCGAAATTTCAGAAACTAATATAATTTAATTACACAGATCATTTGAAAGAAAAGGTAAAAATATGGTTATAAAATAAAATAAAAGTTACTGCAACTCCGAATTCACCAATAATGCGACAAACCCCTACCCAAGGCACATATATGGAAGCAAATCAATGAAATATTATCAAATCGTCTTTCACATAGTTTAAATCAATTAGTGGCATATGACCTATACGTAAATATCACTGATGTTTGAGTCGACAATTCCCAATAAATCGTTAAAGAATTTAACTATTTTTACTAACCATATTGACACTGCAGGGCATTTCCTTCGTGTTCTTATTACCAACATCCTATATAGTTTAAGGTAATATGATTAGAACTACATTGTCTTAATTACATAAAACGTACATATAGAAGAAATATATAATTAAATAAATAATTAAATTCAATACTGGTTGCGATGATATCTCAAAATTAGTTAAACGTCTACCTCAGTTAACTATACACCTCTTATTACAACAGCTCTTAGTTAATGAATTTATCAAAGAATATTTTCAATATGTTTAAATTAGTTTTGGTATTACGTCAGTTTGTAAATCTATTAATCATGCCAATTTATCTAACTGCCGCTCAATATAAGCAATTCTGCCAACTTTGTGTAAAATTTATGAACATTTATGAAGTTCTTCATTCCAGGTTAATCACTCACCTCACGTATAACAATTTAATTCAATGTAGTTTTACGAAAAAATCAAGAACTAAATCAGCTGTGCATAACTTGATACAGAATGTTTCAGAATTTTTCAAACGTACTATTTATTGATCTTTTATTAATTTACAAATTTTATTAATCGATTTAAGAGCTGCTAAATAAGTGCCTATTGCTAAAAATGTATGGTTAATAATAATTATGTTTTTTTTGACAAAAATGGCCTTTTGCAAAAGGTATTGGCCCTGACAAAAGTACCAGAGCGTTGTTGAAATAAAACCAAAAGGTGTTTTGCAATTAGCGCATGTGCGGAAGTTTCAATTATATTATGAATGAAATCAACATACGATACTTAAAGTCCAAGAATTAAGTAAATATTCGTTGGTTTATTAAATGATAACTATTTCAAAGAGACAAAATATAGGTAAAGGATCACCTCTTTTATCTCAATAATATAAAAAGGAATTAGCAAATTAGCTGAAATCTGGTAATACTCATAATGATACCTATATGGATAGACGTTTTACATTTGAATATGGGTTTAAATATGTTTTGGAATTTAATATATAATTTAATTTCTAAATTAACTTTTAATGAATATATCTTTTTTATGTAGCCTAATCTTGAACTATGCGATTTTAAATTATGCGTTTTTTTTCAAAACCTCACTATCACAAAACTCGAGGAACACCTGTATGTCTAAATATATATATATATATATATATATATATATATATATATATATATATATATATATATAAATATAAATATATATATATATATATATATATATATATATATATATATATATATATATATATATATATATATATATATATATATATATATATATATATATGTATATATATATTATTTGTGTTACATTATATTTTGCCTATATTTAATATTTACATGTTATTTTTAAAAAAATTAATTTAGAAAAAAAACATATTTTTAGGTATTTCATTAAACTTTTCCTTTATAACAGGTAAAAAAAACACTTCAATTTTCGCTTATGTCATAAATATATTTTTGATGAAAAATCTAGAACAATTTTTCATTTGTCAAATGATTAATTGGCCACATACATAACATTCAAATTTAAACATGTTTTTTTCATATATAAACGCGAACAATTTCATATCCATATCACATATTAATCGTTGTAGGCATAAAAAATGAATAAAAATAATTTTCATAATATATTATATTTCCGAGTATACATGGCAGTTGATTTAATGATTTAAATTTTTGGGAAAATAAATTTTATGAAGAGCATAAAAAAAAATTTATTTTTATTTAACCAAATAATTATTTTGGTCTAGTCAAATTAGCCAAACATATCAGCGTTTATAGCTTTTCTCAATTTTCTTTGCGAAAGTGTTACGAAAATGTTAACAGATTGAAATTATTAATTGCCTGGTTGATTATGAAATATTTTATAGACATAAATATGACAGCTGTGAAACGAAAATATTTATATATTTTATTGACGTAATCAAATCCATAATTCTAGTTAATAAAAATATGTATTAAGAAAAAGTCAACAACAAAAATATATTAACTGAGCGTAACGCAAAATTATAGAAATATTTATAAATAGTTTTGTCGAATATAAATTGGTTTATCATTAATTAACTGGTTAGGTTCATCAGTTGTTTTAGTTAGTCATACCATAAAATTGCAATGACATGTTTTATAATGAGACCGTTTGTACTGCATTCATCAAAGCCAAATTGAATGGATACCGAGTGGTAACGCGGTAGTTAAAGCTGCGGTATTTGGGTTGGGAAGTACTGGGTTCGAATCCTAACGGGCGAGGATTGAAAAAGATTTTTCATTACTTGATTACGATCGGTGTTGACCGTTGTTTTGCCGAATCGTCCATGCCAGTAAATGCTGGCTGAAGCAACGCAATGTGGATATGGTATTTAAAACAAAAAAAAATAAAAAATTGAATGGATCAAATTCTAAGTTCTTTAGACTCGCGCAGTTGCATAACATGCATACAAAAATATTAACATAGCAGTTTTAGTCAAAGTAAAAACAGTGACAAAAAAAGAGATTTGGCAAGAATAGAGATTTGGCAAAATGGTTTTAGATTGGTAATATAAAGATGTAATTAAGTGATTTTACCAATGGATAAATCAAGTCATGTAATATAAACTTCAAAATTTACAAAAGTTTCTAAAAAACCAAAATATATGATGATGCAAACTAATTGATATTAGCATAGATTAAGATATAATAAAGATGGCCCATTTACTATCAACAAAAATGTATACCTAGAAATAATAATAGAGAAAGAAAAATAAAAAGAAGAAACAATTCTTCTCGGTTACTGTATAATAAAAGTTTGTAAAATATACATTCGACAATGAACGAATAAAAAATAAAATCAAGTAGCCTTTCTATACAATGAAATCTTTCTTTATGTTTGAAAAATATATTTTTGTACTTTATTCAGTAAACCTAAAAATGCTTTTAAATATTTTTCCCAACTAGTGGTACCCGTTAACATATTAGAGATACCCGTCACCTAATTTTGTTTTTTTTTCTAATTGGAATATAAGCAATATATCTTTTTATATCTTAATCTATGCTGATAGTAAACTACAAAATAACGTTTGTTAACTGGTGAATTACCAAAACTGGTATTTTGTAACAGTTAAAAACATTTGGCCTGAGCTTTGAAACTTACATTTCCAAAACAAAAACCAAACCACCTGTGGTTATTAAAACTATCCATGGCACGACTTTTTTTTGTCTGATCTACAAATATTGTAGACTAGAACCTAGAAATTTAAATTTAAGACTAGAACCTAGAAATTTTGTTTATAAACAAAAAAGAAATAACAACAAAATACATTGATATTAAAATGGCATAATTTGGTAACTATTTGTACAGATGGTGCTCCAACAATGGTCGGGTCTAATTCTTGATGTTTTTCACTTTTGGAAAAGTTTTTAAACCGCAAATTATTATTAGTGCTGAAATTGCTTTTTGGAAACTGTTGCCAGATTCACAAGTACCAAATTTTAAAAAAATTTGCTAAAAAATGTATTTGCTGTTTTAAAAAAACATAAAAGTGTGACTATAGTTTCTCCACACTTATTCTTGGCAACATGTTGAGTGCTGATTGTACCCACTGTATTCAATGTAACTGTTGAGCTAAATGCCATTTTTTCATCGGTGTTCGTAAATCGTAACATTAATAGCGAAATCTATATAGTAACAAAAATCAAGTTATTTTATGTTGGTAACATGTGTAATCAAATATGATACCGATAGGTAGTGGTATCTATAATGACGAATCTGAATGCACCTAGTGTCACTACACGAGAATAATATAATGACATTAGAAGATTTACCAAACTAACGAAAGGCAATTACGCCAAAATGAGTATTCAAAACGAAATTATCAGTAAGTACAAAGCATGCTTAGTCTCTCAAGAGCGTGACAAAAATATAATGATTATAATGATGAGCTATTCGCACTAGTATTGTATTGATACAGTTAACATTCCGGGTATAATTAGTTATCAGTCGCGTCTCAGTTAGATATGTAAGTATATGTTTATCGTTTGGCTGCGAAGGCCACAAAATTACGGTTTGAAGGCGGCGACTAGAGTATGAAACTATGTCTTATGTTGCGGAAAAGATAATAAAATCAAATTATTTTTATTGGAAATATATGGATTCTGGCGTCTAGCAGCAGGCAACTGATGGATAGTGCTGGCTTTAAAATTTTGTTGTTTCCTGCAGTTCAAATCGAAACTAGTTGGTGGAAGTCACTAAAAATTATGTCATAAACTTTTTTAATGTTAGTCGACAGTCTTTCGCTATCCAAATTAGAATTAAATCTATTTGCTCTCACATATAATTCATTCTTTTCATTCATTTTAAATTTTGTTTTCCTGTTAAATTTTGATTTTTAAACAAGTATAGAATAATAAAAGCGAAATTTGAAATAATCAGCAATGGCTTTATCCATTAACATTTTTCCCAAAAATCAAAATATACCTTGGAAAGATACGTGACTTAAAAATAAAGAATTTTTAAATTAGTACTAAGTGCTGCTTAGCATTCTTAGACAAAGTGTCCCATTTTTTTATTTTTGGTTACACTGATTTTTTATCAAAGATAATCTATAAGTAAATCTTTTTTAAGAAATTGTCATAATATGGAACTAATGATCAAAAGGAGCGGAATGGACAAAAAATGTTAGTTACTCAAACAAAACTGAAGATTACCCAGAATAAGAAACCAAAAGCTAACCGACAATTATTCTGTCCATCTAAACTTTTCATATGCAAGTATACTTAAAGGCATTATACATCTTCACGAAAATTCCAATAAGTGACGAAGGAAACATTTTAACGAAATATGGCAATGATTATTAATCAAAAATTAAATATCTGTCTAGAAAAATGGTTTTATAAAAAGAACCAAAAAATATTCCTTTTAGCACACCAAAAAATATTGATCACATCAGTGACATCAGTGTTTTACAAAATTTATCAAAAAATATTAAAAATTCGACGGCAGTTACACCAGCCAAAATCGCCGATAATAATATGGAGATACAAAAATTATTAAGTAAACTCTTGAGATTAGCTCTAACTAAAGAAGAAAATAAAGGTGTTTTACATTTTGTAAGTGAACTTTAGGAAACAGAGTTACCCTCTCTTTGTGAGAAGCAAACATAAATTTTTAAAGGGCGGATAACTCGTGTTCGATCATTACACTTAGTTGGATGAGATGTGATAAAGAAAAAGCAAAAGTTTTCGCTGCTCATCTAAAAGGGGTATACTCATCACATGAACAAGTTACCAATTATACATACTACTGCAAACGATGCGAATGTTAGCCTATAAAGTTTAAGTGGATAAGAGGAAAAGCACCAGGGCATTATCTCACTACCGATAAAATGGTTTAAAAAATATCAAACAAACGAATTAAATTAATAACGTACACCTTCAAAGCAATTATGCGAACTGGGTGGGCATGATTACAAAAGTTGAAGAAAGTCCACATGATTGTCATTGTAGTCTAGCAGACTTTAAAGACAAAATAATACTCTTCTGCTATTTTGTTGGATATCGGCAAAGTTTGGACTAGAGGAATACACAAAGTTAAAGAATTTCTGCCACTGCAGCTCTATGTAGTTCTTGAAAACTGTATTTGTCAAAGATAATATATAGTCCAACAAAATGCAACAACCACTGGTTTAAATGACATTATCACAGGTGTTTACAAATGCAGCTATCTTGGTGCCTCACAAAAATTTTCAAAAGTTTTAGGAAGTCTTAAATCGTCTGAATCAACTTGAAAGCTGGTAAGGGACTTGGCTAATAAAAGTCAACGTAAATAAGTTAACACATTTTACGTCCACACTAAACAAGCGCACATAAAATAACAATAGATTTTTAAAATTGAAATAAAGTCAAAAATAAACAGCTTAAAAATCATAACTTCAATTGAACAGCTATCGTATTATGAAAAGGTCGCAGGAAATAAGAATGTCAAAATAATTAACCACTTAAGAGATTTAATAAATGTATTCAGATTAAATAAGAATTTTAATTTTTTCAGAACAGTATCAACCTGAAGCTTATGAAGGTTATGAAGTTGCATGAATAGATGAATCCGATTATTTATGTATATATGCGTCATCTATCGTTACCTATTGTTTTGATTATAAGTTCTATGATATACTGGGCAATTGGCGTAATGGTTAAAGCTGCGGTGTTTGGTTCGGGAAGTACCGAGTTCGAAACCCAACGGAGGAGGGTTGAAAAAGAGATCGTTCATGTCTGTACATATAGTGGATATAGAGCCATGCAATGTGTAGATGGATATATATTCAAAACGAATCTGTATTCGTGCTATTCGATTTGGCTACGGCGTAAAGTAGGACATTAAAATTAGCCACGAAAGAATCAGGTGAGCTTCGTCCCCAAAAAAAATTGGATATATTAAGCACACAACAAAAAAAAAAGTGCTCTGATAGAATCAGAAAATAAAAGTTCACTTAAGTAATTTTTACGAACTGAAATAAGAACACCACCACCTTAAAGGCTAGTATTATAACTTTACCAATCGCGATGGAATTGAACGATATATAGATTGCGCTTTCGAACGCATAAATAAAAAATTGAAAAACGCAAGCTTCGTAGTTTCTTTTGTAGAAGGTTTCAAGAATACCATAGACGGTATAAAAAAAAATAAAAAATGAATTAACCTATAACCAAATTTATTACTTCAATAAATATCTCCAGTTTAAGTATTAAACTTTATACGTGTACAATTTAAAATGAATAAAACAATAAGCTTAAGTTCCATTTCCTACAGTAGCTGCGCTGTACAATTTTTTATTGCTTTTTGTTCAATTGGCATGATGTTTCAACAACTTTACAACTGGTTTTAACATTACAAAAATATCAATTATCTCATTACATAAGCGCCAATCAAGAAGCAAATGATAAAACTTACAGCATTTCATTCAATTTTGTCGAGACAAAACATTGAGCATATAAACACAAAATGACAAAATATCAATTCGATTCACATCAAAAATATAAACTCGTATAAATTTCATATCATCATATCATAAGAAATAAAAACGTAAATGACACATCACAGACAACAATGTTGTCTTGTCTGTCCGTATAATGAAACGTATAAAGATCAATCTTCATCATTAATTTGAGCACCAAAGATAAGTTTACTAACAAATTATTATTTAACTGGATGTCTTCGTTTTCGACTTTCTCTTAGAATTTTTATTTTTATTATTGGAAAGTTAAAGTGCATTTTTTTGTTGAATGGCGCCAATGTGATAATAGAATTGCAAATACATTTTTCTTTTTCTTTTTCTTATTTTGCAAATCTCTGATTTTTTTGTTATACGGTGTACACTGTACATACATACTTTTCTCGTACGTACGTAGTCACTAGTCACCATATATAATAAAGAAATAATAAAAAAAAAGTCAACAATAAGACGAGAAAATTGTCTTTCATTTATAAAAAAATAAAAAAAAATTTAGAATTTTTATTGTCATTGTTATGTTGAGAATTTTACAAATATAAGAATTTAAATGTTGATAAAACAAAAATTTGTTTTTATTTAGTTAAATTCTATTTTGGAAAATGAATAAAACAAAAAATTGTTTTGCATTGAAATTGAGAAAGTTTTTCTTTTCAATAAAAAAATTATTTTTGATTTTTTTTTTTTTTGTGGAAATGATTTAAATTTGGGGTATTTTCGGTTAGATTTTTGGTTTGTTATATAGCTATATATATGAAGAATATTTGAGAAAACTTTTTTTTTTTTTGTTAAATAATTGGGTGATGAAAAATGTTTAATTTGTTGTTGTTGGTATTATGCATTATCTATTCTATTATATAACGACAAAAAAAAAGGTATCCAACCGGGCAGAAATAAATATATTCCTTAGTCTATAAACGAAAATACGAGTAGTATTTTTGTCGTCTCTATACTGAATTGAAGAAAATATTTTTATTCATATTACAAAATTGGCGCATTGATAGAATATAAGCAGAATTGTAATCGAAATTAAAAATGGGGAAAATGGAAAAATACAAATTTTTATTTTATTTTTTTCGGGTGTCAAAACATGATGTTGAACTTTTATGCTTTTGTATTCTCTCAGTGAACAATAACAAAAGATTTAAGCTGGTGACGATTTCGTGATGATTCATTTAAATCATCAATATATGGCATTGGATTACGTAGTTCTTTGATTATATAGTGGGTGGTACAAAACTGTGTGTATAGTTAAATTAAATTATATAAAGTCAATTGTTGTCAAACAAACATGACTCAATAACGTGTTACATCAGTTTTATCTTTAGAAATAGTTAAAACTTTTTTATAAACTTATAGAAATGGGCAATGTGAAATTGAATTTGTTCTACTGTAAGTTTAAAGGGGGGAATATGAAGAAACAGTAATTTATATGAGCTGTGATTTTACTCAAAAACGATCGTAGCATTGTAATTAAGCAGTGGAAACATTTGTCAGGTCAGAACAAATATGGGAATAAATAACGGAAAAGTTTGTAGTGAAGACATTATTAGAATCAATTTGTTTGAGGAACTAGTAGAATATTTAAAAAGTATATTTGTAATTTTAGTCAAAAAATCATAGTTCAGACAAAACACAAAGAATGATGCAGTTAAGTATTTATTGAAAACGCCCAGAACAGTAAAGTATTTCTCGAAATTATTCGATAATTTTTTAAATTTCTTGAAACACTATTTTAATCTTTTGAACTGATTGACACCGCAAATAAGACAACCAATATAGGCCAAGGTGCTTTTATTTACAATAAATAAAAAATACAAACTGCTGGATACATTCCACACTTATTACAGTACTGTTCAAACAACTGTCGGTATTATGAGGCTAATCATTTGATTGCCAACTGTATCAATTTTAAAAATCTAAGTCCAAAAATGTATATTTGCCGCAAAGGCAGAGCTATGACTGGTTAGTAGATAAAACCACGATTCGCTTTTAATTTTTAAATTAGCACATATGTCTCAACTAAATCTAAATTCAAACAAAATATGTAAAACGAGCATTTTGGTACCTCATCTTGAAATCACATTATTGTATTAATGTTTTTGGGGGAAAAAAAGAAGTTCAGACACATAGACAAATGACATTTGAACAAGTTAAATGTAAAGAGCTGTGCGAACAAGTATACAAAGGATATACGATGTCTCTTAAGAAATAAAACTTTTATACTAATCAAAGAATAAGAGCTAAGAGAATCCAAGAACGTCATCGACGAATTTTACATTATATAAACATTTAATGCACGAATATCTAGACTAGGACACATGGTGCCCGTCACAGCGTCAGTTAGCATTAAATATTATTTACCATCACGCAGTAATGAAGGACACGAGCACGAATATGACCATAAAATTATGAGTTATGTTTGGAAGTATAAAGAATTTTGTGAAATTGTTGTAAGATTTTGGACAACAAATTGGTAGAAGTATAATTGGCAATCAATAATACTGAGCATCGATGATACCATAACATGATATCATACAAAATAATTCGACAATCAATATTTAAAACAAAATCAGCTTATTGATAGAATCAATGATAATGCAAAAGAAGAAAACGAAGCAAACCAATAAATTAAAGATTTAGGAAGACCGCTGGAAGAGATGGAGAAGCAATTTAATAAAAGTCATCGTCTTGTTCACAGAATAATACCTTAATTTTAGCAATGGTAAAATAATTATTTTTTGGTGAATGCTTGGTGGTCAATTATGTAATCAAAAACCAAATTCGGCTAACTTTCGCTGACACAGTGTCAAACCGCGAAGATGAAATAAATGTACTCAAACGTTTTTGGGAAATCGGACAATTTAGTGTCAGCTCAACTTCAAATTTAAACGCAACTTAAGATGAGGGATAAAACACTATATACACAAAAAACGTTGACGGAAGATGAGCTTGTCCGGTTACAGCAAAACACATAAAATTGGATTGCTACGTAGACAATATGTTGACAGGTTGCGAGAACTGAAAACATATGACGAGATGGCATCACTATATTTAACTCAGGGGGATTGAAACTTGGGAAACGGATTACTAATGACAAAAAACTGATTTCTCATATAGTTGACTCACAGCTAGAATCATCATTTTGCCAGTTCAATGGCATATCATTGATCAAGACACTTGGCCAATTATGGAATTCCTTAGGTCTTACTTTTAACTTCAAAGTTACAATATAGCATATGAAAAGGTTTACAAAAAAAGCAGAAATATTTTCGGACAAGTGTTGGAGGAAGAATTTTACATGCAATGTGTCGCTTTGAAGCGAAACACCCAATCAGCCTACAACAAAATCCAAAATCGTATATATATAAATATATATATATATATATATATATATATATATATATATATATATATATATATATATATATATATATATATATATATATATATATATATATATTATTGTCTAATAGTTAAAATATATAAATAACTTTACTTACTATATGGATGGATTCACCGGAAGTTTTGAATAGTTGGTTGTCGCAGACCAAAATGATGAGACCAAAACTGTATTTTGTGCTTTATGCGAAAAAGAAAGTGAAATCAGCAGCTTTATAGGCGACCTTTTTATAGAATAAGTAAGCACCAAGTGGTCCTTATTGAACACTGGTGTGGACTACGGAGGCCCGTTGGACATTGACCGGGAAGGACCAAGCAGACAACGTGTAAATAAAGCACATATAGCTCTAATTATTGTTTTGTCGGTAAAAACAATCCATATAGAGCTAGCGAGCAATATGATTACAAAAGCAATCATATCATCTCCACGATTCATTTCACGACAAAGACGGCCAAGTCAATTACACTGCGATAATGGAAGCCATTTCGTCTTCATTTACAACTTTTCTTTGTTTTAAAATGAAAACTTTATAATGTATGTATATATAAATCAGCTTGGCATAAGCTACTTTTACATTACAAAACTTAACAAATAAATTTTATGCAATTAAAAATTAATCGAACAACTTCTATAAACGGTCTTTCACATAAAATATAGAGGGTATCCGAAATTATGTTTTATGAATTTATATTATTGTGAAAATATCGTACATATAAGCAAAAATTGATAAATTCTTTTTTTTGTCAAGTAGAATATTTGGAGAAAATTTGATGAATTGGTAATATGAATTGCCATATTTAAAAAAAAAATAAAAAATTGTTGAATCTTACTTGCTATCGAAATAGTATTACATATATCGTTGTTTAGAAAGCAGCTTACCTGGAAATATAAAAATAATAGTTAATTAATTTGCTTGGTGCTATTTAACCTTAAAATAATAAAATTTTATAAATTAAAAAATGTAAGTATGCACTTAAGTTATTTCAAGTGCTCCACTTAAACTAAAACTAAAATATAAGGTGAGTAAGTTTCTATAAGTAAATAACTCTATTGTGGGTAATTAAATTAGTGTGCATTTTATTGATAGTACTTTTTTCTCTTCATGTTCGGAATATGTACAACATACGAAACTTGATATTTTGCAAATGGTTCATACAATTGATTCATCATAGAAAATTAAATATTTTATTACCAAACAAAATTATACATTAAAACCTATTTTACAATTTTAATTGACAATTAAAAAATTTAAACATTAAAATCAATCAAATATTTAGTAAATTATTAATGAAAGTCATACCAACACGCAAACACTGATGATATCTTTGTTTTTTTTTTTTTTTATATGCGAATAGACCACTACAAATGTACAATAAACACAAGTTGATGACACTGATAAGTGGCGACTGACTCCAGATTCTTAAGTAACAATACTAAAGAAATATTTGAATTAGGTAACCAAATAACAGAGCAAATATCGATTCAAAGCAACAACTGCAAATTCTTTAACCCTATTTTTACCGAGTGATGTTACTGACAAAACATCTTGAGATATGACTTTTGTACTTTCAAACTTTTCAAATTGTAACTAAATCTTGTCATTTATTCAGTTCAAGTTCTAATTCATATGATACAAAAAATTAAAATTTAAATTTTGACAGTTTATAAATATAACTTATTTTGAAGTGTAAGAAGTTAGCACTCTAAACAAATAGTACTGGCATTATTGACTTGCAGTAAGCGATAAATCTAAAGTATTGTACTCCACGTTACTGAAAATACCATTGCCAATACAAATCCGTTACCATATGACTTAAATTCATGTGATAAAAAACACTAGACTCTGCTAAGGAGCATAAATATTTAGGGATAACCGTTCATGTATTTAAAGCACGGATGTGGAACAGTCAAAATTATTGTAAATAATACCTCATTTATAGAGGAAACAAACTATTATGCCTGCTAAAAAAAGAAGTAAAAAAGGTTGGAGCAATAGCGGAAAGCCAAGATAATCATCAGGAAGGTGTTAACAATGGCAATGCTTTAGAATACTGAAAATATTAAACTTCCCAAACGAATAAGGGTAATTCCTATCGAAGATGAAAACTACAACGAAAATGTTGTTAATAGTGATGTAGAGGAAAGTGATACATATAGCAGTATTAAAGGACAAAACCTTTTGTACACATAAATTCCTAAACACTATATACTCTTGCTCATGTGAGAGAAGCCAAATATTTTCTACGAACTGTAGGTGTTTTGCTGTATGGTACATTTCAAGAAGCTTGAAGAGCAAGACAATTACTTGCTGATGATACTGAGTGGAATAATGTCCTCACAGAAGTTACAGATTTGCAGTAGCTAAAAGAAATCAAACTTACCTTTGCTCTTTTTTGCGCATATGGAAATCTAGGAGACATTATGACTCTTTAGAATAAACACAAATCAGCTATGACTGAGGATTTTGAACAGGCCAGGAAAAGTTATTCGAAAAACCGAGCATTGCTTGATATTGAAAGTATCGTTCGACAAAGCTTTGTAAACTATAATAAATTGAGATTGCCGCAAACAACACTAATGTTTGATATGTCATTATCTGGATACGATTTGGACTTTGAACAAGAAAATATTTACGACATGGTGATGATTGCCATCAATGAAAAGACAGAGCCGAACCGATTATTTTTATGATAGACCAGGAGGACGATTTTATATAACATTTTATTAAGTGTTTTAAGAGGAAAGGGACAATATTTATTACCGGTAGCTTTCACTCAAATTGCTGGAACTTTTTTAGGTGATGGAACCAAATATCACCCTCAATTTAAGTTACCAATGTCCCTAACGGATACAAGCTCATCAAGAATTCAAATGAAACCTGCAGTGGCAGATATGATAAGATCTGCCAAACTCATTGTTTGGGATCAGGCTGGAATGACACTCGGTATCGCACTTGAGGTAGCCAATAAACATATTAAGGAAGTGTTCAATACTGAAAAAACGATTAAGAATATGGTTATCCTCTTTGGAGGAGATTTAGGCAAATACTGCCAATTGTTCTATACATAGCAACCGAGTTACCAAACTTAAAAAAAAAACATAAAAATATGTTCTCTTCGGCCAACAATTATTCCAGTGAAGTTGACTACAAATATCAGAAGAGTTCATTTGCAAAAAGCCATTGATAGATGACATTTTTTGTAAAAACGTTTACTGTTGTAGAATGTACACATTTTCCCAGAGAGCAATATTGTGTCCCTTAAACAAGGAGTCACTTAAAATGATGACGTATTAAGTCGATTAGAAGGAGAAGAGAAAGTATATTACAGTGTGGATACTATAGTTGCTGATGATGTAAAGGAAAGAAGAAACTTCCCAACAGAGTTTTTATATACAATAAATCAATCATGCATGTACATGCTTTAAAGCTTAAAGTTGAAGCAATAGTAATATTGGTTAGAAATATTTGGAGAAATATTTGAGCTTTGTGTAATGGAACATGACTAATTATAACTCAAATGAAAGTAAACGTTGATGACAGGAATACCAAAAGGAGATGAAATTACGATTCCAAGAATTGCTTCTTCTGGCAACAAGCTTCCTTAAAATATGTGAGCTTGTTAATGATGTAAAGTAGCTACAAATCAGTTTATTAATTTAACTACTCGGTTGGATTGATAAATTGTATCTTTTTAACTACTATTTGTAAGTTGCTCTACCACAACCTGTTATCTAAGGGACCTAGTTTTATTTTAATTTATAATAATAATAATACAATTTTAAATTGAACTAGTCTAAAAAAGCTATTGCACCTTAATTTGATTTTTAACAATTATCACAAAAACTGGTGAGGAAGATAACTTTAAATATCTAGTGAGCTGGAGTGGGAAAACTCTAAAGGAACCATCAGCTTTGGCATTGGAAGTATTTTACTAAGCTTTCACCAGTGTGACAAGTTAGGGTACACTTTAAAATATGTTAAAAGTATTTTGACACAAAAGGAAAAACACGTTTCACAAATTTCAAATTCACACTGTCCACTGGATTCCGATTAAATTTTCAAAAAGGAGAATGTAAATCATCAAGGAAGATGATAAACAAAATGAATCCGAGGCCGCTTTAAAAAGCAAAGTGACTATACTATAATCAGAAACACATAACAATTGACAGAAAAAACTTAAAGATCATAATGTGAGCCTATTTCGAACAGAAATCGAGCGACGCCAATTAATTTAAACATATCATCATAAAGTTTGAAAATTTCAAATCTTCACCTATAAAGTTGGATTTTACAAAGTTGGTGTTTTAGGTACATTATACTTGTATAGTAATTGATTGTCAATAAAACTTGAATTTCTCAAATTACAACTCTTTTTAAAAATTCAAGAAATTTCTAATTTTAGATTTTACAGTTTATATGTGTCTAGAGCGCTTTATCGTATTTCTTGTAAAAATATCGATTAACAAATTATATTATTATGACTATAAAAGCGTCTCTATACCGTAATAAATTTTAACGAAAATTTCAACGAAAGCCATTAACGACCGACAAATACCCAAAAATAAAATAAAAAACACAACTTTATCCGGCACAACTTTATTATAATAAAAAAATCAAAGAACACAAAAAAAATATATCCGGAATTAAGGTATTATATGTACGTACATACATATTCATGTTTTTCGGATAATCTCATAAATTTCATGCTTGAAAGCCTTTTATATACATCGTACTTCAATTCACCTTGTAAATTTAAAAACTCATAAATTATAGCTAACAACATCTCGAACTAATTAAATTTTTGTTTTGTTATGTTGTGTACAAAATCAAAGTGTTTAGAATACACTTTATATAAATCGAAGTCGAAATGCAATTAGTTTTTATTAATTAAACCACAAAAAAAAATAATCTAGCCATTTACCAGGTATTTTGTACATACCTATAGTTATCGTGATTCAAAGTAAACTAATGACGTTCTTATATATCTAATGTGGTCCACATTATGCATAGTACTATATACATACATATTATATACAATCATTTTTTTTTTTTTTAAACATAAACCACTCAACCACAGAAACATAACAATAGTCAACAATGTGTACAAAACCAGACAATGCAAACAAACGATATAAACCATAAAATACTAACCACAGATGTATAATACATAAAATTATTTTTTTCATTTCTATTATTTCAGTAGCTCATTATGTCGAAATAATCCTACAACGTATATATACAGGCATTTTATTAAATAAGTCGTTTCTACAATATATACGAGATGGCTAAATTCATTTTCAATTTAGATAACTTCTAAACGACATGAGAGAATATAAAAGGTACACATAATTCGTTGTATATTGCACAATGACATGACTAAACATTTTTTTGATACTTAATGTGAAAGACATTTCCAAAGAACTTAGAATCACAAGGTGCTAGTAAACTTAATTTTTTAAATTTATGGTTCTATTAATCACCAGATTCCTCTATTTCAAATATTAGTGTAATTGCTTATTACTTTTGTTAATTGCTTATTACTTTTGTTTTATTTTTGTAGTACAAGATACAGGCTTCATAAAGCTGCTGGTAAAACATCTTAAATTGGATTTTTTTTGTAATAGAAAACACTCTCCAAAACTGCTTTCACCTAATGACGTACAGTTCCGTTTCACCATCGAATGATAAGCCTTCAGAACCATAGGTTAACTTCGAACCCAGTTACGTTGATTTATCTCCACAACCTTTACCAGATATTTTGCCATTGTAGCGTTGAACTAAAGTGGCTGTGGTTTGCCTGTTGGAAATTTACGAATAGTGGTAAAATACGGATTGATTGGTTACCGTGAATCTTATTTTATTCAAAACTATACTATAAGCGGTGCAATGAAAGAAAAATGGCAGGAACATGCAAAAATGTCCGAGATGTAAATTATTTAAATCTCAAAAAATTTAATAGCTACCAGTTTTGATGTCTAAATTGTGCAACAAATCGAAGAAGACTTTGCCAAGGTTCAGGAGAGAATACTTATATTGAATCTAAGACGCATATATAAGGGCTGCCATCTGGACTTGAGGTACAACGAGAACCAGAATTTTATCTTCTGGATCGATTGTTTCGGAAATAAAAGGTTATGTCAGTAGTTAATCTTATGTTGGTGAGTGCAGCATTTTTAATGAAGGCCATTTTTCAAGAGTCAGTGAACAGTACAAACCTCTAGCGTCCAACATAATATAATTCGCAAACATATCGGCCAATACATCTCAAAAAGAAGGCGATCAAAACACAATAAAAACGCTTCCGGAAACCGATATCTTTGCTAGATTATGCTGTTTACATGTCAGGAAGCACCTAATGGATCGAGGTACAGTTGACATCAAGGTTTCATCAGTTACAAAACCTACTACAAAAGCATAGGATGCAGTAATTCTTAAATGATTACCAAAGGTTCATGTCGCTAACCTTCACCCTGGCATTTTTGCCACGAATTAACATCGGGAATGTTTTAATACCAGGCGCAAATATCAGTGTTTAATGGACACAAATAATATATTTGGCTGAGTAGAAGATAAAATAAGTGATCACTCCGATCTGGAAATAATCCAGAACCTGATTATAATTACCGAGAGCCCTGTTAATACGGATACTGTTGCAAAGAAACCCTTTCTATTAGACAATACACTATCCAGAATATAATATCTAAGAAGTACAATGTCTCATCAGTTATGTGGAAGGATGTTATTATTGGCATCATTAAGCAAAGAAGACGTGTCGGCATAAGTTTAATGCCGTGTACAGACTCAGCGCTTTAAGAATGACATCTATGGCAGAAATGACATCTATGGACCTTTTGCCTAGCGGTCAAATTGCAAATCAAATGGAAAAATGAAATAAAAGGTTTCTCTTCACGGAGAAGTCGTCTATTACCGGTTTCAATTATTGACAGAGTATGTGAATTACATGTGAATTCGAAGAAATTTGGTTTGTTGGCCAAATAATACAGGAAGCTCGAAAAATAAAAGTCTGATTACTTAATTATCTGCTTAATAACCGTCGAGTGGTAAAGTGCAGTTTTTGCTTGGCAACTGCCCGCAACATAATGTCTAGCGATTGTTTAAAAGGTCTTAAAAGAATTTACACCCGTAACTACAAAAAAGCCTGCTACTGCCTTTTTAGCTTTTAAGCCCAGATATATATGTGTTTCTTTCGGTATCCAACAGCACTTAGCTAATTGTCATCACTGTTCTGAAAGGATGTAATATTTTGTTAGAAAACACAAGCGCAATGGTGTCTACAAATGTGTTTACTTTGAGTGGTAATAGTACAGCTTTTTGATCTCTGTATCCTTAACGCCATCAACAAAGCTAAGCATTTATAATTTATCACAAATATAATTACGGTCTTATCACTTTATTATTTTCATTTCTAACCACCACACGCACAAACAGTCTTCTGGAATCATCTAAAAATTTTACGACGATTCTTTTTTAAGAACTACATCTACGCTCGATTACTATTTGACTTTTTCAGTGAATATGTTTGGCCGTCTTTTTGAGTTAAACCTTAAAAAGTTAAACCAACGCAATGCCCGTGGCGTGTGAACTGGTTCAATTATCCGTTTGAACTCATCGAGTTCTTTCTTGAGTTGCTTTAAGCGTGTATTTGCAATTTTTAGTTAACTTGTTAAATCCGCTTCTAGTTTGTATTTGACATGTCGCCATTTTAACTTTGGTTAAAGGTCTTTGACCTTTACATTAATTTACTTTGCTATTTTATGTGTTTTTATTTTGTTTAATGGCAGCAGCGTCAGCAATCGTTGAAAACAGCAAAACGAGGTGCAGACCCGAACTCTATTTCATCCAAAGCCATATAATAAATGCTTTCAGGCAAAATAAAATTTTGCATAACATGTATTATTTTAGTTTTATCACTCAAATAAAAGTTGGGTCTGCACCAGAAAAGTTATCTTGTTTACTTGAACTAATGTAGATAAACCTGAAGTCATCTGCAAACGCAGTAAAGGATCCAGCAAATGGAAGTTTAAAAATACGAATAAGAGAGGTCCTAACACCGAACCTTAAGGGGATCTAGCCGTAATGTGAAGTGCCTTATTTAAATGGTGATTAACACGCATTAACTTGGTACAACCAGTAATGTAAGAGCAGAGCCATCTGTGCATTGCCCCTCGAAAGCCACAGCAATAAAGCTTTTTTAAGAAAGCCGCTTCCGGTCTACTTTATTAAAAGCTTTAGACATGTCGATAAACAGAGCAGGTGAGTTAAAGCCTCGATCAATGTTCCCACTAATATGTTCAAGAACTGATAAAATTGCTTGTTCTGTGTTTTTATTTTACCTAAACCAGAACTGAGGTGCGGAGACAGAAAATTATTTTTTTTCTAGAAAATTAAGCATTCGACTTTTTGATCTCCAAAGAAGTCTCTAGTGCTTGTTTAAAGCCCGATATAGTTATAAAGGCTTCCTAATTGCAGGCAAAACTAAGGCTATTTGATTGGTAACTGCTCTGTTTTAATGGTTTCGATTCATCTTTGTGCAAAAGTATTATTTTCTAGAGATGCAAAAAGAAAATTTTTTGGTTGAAAAATTCACAGTCGTATAGACCAGTATTAATATCATTGACTCTGTAGGAAAGTTATTGGAGCGAGTTTTTTCGGAAAAATTAAGAGCCAATTGTTAGGTCCGTTGATATGACCAAAGTGCACTATGGATTCAGAAAGAGGCGTTTGACAATTGATGTCATTAAATAAGCTTACAATATAGCGCATAATGCAACCGCTGAAAAGAATTATACCATTAGTAAACTGCAAGAAATTTATTACATAAGAAGTTGGCAAGAATACATATAAGGTGTATGCATTAAAAACCAGAATTTGATACTAGATGTCATTACTTGCTTATGTGTTATAGTACATCATGGACATATATGTCATTTGAAAGCCCTATTCAATACCCGTCAAAATCAGATAAATGTTTTTGTTTTGATTGAGCATATCCAACCGATTTCAAGGATGGAAAATTTATCAAATTTGCGAAAGATTTTGAGTCACTTTTTCGCAAACAAAACTGCAGCTGAAAGGCATCGTTTGCTCGTGGATTTGTATGGTGAGCATGCTCTTGCAAACACTTAGTTTGAGAGGTTTAGTTGCTTCAAAAGTGGTGATTTTGACATCAAGGACAAAGAGCGTCCTTATCAGCCAAAAAAGTTTTAAGTTGAAGAATTAGAGGCATTATTCGATCAAGATTCATTTCAAACGCAATAAGAACTTGCAGAATTATTGAGAGTTGATCAAGCAACAATTTCCAGACGTTTGAAAGCCTTGGGATTCATCCAACCTTGCTCTTCCGACAACTACCTATTTCGATCAATGCAGAATGCCTTATCAGGAATACGCTTCACTTCAGTTCAAGGAATCGAAAATTAGCTCGATTCGTTTTTGGCCGTTAAGCCGGTACAGTTTTTCTGGGATGGAATCCATAAATTGTCAGAAAGATGGGAAAAAGTAGTGGGTAGCGATGGGCAATACTTTGAATAAAAAATCTTGTAACATTTTTTCACAATAAAGGCTCAAATTTCATAAAAAAATTCAAATTACCGAAAGCAAATCAAAAGGAATTACTAAAATATAAAACTAGTTAAAATGTAGCTTTTGCTAAGCGTCTGCTTTATATCATAATTCTATAGTAAAAATTCAACGGCATTAAATGTTCGCTACTGATTCGTTTGTAAACTCTTAAAACGATTTGCTCCCGCCAAATTACTTCGTCATTTTATTTATTTTATTTTTAGCTTAATCGACTGATTTTTTTACCAATTTTAGATTGAACGTCTTGCAATCTATTGGAAGACCTACTGAATAATTTAGAAAAGTCTTTTAAAATGCAACGGGCAAACTCGTCAGAGACATATTCAAAAAGCCATCTTGTAAGCAAATATATCCGATCACAACGAAATACTACAACCAAAACACTAACAAATTTAGGTAACCTTAGGTAAATTTACATAAAATTAGGTCAGGAATTACAATATGGCCTTTAATTAGAGATGTTAAAAATTATTTTAGTATCCAAAAAAAAGAAACCAAATAATCAAATTTCTAATTTTTTTGGCCTGTCGTTAAAGAAGAGAATAGTTGATGATATAAGAAATTCGACAAAAAAAGAGAAGTAAAATTAAATTTTGATTAGAACTTGTTTGTTTGTTTCTGAACTCTGCAATCTGTTCTGGGGCCGAAGCTCTCCCAACTCTTTCGCGGTTAATTTTTAACGTCCTACCTTACGCCGTCACCAACCAAATCCAGGACGCACGAATACAGGTTCGATTTTAAATCCATCTGCACATTGCATTGCTCCAGCCAGCCTGTATTGGCATGGACGATGGTTCGGCCCATGAATTCTGCACTCCAACAGAAGGTCATAAGTTGTGTTCATCACAACTGATCTGTAATCATGAGATGAAAAATCCCTTTTGCAACCCTCTCCCGTTGGGATTCGAACCAGGTACCTCCCGTTCCAAACACCGCAGCTTTAACCACTGCGCCAATTGCTCGGTTGATTAGAACTTAATCTACCAATTTCTTACGTGAGGCTTAAAATTTAAATTTTCAAAAAGGTATTTTATATTTTTATCAACTGTAAACATGTGATTCCTGCACGAACGATTTCTTCAAGATCAAAGCTGTCTATATCGAGACTATAAGAACTAAACAAATAAAATTTGAGAGATCGAACAAAACACGCATGATCTTTCACAAAACATGCACCGAGTCACAATACACACAAAATTCTAAAATATATATAAATTACGGATTCAAAAAAAAAACAATATTTAACACCGAAAGTAAATGAAATAACAGATAAACTAACAAAATATTGCTATTCCATAATTGGGATAGATAGGACCAATTAAATTATTTCGTATTCTTGAACAGGGCAAGGCGTTCAGTTCGATAGTACATGCAAGTATTTTTTCAAATACTGGACATAGTTTAATGAAGACCGCGCTGGCTAACAAAGAAGCTCTTTAAAACAAGTTTTGTAACAGATTGGTATAGTAAAATAATTATTTTAAAAAATTGATTTGATTCAAAGAAGAAGCACAGCCTTTGCAAATATGGTTATTATTAGATTCAGGAACAATTAGATGTGGAGGTTCACGTGATGGAAAGCTATCAAATAAATTTTGTGCACAGGTTGGATAAAAAACAAAATTTATTAAAATAATGAAATTAAAAACTATTTATTTGCAAAGATAGACCAGGGTGAAACAATATTCACCGAATTTTGCTAGTTCAAATCAAAATTAATATATATATATATATATATATATATATATATATATATATATATATATATATATATATATATATATATATATATAATATATATATATATATATATATATATATATATATATATATATATATATATATATATATATATATATATATATATATATAGTTTACACACTTATTTTCCTTCATTAGTTCCGAACCCTTCAGGGTCCGAAACTCTTAAATAGTTTATTATTAATTTTTCCGAAATTACTATACGGATTGGTTAGATATTATATGATAAATGTTTATACCAACTCAAAAACTTTTAGTTTGCAAGGTAAACATATTCAAAAAAAAAAACTTTTAATATGTATACCATTACGTCGAAAAGTTTTTCCTATGGAAAATATGTAAACAGACAAACATTTTTTTGTGGTACGAGTTCTTAATGATCCTCGAACCATATAGTGATTCTAAAAATAAAACATCTAAAATTATTAAAATTTAGAAAACCAAATCTCTGATTTCAGAACGAAATTTTAACAAACTTTACATATGTACAAATATAAAAAATGTGTGGTGACGTTTTAAATTCCCAATTGTATAACTAAGATGTTGAATTTTAATTATTAGCATTCAACGATTCATATAATAAAATTAATGTGGATATATAGTTTGTAAATTTAAAAGTTTATCATTTTTAATTTAACATTTAGAGAAAATGAAATGGTTGTTGCTCGAAACTTACATCGAACAAGAATTTTTTGTATGCGGTTATATTTCGAGTAACGACCTTAATAAAAAAAACTAAATATTTCATTTCTATATAATATACGTACATACTTATCTAATGTATGATCAAACCCAAAACAATTCTTATTACAATTAAAAACTACATTTAAAAAATTTTAAAAAAATTCTTAAATAAAAACTTTTATTTTATATATAACTCGTATATATGCTATACACAATATACAACTAAAAATCAATGAAACCCATCTAATGCAGTCTATTACAATATATAAATTCTAATGTATATTCTGTAGAAGAAGAGCTTTTTAATTAAACAAATTTTTTTATGTCTTTAAAGTTTTATATCGAAAAACTTTTATTTCTGTTTCTGTGTATATGTGAATATGTATATGTATGTACTACATATTTAACGATTTACAAAAAAGGTTATTATTTAAATAAAAGTTATAACAAACAAATAAAAAAAATATTTTTGGTTTGTTGTTGATATTCTACAAAACCACAACAAAAAAATCATATATAAGTACATAATAATGAGCTTTTTTAAGAATTGGTTTGGTTGTTTTGTTCTTATGGTATAAGAAGATTTTTGATTTAAAAAAGCTCTGATGGAATATTGATGATGAGTTTTGTATATAAAAAAAACATAAAAAAGTTTAAGACGCGGTGATGATAATTATCTTTGCTTTAAGCTGTGTACGTGATAAAAACATAATTTTTTTTTCTTTAATTTTTTTTAAGTATGGTTCGATAGCTGTAACTTGTGAAACGAAAGCTTATAATCGGGTAATGACTACAGTAAAATAAAATAAATCAGATAAAGCATTTAATAAATGGATGAAATATATATATATATATATATATATATATATATATATATATATATATATATATATATATATATATATATATATATATATATATGTATATATATATATATATATATATATATATATATAACATATATATATATATATATATATATATATATATATATATATATATATATATATATATATATATATATATATATATATATATATATATATAAAGTATTATATAAAGCATTTAATAAATGGATGTTATTTACATATATATGCTATATATATATGGGATGCGCCATCTTTAAAGTCGCCATATAAACATTGAATAACTTTGACATTTGTCAATCGATTGCCTCTATTACACATGTTTTAAAAACGTCACTTCATTACTATTTTAGCCATGAATCACATCACACCGAAATAATACGCCGAATTAGTACATATCGTCGAAAATATCGTGGCCAACAGGCACCGCCTGACACCACTATTCGTCGTTTGATGTCGAATTTTGTTAAACACGGGACAGTGAGAGATGGTCAACATGCCGTTCATAAATGACCAAGATGTTCCAACGAACTGGTTGCAGCGGTCAAAGAGAGCGTTACTCAGAACCCAAAAGTTTCGTATCGTTGGCGCGCTCAGCATTTTGCGCCGCATTTTGAAGGATGATTTGCATTTGTTTCCGTAAAAAGTACAATTGCCACAAAGAATATTGTCTACAGACCGCGTCCACATATACGTCGCGCATAACGCAGTTGTGCAATTTTGAAAGCGGCTTCCTAGACATGGGTTCATAACTCTTGTAAATGTCTGATCAGCTTCGAGTGGACCACTTATTTTAGATAACCCCAATAGAAAAATTCTAAAGGTGAACCTATGTCCGGAGAAAGTTGCAGGCCACAAAATAGACCCAGCTAATCTATTTATTTGGGTATGATTCAAGTAAGCACGGAAATTTACTTTATATAGTGCGCAGGACAACCATTATGCTGGAATCAATGCGATTCTCTTACTTTCTTGGCATCTCTTCTAATAAATTTTGCTGTATATTTCGAAGAAAGTTCAAATAGCTTTGACCAGATAAGCTCCTGGGCAGTTAAAATGGACCAGTTGTCCTTCCGTTCAATATGCCGATCCAATAATTTATGTTGAACTAGTACTGGGATCTGGTTTGCGCATTAAATGCGGATTCAAAAGTTGCCAGCTGAGCAGATTGTGCATGTTGAAGTATGCTTCTCTCTTCAGTGTTGATTCATGAGAGGCTACAAAAATTGGAAGATAGAGCATTGGGAGCTTATCCAAAATCCACACAGAAATGAACAGCGCAATGAAAATGTCATGGAATGCTCATGGTTTGCTTCGGCATCAACAAGAACTACAAGCAGTCCTCGATATTGAGAATATTGATGTGTGTCTTATTTCGGAAACACATTTTACTAAGCAATCCTACATAACATTTAAAGGCTATTGCGTATATCACACTATATTCATCCAGATAATTCAGCCAGAGGAGGAAGTGCAATTATCATTAAAAAATATCCAACATTTTGAAGAAGCAAAGTATGAAAAAGAAGAAATTCAGGCTACAGAGGTTTATATAAAAACCAACAACTTTCCTATTGTTGTTGCAGGATTGTACTGTCTACCAAGACATTCTATTAAAAACAAACAATACTCAGAGTTTTTCAAGCGTCTGCGAAAAATGTTCATAATAGGTGGTGATTTCAATGCAAATAATACTTACTGGGGTTCAAGATTAACTACAACTAAAGGAAAAGAATTATTGATTGGAAAACAAACATATTGGCCAACTGACCCAGGAAAAATACCTGACCTGATCGATTTTTTTATAACCAAAAATATTTCTAATAATTTTATGAAAATTAAAGAAAGCCAAGATATGAGATCATTCTTCAATAGTCCTAACTCTAAGCGAGTATATCATCCAAAAAGGGAATAATCCAGTATTAACCAACAAATATACGGACTGGGAAAGTTTCCAAGTACACCTTGAACAAAGAATACTTTTGAATGTGCCGTTAAAAACTATGAATCAACTGGACATAGAAGTAGAAAAGTTCATTACGGATATTCAACAAACAGCATGGCAAAGTACTCCAGAAATCAAATCAAAGCTAAATGGAAATAGCTATCGATTAGAAATTTCCTTAGGGATAAACGCAAGTCCAGAAAAAAGTGGCACCAAACTAGAGCTCCACAAGACAAAAAAACACTAAGCAATCTTACTCAGCAATTAACAAGAGAAATTCAGAAGTTAAAAAATGAGTCAGTTAATTTCTGCTTAAGTAAGGTGACGAATGACAGAAATACGGATTATTCGCTCTGGAAAGCAACTAAAACTCTGAAAAGGCCAATAATGCAAATCCTTCTTATCAGGAAAATGGATGGAACATGGGCAAGGAAAAACAAAGAAAAAGCAAGATGATTAGCAAGGATTTGCTAATCATCTTGAAAATATATTTCAACCTTATGAATGCCAATTACGGGAAACATTGGATGAAAACATAATACAAATTATTGAAGAGGTCACACCTACATCATCTACTGAAGTAGCAAACGAAATTAAAAACAATTTAAACTTAAAGAAAGCACCAGGTTTTGACCTGATTACCGGAAAAATAATAAAGCAATTACCGAGAAAAGCTACGGTAAAGTTAGCTAATATTATAAATGCTGCGTTTAGGTTAAAATATGTACCAAAACTTTGGAAAGTGGCTGAGGTTATCATGATTCCCAAACCAGAAAAACCGCCACATCTAATAACATCATATAGGCCTATATCGTTGCTACCGATAATGTCTAAACTCTTTGAAAAGTTACTATTAAAACGACTCAAACTAATAATTGAAAAAAATAACCTAATTCCGAATCACCAATTTGGTTTTCGCAGTAAGCACTCAACTATTAATCAAGTGCCTAAAATAACCAGTATCATTGAAAAGACTTTAGAAGAGAAAAGTCTGTTCCGCAGTATTCCTTGATGTAGCGCACGCCTTGGACAAGGTTTGGCACGAATGTTTAATCTACAAACTGTATTCTACTCCTACCTAAACAGTACAGCATAATACTGGAATCATATATAACAGAAAGATATATCAGGCTTAAGCAAGATGAATATTCCGAGCTTAAGTAAATAAGAGCAGGAGTTCCACAAGGAAGTGTACTAGGGCCACTTCTGTATTTACTATACACCCGAGATGTTCCAATCCCACAAAACAACATGATAGACACTTTCGCCGATAACACGGATATCATGGCAGTAGGTGATAACAACCCAGATACAACAGAGAAATTACAAACCGCCATAGAGCAAGTACATAACTGGACAAAAAAATGGCGCATACAATTAAATGAAACTAAATCTGTACATGTCGACTTTACGAACAAGAGATTAGTACATAAACCAGTATATTTAAATAATCAAGAAATACCACATGCAAACACTGCCAACTATCTTGGTATGACAATAAATGCTAAGCTTCGATGGAAAGCTCATGTAAAAAAGAAAAGGGACTAGTTGGAATTAAAATACAATAAAATGTATTGGTTACTGGGAAGAAACTCTCATCTATCAATTCCTTATGAGCTTTTGCTTTATAAGCAAATACTGAAGCCTGTTTGGACTTATGGTGTACAGCTGTGGAGATGTACCAAGCAGAGCAACAAGGATATTATCCAACGATTTCAAAACAAAGTGCTAAGAAACATCGTCAACGCTCCATGGTTTGTCAGAAATAGCGACATCCACAAAGATCTGGGCATAGAACCCATCAAAACGGAAATTATGAAATTTGCTAGAAGTCATGAACAACGGTTACTTCACCATGTTAATATAGAGGCCATCCAGTTACTGGATAATATGGGTTTAGTTAGAAGGCTCAAAAGAGTAAAGCCTTTTGAGTTAGTGTAAAATCAGTTAAAAATAAATCTTTTTCTATCGCACAACAAAAGTGCGATCAAATAATAAATATCAAAACTAAGGAGTGCATCGATGGATGAACCCTTAAATTTCAGTAAAATGTAGTAATTTAAGTTAGAATAAAATTGCTTATTAGTCTTAGACTAGATTGTAATTAAAAAATAATAATAATAAAGATTATTAAAAAAAAAAAAAGTGTTGATTCATAACACTTAATATTATTAAAGAATTGTGGAGTTTCTTCTATTTTTGCAAACATCTATTGGTGTAAAAACAATCATGCATTGTAGTCTCTCGGTGGCAGAGTTTACACGCGTGTAATGGTGAAACTAATTTTTTTTTTTCAATACACGGTGAACGCTTGTTTTTACAATCCCAGTACATCGAGCTATTGCTCTTGTAGGAGTAGACGGATCTCAGTCAATTTTATCAAGCACCGTATGTTGATCAATAGAAACAGATGCCATGTCAAAAAAGTCGATTGATGCAAAAAATACTTATATTTTATACCATCATCACGTAAATTATTGTTCTCTTCTGTTCTTGTTACCAAATTCGAAGTATACCTAGACGCGCTACATCATAACATATTAATGTTTAGTAGGCATTTAGAGAGTGACAATTAAAATTAGTACCAGTCATGTGGTACCATTTTTTACGAAGTTTAATCGGTATAATACCATCGTTGTATTTTACTTATAGATACATATATTGAAAAGCAATTATCGGTAATATTGAACATATTCTTAAATTGCAAATTGTTTTTAAATTATTTTAAAGCATCATTTTATATATCAAATTTCACGACGACCAAACCAACATTTATTTTGTATTAACAGATGGTCACAAATCATCGAAACACTATAGCAGAATAATATGATCTGATGATATCCTCCCCATTTTTGAAACTCACATCTAACTGCATAATCGTATATACATACATAAAGTTATCACATTATTGTCATTTATTTAGCTCAACGAAATTTGACATTTCCAACAACAACCACATTTTTTTGTGACATAAAATAATGATGAAAACGAATGGATTCATGAAGTGACGATTTATTTTTAAACCATGTAATTCTATACTGATTGATGTTTGAACAATAATTTCCAACCACTATATGTGAATAGTTTATCTTCGAGTCTTTGAAATTTTTGCGTTTTTTTTTGTTCTAAATGGAAAATATTAATTTCGATTAAAATAACATAAGACGTTTTGTGTGTTGTGAATTTCAGCCATTATTTACTTAAATGTTGAGATAAACTGAATAAGTTATATGGATTAAACGTGTTGTTTTTTGTTAATAGGGGTTAGAATCCATTGTAAATGAGCTTGGACGTTAAAAACCAAATTTATCATTTTGATGAGGCTTAAGATAAATTAAAGAATGTACTCTGCGATGTACTATTTTTTTACTGTATAATTTTACTCTGTTATGATACTTACAATATCTGTGAATTTTAAAGGACTTCCAAAAATAGAAAATTAAAATCTATACAGTTAATCCAACGTCGATGATTTTGTTCTTTATGTATAGTTTGAGGAGTATCTCTAAGGGATTATTGTATATTATGTCCTTGATTAGTATCTAGGGCCCTACTGAACGACATGTTTTCCAAATGTATTTCAGACCATATAAAGTTCATTTTAGATTAGCCCGGTGACAACCTAAAATGGAACCTAAAGATAACTGTGCCATGTGACACAAAATAATTCTTTTTCACAAAAAGCTTTGTTTTGATTGTACTACTGGTACTACATTTAGATATAGGCCGTAAAAACCGGTCTACTGTGGCAACGGACGGATAACTCTCATTATTGGAAATAAAATCCATAATCAAAATTAATTACAGTAAATTATTAAACAATTAGGAGTTAAAAAAAACATTTTTCGATTTTTAGAATGTATATAGTTTATTGAAAAACTTGATTTAAATTACTGATTAAAATACAAAAGAATTAATTTACCAAAATATAAAATAAATTTGCTGTATTCAGTAAAATATATAGTTATAAATTGTTAATTTTGAAATATTTGAATGAAAACTATAAACTATATAAAAACAATTTTAATTAATGAGAATTTATCGTCATAATTTAATTTTGCGCCATAGAAACATTTATATGTATGTTCTATTTTAGAGTATGATTTATAATATGAAACTATATAACCTAATGTGAAAATTTATGTTTATCTTAGGATTTTAAAAATTGTTCATTATACACAATTTTCATTACTTAATTGAATTAGTACTGAATTTTTTCGCAATAAACTGTTTTGAGCTACATAAATATAAAAACTTTACTGCTCAAATTTATACACAATATAAATTTGTAGTGTACATAATATAATCAAAAAGCACTTTAAAAAGTATATAAGTTTTATTGTCCAGCATAATATGTTTTTTATTTGATTTTGACAAGTGTTTAGGACCATTTATATATTAGGACCATTTATATATTAGGACCATTTATATATAGACCATTTATATATATATATATATATATATATATATATATATATATATATATATATACAGGGTGTCTCAGAAAGAATGGATAATCCTGAAACACTTCATATAGTAGAACTATTGAAAATTCTAAAAAACAAACAAACAAAAAGTTTTTCCAGGCAGTACCTGAGATATGAGTTTTTTTAAAAATGTCGATTTTTAAAAAATCACATCTTCAATTTTAAGAATGCGTTTTAAATACAGATTTTAGAATGATAAAATACATCCTTTTGTCTAATGTATCTACGTAGTTATTGTTATTAATATGCAGATGGAGTAAATTCGATTAAATAACAAATTTTTAAAAATTCTGAAAAACAACGTAGCACAGTGATAATCTTTGTTTTTCCATCTAGTTGGGTGTGAGCGAGTGACAAAAGATTGAAGTTGCATGAGTATGTTAATCTCAATCGAAGGAGTTCCATGACTGCCCCCATTGGACCACTTTTAATATTGTTTAAAATCTGATTTCTCTTCGTTTTCCATCCTTAAAAACATTTATCAGTATTTCACTTCGAATCAAACAGAAAAAAACTATCTATACAACTGTCTTTATGTGCTTGCATTTTTTACGCAAACAAATCACTAATGTCATTCATAATTAGCAGTGAAATGACAGTACATACTGTTTTTGTTAATAAGAGGGGTAAATTAAAAAAAAAAAATAAGATTTGTGTAGAAGAATCTTCGACCCTAAATCTCTCTTTTTTGACGAATCGAACAACTTGACAACAGACAAATCAATCATCTGACAGATTACATTTTTTTGACGAATCAAAATTGACACTACATTTTGCTTCATTACAAGCCTCATTATAAATGAAAATAAATTAGCGCATTTCAGGTCTACGAACTATAGTATTGTAGCAATAGTTGTTCAAATAAAATCAATATGAATAGTAATTAATACAACAGACCAGATATAAAAAAACTAGTATTTCAGCATACTCCGTAGGCAAAACTGCGGAAACAATATTTAAAGCTTTGCTCTTCATTACTTCTATGAACTGCATTACAAAAAATTCTCATATAATAATTCAGAACAAACACAATTAACGTTCGTCTAAAATTAATCCAGTGCCATTCTTATTTCTCAACAACATAACGCAGCAACCGACTTTAAGGCTCGATACATAAAATGACATTCATATAGGTATAAATTAGTTTAAAAACTCAACAAGGTGCTGATGCCGTTCCTTTTCATTTTCACAATTGCTCTTCTTTGTAAAGTTTTACCAAAATGCACTCGATAATCTTAATTGTATCATCATTCTTTGGTTATTCCATCAAATGGCTCCTGGCAGCTGAGGAAGTCTATCAGTGACAAAAAACTGAGCGGTGCACGTAAAAAACTCATCCTAGAAAATACTTTCTTTAAGAAAGTAGCAGCAAAATTCAGTAGGAGCAACAGCATCCACTCTATCCACTTACGAAATAATGGATGCAGTCAAAACAGTATTTCCTGAACCACCAGCTCCAGATAAAAAGAAGCACCCTTGATTTCATCTTCCATAAACTGAATCTAAAATAGTGTCAAAAGCATTCTTTTGCTTTTCATTGAGGAGTTGACTCAGTTGATTCAGCCAACGTTCGATGGAAATAATATCAACAATACTCTAGTTGACGACACCTTGCAGTTAGTTTTCAATACACCTTGCACCGGAGACTAAAATTTTCAGGCGAATCGCCACTGAATCAATTTTTAGTATGCAGAAAGTATGATCTACATTAATTGCCTTGGAAAGGGGAAACGATAAACAGTAAGTATTTAACTGACTTATTAAACCCATTGAACGACGATTTAAGTGAAAAACGACTACAATTAAGTGTTTTTCCAACAAGACATTGCTGAGAGCACATGTTTGTAGTCACCATGGCTAAATTATAGGAGTAATTAGGATACGAATTGCTTCCTCATTTTCCATATTCGTCTGATTTGGCCATCAGTAATTATTTCAAATTTTTGAATATAAAGTAAAATGTTTGGTTCAAAAGATTAAGAGATTGCTGTAACAAACGTATATTTTAAAGACTGAACGAAGTCTTATTTTTTGGAAGTGATCAGAAAATTGAAAAATTAAGTGTCAAATTTAACGTGCAAAAATGAGAATTAAATGAAAAATATTTACTTTTTTCATTTATCATAAAAATAAAAATTTACAAATTTGTGCTTTGTATTACAATAGAGGGGATTGGAGAGCATTTGCAAAAACCTAAGTAGTGAAAATGACGGAAAGAATGTAGCTAAAAAATAACGAGGTCGGATTAGAAAAACTAAAATTACAAACATAATTTTTTGAAGGGATGTGTTGAATAAAATACAAGAATAAATGTAAAACAAATGAAAGAGAAACCTGAACAAATTGATGTTTTCGTGGAAATGAGTTAAGGTATGCTTTTTACACTTCAAAGGGAATCTGAAAATGCGAGCTACGAAATTAATAAAAGATAAAGTTGTGAGAATTTGCTTGACTGGTTATTAAGGCTTATATTAAATGAGATTTGGCAACTGGAACACCACAGAATAAAGAAGGTGAAAATAGGGCAGATTTGATTCAGACCAAAGTTTGCCAACAAAGGCTTGAAAATATTACAATAATATTGAAATTTCCAAATGTTCATTTCCAATTTGATATTACTTATTTCCAATGTGAAGTTGGAAAGGAATAGATTACCGGTGGACAGTTAAACCAGTCAGCAGTAAATTTTTAACCGAATCATCATAGTACTTTTTTTTTTAAATTGTGATTTAGGAAAGAGAACCATTTTGATCCATTTATGATTTAAGAAAAAAATCAGTGGGCAATACTTTGCCAAAACCGCGAAATTTAATTCAAAATTTTAGTTTTTACTTTTAGTCACCAATGATACCTCCGCGTCAATCAAAGAGAGATTACATGAACTGATAGTTACAATCAAGAGGTAACATACAAGTAATTTGATGATTTCGTTTAACAGAAGCCGACGAAAATCGAAGTGCTGATGAAACTAGTGTTTATGATTTAATTTTAACAATTCTAGTTTTAGCAATCAAATATCATGTAATCTTTTTTAAGAGGTTTATATTAATTGAAATGTTTATAATCCAGCAATCAGGCTCTATTCTGGTTTTCCTTGGGAATTGGGAATTAGGAATTGGGAAAAAAAATTCTTTTGTAGCAATTTTTCCTCAATTTTTTTCCTAAACTTACAAAAGTGTATTCTGGCAGTGCTGTGAAAAGAGGTGAAAAACAAATGTGAAAAAATGTGAAAAACACAATAACTGTGAAAAAAATTGTATCTCAAATTAATTTAACATTTTTGTTTTTTAAATAAAAACACTGTAATAATCGTAAGTTATTGTATAAATATTTAAATTTTATTTTAAATGTTTTTAAACATAAATTCTTTTTAAGGGACGTTAGATTTATACAATTATATAAAAGAATAGTATTTTACAAAAATATAAATAATTATAACAATTAACAATAATAATATACAAATAGTCTGTATCCCTACTATTACCCTACTACCGTCTTCCCTCGAAAAAAAAAGCACCGGTTCTTTCGATTAAATAAACGGACCAGTGGCCTTTTTATTCGTTTAAAAGGACCTCCTTTTATTCGTAAAAAATCCAGAAACTTTATTATTTTCATGGAATTCAAATATGGTTATATATAACTAAAAGCCAAGGATTTAAGTCTGGAATTGTTTGCAAAAGAAAAGCGAATTATATAGAACTTATAGAACTTACAAGGCAACGAAAAGATGGCTGGAAACGATTTGATTTGGTGTCAAGGCACCAAATATGTTGTTATCGCCGTTAATGGATACATATAAGTGGTTGGACCTATATAGGAGCAACTTAACACAACCATCTTATTTTGACAAAGATCCTTCAAGATAGTACTGGCCACTCGCTAGTATTACAAAAACTACTTTTTTTCGATGTGTCATGAATTTAATATCACCAAGAAGCAACAGACTTTTTGGAATGGATAAAGATCTACGGCCTTAAAATTGTATTTTGTAGGAAGGTTTTACGTTTCGGTCTTTAAATTCAAATATAGAAGGACTAGTCTTATTATTTGGAAAGCCTAGTATTCAAATTATTTCACCAACTTCTAAAATTTTGCTAGAAACAATGTTCTTGAATAGAAGAGCCGGTCCTCTTTTTCGAGAGAAGACGGTAGTATTACCCTAATCATACTTTGATGACTAATTTTTATTTTATAATTGATTTCTGTTTATCTATTATCCGCTAATAGATTATTCTATTATCCATATTTCTATTATCCAAATGATTAAAAAAATAAAATTAATTAATTTTTTTTTTCAACTTAATTTAAGATTTTTTGTACATTATTGAAATACAATTATTATTTGAACTTCCCTCATCAAAACTATGAAAACAATAATCTTTCCTAATTGCATTTTTGATTTCCTGAAAAAAAATGTTGGGAAATACAAACGTCAAAACTGCAATAATTAGGAAAAAAAATTTCCAAAAAAATCTTTTTCCTAATCGCCAAAATGAACTTTTAGTGAAATAATTTTTAACTGCTCAAAAAATGTCAAATTTTTTTCACTTCCTTATTCCCAGTTAAAACCAGAATAGACCCACAGGCAACATCATTATCGATTGGTAGAGGCAATATTGTTTTATTTTGCTAAATATATATTTAGTTAAAAATAGAAATATTCAAAAAGCACTTTGCTAATGTTGATCTTACCAAAAGTTCAATGTTACTCGGATTTTGCAGATATTTATCGTAAAATAGTTGGCAGTGCTAAATTTTCTCATTCTAAAATGTTTTGTCTTCCTATAATTAAACAAATAATTATAGGAAGACAATTATAACAATACTTCCATTGGCCAATCATTTGGCGTTTCTAGTGGCTCCCAAAGTGGACTTTTTTTATTAGACAATTGATTGGCTTTGATAAGCGGTATTCGACTGCTTAGACTTGGTCTAATGGTTTTGATTAATGATTTCGAAGTACAATTTCTCGATATTCGGCTAACCGAACTTATAATACTTAAGTCGTATTTCATATATAGCCAACGTCATAGTGGATTCGGCTTTAAATAGCGATGACTCTCTAATGGGAAATTAAATCACTTAAGTTATAAGTCCCTACACTGGCAACACAACACTAACGGTTGTTTTATAAGAAAATATACTAAACTTAAAAGAAACTTACACAATTGATTTTCATCTAACAAAGGAGTTTACGTTTTTTAAGTAACAGTAGCCTATTATATTAAAGTCAAACGCATCCGATTACCATACAAATATACTTATCGATTTTTAAAAAAAGTCGTAAATTGACATTAAAATAAAATTTGTAGAAAGCAGGAAATTAAATATTGAAAACATTTGATGTACGTAAACTTTGTATCCATGTGAATGATATGGGTAATTGGTAAGGCGCCAAAAATAAAAGAAACAACAACAAATAATGTCATTAAGCATTGTACGGTAGTAATTTGATTTGTACAATTGATAGGTTTGAAATATGTACACTGTATGTAAATATAGAAAAAGATAAACATTTTTATCTATACATTTTCTATGCTTAGTTAAAATAAACATATAATCTAATCGTTTACATAATTTTTATAAAGACAAACTACATATATCCATAGCAATGATAACACAAAAAAGTGAAATAATTATTATCTTGATCTTTATTTTTTACATGTGACCCGTTTATAACACGGTAATTCTAAATTCCGGTTAACCAGGCAAAATTCCTTCAGTATCGTGATTAATTTACCACTTTTTGATAAAATATCACATTTCGACTAGTATAACGAAGCGAAGCTGAGCCTGATAAATTGAAAGTGACCTTGTTAAGATCAATCGTTAAGAAACAGGATCGCT
Source organism: Tipula confusa (assembly GCA_963556175.1). Classification (NCBI taxonomy): domain Eukaryota; kingdom Metazoa; phylum Arthropoda; class Insecta; order Diptera; family Tipulidae; genus Tipula; species Tipula confusa. The sequence continues at coordinate 72,922,981 of OY744476.1, forward strand.
TCAAATTGGATCCAAAAATCAAAATGGAAAAGTGCTTCTCCGAACAAGTGGAAATATATTAAAAGTTTCGTTCAAAACGTAATTTTCTAGAAATCTACGTCATACGAAGGTTATCTGTATATGTAACTATTTAAGCTTTCTTTACGTAATTTTTCTTTTACTTTTTTATTGTGGGTGTGAAAGTTATAATTACGGATTTCCTGTGACCATTCTATTATTAATATGTTCTACTAACATGTTCACACCAATTTTTTCCAGCTAATCGATAATGAACGACCAACCATACCATTCACACCACCCTAAAAATCTATAAATATTAGACGCAAATGAATAATATGATTGATTACCGAACAAACCGTATAAATAAAATTAATAAACCATGAGAAGTTGAAATTAAAATCAAAATACCGCGTATTTTAATATATGTTACATATAAAAAATACAATAAAACTGTATGTAGCTATAATATGTCTAATAATATATAAAACAGCAATAATAAATTTGTATAAGCACAGCAGGTCAATTTGGTCGTTATATATATATATGAACGCGTAAATCACTTGGAAAAATATTTTCGGCGACTATAATATTTCAACTACATATATCACCATTTTATAAATCCATCCTGTACATATATACACAAAAGATATACAATGCTCACACATCATAATATACACACCATAAATTCAAAGGTCAATTAATATTTCCCATTAGAACATTTTTTTTTTAAAGAGGGAAAAATATTTTATCAGCGGTAAATTTAATTATTTTGGTTTTCACTCTATTTAAATAACTTTTCCAGACATTAATTTTTTTATATAAAACCGACTTTTATGTTTTGCCATGATGTGAAATTATAATATTTAGACAGATTTATTGTAATGTGATAAGCGAAATTAAAAAATCGACTTATCTATATTCTAATTTTGATAATCTAATCATAGGTGGTTGCCAACCGATGTTTCGCGTTACGCAAATTTTTCGCATCTAGTACCAATAAAATAGATTAGTGGCATCCGTTTTAAAGTCGGTCAAATTTTAAATGTTAAATTTAACTTAAATGAAATAAAATGATGTTTTAATGTATTTTGTTTTAAAAAGTAGCATTTCCACTCAAAAACAAATGAGTATAATCGTAAAAATTAATATTTTCAAATTTCCTTACAAAAGGAGAACTAATCGAACTGTATTAAAATTTAATTATTCGAACTTTATTGGAACATGGAATTAAAGGAGAATTTGCAAAATATTGAAATGTTTAAAAATAATAAATCTAGCGCCTAAAGTCTGGCCCCAGATTAGCAAAGTTTTAAGAAGCGGTCGGACTTTAAATTTTCACTGAATCACTAAAAAATCACAGAAATTGTCCACCAAAATAATACTTTGTTTTACCTTCGCACGGTCTATTGCAGTCTAATGGACTCCAGTCGACTTTAACATCGAAAAATCATAATTTTCGCCATATAAATCGATTATGTACTTGACACATAGTAATTGCTGGTCTTACGATTTTTTTTTCACTTGCGGATTTCTGTCCAATGACATCTTTTTTATATCAATTGGTGGTGTAAGGTTTAACGTAAGGTCAAAGTTTCTCTACACAAAATCTCGTAAAAGTTAGACATTGAGACCGAAATGAGTAAATAATCATGGATTGGCTAAACATTTTAAGATAGTTTACCGTTATCTTTTATATACTTTCATATATCTTTTATATACGTTATCTTTTATATACTTATAATATAAACGGTTGGACTTTATCGATCGGGCATGTCCCTAAGATGGGTGCCTCAATTACGAAAACTTAGGTTGATTATTACTAAATAGAAGCAGTGCGGTTATAACTATAGACAAATAAGTGCCATTGGCAAACCTCGAGCAGTTTTTGCTAACGCTAATGCTCGTTCAGAAATTATTACTATTAAACTCTTTTTGACCAGTTGCTTGTTTGCAAATACAATTTGAAAATACTTGGCAATAAATAATTGGCCTAGTTTGTAAAATGGACATACTAAAACCGCTTACTCAAAATTTTATTTTAGTAATCATTTAACTTTGGTAAGCGCCAAAGGCTAACCCATCAAAACATTTATCTATTGTTAATTCTACATTGTCAACATGCACAGTTGTTACCTTAGACATTAGTGAGGGCAAATATACCTGCAAAAGAAAAACCAAAAGGTGGACAATGGTTTTATTTTTTAATGGAGAACCATATTATAGGACTAAGCGTCCAAGATGATACATATTTTTGCTCTAGATCCATTAATTCGGGAATAGATATATAAGCCATTCATGTAATAAACCTTCTACAGTGCAAATCACACTAGTGAGAGTTATTTTTTACAAACTACATCTAACAACCGAAATAGGTTTTATGCAAAGAAGAAGAAATGAATGATGACGCCTAAAAAAACCACATAATTTTAAAATCTTTTCATACAAAACATATTAAAACGTATTTGGGGTCAGATTGACCCCTGGAGACAAACTATGTGACGATAAGGTATTGCAGAGAAAAGGTTAAAGGTGAATTAAAGGGACATATCCACATTGTGTTTTTGCTTTTGTCATTACCTGTGTCTCATCACACATATAATTTTTGAAATGATTTTTATCCATTTTGGTTGTTTTACACACAATATAACCTATAAAATTAAACAATCAAGTGCACAATTTTATGATAGTGTTAGTATTTTAATAATAATAAAATAAATTTTTTAAATAAATATATGTGTAGATGTCAAATTGAATAAAAGAAAAAAAAATTTGTTAGTCGAACTTTGGGAGCAATTGTCTTTGTACGATACAAAACATCCCCTTTACACCAATAGAAATTCTTAATGATGCGTTATTAATAATTACCAATGATCCTGGTATTAAATTTACAAGTAAAGAAGTAAAATCTAAATTAACCACTTTAAGATCGAATAATAATCAAAAAGTAAAAAAAAAAAATTAAAGATATCTAAAAATGTTTGGCTGGAGCTGATGAGTTACATTTACACAGTTTCTTTTTTGGTTAGAGCTTAAAATTCTTAGAGGATCATATTAAACTAAGACCAGGTAAAAGGCAAATTGCACAGGTTGGTATATTTTAAGAGACAATTTCGTGAATAGGAACGTACTATGGATAACCCACCTTCCACTTACAATTTTTCTAATGCGGGGTAAGACTCAATGTCCCAATCTCAACGAAACAGGTCCATTATTTTTGCAATCATCAAAAATGGATCATTAAATAAAATTATATTAAACAAAACTAGTGAACGGCTTTAATGAATATAAGAGTTTTGATTATCAGTTTTGATAAAATATAGGTTTAAAAATTATTTTGTGTTATTTATCGCCTTGTGTCCCATAATAAATAAAGCTAACATTGTTTGTTGTTGCGCTTCTACGGCACTTTCGAAGTCCAGTTGAGATATTTTATTTAAGAAACTATAGAGAAAATATCTCAACTTGATTTCAAAAGTGCCATAGAAACGCAACAACAAATAATGGAAGTTTTAAGTTGTATTCACCACTAAATTGACGAATTAGCACACCACCTAAATAATATTAATTGGATAATAATATCCGTACACCGACAAATATAAAGCAGTTCGCTCTGATCGCTCGGTCGTATAAGTTGATTATATATAATAAACATAAACCAGTTCTTGCTATTTGTCTGAGTTTCATTTATTCATATAGAGTGTAACAAACTAGAGATCGACACATTTAATGTGACCACCACAATTAAAACATTTTATTTATTATGACCTATCCTTTTTTATTATACCTATATTAAATCGGTAGCCGTTATGAAATCTCTTACTATCGTGGCATTGCAATACTTCCGGCTATCTCAAATGTTTTTGAAAATCTCAACGTTATAAACTTCAAAGTTATTTGAAATGAATTTGACCAAGCACAGAGTCCAGAAAGAGGATGCAAATTGGTATTATATAGAACTGTTCTGGAGTTTCAGTAACTATATTACATCGATGGATTTAATAAATCGATGAATTTCTCCATTTTTTATCACTGATGACAATTACACTGCTAGAGATGATGTCGTCTTATCAGACCATGATTATGTATTATGTTTAATACAATAATAATTTCATTTTACAACTATGTATAAATAAACAATGACAAATTCGTCGATATTTCGGAAATAAAGTGATCTATGACTTGTGTTAATTAAGGGTTTTAAAAAAGGTGTAAATACTAAAAAGAAATCCAATAAAATTTATTGTACAAGATAAATCGCAAGCATCTGATAAAGTTAAATTCAAGATGTGTGATGCAAAATGCACATATAACGCCAGAGGATTTACATCTCTTGGAAATTGTCCACTTGTTTATACTAAACTTGTTTATGTTTGTCTGGAGGTATTTTTTTTTTGTTATGTGACCATTTGTTTTGTTTGGCTTAAGGGCAATGAGGGGTTTAAATCCCCATTACCCAGCCTAGTCCATTAAAAATCCATGTTAAATGTTTAAGGCTTAAGCTATTTAACTTTGGAGTAATTAAGAAAAATATGCCTGAAGGCACCATCTTTATAATTAATTTTCTTTAACCCACTGAAACTCAATAAATATTGTAAATGGAACTTTTTCCTTTCAGGACCAATTTTTTGCTTATAGGTAATCAAGCAATCCTACAAAAAAATATTTAGACTCAAGTAAAATATACTCTGTATAAGTTCAATTGAAGAAGCTATATTCAATAATATTACCTAAGCTTGATGGGAAGTCGAATAAAATGGCCTAAGGCCAAACTGTTTGTTAAGCACAATTGAGTGAATAATGTCTTGTGAATTACATATTTTGTTTGGATCGGATTTGAAACTGCATAATTTTTGCATAATAAGAAAGCTACCCATGAAAGCTGCTATTTATGCTTCCCGAAAAAAAGATGAGTTTTAAGCTTTTGCTATCATAAATTCTTGTTTCTTGACAAATATTAAATACTTAAAAGCTTAAATGGGAAATGATCTCAATAAATATTTACTTAAATATTTATTTATTTATATTTACAATAAATATTTATTTATTTTTAATTCCTAAACTAAAGGTTCCAAATTAGTTAGATCTTTATTGTTTTATTGTTTCAAAAATGCCCTAAATTACATTTCGTCTGCTTTAGTACACACACAAAACCGATTTTAAAAGCTAAAAAATAATGATTTAGTTACTTTAACTTTTGATAAAAATTAAGCTTGTGGATTTCTTTCATATTTCATTACGATTTGGTTTCCTTTTTTTGTAAAAGGCGCTTTATTATTGTATAATAATTGTTTTAATGTCCAAATTATCAACCGCCGTGGTTAGTATCACAGTATGATCAACAAAAGCAATCAATTTACCTGAACTTTGGTACTTATACCAAAAACAAAATATGTCCTAACACTGACCTCTGAGGAACTCCAATGTTAACAAATACATATTTAAACTTTTGATATGATTGGCACTAAAGATTTAGGGCGATAATTATGTGGATCTAAAAAAGAACCTTTTTATGAAAAGGTTTAATTACCACTGCAAATTTCAATTTCTCTGGAATTACTCCATGAAAAAACTTAGGTTAAAAATATAGGTTAACACATCATATATGAACACTGAAAAGTAGTATTAAATAGCTAATATAATAAAATGTCTAAGATGTAATGTCAATTTATTTCGTATTTCTTTAAAATGCTATTATAATTGTAAGTGAAGTTGCGAAACACCAATAGCTTGCCATACCCCATACAAATATTTTATGCAATTAAGAAAGAACTGGATTATATTTTATACATGGTTAATTTCTTAGTTTATTATATGAAGTAGATGCAGGTTATATGATATAGATGCCACAAATTCATCGCCGTCACAAAAAAAAGGAAGTATTTGGTACCGTCACCCAAATACAATCAGAAATGTTACAAAGAAACAAAAAACATTTCCCAGATAGTTTAATTGCTGGGCCTGCTATATCGCTGAATGAAAAATTATTATATATAAATAAAACATTTAATCAATTGTTTGTTGCTTTGGCAATTTTACAACAACAACGAAATTTACAACAACAGTTGCATTATTTGAATCCAATGGAGATTTATGTTAAATCCAAAGCGATATTTAGAACGGCTTAATTCAAAAACATTTTTGGATTTACGTATTAAATTTAATTTTTAGTTACAGTGCTCACCACTTGTTTCTCTTAAATACCTATAGCTTCACACTTTAGTTCATCAAAATTTGGAACTAAACTACCAGGATTTAAATAAAGAAATTTAGGCAAAAAAAACAAATGATATATTGTTGATGATTTTAGAACAACGTTCCTTATATCCAGTAAGACAGCTCTACCAACCTGACTGCTACGGGCTACACATGATTTTAATTTGATTTCACAAACAAGTCACTGTGGGGAAAAACTACTAGATTCGAAAAGATTCGTTTTACAGTTGATGATTGTACTCATATAATTGTTAATCATAAAAAGAAATTGTAAAGATCCACTCTTTTACTTTCTACTTTCTACTTTTTTCTTTAACTTTAAGTAAATATTTCAAAATTATACGTAATTAATCTGGTCTATTAGGAGACTGACAAGCTTGGCATGACATCATATAATTGATATTTTGTCATCTTTTTTATTGACAAGAAAATACAGTTAAACCTTGTGGGTTGTTATAATCATCAACACATGTGTTTCCAAGGTCATTTCAAGATCAATTAAGTTTGTGCAATAAGTAAAATGGTTAAAATGTATTTCACTATTCCGGAACTTTTTGGAGTAAAAGTGGTTCTAAAGCGCAAACAGTGGTAATTAGAGGTGAATATAATGGAATATGTAAGGTCCTTGCCGTATTGTATTATTGTTACTGTCAAAAAGGGGTTTAATTTTTTACTTTTTCAGTATGTTGATAACATTTAGAACTAAGGAAATGGACATCAATTATTTTAAATTGCTGGAAGCTTCGACACCATTATATTTATAAACATCTGTTAGAAAAACTAATTTTAACTTTAGAATTAAGTCAGTTTTGATAGTTTTGAAATTTCAGAATCTTAATTTTTTTATATATAAATATTTTTAACCAACTCATACGAGTATCGGTGAACATTAACTACAACAACCTAATGATGCAACAAATAATTAAACCAAATTGAATTTGATCCATTTAGACAGACTTCCGTAATTTGGTAAAGGTTAGAAAACATTAAAACGATTTTTTTGTACACACATACGAGGGCCGTTTAATAAGTACATGATCACGGCAAGAGATAACATTTGTATAACAGTCATCAAAGGTAGACCAGTAGAAATTTTTGTTATTAAATAAAGTTAAATTAAACAAAGAAAATGTGTCTGCATCTTTTTCTTAGTCAGAATGGATTAAGACAATTGATGAAATTGACAATTAATTTTAGCACAGCCAGTCTCATTGTGATGACTGGTTAATGGCTTGAAATCTACTCAACATTGGACTAAAGTTTAATCAAAAAATATAATTTGCAAAAGTGCTATCCATGAATTCATGCCAAATGCAACCCAAAAAATACCCACAGAGATAAAATTAAAAAAATTAAGTTAACCGCCATTTTCCGGTGAATACACATAGTGGCCCAGTTTTTATGATCAGTAAAATACGATAATCCTTAGGCCACGCAGTTAATAAGGTACTTTGCAGTTGAAACTAGGGTTGTTAATCTATGTTTTGATCAAGAAGATAGATAGGGATTTCGTATTAAAGAAATGAAGTTAAAAGAAGTACAACCAGCCACGTTACTTTGCTATAGGGAAGGAAAGGAGCAATGATTGAGTCAGTATCTAACAAACAAAGCAAACCATTGAAGCTTAAGTATTCCAGACATCGGCATGCATGTATTCTATGCAAGACATTATATTAACGACCATAGTGCAAGTTTAGAGTGTAATTGATGATTTCAAGTTTAGGCTTATATGTAGTACCGAATATTACTTCAGTGCAATTCTCAACTATGGTTGGCTGCGTGCAAACCTAAACAAATTGAAATTAAAGTGTCCGGCAGGCCAAATCTTTCATGAGAGTGATCATATTGATATATTGTTAGGTGTGGATGTGTTTTTGGCGATAATAAAAAGCAGGCAAATTGAGTCTTTAAATGATTCATTGATGGCAGAGATTCCGCAGCTACCGATACGTTATATCCGGAGTCATTTAGAAAACCTATGGAAATACGAATTTCAGATGAAGAGAGAAAGTTCAAAAAATATTGTAAAAATTCTGATGAAAAGGCTATAACAAGAGACGAATCGATTAATCTGTTGAGCCTGAACTGGTATCTAAGCAAGGATGCATTTCATTCTTTGCTTTATAGAAAAAGAGAAGCATAATAACGAATAATTTGGTCGAAAGTTAATAGGATTTTTGATCTGCTAAGTTGGTTATCGTTAATAACCATTCGAAAAGGAATAATATTTCAAAATCTGGGATGATTTACTTCCAAATGATGTATGGGGTCGATGAATCATGCCTTGCAAGGAACTCAAAGAAATCAATACATTTCAAAAAACCTTAAGTCTCACCAATTAGACAACAGAGTTTACCTAGGCTAGAGTTACTAGCGTTGGTGCTCATAAAAATAAGCTGTGTAATACTGTGAAGTGACAGCCAAATTGTATTGGTCTGGCTGTCAGGGCAGCCTAGGAAATACAATGCTTTTGTAGCCAACAGGACATATCCACACTTATAAACAATTTTCAAATGAATGTTGACGTCATGTACCATCCAAGAAAAATGCAACAGACTGTGCGTCTCGGGGTATACCTATAGTCGAATTATTTAGCAAACAAAAATTGTATATAGTGGACAAGAAATGGACTATATAATTATTTCTTCGATTCATTAGCAAACATATAGCTTATTTGAAAGATTAAGCCGGATATTAGGGCATATAAGGAGAATTTTTTTCTAGCCGAGTTCATATACTTATCATACGACTGTCATATACGCATTATTAAATGCATTGTGTGTACAGCGGCGGTAATCACAAAATTAATTTAATTCGAAATAATAAAAATAAATTTAAATAAATTAAATGAGATGAATTATTTTTTGTTTTACATTTTATGTCAGTTCATCTATTTATAAATTTTTATATTTGTTTATATCTAACAAATTAAATTTAAGAAAAAAAAAATCATTCATTTAATTTAACAAACGAGATAAAATGCCGCGCTACTCGTATAATATAAAAGTTCAACATTACATGGTACATTAGAAGAGTTTGACATTTAAAAAAAAATGACATAATAAAAATGAAATAAAAAAAGTGAAATTAAAATGATTCAATTTTCATATATCTCTCGACTATACCACTCGTATGTGTCTCGACTACATTTTTATTGGAAATGTTTCAATAATTTTATGCAAATCTGTATAGTACAATAATATTATGTCTGTATTGTAAACTATTGGCATTTGTATTCAAATTGAATGCGGCTTAAAAGAAATGTCCATTTAAAAATACATAAAAATGTTGCAAATTTGCAGCAATACAAATTCTAGAAAGTGCATTTTGTCTTTATTTGTGAATAAAATACAGACGATTGTTTGCCATATTAAAAAAAAAAAAAAAAAAAAACGACAGATCAATAAATAATCATATACAATTCGTAAACAATGCCGACAATATCGATAAAAGATTTATGTAAATCTACTCAACCACATAAATATACGACAGTAAAATAGATCAATAATAAATTTATAACGTAAAAGTTATCTCAAAGAAAATGATCTGTATTCTTAACAATACAATAGTTTTAATACTATATTATACGAGATTCTACTATATATGTACATAATATTGCAAATAAAACAAATCATTAAGTAGATGCTAAAATAATCAATAGTTGTATAATAGTATATCTTATGGTAGAAAATTATTAGAAATGCCTTTGTTATGTTTAGTGGGTTTAACAGTGGAGATACATAAATAAGGTGGAGCTGAGTTAAACATATTCGTATACATATTACTATATCTACTTGTTCTTGTACAGTAAAAAGATTTTATATTTTTATGTGAAAATTCGAAGAAAAGTGAAAATGTTTTATAAGTTTTTTTTTTGCGGAAATATAAAATGTTAAGTGATTATTATATTATAATATTATAGGTTGTGTATACGTATCGATAGATAAAATTTCGACAATATTGTAGTATCGTTTAAGTGCTGTTGATTTGATGAATTGGGGTAAGAAAACAATCAATATGACATTTCTCGATTTTTATTGTATCTCAATTTATCATATGAATTTGTATGAAAATTTGATTACTTATATATTTTATACTTGTTTACACGAAAATAGGAATAAATTTACTTTACTGTGCGGATACTATGGTATACATGTGCGGCAATGTATTAGTGAATTATCTGAAGGTAAAGGTAAAGGCAGGAAAATTTTACCTAAAAACACACATAATAAAAGTATGTATAATTTTGGTAAATGTTAACACATTTTTTTTAAACCAAAGTAATGGATCTGAGGTTAAGTGTTTTGAGTTAAGTGTGCTATTAGAGCCTTATTTATTGGGAGCTATGTTTATTGAGTGTTTATCCGTGCGATGTTCACATTAGTATTAGTAACCTAGAAAGCATAAACTATATAAATTATATGGAATAAAGAGTTGGAAGTTATAATTATCCGAGTGTATTAATTATTGGAATAATTGGGCAGCATTATTCTACATGGCGCCAGCGGTAAAAAGTTAAATAAATGCATATTATTTCTAATGTGAATTATTAAAACATTTTTGCTCCATACGTGGATGAGTACGAAATATATAACGGGGAAGTCTATTTAAGAAACAATGGCAAATTTACCAGTTCTAGATCAATTTAATTTTGATGATTCAACCATTTTCAACAAAATTGGACTATTTAAAGGCGAAGTGTCAATAAAATTGATGGATAATCCACAACCATATGTGCAGTACCACGTCCATTAACAATACATGAACAAATTAAAAAATGAAATTGACCGACTTATTAGACTTCAAATTATTCAACCAATGCATGATGTGACAGATTGGGTGTCGCCTATCGTTGTAGTACCTAAAAACGATAAGGAAATAAGATTATATGTTGACTATACTAAGTTGAATGAACCAGTAGGAAGACCAGATCATCCGATACCACAGATCGAAGCGACATTAGTCAATTTAACGGGAGCGAGTAATTTTTCAAAAATCGATGTCAACAAAGGATTTTATCAGATTAAGCTAGACATACAAAGTCAATCATTAACTTGCCCCATTTGGTTATTATTTGGGATTTCTTGTGCACCTGAGTACTTCGTTTCTAAATATGCGCAGGTGCTCCGAGATATTGAGAATACTACATCGCACCTTGTTGATCTTTTCATATATGGAAATACAAAGGAAGAACATGATAAAATTCTTCATATGGTTCTTAAGCGTTTAAGTGATGCGAAGGCATAACGTTTCCTCGTTCCAGAAAATAAATCTCAACTTCTCAGGTTTCTTGGAATTGTAAATTTTATTGGGAAATTTATTCAAAATAAATCGAATTTGTTAGAGCCATTAAATAATCTCTTGAAGAATAATACAACTTATTAAGCCAATGCAAAAAGTGGCAGTTGATTTGTTTAAACATAAACATAGACTTCGTAGCGATAACGGCCTTCAATAATGAAATACAGAGAATTTGCTTCAAACTACAATTTTATTCATGAGATGTCTAGTCAAATAGAGTTACGGAAGCAACTGTAAAAACTGCTAAATGACTCATAAAAATAAATGAAGACAAAGCTGTGGCACTTTTGAATTATCGAACTACTCCTTTGGCAAATAGTTTCTCTCCAGAGCAGTTAATTATAGGACAACGGTTAAAATCACATGTTTCTATTCATTCTGATTTACTAGAAGTGACCAACGGCGATTGAAAGTGGTTGCGATTGAAAATATGTTGAAATCAAAGTTGGAAGATAACTATAATAAACGTCATAGGGTTAAGGATTTACCAGAACTTAAAAAAAGGGGATGCTGTCTGTGTAGATTGTAGATTTAAGAATTTTTCGGTACGTTATTCGAACAGTTGTCAGAAGCTCGATCTATCTTATCGAAACTGACCAGGGCAAATTAAGAAAAAATAGAAAATTCATAAAAAAAAAATAATACAATATTTATACAAAGCATAAAAAATAACTATATAGTAATAAAACGCCGACCTCACTTAAAAACAAATTGCAAGGAGTATAAAAGTCGATCAAATTTAGGAAGCAATAAGATAATTGAAGGCAGCCCACAACGCTGAAATTGAATTTAACAGACGATTAGGAAAAAGGATCAGCGAGAAAATAAAGCAGTGAACGACATACCGAATAATACGACACTCGTGGCACCCAGAACGGAAGAAAAACTTAAAGATAACCAGACTGTGTTAAAGAGCTGCAAGTTTTACAAAAAAAAGACTACGAGATAGCCATATTACAAAGTATTAGACAGAAAATTCGAGGAACGGCGGATGCAGATGAAAAATTAGAGTGCGATAAAGGATGTTTATCACTACATTAAGTCGACAAAAAAGATGTGCGGGCACTTGAATATCAGTTAGGCAGCCAAATTCAACGATATAATATGTCGACTAGTTTTACGCAATTGTAAACTACCAACTACTTATAATCAATAAAGTTAAAGCACAAATGAAAGTCAGTCAAAAAAAGTAAACATATACATAACAGATGCCGAATTAAAAGCATTCTTACATTTAAAATTGCTACTGTCTTGCTAGGTCTTGCGGACCTATTGATATTTCCGGACTTCAACAAACCGTTCATACTAACATTGGACGCGTCGAACCACAGCATCGGGGCAGTACCCTTACAAGATGATAATGGCAAGAATCGACATATAACGTATATATCAAGATCCCTCAATAAGGCCGAAGAAAGCAATGCTACTGACGAAAAGGAAATGTTAGCGATTGTAAATTTTCAAAAACACAGCGGGCGGAAAACCGATCGACTTTAATATTGTCAAAATTTCAAAAATTATTCGGATTGGTTTTGCTGTTCGACTCAATGTTAATAATATAATTATTATACAGAAACCGGTTCACAAATCTTTATTCTTTGCGGAGAACAACTTGGAAAGTACTTCTTCGTTCTATAGGTCGAAGTTAACCATGCTTCATCAATCCAAATTATTGTCGTAAACTTCCCAATAGTACTGATACATATAAATGTTTACCTTTCGTTCGTAAGCCACCAGCACTCTGAAATTAAATATTTAATTAGGTGTAAGGCCCGGCAATTTTACTACTAAACGACTGAGACAAAAGACTTTCATGTGGCACAGTTGTTTCTACATTTGCTGATGCAGCAATTTTACTCCAATAGCGTGTTTCGATTTATGTTGGTGTTTGATCTTAAACGAAATTAATGTAATTTAAGTCACCAGTCGCTATTGACGGTTCAAGCATTGATTCCATCCAACGAGGACCTAATCCTGACGAAACCATAAAGCGAACAAAACTTCATCACGTCTATACAGATTTCTTTAGAGTCTTTGCCAAGATCGATCAACAAGTTTTTTGAGTTATTTAAGGTGTGCTACATAAATTTGTATATAGGCCTTGTAAGTGTTTTTTAAAGTTGGGGAAATACGCTCTTTAATTGTTTCTAACAATTGGCCATTTGTAAACTATTTTAATTACCTTCGCTTTGTCATTTGAAATCCAGTAGTAGTGACGGCTTTGGCCAACAAAAATGTGTTTATTGTCTAAATATATCTCTCGAAGAATCAAGGCGGCAGATTGTAACTTTGGATATAATATTATAGGATATTTGATAGACGACCTGCTATTGTGGAGTCTTCCTTCAACTCGGAGGAGATAAAGTCATCAATGAATGGATCTAATGATTTAAAAATGCTAGACTTGTGACTATATATTTTTTATGCTGTACAGAGCTACTATTTTTCTTCGTTTTTTAATTTGAGCTTTTTGTCTTTGTTCGTAGCGATAGATGATATTTATGGCCCGCAGAAGTTCTTCTCGAAGTGGATAGACACAGTTTATTTTGGGCTTGGTAAATTTTGCAGCATTGGTGGGATATAATACTGGAAATTGCAGGATACAACACTGTATTTTCTGTAGCTTTCGTCAACCTACTCACTAGAATTTAAGCGGACAAAATTGTTAAAAATTATACTTACTAATTGTTTAGTTCAGTTTACTACATACTTAATGTCAAAAACATGAATTCCGTCAAAGATTAAGCACATAGGATTTGCTTGAGAATACACATGAAAGCAGCAGCAATAATAAAAACATTATATAATTTAATAACTGAAAGCCTAAATGTCATTAAATATTAGGCATACCCACAACATTATGGAAAATAATTATAATTCCAATAATAATGAAAAAAATTAGACACACTGCACGAGGTGTCCAAGCTTTAGAAGTGAAAAAATTCAAAATCATTGGTTGCGGTCCTGGAACATTCGCTTCATAGATTGCACGGGTCAACGCATATCAAGCACTTACCTTAAAACCCTATATGTGTTGTGTAAACAAGGACACGAACTAAATGAAACATTGCATGAAATTTCAACACCACGCTACTTTTAGAGCGATCCAAATTGATCGCTTAAAAGCAGCTTTGCAAAATATATTGGAAGAAGAACCAACATTTTTATTTATAACCTACCTTATGCTTAGTATACAAGGGACAGCACAATACAGTATTGAACTCTAAGGTATTAAATTACCAAGTAAACCAATACGACTAAGTAACAGCCACATTGTTTGCCAACTATTATGGCTAAAAACGTCAATTATTATGAATGTTATAATAGACCCAGGTTAACAAATTTATTTATAGGTGGGGTCCAAACAAATCAATCTACCAAGGAAGCTAACATATGTGGATATTGGTAGCTTAAACGAGAGCGTTATCATAAGTGCCATAAAATCAGTCATCTTTAGCCGAATTCAACTTTATGACCAAAATGTCAACGGTAGAAAATTCGAATTATAATCAGCAATTATTTTAATGAATCAGGTTGTCAAAAAATCAAGCAGAACCAATAGCCTAACAGACAGAGCTAAGATGGATTATATTTGAAAATAAACAATAAACAATAAACTTTTCAGAATCATTTCGTTCGATACTTTGAACGATATTGGTAATCTATTAATAATTAAAAACATTCTGAAATACAAGAAATACAACTTAAGAAGGCGATGACAGCAGAAGAAACTCTTTGCAAGAACTTTATCATACTACCGAGATGCAGACGGTACCAAATCTTTTTAACCAAAACCCACCATCACTTTGGACATCGAAGCATAGGGTACTGACTATAGCGATAATTACAATACGTGCGTCATTCTACATAATCTTTGGTCGAAATGGTATTAAATTTTCACCATTTCCAACAATAAAATTTTAAATTATCAATTGAACGCATTAAAAGCCTTTTTCCAAATTAAAACAATTTTATAAAATTTTCAACAGGGAAATTAAACCATTAAAAACCACCCAAAAAAAAATATTATACTGTTTTTATCAACAAAATTACAGTAATTAAAAATACGATTAATACTAATTTTAACTTAATCTTCTAAGCACCATCATCATCCGAAAAGTACAAAAAAAAATATTAAAAGTTTTCTTTCCAATTCATTTTACACTTCATGAAAATAGATTTCTTTGTTTTTTTTTTTTTTTTTTTTTTTTTTTGATTAGGTATTAGATAAGAAACAAAAAAAATTGCGAGTAAAACAAATAATCGGATAAAAAAAAATTCTATTGTGTTTTATTAGATTAAAACGAAATTCCCATGAAATTCTAATTAAAAAAAAATAAAATTATTTAAGATAACATTTGTTTCTGATCTATTTCTGTACCAAGTAAATTATTTTCATTTTGATTAGATAAAAATAATAATATTGTATCATATATATATATATATATATATATATATATAATTCACCAGATGTAGTCAGTTTTAGGTCAAAATTGTTGATGGTACAGGGCAACATTCTATATGTTATTCCAGGTCTATTTTGTTTTCTCAATATTTTCGTTTACCCATCATCATTTTATCCACCCTGTATATTTTTGCCATATATTTCATGTTATATAACTACTCGTATTACAATTTTTAACATTTACTTGGTATATTCTAGTGCAAACAAAAATATATATAAAAACTACAACTAAACTAAAAAAAAAAAACTTTTAATCAACTTCAATAAGAACCGGACAAGTGTTGTACACATTTTTGTTAGTAATCCAGCGTATCGTTAAATTGATATATTTTAGCAAAGCTGTAATTATAGTGTTAGCTATGGTTATATGTATTAACGAGTTAACGAGCATATACATATTCAGTTAATTTACTATATGCATTAATTTTTAACATCCTCAATTTTGAAATGGTTTACAGCAATCATTTCACTGGGAATAGAGCATAACTAATAATTTATATACTTGGTACTTATACTCGGAAATATGAATTTTTTTTTATTCATAATTTCAGCCTGCTAATCTTTAATGAAGGTACAACACCGAGTGACGTTTTAGCTTTGTTTTTAATTGACAAGACCGAACCAATATTACCAAATAATTGCTTTTACTTTTTAATAAAAAATTTTCTATATTTTTTGTCTACTTTTGCTCAGTTTTTACTAAACATTTGGTGCAACAGGTGTTTGCATGGTGTTTGGATTTTAAAGTACCGTGTTCGAAACCAGATAGAACAAGTTCACAATTTATCATTAATTGATTTCAGCAGAGCACCGTCGATCTTGCAATTTTATTTTAAATACACTAGTAATGTAAAATTTGAAAAACATGTGAACATTTTGGCTGAAACTTTTAAGTTTTAAGTGGCATAGATTAAACAACAGTGAGGCTCTCCTACTTTCGTTAATTGCATCGAAGCTTTGAAATTAATCAAACGTTTTCGAAGCCTATTAAAGGTAGTAAAATATAGATAAGTTAAAATTTGAATGCATTAATTCTTGTAATTCTTTGAAAAAACAATTGTTGGCTTTGACATTTTATTATTTTTATACCTGGGATCAAAGTTAGTTCTTAAAGACCGAAAATACGCGAATAATAAAAAAGTACAGAAAGTTGTGTGAATTTTTTTTTTTTTTTGGAAACGTAAACTGAGTGGAAATAAGCTGTGTAATTTGTTTGTGTATAAGTATAAAAAATGTAAAACGTATAAAACATGTATTATGGATTCATCTAACATATAGGGGATGGGCCAAAGAAAATGTATAATTTTTTCCAAATAATTTGTTTTTCTATTAATATTGAGTTTTTATTAATATTATACAAGAAAGCTTTTATGTTATAATCTTGCTGGATACTGTCGGAATAGTATAGAACTGGAGAATAAGAAACGAAATAATCAGTACCTTTGAAAAAACTTTGTAAATAGTAGTGTCAAATTTTTCACAAATAGAAAGTTAGTCTATTTTACAAAATATTATTTACACGGATTCAGCGTTTAGCAGACTCGCAATTCAATTGTGTCATAATTGACACATAATTGAGCATAAATATTCTGAACCCAATATTTTATGCTGTAAGAAGTGGACGTAGTCAAATAACGTTAAAAAAGTATTTGAAAAATAAGAAAATGTTTAGCCCAAATTGAAGATTTCGATTACTTTCTAATGTCAAGTTTCCAAAAGAAGCTAATATTTCAAATGCTAATTAGAGATTTCAATCAATACAACCTACAACGCAAAATTTTTTTTTGAATTCCATTTACTAAAGTACGACACATAAATAATGAAATATATAAGCGGTAATCTAAAGAAGATTAGCATTCGGATGATTAAAAAACAATAAAAAAAGGTCGATGCTACTCACTTGCCATGAATTTGAGAATCTATAAACGGTAATACAAATTGAAACGGCTAGTTTGTTGGCTTATTTATTTAATGCATTTAACGTTTAAAATTTATCTAAATATTTGATAATGCAACTGAAGCAGTGTAATTTGTTAGTTACAGATCGCACTCTCGATGTGCGACTATACCTAATTACTATAAAAATAACTATTCAGAATTTCGTATTTATTCGAAAAGTCAGGCAATATATCGAAGCTAAATTTGGTTCCAGTTTACAGTGGAAACTAATTGTGTTCAATCCGATTAAATCCAAATTATATGCATTATCAAAAATCCCCATTATAGAAATCAACTTTTTTGTCGTTTTTCTTAGTTGAACTTAATTCCGATAGAGTTTCTATTCTGCTTTCGATTTTGACTTAAGGTCTTTATGAATGTGTTAAAAACATGTTACAATTTTGACAGCTAAAGATAAATATTTCTTTTTATTGACTACAAAAAAATTAAATAAACAAATTTACCGGGGCAAAGACCGTCTATAAATTTTGACAACTGAAATTAAAAAAACATAGCCTCATTTTTGAGGCTAAGTTATAAAATAATTAAATTAAAATCATAGTTAGCGTATACCTATATATTGTAACCGATTTACAGCTGTCAAAATTTTAACTACATATTTTACACAGCAAATTTAAATTTGTTGTTAAAAATATTTCCCCTCAAATATTTATTTTCCCCGATATTTTTAACTAAATATATTTCACAAAGACCCTAAAAATGTGTCAGTTTTCCGTTTTTTACCTATTTTTTAAATTTTTATATAATGTATCCAAACAGATATGATTGTATCCAAATGGTAACTCTGAATGGATCCCAAAACAAATTTTTTGAAGCAGACATATCTAATTTTATCTAACTTGTTAAAGAAATAATTGCAAAATTGAAACCTGTTGATATAATAAATTTGGTAAAAAACCAATTTTATTACCTTTCTTAACCTTTAAGTTATAGGACCTTTGCTTACCTAGAAATAAATAAAAAAAAGTCAAAAATAATTTTAAATTTTTATTTTTTTTTTTTAATATCTAATAATATATTATAAAATAAAAAATGTAATGTATATGTTCTTCTTTTAAAATGTTGAAAAAGCTAACCAATCAGATAAATATTTCTAGATGTTTTGATTAGGTAATTTCGAAAGATAGTCACCCAAAATATAAATACTTATTTTTGCAACAATGATGAATATAGAGATGTATATAGAGCATCCGTTTTCTTTTTTCGGTTTACTAATCTTACTGACTACGGTCGGTCGACTCTATTTCAAACTGTAAATTTTAATTATAAACCTCAATTATAAATTTTTTATATCGCATCTTACCGTCATTATTCTCTGCGAATCAAAACGATAGAGAGGTTAAATATGATGTATTTTTATTAGCTGACGGCGACAGATCAAATTTACAGTAAGAAAAAACTCGTTTAATGATGTATCGTGAAAAGCGGATAAAAAGCGAACTATCGGTAGCACGTGCAAAACCAGAAAGTTTTTTTCAGTTAATTTTATGATTTGCTGTTTATGTTTTTTGTAAATGTAAAGTTCGGGTTTTTAAAATGGGAAAGCGCAGATGTTATAAAGGATGTGGATTTTTGACAAAATTCGATCAGAAATTGAAAAATGACAGTTAAAAAAAGCGATTGAGGAAAACTGGTATGCGACCACAGCAATTCAAGATGTTGATTTCAAACTTTAAGATGTTATTTATAAATTACAAGAAAAATATTTTATTTTGGAGGGAACGCAGAATGTTTTACTAGGATTAAACTTCCATTACATACTTGTATATGCGATTATATATAATTTAATTTTATGTCTAAATTATAATTTAATTTTCATTTTCATTTTATTGTACTAATTAAACTAGACTATATCACAAAAAGAAGCCAACGTTTTGACTGCTATACAAAAAAGGAAAAGTGACTGGCAAGTATATCCACAAAAGCTACGCACTTTTACTTTAACTCCAAACTCTCGTACAAAATTTGCGTCGGTGATTTAGATTATCTCAAGTTTAACAGAAACGGAAGTTCTTTCGAAAGCTAAAGATGACCTGGTATTTCTTTTTAGTGGCGTCAATGACGTCAGGTGGAAAATACCTGTCGCTTATTTCTTAGTTAATGGTCTAAGTGCATTAGACCTTGTAAACTTAATAAGCGAATTCCTTCTTTTTTTTATATTTGTCTGGAGTCAAAATTATTAGACTAACAATTCACGGACATGCTGCTAATTTAGGCATCTTTCTTATAATATCCACAATAAAGAGCCGTATTCAGTTCAAAAATCTAACTAAAATCATAATATTTAAATTTTACTAGGCGCTTGTCATTATAGAAAGCTTATGACTCATTAGCTAGCAAAGTCCATTTAAGACCTATATTAAGAAAATATTGCCATGCACTTGGCAAACAAGCTATCTAAAGAACATATCATATGGAAAAAAGTAAAATGAATGTTAAAATTGCTGCTCCGACATTAAGCGTTATCGCAGCAATATCTTTAAACAGACGCGCCACAAGTGGGGTGCAATGAGTAAATGACACCCGTCGAGACCACTCGAGAGGGGCGCCGCGTAATGGGCGAAACTAATCGGTTTTGTTTAATATAACAATTAATTTATTTCAACAAACTTTTTTTGTATCGCAACAACGATTAATATAATTATTTACTTGTCGCCATCTCTAATGCAACATTTTTAGCAAAAAAAATATAATATTGTTGCAGCAGACAGAATTTACAAACTACTGAAAACAAAACTAAATTCAATATTTTAACATAGTAGCTCTTTGATTGTAGTCTAAAATACTTCATCGCAAAACAAAACAATTATTTTTTTGTTTTTTGTTAAACAATAACAAAATTATAGCTTTTAAAGAAACTAATAATTTTTTTGAGTAGTACATAAAATTATTCAAATGTTTAACCGAAGGTGTCATAACATTAATTAGTGATAAAATTAAAAATAGACTTAATTTATCATGGCTTAACCGGGGATATACACTACGATTTTCTACAATTTTTAAAATTTTTAAAATGTAAACTAAAATGTAAATTGTCAGGTTCTCCATATCGAAAACGAACGTTAGACATACAGGAAAACGCATTATATATATATATATATATATATATATATATATATATATATATATATATATATATATATATAATATATATATATATATATATATATATATATATATATATATATATATATATATATATATATATTGGGATCATGAGCGGCCAAAATTATTGGCACCCCTGCGCTTACTAGAATTTGCGCGGCCTTTTCTTTACAATAATTAAATAATGAAGGACATCCTGAATTTAAAAATTGCAAAGGTACTATAAATTTTAAAATAGAAATTAATAATGCCTTTTACAACTTAAATTCAAGGAGCCTATATTCTTTTAGATATAAGAATTATTTTTTATAATGAAACTATTACATATTTAGAAACCCTTAAACTAGTGGAAGATAATTATGTTACTAAACCAGCTAATAGAACTGGATTTATAGGGTTCATTACAGAAATACAAAAATTTCAAAAAAATATAAGTTTTGTACAAAATAAAAAAATGTTAAATTGTACTCTAACTTATACATTCTCTCAGGATCATTTAGTACTGTTATTTTCATGTCTAAGATCAATGATTAATAAGATCAATATACAACTAGATGATTACAACTAGATGATACGCATACAAGTTATATTAGTTATATGAGTACAGTTCTAGAACAGCCGTTGCTTTAAAATGTAAGAGTAATTTAAGATTTCCTACAAAAGATACTATTAAAATTACGAACGTTTATGAACTTTTGGTCACCTTAATTGTACTGACATATTTTGACCAACATCAGTCAAAAAAATTTAAAAATAATTGACTTTGAGACCACTTGAGACGTTAAGACAGGAAAAAAGTGACGTTAGCAGTCTTTAGTTTTATAGTCAAAGGTTGAATTGTTCGAAATTATAACTCATAAGATTCAAGTTATTTTAAGAATTTTGCTATAATTTATGTTGATTTAAAGAAAAAATTACTTATACTAAAAACTATATTACGTTATAGAAGCCTTCTTAGTTGTTCTTACTGCGCCTTTCATACGACCTTAAGAATCACTTTTACTATTTAGAGAGCGGTGATTTACATATCACTGAAAAAAAAATTCAATGTACTCGGTTTATAAAAATTTGTTCATGAAAATTACATTAAATCAATAAATTGTTTTATTAATATTACGAATTTTTTAAAAACTACGTTTATTAGCTTGTAACCGGTTAATTAATACTATAACTTCCGTACATCAAATTTTACTGATTTTAAAACCACTAGATCTTCGTCAGTACGTAATTACAATCAACTTTTGTTATTAACTTATAACACAATACATAATTTGTTCGAAAAACATTTGTTAAAGTTAGAAACTACTAAATTTTTCTACATTTACCACTATACTCTTAGTATACATTTTTCAAAAATGAATATTATTTCTGGTTTTTGGAACATAAATATATTTAATCTTGGCCGTTTCAACATAACATTGATAAAATGACAACCGATGTATTATATTACGAATATAGTAAGGTTTCCGTACACCAAATTTTTAATTTTATTTATTTTTTTAGGCATTATATTCTTATACTACCTAAAGAATAAAAAATTTCCTCGATTCACAAAAATATTGGTTTATTATTTTTCAACTTCATGTAGATTCCGTTTTGACCAATGATAATTCTTAAGAAAATTGAAAAAGAAACTGTTACCAAAATTATTACAGAATATTTCTCGACAAGTTAAGATTTTGCGGTGCTTGTCAAAACAAATAATTAAAAAAAAAATTAGCATCAATTTTTTATATTGCGTTTTAACAATCAATAAACTAATTTAATAATATTAATTATGCTAAGTTGATTAGTTACCGAGCAATTGGCGCAGTGGTTAAAGCTGCGGTGTTTGGGGCGGGAGGTACCGGGTTCGAATCCCAACAGGGGAGGGTTGCAAAAGGGATTTTTCATCACTTGATTTCGATCGGTGATGACGATGAACACAACTATGACCCCCTGTTGGAGTGCAGAGTCTATGGGCCGAACCATCGTCCATGTCAGTACAGGATGGCATGGAGCAATGCAATGCGCAGATGGGATATTCAACAATCGCGAACCTGTATTCGTGCGTCCTCGATTTGGCCCTAGTAAGTTGGCGTAAGGTAAGGACGTTAAATAAACCGCGAAAGAGTAGGGTGAGCTTCGGCCCCAGAAAATTGTAGGGATTAAAATTAAAAAAAAAAAAAAAAATTATTATTATAAATAAAGTTACTATTTTATAAAGAAAGTTATAAAAATCATTAATTGGTTTATTAAATTCGTAATCAAAATTATCAAAGTATAATTTTTTCCGTTGAATCAATGTAACCAGTTAATAGTTTACACATTTTTTTTTATCTTTACTACTATTTACACTATATTGTCTCGTCCATATTTTAGTCATAAAGATTCATGTGGTTCCCGAGTAATCAGCTAAAAAAATTAAAACATTTATATTTTAATTTAAAAAATTGTGTTGTCAAAAGAATTGTGTTGTCAAAATCTAAGGAGGTAGGTATGTATTACCATAGTATCATATGCATACTTTTTGAATATCACAATAAGTGAAAAAGAAAAAGTAAAGTTTAGTGTTCAATAGTGTATATAAATAATTTTAGAAGAAAACTAATTTTTTTTATTTCTTTAACTATAAAATACCAAGTTTCAGGTGAACCAAATTTAATATTTCATCTTTAAGTTTAACCCAAGAAATGTTACAAAAGTGGCTGACTAAAATAAATTCGGATGGTTACTTGGTATGTTAATTATTGTTTAGAATGAATGGAAATTTTAGTTGCTGATCTTTGTAAATTTATTATTTTCAGATTGGCGCATATAGATTGTATAACAATTATTAGACGGGATATTAAAAAAATGGGAGGGATGCATGTCACATACAGATGGGAATTTGAAAGGCATAATTCTCTACCATTTTTAAAACTCTACCATTTTTAAAACTTATAGTTAATAAAGTCTTTTATTAACTATAAATTTTAAAAATTTATGTAATACAAATAAAAAATTATTTTAAATTAAGTTTATTTGTTTGATCTCAAAACATTTAAATATTTTAAAAACAAATTTTATTAAACATTATGCCCCCCTTAAACTAAATATCAATTGATACATAAAACAACGTTTTTTACATTTCATTCTAGATAGTCAAAATGATACAACATGGTACAATGCTATACAATGCTTCATCTAGTGCCAAAGTAAAAACCTTGTACATGGTCAACTTTGAAGAAAAAACAACAACGAATTAAATATCCAAGATGTTTTGTGTACTTGGACGACTCAAGTACGTTTTCAGCAATTTTCTACTTGCCGTCTTATTTTTTTTCAAAAATGTTCAACGTTTTTATTTGGAATATTCTTTTGCGGCAACAAACTTCTACCTGCTTATAGCGAAGTTATTTTTGACTCAAAAATAATAAAACTACAACGGGCAAATTAAAATTTTGTTGAATATATTTAATAATTTAAGATATTTATATGTAAGTACAATATGACACAATATGAATTTTTTAGATCATATTTGTAAAATTTTGTGCAAATTTTGAAATCTTTTAGAATTAAAATGTTAAAACTGGTAGTGGACAAATATGTAATTTTGTGTATTCAATCACAATTTTTTTTTAATTACTTAATCATAAGTAAGATAAGATAAAGTATTATACATGTATTATCATAAAAATAAATTTGGTTTGAAACAAAATAAAATATTGTAAAAAGAAATAACTTGTATTTTATTTAATTTTACTATTTTATTTGAATCTGATAAATTAGTTTCATTTAAATAATGGACCTGTTAATTCCATGCATAGATTCAATTACGAAAGTTAATAAATTCAATAATTATAGTTTAGCAAATGGTAACCATAGTTGATTAAATCAGTTAACAAAGTTAATTGAATCAATGTAGTTTTTTATTGATTTTGTGTACCTTTTTTTCAGTGTATCAATTCGGTCACTGTTACAAAATAAAATTTATTCTGTATTTTCATGAATTTTTTTGAGAAGTGCGTTCAGAAATAAAATAAATATTAAGCTATAGAACAAATTGTTGGTACGAAATGAAATATTACCTCAATAGAGCTCAATTGTTCACAAGATAATGTTCGAAAATATTTTAAAATTTTTGAAATCAATTAAAATTGCAGTAACTGACTTCAGCCAAATATAAATAGCCGATATTTTTTCGCAAACTTTGCATTGGGAACGAAGTAAAATAATGTACTAGAATAACACAAACCAGATATATAACTGACGCATTCCAAATGCTCCAGGTGCTCGTAAAAACTGCTAATTTGAGCATGAGGTAATCCACGTGTCTCATACTCTATACAATAAACTTGTGACCAATTACATCAAAAAATAATTTGTTTACAACTGTAGACGTATTTATGGCTTCAGATTAATTTTATAAGTGATTCAGGACCACAACAACTGTCGACATATTGTTCTGATAAAGTCTTAGTCATAAACCAAGCATCTTCTCAAAAACTGCAATATTGACCCTAAAATTTGCATTAAATTAAAATATAATTTAACTTATAATTTAGCAAAATACATAAAAATATTTGTCTTTCATCATAATTAAAATACGTTTTAATAGTCGATTATTAATTAAATCGTCGATTAATACACAAATAAAATCGATTTAATTAATTTAATTCATTATATTTCAACACAATTTTTAATCAATAAAAAAATAAAAAAATTTATTAGGAAATTAATATTGATGAACATTTTTTTATGACATATAAATAATAATTATAGCCAATTATGATAATTTTTTTTAGCTTATTATACAGCTATGTATAATTATATTAATTTATTTATGTTAATCAATTCAATTTATACATTACATTATAATCGAATAAAGAAGTTAATCAAATCAATAACTTATTATTATTTTATTGAATTAAATTTCGTATACATTTTAAATGATAAAGAAATGTGATGATTGATGATTGTCGTGACGATGGTAAATTAGAACAGGATTTGTTTCAAATTAATTATTCTGCCAGTGAAAATTATCAATAATTTGTTTATGTGATTAAATAAGAATTGCAATTCCATAAAAGTGCGATAAAACTTCATGAAATTTGTAGGACTATTTTTAAGTATTTAAACAGGAAAAACTTTTTATCAGTTCATCAATAAACGATTAAAAATTATTAATAAATAAAATGTTATTTAAAAAATGTTAAAAATTACTTCCAGCGACACTACATTTACATAGTCACGTTTGAACTCTAACATAGTCGGTTGCTTTTCTGAGTACTCTTGATTGCATTAGTTAATGTAAATAGGGCTTCTACTTAGTGTACTGATTGAAATCAAATCGGTCTAAATTTTGATTGAATGCATTAAAAATGTTTATAAGCAATTCTATGTTGCGGAGTATATAGATGCCAAAACTATCCAGCAGCTCAAACTGTAACGTACAATAATTTTAAAGTTAGATGATTACAAAATTCTATTACATTATGTAGGTTTAATAAATCCCAATGAAAAATACCCTTTACTTTAAGTTAGGTTACACAAGAAAATAACTCTAAGATCAAGAAAATCACAAACTCCGCTGATCTGAGTATATCCAGTAACATATAAGAAGCTGATATGCATGATAACCTCACTCTACTTGTATTTAAAAAAGGGAATTTGTACCGAAGAGCAATTAGAAAAAACATTGAATTAATTGAATTAGTTGGCATACATAAGACACTTACATAATTTGAAACACTGGGACAACATAATTAATAAATATTGTAAAAAGTAATGGTCTAAGGCCTTGTAGAACACCATAGAAGGTATCTTATATATCAAAGAACAAGCCTGGAAAATATTAACACATTACTGTGGTGCAGTAGGGTAAGATGCTTTCAAGTTTATTGAAATGAAATCGGTTTCGAAATCGATTAGTTTTTAATCGGTATCGCTGAAAGCATCGAGATATACATCTAAAGCTGTTTAAAATTTTCCAAAAAATAAGGAAAAATACAACTAAAAAAACTTACATTGAACAAATATAGAGTAAAGATTTCCACAAAAAAAGTGTCAATTTGTTCAAGATCATTTGTTCAAGATTTGTGAGATACCATCAGGACCTCCGCCACCTGTCACATTTATCCGTTTTAGACCATTATAAATTCCTCGGCATTAAATTGCAATACATAATTTGTATTGAAGCGCAATTTAAATTCAAAAGTAGAACTTAACATATTCGAATAATCAACGGAAGTTTATACCCACTTTGCAAACGCGTTACAGATATCACGTGGTTCCGAAAATTTTGTTGTTGATCATAATCTTCGGGTAACCCGGTGTTTTTAATTTTTTATTGTTTATAAACGCAATAAATCGTTTGGAAACTCTGAAACCCTTTGGCTTTAAACATCTAAAGCAAACCTGGTTTCATAGAACTGCCCATACTCACAGGTGTACCATGGTGCGTCCTCGATTCCTGCAGCTCGAGTCGGTAGAGGTTGTGTAGTCATTGTTACATGAGTATAAACCTAGTTTACCGCACTCAAATAGGAATGGGGGAGGTAATGACATAACTCATCAATATTTGCTCTACAAACAAATTAAGGAAAATAATGGGGATACCGGACCCCAAAGATGGTGATTAATTTTTTTATTCTTCGGATGAATCACCCATAGTTGCTTTGAATGGGGTGGTTTGGAGTATCATTTTTACTCTAAGCCCCATTAAGATTTTTTTATTTTTTTAATTATGTTAGTATTGACGATGTTTATTGTTGGAGTGGGTCGGCCGAAGGGAAGGCCAAGGCAGAACCCAACCATGACTTTCCCCTCTAATTGAGGCAACCGACCTCATTCAAACAATATTTGCGTAATGATTAGTTACCACCCTTGCTGTGGTGACTAACTTTTTTCTTATTTTATTTCCACCAAACAGAAAACAAATGAATTGTTACGTTAAGACTTAAACTGTATTTATAAAAAACTTTCTTCCAAAACTTGAAAACTAAAGACTGAACTGAAGAACTGATCTAAACTCTCTTCTGAACACAACTGACTTTAAATCTTACCTTAACTCCCTCTAAAACTTAACTGACTTGACTCTAAAACTCCCAATCCGAAATGACATCCCCAAATGAATTGGCACGGTATTTATACAAAAATTAATTAATTGTTTGAGAGGGGAAATTACATTTTTAGAAATTCTCTCAATCAACTAATTTAATTTTCGTAGCATCAGCAACATGTTAAATCCCGTCTAATCATGTATTGTAACTACGCGTGCAACGTTTTAAATTTCAACATAGGTCATACACATGCCTTATGTATAACAACTGCAGTTGCTCGTATGCACCGAAAGATGAGCGTAGTTAATTTCCACATTTTCAAATTCGCGAAACTATATTTAACATAAAGTTAAACAGCCAATCTGCAGTGAAACTAACAAATTTATTATCAGTCCTGCACCAAGAAATTTTCTCTAGATTGAAGTCACCCGCAATCAACACCTGATCATTTACATTAGATAATTGAATGATCGATTTGATTGATTAGAATGTACGACCGAGGATAAACTAGAAATGCCGGGCCCCACCGTATAACAAAACATATAACAAAACCGAAGAAGTGGACAGAATGTTAGTTATGATAGACTCGACCCGGTTACTGACACCTAAGCTATTGATAATTAGTATTTTTTTGTAGTTTAGTGAAAAGAAAGGTAAGTCAGTAATGACATAATTTGTATGGTTTCTCGGTGGGAAACTGAAGCTGCTCTGCTTTTTGTCGTCTCTTAACAGCAACTCTAGTGTGCCACCATTCAACTGTAATCTGAAACTTCCCTACGAATGAAATCTATTAATGAAAGAATTTCAACAAGCTATAGGCTGTAACAGATGGCATTAGTTTTCGCCTGTAAATTACAAATTTATTATTTCACCTCCATGCTGCTAAAATTTATTAAAACACAAAGCTTTAACATTAATACAAATTCGATTTTAAAATAATTAATTAAACATTACAAATCAATTAAATTAACTGTTTTATGGCAGATGCGTCATGTAATCGATGAAAATCTACTTTATATACACTTCATTTGACATAACACTTTAAAATTAATATAAATTAGATTTTTTAAAAATTGGTGAAACATTGCAAATCAATTGAATTAACCGTTTTATGACCACCTGATCATTTACATTAGATAATAGCAATAAGATATCGTTAACAAATCTACTAAATCGTTGGTAAACATAAGCACATTTATTCAACGGCGAATATCGAACTCTGGAATTAATATTTTAAACACTTTGCTATTATATAGCAAGCTATGTAGTCGTTTTTATGTGAATGATATGTATATGTTTTAGACTTAGTCCTGCGTCGGTGTTTTTAGATTATCTAACTTATTTATAGAAACTTGACTACCTGTTACTTAGAACAGTGTATCAGCAATTTTTTTGTGCTATTTCGCAATCGGTTTCATCAGTAAAAGTTCTTCAGATTTATTTTACCTTTTTTTTAAATCAACCGTATTAGGTTACACATATTCACTTATAACTTTTAAGATATAATGTGGATTATTTTTCACCGTAAATTGACTCGATGGTAAAAAATATCTTATCTGTGGAAGGGCGCTTTCTTTTTTTTACTCTCTATCGACACTTGAACTCACTTATTGGTTTCGATTTAGACGGATTTTGCAGAGGAACTTATTAAGAGAACTAGTTCAAACCATGTAATGACTAACATAAAATCATCCAATCCGTTTGGTTTATTCAGATCTTTGATAAAGTTCTACTTACTAATTTTAAAATGCGTTTACATGTATTTAAGCCGGTTTTGGTTAAGCATGATATTTTTAACACAACTTCTTTTTTTTTATGCAAATCGACAGCATATTCAGCCGCCTTTTAGGCGATTTATTGAGGTGATTTATTGTTTTTTTATTATTATAAATTGGACAAAATCTAAATTGGCTTAAAGTTTTATAAAAATTACAAGCACTAAGTAAAAATTGTATCTCAACAATAGCAGTTTTAAAATTCACTTCGCAAGTTCAAAGCAAGTTACCTGGTGGCCAAGGTAATTCCAGCAAGATAAAATTCTTAAAAAACGTATTAAGAAGAAATCACATGCATTTGTAGCTAAGAAAGATACAAAAAATAACCAGAGGAAGTCCAAAATTGGTGTTGATTGAGAAATACTTCCATAAATCCTTTTCAGAAACACTTCCAAGTTAATATTGCAAGCATCGAAACTAGCAATATTGATCAAAATTAGATACAAATAAAAAAAGATCCTACATTCACAATCAAGCAAACTGGATTAAAGATGACACGTGAAAAAATGGATCGCTATAAACACAAGTTACAGTTATTCCATCAAAATACGGAAAAAAATCACAAAAAATGCGACGACACGGCTTTAGAAAATGACAAGATATAAATAATAGCATGCGCAAACTTCACCAATGTGTATGTTGGTCCACCAGAAAATTTACCAATATAACCAAATTAAAAATATTCAACTGGTCAAGTCCTAACTACAAACAACTAACAGCATTATCATTATCGACAGTCCAACAAACAGTAGACTCACCACTATGCCTCCTTTTTGTAAACTTCGAACTTGTATTTCAATCAAATTATTAGAAACGCAAACTAGGAAAATCTATCTAAATTGGGTACTGTATCTTTGATGTAATGTAACTTACAGACGGCACCGAAAAAGAAATGAACCATCGCATCAACAAAGTAAGAAACATTTTCTACATGCTTCACAAGATTTGGTAAAGGCAAAATATAAAGATAATAGTCCCAAATAGACTGTTTCATGCTCCTAGCATCGGAGATAAAAAGGAACAAAATTATAGTACAGTCAAATGGTCAGACTAAGTTGCGTTAATGTTGTGTTAAGTTAAAAATATAATTTCAGTAACTTCTTCTATGACCTCAGTGGGTTGATTGTGATTTTCATTATAGGAATAAAAATTGATTTCTTAAACCTGCCTTTACCTATGGTTTATTTTAGCATAATTATACGAATTACATGTATTTGACAGGTAAATTCTTATTTTAAATTTTAGTGGTTCAAAAACTATACGGTTTGACCTTACATTTAAAACATTTAAAATTAAACTATAGGTGCAAAACGAATATCTGAGTACAATGAAGTTGCGGTGATAACAACTGGTCAAGAACAGTGCAAAAGAGATATTATCCTAAAGAAAACAAAATTACTTTGCAATATATTATTGAAAAGCATAAAGGTCGTATGTTACTTTACAATATTTATTACTGTGTCCTTTATACGGAGAAGAAGGTTATCACTTTGGTTTGCCTCAAGTGAATATGCATCCTTTTTTTCCAAATTAAAATAGAAGAATCGCGTTATCAATTTAAGAAACCTAGTTCAAGTTTGAATGTTTTCGTCATCTTTTCGACATATTTGAAAGAACACTAGACGCTAAAATTAAGAACGAGTTGCTACCTGAATAATCTTTCGTTCAGCCGTGTTCCGGTTAAAAGTATTATAACTGATGAATTTTATGACAGAATTAAGTGTTTTTGGGCTGGTAAGATTTTATATGTACGCTTGTGGGTGGCAAGAAAGCTCCTTACCTCCTTACATGAAAAGTCAAATTACGAAGGCACTTTTGAAAGACTTTTAATTTTATAGTGTTTGGATTGATTGTTAAATTGAACTGACGTTTAGTATACACAAAGGGAAATTGCCGTGTAGCATAGATGTACAGTTAGTAAATTAAATTCTATATGCATACATAATTATATAATAATATATTACATATAAATTATTTTTTATTATAACAACATATATATGTATATGTATATGTATACGTATATCGAAAAACCGGGATACCGACTCCAAAATTAATACCGCTTATATCGGTTTTGATGCCACTAAATACCGGTATTTTCAATATTAGTTGATTTACAATCGACCACCGCAAGTTCTTGCAAGTACTCGGTGTGTGTCTTTGCTAAATTTGAACTACTCGTAACTGCTCTACTTATTTTCATGAGCATTCAGAAACATTTACACAACATTTTATCGCTAGGTGCGTCTGTGTTGATCCCCTTGACAATTAAAAATTTCCAAAAACGACCAGTTTTAAATGATTATCTTAGCAAAGACTAAAACCTAACTACTAACGATTGGTCGATTGGAAAGCAACTATTGGGTGTGTTTTTTTTATATCGAAGAAATCAGAGAGATAAATTTCCTGTCAAATTTTCAGATATGAGTTTTTGTTTTAATATCCGAGAAAAAATTATCTTTCTGTGTCTTTTTTTTACGCTCCGATAATTATCGGATACGAACATTTTACTCAAGAAAAATGTAAAGATTATTGTTTGACAGCAGTGTGTTGTATTTTATATTTTTTAGTAAATTGTAAAATGGCGACTTTGATTAGTGTTATCAATAAAATTTTAATTTAGGGAGTTTAATACTGAAATTTATTAAATAACTTTTTATTTCCGATACTAAAAAACCACAAAAACAATCTTTCCGATCTGACAGAGAAAAAAATTATCGGATATAGCCGATAAATAATCTCTTTAATCTCTCCGATTTCTCCGATATAAAAAAAAACACAGCTGAATGAAGCAGAATGTTTTATTTTTCAAAATACGAAACAAAGAATAGCATAAAACAAAAAATTTTAAAAAGTCATTCATCTTCTATGATTATAATGCGTGTGAAAGAGAAAATTGTAGTTGTCTTTTGGTTTGTTTTGGATGACATAAGAATACGATCGTAAATGTAATGTAATGATTTTAGTTTACTGTTATCGTTATACTCTGTTATATATTGGTATACATTTATTGAAAAATAGTATTGTGAATTCAGTTATATCAATTAAAAAAATTGATTAATTATATAATTTACCTTTTAAGCTTAAAGCGCTACTGTAAACTGAAATATTATTATACTTTTCTTCTAATCAAAAAGTGAAATATTATTATAGTATTAACGCTTTCCGGTAAGTTTAATAAGCATATTTAGAAATCGATGATTTATGTATCATTTTCAGTTTCAGTTATTTGCATATAGCTGTCTAGCAGCCTACGTAGTAAAGATGACCTCAATCAGAATTTTTGAACTTCAAAAAAAATTAGTTTTGAAGAATTCACCATGGTTCTCTTTTTAAACGGAAAAAGGGACAAACGGCTACATGTAAGCAATGTTCTAGAATCAATAAAACGGTTGGTGGCAGCACAAGGCTTCCATATACATTTAAAAACTCATAACATTAACTTATTAAAGCGTGATGCAAACGCAGCAAGTGGCTTGCAAGAAGCAGAAGCTGACCAATCTTCAAAACCCATATTAAAACATTTAAACCCTGCTAAAACAACAATTAAATCATTTTTCCAAAGCGATAAAGAGGAATATTTACCGTTGGGATTAGTATGGCTGGCTTATCTTTTAATATTATTACCAAATCTGTTGATAATAAAAAAGGATTATTTACGGTGATTTACGAATATACCACAATCCAAAAATACCGTACGGAAAATGATTCTAAGCTATAGCGAAGAAATAAGAAATAATTTGCTGGTTAACATATAGTCAAATTAGGTTTAATGAAAGACGAGAAGTTTAGCTTAACTTTAGACGAACGGACGTTTGTTAGAAATAGGCGTTATTTAAACATTAATATCCATTCTAAAACTGAGTTTTGGGATCTTGGCTTGGTTCGAATATTTGAATCCATGCCTGCAGAAAAATGTTGCGAGCTCTTACAAAATAAGTTAATCCATCATGGGATTCTGCTAAATGAGCATCTTGTCTGTATCACTACAGATGGAGCGTCAGTTATGACTAAACTTGGAAAATTGGTACAGCCTTCACAACAACTTTGCTTAGCTCATGGCATATAATTAGCGGTTATGGGTATCCTTTATCAGCAACAGTCAATAAGTGAAAGTGATGAAAAGACTGGTCCCAGAATTAATTACTGTGACAAATGAGGTGTCCAGTGCTAATTCCTTGTCAGTTTGGTTTAATCAATAAAACAAGAAAAGTGGTTAGAATCTTTAGAAAATCGCCAACCAAAAATATCATGGTATTACAGAAATATACAAAAGAAAAATTTGGTAAAGAAATGTTCATCCTAGATACGAGAACACGATGGAAGAGCTGACTTGCAATGCTAGAGCGGTTTATCCAATAAAAAAATTGTATCCAAAAATCATTAATTAATTTGAATATTACTACAATAACGTTTTCCGATGCAGAATTTGAAATTATATCTAACACAATTGCAGCATTATTGCCTCTTAAATTAGGAGTTGATGCATTATATCGTCAAAATTCTAATTTATTAACCGCTGATGCTACAGTCGATTTAATGCTAAACACGCTCAAAAATCAAAATTCAACTTTGACTAACCAATTTTAGGACGAATTTAATTGTAGAACAAAGGCGCACGGAATTGTCAATCCTCTACTTCAGTTTCTTCATAATCCTAATCAAAATTATGATGATGATGTAGATGTGTTCAAAATTCTATTGAAGGCTTTGTTGGCAACATTTATTTTGAATATAGGGCAGCGATTAAATAAAAATTTGGTAGAGGAATCTGTGACTATGCTGAAACAAATATATCTATGGACAGTATTGAGATTGATAATGAGGGTTCTGTAGATTCAAACCCTCACTTAAATTTAACAATGGAAGAGAAATTGCAGCTAGCAATCCCAAAAAAAAAACAAACATACTTAAAAATAAAACTGTCAATTATAAATCAAAGGACCTAATTACAAATTATTCGACAAGAGATTAGATTGTTTTGTGAAGAAAATATTCGTGAAAAATATTTGAAACTAGTTTAAAATTATCTGCTCACTATTCGCCTAACCAGTCTACAATCTGAGTATTTTCAGAAGCTGGTCTGTTTTGCACAAAAATACGATCTAGATTATTTGACTAAAGTCTGATTAAATCTAAGAAATAATCTAATTAAATGGAAATAACCGTTTTGTGCCTCGAATGATCAAAAAACTAAAATTCATTGGACGCACAGCTCATCGAAGATAGACAAACTTTATCAAAATAAGCATTGTACTTATTTCAACTATACTTTATTGCAAATGTCAGGAGAGTTCTGGAACCAGGTTTACTTCTCTGAGTAGAACAAATTTAATATTCACAGGTCGAGTATATATAAATAACTATTTACCACTAATAAGCTTATGAAATCGATGAAAAAATTACTGCACGAAGTAATTAAATCAAAATAATTTTGAATAAATCCACTATAACTGTGGATAACACTAGTGTATTTGTTGATTGTTTTACTATAAGAATGGGAGTTGAGTGTTCCAGGTTACTAAAAGCAAAAACTCTTTATTTAAATACACATTTCTTTGTTTCGTACCATTTTAAAAAATGGTCACTGATTTCCAGCGAAGGCGTATTAAGATAATAACCAATACCCTGGGAAGTTAAAATTTTCCATCTATTATTACATATTACATACTTTGTAATTATATATTATTTAGCTCATAAAAACATAAAATATTTTAAATACCCTAATTTCAGTTTAACTCTTTGACTTTTACAGGGAAGCCGGTTAAAAGGTAAATGCAGCTATTGTAAAATATTTAATTAGTGAAAAGAATAACAACAATTAGACCAAACTTTACATTTTCAACTAAAAAGGTTTTTCCTCTTGGGGTAACTTTTCAGGTCGAAAATTGTTTAAAGGAACATTTTTTTTTGTACAAAACCAAATAATATTACTCGTATTAAGTGGCAAATTTTTTTTTAGATTTTTGTTAGTTTCTATGGGGAAATCTCTAGAGATATACTTTAAAGTTGAAATTATGTCGCGACACATTGTGTAGGACATAAATTCAATCAAAATTGGTATGAAAATTCTATAAA
This sequence comes from Tipula confusa, assembly GCA_963556175.1. Taxonomy (NCBI): domain Eukaryota; kingdom Metazoa; phylum Arthropoda; class Insecta; order Diptera; family Tipulidae; genus Tipula; species Tipula confusa. Next base: position 72,958,896 of record OY744476.1, read on the forward strand.
ATGTATACCCATATGGATAACTTTTCGAAAAGGTATACGTGTAAACTTATACGTTTTATAAAAAATATTATAATATTTAACTTATACCCTTAATGCAATGTTATATGAACTTTTACAATCTAATTATCCTGGAAAAAAGGAAGAACTAGAAATGATAAGACAAAATTTTCATAAGGATTACAATAAAATTGCCTATTTTTGTTAAATTTAGTAAAAAATGTGTTTCTAACATTTTTAAAGAATGGTTCTATCATTTGAAAGATTATTCTGTGCAACATTCTATCTATCGACACTCTATCCGCCAGTGATAGAGGAATTTCGAAACGTACTCAAATTTTATATTTTCAAATTTTCTATATTTTAAAAATTCTAAATGATATCAAATTTTTCAGTTTTTTGGAATCTGTAAATTAGCGTTTATTTAAGTATTTAATCTTCCGTTGTACAATGTGTCGATTACTTCAAAATGGAGATGAAAGTTATATACAAGAAGTATGATAGTTTTTTTTTAAATGGTAATTATAACTTTGCTGCATACTTACATGCTTTAGATAATCAAATGTTAAACATTTCTGCAACCATTTTTTGAACTAACTTGATTTAATTTTACCATTCCACAAATTTTTCAGATGTTCAAGTTTTCTCAGCTGGAAAATTTTTCATAAAGCAAGACGAAGTTCTATTATTTTTATAGCAGCAACATTGCGACAAACATGAAAATAGTAAACTTTTCGTCTAAGATGTCTTATATGTAAGTTAAACATAATGAGAAAATATGAAAAGAAATAGTTTTTTTTTTTTTTTTTTTTTTTTTTTTTTTCTGAAAATACGATTTGTGTTTTATTTTACGGTCAAAAACGTGATGTATCTAAATTTTCGTAGAACTTAATATAAAAATAACACAGATATGCATATACATATAGTACACTATACTAAGTTAATAAAATAATACCAAACATGTTTCTTATAAAAACCACAATACATTTTACTAATAAAAACATGGTTTTGATAAACCACAGTTTTGATGGTGATCTCATCGTAATTTTATATGAACTTTCAACAGAAAGTAGCCAGAAGTGACCAAATCGGGTTAATTGATTCAACCTACCTAAAATAATATTTTACCTTAATTGACCCGCAGTCAATGGTTTGAGTTATATACTTTAGCTCACAATGCTATTAAAATGACAGATTTCGTTTTTGATGACTGATAAAAACATTGGATTACCCACGTATTTTATGAAAGCCATGCTGATCTAATAGAACTATATAGAAAAAAACATAACAAACGGTTATCGGCATCTCTCGGTTGGAGCGTATATATTGCATTAGCTGCACGATATCATCGCATCGACATTGAAAATTAACAGGTCATTTCCGTAGAGCATAAATCACGAAGTTTTTGGCAAGGTTCGATACGATCTGAATAATCTATATTATATTGAAAAATAATGCAATTGAAATTTTAAATTATCATGCGTTGATCATCTTCCAACCAAATTTCTAATAATTTTAGCAAAACAGATTTTTCAATAACCATCTCACGCTTACCATCGCTAAATGGGATATAATACTTGGGTAATTGGATGAGAAAACAGTCACGTTACTCCTTTTCTAGTTTTTTGAGCATTAACTGATCAATTGTTTTCAAACGTATAAAGTTGCGAGTCGAGCAAACTGGTTTTTTAGAGGAAGCAGTGTTCCAGCACTATACCTTTATCTAATTTTAAATCTATACCTTTATCTAATTTGTTATTTTTCTAATACTATTATCTAATTTTCTAGAATATCGGCAGCAGAAATAACGTAAATACCTTTAAGACGTGTGACTCTCAACAGAGCTACATAAACTATGGGTTGAGGATGTGACTGTAGGTAAAGTTCATAGGAAATAGGTTTCATATTTTGGTGTTATGTGCATTTACAGAATTCACATCGTAGAAAAATCGAACTCGCCTTAGTAATATTAAATTCTGGGTTCTACTCAATAATTTGAAAGAGCTGTTGCTGGAAACTGTGCATATATTGCGCGCATGAATATTCTTCGTCGATGAATTGGAAATTCATATTTGAATGGACAGTTTTTAAAATGAAAGCATTAAAAAAATTTTCTCACTTTTCAGTCGACTATCTTTAAATGAATACGTGGGGTCTTGCTATGCCAGCTTGATTGATCTTAATGTACTCTCCGTTTGAGAATATCTCATTTCATTGTAACGTAGTTAGTTTCTTCTAGAGTTTTTCTGGTAAGTTTGGAGATAGCCTGCCACGCATGTAGTTGTGGGTGCCTTTTTCTGGAGGTACGTAAGTCACAGTTTTCCGCATAGGCATAAAATTAATGTCAAAACATCATTGGGGGATTTCATAATTGCGGTTATTGTAAAAACATGTAAATATATATAGTGTTGAGTTTAAAGTTCGATGTAGCCACTGATGCGGATATCGAGATTAAAGTATCATAATTAGCTTAATAACTGCTTCGTAAATATATGTGCATCAGGCTTATCTTTAAGATTCAGCTCGTCTCCTTGCCTTTTAAATTTTTGTAAAATTTTAATAGATGTTGCCATCCTTTCTCATTTGCACTATTTGTCAACAACATAGTCTCCCTAACTGAAGCATCATTGCAAACAAGTAGCGCTTGCCCGTTGCCTATAGTATGAAGCTGAATTCGGTTTTGTTTTAGAAAATTTGTTGCTTGTTTGTTGTTTTGAGAAAAATAAAAATCCGCTAAATCCACTTTTCAATTCGCTTGTTTGTATTTATATGTGTCTTGGTATAACCTTAATTTTCCTTGCCTTTACTATTATTTTTCATCAATACTCTTTGTATTAACTAGGTCGTCTTGCAGAAAATGTTTTGTCACTCATTTTATTTTCAAAAGTTTTTATGATCTAGCACATTTTCTAGAATTTATCAAAATCACATTTGATGACTCAATATTATGAACTTCCCTACAAGTCATTGACTTTAACAAATTTAAATATTTTTTATGTACTAAAACTAAAGTAAACAAATATTGCAAAATTGATTTATTTTGTGACATCAAGTCGATTCAATCCAAAATGGGTTACAGACTTACAGATAAAATAGCAATATTCCAACTGAATTTTAATGTGAATCAAGAGTATTGATGCTAATTTTGAATAACGCTTGAATGATTTTATTTTCGGTAAAATTATTTCGAATTTACAAATTTTGGTTAAAAAATCAAATTAGTGGATATTTAGAAACCACACAAAACCTTGTTAATTTCAAAGTCTATAAATTTTAAAATGTCATATTATAATATTTCATGCATTAAATCTAAATTCTATTTGTCGTAACATTTTTTTCCTATTTAAATTCATTTGAAATATTGATGTTTACCTGTTGATATAAGTTTTATCGTACAGTTCCTCTATAAATATAATAGAAGTAGGAAAATTGTTTTTCAAATGTTTCCGTATTCAAAGCTATATATTACCGTCTCTCAACAGGAAAATCTACATGAAATTGAGGGAAATTTTTTTTATATCTATATGTACTCGTGTATAAGTATCTTTGATATTATTATATCCGATTTGTGTAACCTAAATTCGCATCAATATATTTCAATCGATTAGGTAAATGTTTATATGCGGTTGAAATATTGATGATAAATGCAGTATGTGCACATTTTTCATATTTTTAATATCTTTGGTAAAATAATGATTTGCGCATTTCATAATATTGGAAGAAAATCTGGAATTTGGTTTTGAATTTATAAAGACACAAAATATTGAATAAAAACCTAAATGGTATGACACAAAAATTTTCAAATGTTTTTTGTATAAACGTATAAACTATTTTTGTGTTATTATAGTTATACAGGTTTTAAAAACCTTTCGTTTTTGACTAGGCCTTATCATAATTTGTTTGACTCGTCTAATGGCGTATGATGACATTATCAAATAGAACAACACATGAAACTTGAACTATTCTTTTTTTACTTTTGCTAAAATTAACTTTTAATCTGCTCTAAATTTTAACAGTGACCAACAAAAGGATTCTATAATTTAATTGAAAGGAGTCAGTAACTTACATCGCTTTATAGTAATACGAATGCGCACTTTTTTTTTTAAATCAAGTAGGCACGCATTTGAACAAAAACATTTATGAAATAAAACAATAAATACACGTTGTTGAGAATCGAACTCGAAACATTCTTTGACTTGATCTATAACACAAAGAAACTATTTTTGTCATTATTAAAATTTTACTTATTAGTTTTTCTTTTAATTAGTATTTATGTATTTGAAAAATACTATTTATAATTAATCAGTTTTTAGTGAGTAATTATTTTTACTCTCAACAACAGTCCAGCAGGTAATTTGTGTCAATTCTTTGTAGAACGAAAATAAGTGAAGTAAATTTATTTAAAATGTCTCATAGGAGTGTAAAAACATTAGAAATGGAAGCAAAAGCTAATATGTCAATGCAAGTAAAAAATATGTACTGCGGTTAAGCGAAGAATAGGGCGATTTCTAGGACTCGATAGAATCACATCAGTTAAATACAAATATTAAGGGTAATTTATCTGATATTTTGTAGCGCCTGGTTGCGATATGCAATCAGGTTAAGTTTATATTAGAATGTATTTGAAGCTTCAAGTGGCATAGCACCAAAGGTAGCGCCAAGCGGAACTGCTTCGGGAACAAGGCTTGCTAGTGGATAACAGAAATGGCCCCCAAACTTGGACATTGCATACGCCAGAGAATATTGATTCCGTGACCCATAGTGTAGGACAGAATTCATCGACATCAACTCGAGGCCAATAGCACAACTGACCATTAGTCGCACCAACCTGAGGAAAATACAACAAAGACCTCAAATTATTCGCCTACAAGGTCCAGATGACAAGGTCCAGATGACTCAACAGCAAACCAATCCAAATTTGTTTTGGAGGCATCCAAAACAAATGTCCATCCGCTTCGATATCAGTTCTCTGTGTGGATCATAGACCAGCTTAATAATAACGTCGGGTTTGGTTGAAAATTATTTTTTCAGACGAAGTGCATTGTCATTTCAGGGGCCACTTGAACAATGGGATCTACCAGATTTTTTGGTTCGGAACAGCTACACATTTTTCTAAGAAAACGCTGTTGGAAACACCGTTACCGTCAATGGCAACTGTTACAGATGCATCGAAACCATTTTTATGACTTCAAATTGACGCTATGAATAAAGCCGATTTTTGGTTTCAACAAGATGGTGCCACATATCATACAAACCAAGGACAATTCTAGCTTTATAATAAAGTGTTTACGTGCCCAAGGTAGCAAAGCATCGTTTAAGATCTTTTGGCGGTACACTTCTTGGTTTACCTTGACTCCATGTTCAATGAAAACCAGAGGAGTGCGTCTATCTGCAGTAACTGCAGCCCAAACCATAACATAAGCTGGTGATTGCTTGCGCATGGCAACTCTTGTGTCCAAATTATCGTTGGACTTGTGCTCTAACCAAACGGGATCATTTTGTTTATTCGCAAACCGTTGAATAGTGAAAATTTTCTCATCAGAAAAGACAATTTTTGGAATCTCATCACGTTCGGCCAATGCCTTCAATGCTCATGTTCTTTCAAGCCCAACTTTTTTTTGTGCCTCCGTAAGATCTTGAATTTTTTGTATCTTGTAGGGCTTGAAGTGTAGTTCATTTTTCAATATGGTTTGAATGCGGTATCGTGAAACATGTAGACGTGCGGCTAATTGATTGGCACTTTGACGAGGATTTCGTTGGATTCGTTTCGTATCATTTCTTTTGATGTTGCTGTCTTTTTAGGACCACCTCTGTTGCGTTTAGCGATGCTACCAGTTTCGTTGTATCGAGTTATGGTTCGATACACAAACATTTTATTCACATTTAAAAGCTGGAGCTGACGAACTATTGCTGTTTGTGAATTTCCACCCAAATACAGTGCAATTACACTATTACGTTTGAATTCCATTACGATTTTTTTATTAAGATATTAATTTAGAACAATTATTTGTTGACCACATGTAAACAACTAACCAAACTTCAATCTGTCAAAAAATTGACGCGCGAAAATGGCAACTACACAAATGACAGCAGAGTGAAGTCAGTAACATTTGGTCTCAGCCACCCTGTATAACATTGCGAGTATTATCCGAGAAGTAGGCGCCGAAGTCATCGGATGGCTCAGTGTAAAACCAGCAGAGCAAGCCACATGTATACAATTGTTTTTTATTCTTAAATCGGATACTCCAACCTTTACAATAAAAATTTCGAAAAATTTTCAAAAAATATGAATGTAGGTGTACTAATTTTTTGCGGCGCTTGGAGCAGAAGGTAACATCTTGTGAGTAGCTTAAATATAAAAACTTGGCGATTAATAGTGAAACTAATTGTTAATTATTAACATCGTTTTTAAGAATAAAGAAACAGAAACATTCTTGAGCGTTCTCGATTTCACTTGCAAAAGCTAACCGCAATACCCAAGTGGTATTTATAAATGATGTGAGGAAAATATGAATGATTTTTTTTTCCTGCAACATTTTTATTTTTGGTGATAACGCAAATTTTGTTAGACTATGGCTCGTTCCATCTTCCAAGAGATATATGTACCGTTAACCAATTTTAAATGCAGTTTCAACAAAATTCATTCGTCTACTCGCGTGATTATTGGAAATGCTATTGGACTATTTATTAAAAACATGGTTCCGCCGATTATTTCATTTGAAATTAACAAATCGACGTTACTTACGAGAGATAACACACACTTTGTGTTAATCATAGCCCCTTTACAATTTTAAATTTGAAAATTAAAAAGTTTTTCAAGTTTCTATTTAGATAAAAGAACGATCAACTTACAATAGCTTTGCTTATCAGCAGATATCGCATGAGGCCAAAAGGCATTGGCTCCACTCAATTTATGATATTTTTTCATATTTTTTTGCGTTTTGGCAAAAAAAAATATGAAAAACTTTCATAAATTGATCACACGCCATGCCATCCCATCTAGATATTTTTTCTCACTATGGAACGTTAGTCGTAATGGTATAATCCATGTTAGGCGGAGATGGCGAGTTAGTGATCGAATTTTAGTAATCAAACATTCATGTCATATACTCTATTAAATGCTTTAGAAATATTCAGAGATTTGACTAACGACACTTGACTAATCATATTTTGCAATAATTTTTTCCAAAAGTGAGTTGGATAGGCAATAAGATTGCCAAAATAGTGATTCTTACGAGACCTATATTAAAAATCAAACAAAAGCGCAGAATCTTTTGAGACTAAAATAAAAATTCATTATAGATTCCATATACAATAACTTCATAGGCAATAACTTTTATCCCCTTGCAGGTAACTGATAAATCTTATCAAATTCGTGACAGGTCTCTGCGTGTAATAGATTTAGGCTTTAGATTTCAATTTGAATCCACTAAGTATTAAATACAGAATTGTAAAATAAATTTAGGCTAGAATAATTTAGGTATAGAGATAAAATAGATTACGGTGTGGTAGGCTATTCGCAAATAACTTGTGCATTGGCGCCACCTTAGTACAAAACTTGGATTTCTTTTAAACTTAGAACAGACTTTTTTAACCCCAGTTGAGAAATCAAAGAATTAAAATTTAAAATAAATTTCAAAATAAAATTCTTTAAAATAAAACAAAAGCAAACTTATCAAAATGGACACCAAAGTGAATCCGCAAGCTAATCAAATATGTAGTCATTCTTCTGCTGCGTTCACTTTCAGTGACGAGTCTTTTTATTTTTATCTATTATTATAATTTTCATAAACTTATCCATTTTTTGTTCGAATAATTATTTTTTCCTTAACAGGTTAGGTCAAAGCTTACTTAAACTGAGTGGTTTTTGTCGAAATCGACCAAATATCAAAAACAAAAAATTGAATATAATTTTTTCAAATGTGAAAAAAATGTGCAGCTCCAATTATATAAAAATTGTTGGTTTTACACGTTCGTTCAGAATAATAGGCTGTATACTCGTCTATGTCGCATTTTTCGAAAAACAGGTACCAACGGTTGAGAAACAAAGTTTTATAAGAATATCTAGCCTTGTTGACAAAGAGTACACTGGGTTCGTCGTGCTGGTTAAGACATTGAATTACAAAGAACTTGAAAGGTAAAGCATCGTAAATGCCGAGATGGTATTTCTCGATATTTGTTGACAACGAATGACTATATACTGATTTATTAATGGCCAATATAGTATTGGCGTCGTATACAGTTTATCATTATCATATTTTTTTCACTTCCACATGTAACATATCATTTAGAAAACATTTTGATAATAATGTTGCCGATTAATTAAACCGAACCAACGGGGCAAACATTTATGTGTAATTAAAAAAAATCGTCTAACGTCTTATATACATTATACGTATATATAGTACGACGAAAAAATGTACATTTATTTTGTGGTGCCAGTAATACGACCAACAAAATTATTAGTCTGTGCTACACTAAATACACGAACCGGTTATGTTTTTCATTTCCTTAATTTTCTCTTATTTTAGTTATTTTTATCTAAATTAGTTTTCTTATATATATATGACAATCCTATAGACATATATTTTTTATCACGATCATTCATTGTCATTATAATTTTCAAATATACATACTTGGATATACATAATATTATGTATATAAGGAATTTTATTATATTCTTGATGATTGATAAGTCACAAAAATAACGTTATTTGAAAATATATATATATATTTTTTATTTTCTTTAAGACGAGCAATATATTTGATAATATATACTTTTGTTGGTGTAATATTTTATGTTATTTATATACATATTTTCATTGTTTAGAAGAAAAAAATCAAGATGATTTATATTAGATTACCAGTTATACTATATTGACAGTACTGTGCAATAAAATACTGACAGTTAAAAAATTGTACGTAAAAAAATTTATAACAGGAATAATTTTAGCTATTTTCTGCAGTGTTTAACATGTGTCAATAAAATTAAATGAAAATTTTCAAATACCGAATCCGAAGATAAGTCAAGAAGATCCAAAACCGGTTTCGTAAAGTTGATTGCGTTAATTAATTTGTTTGGTAAAGTGGAATTTTTGGCCTCTCAGTTTATCGGAACTATTTTTAATATCCGCAGATTTTATCCGCAGCATTAAAAGATATGATTTGCTTTGGTGATTTCAACCAAAGAAAGATTGGAAGCCAACAACCTACTACTTGTTAAACTACTTGTTTAAATTTAAATAATTTATACTATTTACCATTTAGACCTACCAGGGTTTATTGTCTTCTAGATTTGATAATTGTGTTTGTTCCAGATAAACATAATGCTATATTTTATAAACAATTCGCAGGTCCTACTATTTGGGATCATGACTTAATTTTTGCTAACTATACGTTATGTCGAACTAGAGATAAAATATCTAAAATTTAATATACAATTTGTGGTTTCAAATTATAAAGCAATTGATTATGACAAATTGTTATTTTCCGCTTGACTGGTTAACTCTCTGCTATCTTGTTGTAAATGGCATAATTAAATAATTGAATTCAAATTTTGTACAATTAGAATCTCTTTGTGTTCCCCTCTAAAATAAGTACATATTAAGAGCCTCTGCTGCTGCTGGTGTAAATCTTTTAGTCCGAAACATATTTTTAAGTGAATAAAAGCCTAATTTATACTACATAAAATTTTTGTTAGAACTAAATATGATTCCGTGCGCATAATACCTATAATAAAAGCAAATACTGAGAAAACAGCAAATATCATTATGATGCTGAAAATGAGAGCCTAAAACGACAGGTAAATGCTAGATGCTCAAGGCGATCCTTCGCAATATTATTATACACTTTATACGGTAAGAATATTATGTTTCGCTTTCGCAGGTGGACGAAGAATCGAAAACCTTCTACTATGTGGAAATTACTTTTCGTCATATCAACTAAAGCAGGCCAATCAATTAAAACTCCAAACATATGAATTTAAAAAGTTACTAACGGTATGGCATATTGACCATACCTCGTTTTTCAAGTTTCTAAAGAAACAGTGATACAAGCCAAGCAGCAACAACACGTTACAGTATTATGCATAATTTTTAAATGGATAATTATATGTATAGCGGTGATACTCTACGTGATCCAGTAACTGTAACGTTCGACGTTGACTCCATTTTACAACAAGACAAGTTTCATTTAGGGAATTAATGGGATTCGCAAAATGCACAAAACTATATGGCAATTATCGGTTCGAAACCATCTACTCCAGAAATGTGTTAGTTGAACCTGACACGGCGGTCTACGGTCTTCAACCCGATCACCGATCAGCTATTCTACAAAATCAAGGTGCAAAAATCAGACGCCATACTTACTAAACATCTATTTCTTAGTGACACAACTAAAGACCCAACAGGTATGTTGGCCACTGTAATCTTGGCGATAAAAATGTTCTTAAGTCGTTCATTTAAGGCGTATAAAACTTGATTTGGATACATTCCTACAGAGACGCATTGGCTGACGTTTCGCAAACGTTAACAGCAATTAGCCAAGATCTATATCCCGCGTTGGCTTAGTGTAAAACAAACTGCGACGTTTACGTTTCATGGATTCAGTACTGCAATCAAAAAGGTATATATACATCAGAAATATACAGGCGGATATTCAATGCTGTTGGCCACATAATTGGCAACATTGCGTTGTATTGCAAAGACAAAGATTGCAACAGTGAAAGAAATCGCGATTCCTCGGCTGGAGCTTCTTTAAAATTGATCAAGAAAGTATGCAATTATTGTTTTTTAAATATATAACAACGAAATATGGAACCTTGTTTTAATAAAAATAATGAATTTACTTTTTTTTTTGTGATAATAAAAATTCTTCAAAGAAATACAATTTTTAAAAAATAAATTAATGTTTTTTTCTTGTTTTAAACAGGAATTAATTTTGAAGATTACTATCTTCTTCATCAGCCTGTACTCATTAGCCTGAGTAGAATAATTGTGTAACTGTGATAAAAATATACAAATAAATAAAAGAATGATCTTCTCAAGCAAGAATATAAAGTATGCACCGCACTTCAATTAGTTTATGCGGAATAAACCTTGTGTAACGATTTAAGCACTATAATTGCACTCTACCGTTCAAACCATTTGAAATTAGATATTAATTAGAAAAGTTTAAAAAAAATTTCCAAAAGAAAATGAAGTGTTTAATTTTGATATATTTGAGAAGGTGGCAGACATTCTGACTCTTCATGAATTTAGATTCTTTAAAATTTGGCATTCTCACACAAGTTTGGCAAAAAAAAAAAGTAAACCTGTTGAACGAAGTTTACCCTAGATGTTTTTGAAAAAAAATATAACAAGCACTTTAGTTTTACAAAATACATAAATTATAACGGTAATTAAAGCCAAATTACCAGACGCTTTTTTTTTTGTTATCAAATAAGTGGAATATGATTTCATTTCGACAATTCTTTGTGGGGTCGAAAATAACTGCGTTTTCGATAATGTTTCTGCTTTTGGAGCCCCCATTTTCATAAACTACTACTCGTATATTTTGATTTGCGGACTTTTCATCTAAAACAATTCGTTTAAAAACAATTCGCCTAAAATTGTTTCTATTTTATAGAGAAATTAGTATAAAATGTTGCACGTTTTATTTTCTACAGTATGCAATTTAGTAAAACTTGCGCAGTCAAAGGAATGGTTTGCTGATGGGACGTTTAAAACATACCATTCCCTTTTTGGAAAAATGTATACAGTGCATTGTATACAAAGTAATAAATCAATTCTATTAGTTTTTGCTTTACTGCTGGAAAAAAGCCAATTTTGACTTAGGAACAATTTTTTATATAACACAAAAAATTAAAAAATGAGTTTAAACCATCATGAGTCCTTGTCAATATAGAACTGGCTTCAATAAATGCTTTTAAAATGGTATTTCCTGAAACATAAATACGAACGTCTTCCTCTACTTTAAACAAGCATTGTATCGCAATATTGCAGAAAAGGAAATGAAGAAATGCTACGATTCAGATAGCAGCTTCGCTATTACAATACATATGCTAGCAGCCCTGGCTTATGTTAAAGAACATGACGTTTCTACTATATATGAAATGTTAGTACTAACAATGCCAGAGGAATTAGAATCGAATTTTTTTAATATTTTAGATTGCATCGTGGGTTTGCGTTAATCGTTCAAATAAACAATCGTTTCATTTGGGAATTTTAAAATTGCAGATATAATTATTTTACCAAATCAGCGTTAGCAGGGAAAAATGCAGGTGAAAACAGCAAAAACCAATACATAAACCATTCGAAGCGTATATTTTTTTTAATAATACAAATTTAAAAAAAAAAAGTTATTTTTAGGTAGCAATTCACCTAGACGAATTATTTTTAGGTGAATCGGTTTAAGGTAAATTGTTTTAGGTAAACTATTTTAGTTAAAAAATCCGTTTCCGTCTATTTCACCATCTTCATTAATGATTTATCTAAGTTTAATTGAAATTTCAATAAAAAATATATTTTGCCTGCTTTCTGATGCACTGGTTTTATAATAAATCTAATCAGGTAGCAGAAAATAAAAAAATATTAAAATGAATTACATTTCATGATGGCTATTTCATCAACATTTGAAAGAACCTAATTAGTTGATCGTGAAAATCGACCGCTTCCATCGCCACTTTGTATTTTTTAATCACTTAAGGCACTTTTACATATTTTTATTTTTTCTTATTCTATCGTGTGTAAGTTTACAGTGAACCAACTTCAACGAAATTAGAAGTGATGTGCTCTGGTTTGTTAGCCAACTTTTTTTAAAGCTTAATCCTTTGTAAATTGTAGATTCAAAATTCGGGTTATTTTAACTGTTCCAGCAGCATTGGTACCTATTTTAGTATTTCGAATTGGTAGTAGATGCTAAAATTATAATCAGAACTCCGGTTGTGATCTTTTTAGACTCCAAGATCACATTTCAGAGAAATCAAAAATTGGTTTCCTGGACTTGATTGCTAAGATATTATCAATATTATAGGGAAAGTTCTATTTCGCCTTGACGCCTAAGCAGTTGGAAATACTCATATACTAGCAGTGAGACAGTTTTATTAATTGAAACCAAGACTACATAGTAATTCCAAATTACGAAAAGCGTAAATATATTGAACTAACCTATATAAAAGCTGTGCCGATTCTCAAGGCAATTATTGACATCATGCTGCTGTCGTCGAAAAGTGTAGAATGGTTTTCATCCATCGGCCAATACAAGTAACGGTGTGTCAATGAACGATACGTCGGTCGAAAACTAAAAGGAGTTATTGTTAATATCAAACTTCGCGAACAATCGAAAATATTCCGCAAGTTGGAAATTGATTTATGTTATCGACGATGGCCGCAGAAACTATGGCCGAAATCACCAACGGAGTCGCTCCAGACTCCATGCCTCGCCTTTTCAAGCACTAAGATAATGTGCAATATACAACTATAAGAAAATCAGTTATACAAGCCGGCAGCCGCAGGATGTCGCAATATTCTACATTATGGACGATTACCTAGAGAGCGCGTAGGTATTCTAAGTGATGCAATGTTTCTAGCGTTTTATGTTAACTCCGTTTTACAATAAGGCCGTCCTTATACTAAACGATATAGCTAGAAAACAATCGGGTATGTTGGCCGATTTTTGTTAGAGTGCTAAAGCATTGAATTATCCTGGTTATATGTAAATCATATTATTGTGGAAAGGTCTTCCAAATTTGTGTAAAGAACCAATATAACGTGATGATTACAAACCAGCTTTGAACCACCGTGCACCTGAAAAGGACACAGTTTCCAATGAAACAAAACTGTTCAGAATATTATTTGGGACAAAACCAAATTGGAAACTCACTACATCAGTCAACGATGAATATCAGATCTCTTTTATTGATCGATTTGGGATTTTACAGAAATGGTTACATATAACAATTTTCATATTACAGGCTGAAAAAAATAATTGGCAAATCATATTGGCATCGGAGATGTAGCAACCGGTGACTCTGCACATACGCAAAGTACAAGGTACAAGGTATATATATGAGTTTGAGCAATACTTGCAAATTTTGCAAAGAATAATTTTAAAAATTTAAATTTTTAGTGAGAGGGTAACTATATCGAGATCGAATTATGATTATAGTTTTTCCAAGAGATGAGTGCTAGTATACATGAGGGAATGCAAAGCATGTGAAATACTGTAATAGTGCACCAAAACCATATGCCACAAAATATTAGGTGTCCAGATTTCATTACCCAGTACTGTATAATCGTATATAATATGATAAAAAGACAATACATAAAACCATATTTAAAGATATAAAATAAAATTGATGATTTTTAATGTATATACGATATGATATCATCATCATATTGAATGCATCTCGTGTGATGTCATGTGTTTAGATTAAAAGTTAGATTTGGCCAAAACATTTGTATACAATACATAAATTTTATATTATAGTAAATCACTAAATAGTTTCGGTCTAATAAATTATCTAGATTTAAAACTAAAAGGATAACGTATACATACATAGTCATGTTGAACGACACAGAAAACGAAAATGTATTTAAATTTAATGTCAAAGCTTTTTTAAAGATACTTATCGCGTGCGGTCATATAAGACATAATCCGTAAATATATACATCACCCAAGTTTTAATCGGTTGTTATTTGTTCTAGGCGTTATTTTTAATGTGTTTTTAATCTGATCCTTGTCGTTAACGATGAAAACAGTGAACGAACGAAGACAAAGAAAACAAATGGAACAAACTTAACAGCAGCAATTTTCGTAATTTCTTAATTCCAAAAAAAAATATTAATCTTGAGTCGAATGGTGGTAGAATTTAATTAGTGGTAGATTTATGATAATTTACAGTAGAAATATTTCAATTTACGGCCTTAAGCTTATCTGACAATTAACATTTGTGTATATGCTAGTATTTTGGTGTATATTAAATATAAAGTTGAAAAAAAACTTTTTGTCGCAATATTTTTATCAAAAATAAAAATACTAATTAAAATTAATAAAACTTTTAGTTAAATTAGTAATTAGTTTTTCAATAAATGTTAATTTTATTTCATTGTACTCAAGCAGGCCTGTTACAAGTGGTTAGTACCACATGCTTTATATCATATTAATCGTATACTGAAAAATAAACTGTACTTTTGAACTTCTTTACCCGATTGACCCCTATTAACCTCGATGCACACATATCATTTGCAATATATGTCTAATACTAAATTAATATACAAAATGTTGCAGATTCGTGATGGATTTGTCAATTTGATGAATTACCCAGGTAAAATTATGAAATACTAATTTCGTCGGGAGTAGAATATAATTTTGCCCAGAAATCACATTTACTCAAAGCTCATTACTGAATCACACGTCGACTCACACTCCAAGGAAGTACAAAAGCAACATTAGCACAACTACGAGCAAAACTGTAGATCTTGTTTGGTAAACGCATTTGAAGGATATTCCTAGTAGGCCGAGAGCTCGTGAGTGGATCCCGGCGGAACCGAGTAGTCCAAAGACTATTTTGGAATTGTAGCAGATCAGCAATCCAGATTTGCCAACTTCTAACTGAAGGATATTCAGGGTGGAGGAAGCTACAGAGAACAACAGATCAATTGTCATTATCATTAACAGACAGTCGTTGGCGGTGCTAGCCAAGACAGGTGGTGTGGTTAGTTTTGATTCTAGTGAAGTTACGTTGAGTCTTCAAAAAGGACTAGGCTGCTAAGTCAGGGGCACCAGAACCAGATGAGGGTACCTCTGCAATGCACGAAACTTCGTCTGAGGACGGTTGCCCTCAGACGGTTGCCCTCAATTGTACGCAGGCTTATCCTGAAAAGACTTAACGGATTTTTAGACACTGCATTGTTCTTATCAATGGTGGCACTTTGCGGACTAGGTATGGACTCTGATCCAATTACATAATCCTTAATGATTGAATGAAATAAAAAAAAATCTTTGTGTCAATGAGAATTGGGTTCTTGATATCTGGGCTCCTAATTAAAAATTACTGTTTGTACAGCATGAAAGTACTCCTACAAATGAGCGCGGTCTAGTAATGGATGCTCAGCTACGGAAGGTTAGAGTCATCTTTGCTTGTGAGGCGAACTCACATCTTACGATCTGGAGAAGCACTTATACAAATAAGAGAGGTGAGTCACTTTTTGATTATATTCTAAGTACTAATCAATATGTAATTTAGGCTGTAAGCCTACTTTTATGATTTTAACTCTCTACTAGCATTGGTCCTTAAATCTCCTAAATCAATACAGGAGTTCAATGCTATGGAAGACCGGGTGTCCGATGCTTTTAATGAAGCTATTTCAAGCTAATGTCCTCTTAGTAGACCAAAGGGTAAAAATCGTCTGTGGTCATCGAAGAAACTACAAGTAACGCATTTAAAATGTAAGTGGCTCTTCAAAATCGCGAAGAGAACAAAACTGACATGGACATGTAAGGAAGTCCTCAAAGCGTATAAATATGAACTAAGAAGTGCCAAATGCACTTCCTGTAGACTCTTTTGTGATAAAATACAGAAGTCCTCTGAAGCAGCTAGGCTACGTAAAATATTATCCACTTGTCCCGCCATTCCAAGTTATCTCCAACAACTTCAACGGGTAAGGAATCTTTGGAGCTTTTTCTCATTTTCCGGGTTGTTTTTGTTCTCCTTCTATTTTGCCAGAAGCTAAAAAGGCTACTGTCTTCGCGGGGCAAATTATCAACAGGACACATATTTTATTGGCAATAAACAGTTTCAAGTCTGCTGGTTTGGATAGCTCTTTTTTTTAAACTTGGCATAAACGACCTGTTATTAAACCTGGAAAGCACGGGCTTTAAAGTGTTTGCTTATGCGGATAATGTTACTATTGGCGCTTTCGGTAAATATCCTTGTATCCTCAGAGATATTATGCAGAATGCTCTTGGCATCCTAACTAAATGGACCAATAGTTGAGCTCATAGTGTTAACCCATTATTTTTTCCAGTAATTATAAACTTCCTCGTTTTGACCCTCTAACTCTTAATGGAGTTGTTTTGAATATCGCAAACCAAGTGAAATAATTCTTGGGTCTTATTTTGGACGGCAAAATAAGCTGAAGGCCAAAAATTTTGGAAAGAGTAAGCAAAGGCGATAGCACTCTATTCCTGTAAAAATGCTATTGGAAAAAATGGGGCTTAAGCCTTACATCGTACATTGGCTTTACACTTTTATTGTTAGACCAACTAGAATGTATGTATGAGTTACAGTTTCGTGGCCCACCTTCAATACAGTGGCAAACCAAATGTTTTTGATGAAAGTGCAAAGAAATGCTGCCTTGTGTATTAGTGGTGTACTTAGGGGCACTTCTATTCAAGCACTGAAGATTCTATTTCATCTCATCTCTCTTGATATTCTGGTCAAGCAAGTGGCTGCGAGTACATAACGCTTAAATCAATTTCTTTCTGGTCCTGTAACATTATGAAACACTCGTATATTCTAACGAATAAAGAAATTTCCAAAACTATCGATTATACCATCTCAACATCATCCCTCAAAGTTAAATTTCTAACTGATATTCCTTCCACAGAAGACTGAGCGAGTGGAGCAGTTTTAAAGTTAGCTCGGCAGTAAATTTGTCTTTCCGCCTCCCTTAGTATTTTTCAGGCAGAGCTTATAGCAATCAAGGAAGCCATAGACTGGATGAACTATCATGTAATATCTGTAAGAAATATTAGCATTTTTACGGAAATTCAGGCTGCGCAATTAAAGTTTTACAATCAGGATTTGCTACGTCGGAACTAGCTCGGAGCTGCTTTTTATCTTTCAACGATATGGCTAAACATTTCCATATCCATCTTATATGGGTATATTACGTGTATATTCGGGGAATATGAAAGCCTATGGACTCGCGCGACAAGGCACCACTTGCCTCATCTTACCATGCAAGGTGGGCATTCCACCAAAAAAAAAGGTCTAACCAGTTAATATCTATGCAACGGCATGTTGTTGCCGTCATTACTGGACACTGTCCTATCGATAAGCATGCCGGTAGACTTGGTGCTTATTTTTATGATTACTGTTGAAATAGCAAGAACGAAGAAGAGGGGGAAACAATACTTTATTTGTTATGCATCTGTCCTAGTCTGGCTCAAAACAGACTCAAGTTTTTGGGAGCTTAACTCTTGTTCAATCTGACGGATCTGAGTAAATTTAGCGTTAGAGATATCCACTACTTCGTTCGTAGCTCAAATTGGTTTCAGTAAAAAAAGCGGAAAACAATCTTTGTGGTAAGGCTACGAACCATATGTGTATATACTTCGTCCTTCTGGACGGCCACTTTAACCCAACCTCATCTTGGTAAACGCATAGCCAGTGAAACGATTCACAACTGTGTGAGATGTTCCTAATTAGGTAATCGATATCAATTAATGTTTATGCTAACAGAATCGGACACTATTTCCTGTGTCCCTCTCTTTTTGCCTGAACAAATTTACTACTCTGCAGAAGTACTCCTTGGATTATAATATTAAAAATTGAGAATAGAAGCAAATTTGTAATTCTGGTAAGTTCAAATGATTATAACGTTGTGATAAATTTAAATCTAAAATTCGAATCTGAGACCATTGAAAATTTCCACAATATATGTAAAATAAATTCTACCGATTCTAACATCCGCAATAGTTATCACTATTGGCATCAACAATTAATCTAACTCACTTAAATGATGAGGAAAGTGCTACCATATTATCAATTTTCCGATCATTCAACGATATTTTTCTTATTAGACGGTGACAAATTATCTGTCACGGATGCAACGAAGTTACATTAAATAAATATATATAGAGAAATGTAAAATGGCGGCTGGGTTCCCTCCGTATTCAATTTTTTTTTTCAATAACTTTTAACAGCATCAAGCGTTAAGTTATTTCGTATAACATTTTAAATTTGCTAGTCTCCTATTGTTAACAATCATTTACTTTATTCATATTGAGTAAAACTACTCCTAGTGTTGTACAGCCATAAGTACTGAATAATTGTATATTAAAACAATTATTATAGTTTAAAATATATATTTCAAGAAAATTATTTTACAGAAACATTTATTAAAGCTCTTCAATCAATTTGTAATTAGTTTTGTGAACTTTTGAAGCGAAACGGTCATCAATTATTTGCTTGAGTAGCGCTTATACATTTTCAGTTCTATATAAAATATATAAAAAGCTTTTTCGACGAAATTAAAATAATAATTTTTTTTTATCAGCTTTCATTTTAATCTTTTCAAATATTTCAAAGAATAAAAAAATAAACTTATTTATTTGACATGAAAACAAGAATTATGTACTTGGAGACAGACTCTTTTATATTTTTTAAAGTCAGTTCAAATCAAAAAGTTCTTATTTTGGAATTGCTACTAAACGTATCATAAAAGGTTTTAAAGTTTTTTATTAATGTGACAAAAAAGCAAACCAGTCCATATAATAAGAATGACAACTGTCACGTTTATTTTCTGGTAAAAAAATTACTGAATCAATATAATTACGTATATGGTGACATTTATAATTTTAAATGAGGTTTTAAAGAAAGCTTTACTCTATTTAGAAGAAAAAACAATTTAAAAAAACATAACCTGTCACAAATTTTCCAATTTGCAATTGTTCAAGTGCAAGAATTGCACTATGTGTCATACAAGCCGTACAACAATCAATCTTTTGAGTATGTTGTATGAGTTGCGTAAAGGACTACACCAGTAGCTAAGTTAATCAAGGTCTTGTTTATGCATTTTGAAAAATTTAATTTGTTTAAATCATTGGCTTAAAGAGTAATATTAAGATATGGTCGGCTTTGATCGTGGCCGAGTATTTGTTGGTATTGGTAATATTATTACTACTACGCAGACAGTTATATTATTACTATAGGAATAAATTCTGCCTAAAAAATATTTATTTATATAGTTGTTGTTATTTCTCGTTATGCTAGTCCTATTCTACTTTTGTCTTTAAAACAGATCCTTTGGTAATTTCATTTGAACATTGGCTGTATATGTAAAGGGCTTATGCAACCACATGTGTACTAAACCGAATCATAATGTCACAAATTATATTAATCGTATTACAACAATGTTTTTCCGTAACAGATTACCGTATCTACTGAAATGAAAGTTGGCCGTCTAATAAAGATTTTAACAACTAATCAATGACAACATATTTATATTATCATATCTTAATTTACATCTACGCTAGACAGCTATATCTGTCTTATAAGCAGCTGTCATATATCAATTCAAATACTCTAAAAAAATATTTAAAAAACGTTATAATTATTAAATTTATTGATCAAAGGCCAAACCGTACTTGTCTTTTAGACTAACCAAAACTTATACCATGACCTTAAAACTAAATTAAAAATACTCTGATATATACAACGTGAATCTATATATATCTAACAGCACCGATTGCTGATTCATCTTGATCAAATTTTTCTTCCAATTTTATAGATAATTTAGATACGTAATAAAAAATTCAATATTACTTAAATTTTACGAGTATCTAAAAAAAAAATATCTAATCAATACGTACAGCTACAGGTGAACACAGCCGGTATATATTTTCCAATTTAGATTATTTTCCAATTCAACAAATTTTATTTTTCCTATCGCAATTAATTATCTTAGTTGCACCTGTTTGTTACGAGCATTTATTCTCTGGAGAATTTTCTTTAATTTCCCTAAAATTATATATATACATTTATGTATATACATACATATAAACATTTTGTTTATACATATTTTGAACTCCCTGAAAAATATGGAGTAGATTTAAAAATGAAATAAAAAAAATTATTTGTTATCCCATTGTGATCAAAAACCATTTGTTATAGTTTATTTTTCCATTTTCCAAAAAAAAAAAATCAAAAAAAATAAATATATAAAAATAAATTTTTAGAACATAAAAAGTAATAAAATTTAATGTTGGAAAATCAACAGAAATATACACTAATATCGATCATTGTATAGGATAACATATACGAAATACATATAACATACCAATTACATATTGACCAGAAAGGAATAATATATACTGGGTGCCCAATAAATACAGAAATACTCAAATGTCTAATTATTCGTGGAGTCAAAAGCTTATCATTTGTTTGTGATTGAGTACAACTGAAATTACAAACCTAGAGCAACTCCTAAAGAAAGCTTTCCAGTGTAGTTAATTCTCAAACTGTTCTTTGCCGAAAATTTGATGTTTTACCTAAAAAATGATTCTGGGTTCTGAATAAAGGATCCTACACGTCTTTTCCACTAATAAGTGTACCAGCGTATTATTGATTAAACGGCCAACGCTTTGTAAATCAAATGAAAATGCTAGTTACTATCACAACAAATTAGCTATAATAAATTATGTTATAAATAAACGTTCCTTTCTGTAATTTGCAAAAATTATCTCGTTTTTTTTTTTTTTTTTTTTGGATGCAAAGTCATTGTTACTGGAAAAACTAGTTTATTCTTGTCTCAAGTTGTTCTAAAAAATTAAAACATTTTTTATCATTAACAATGTCCCGCCTTTGAGCAACAAATTAGTCAGCTGCGTTTAAACCACTACCAATTTCATCTGTAGCACCTTTCAAATGTCCAAATCTAAAGAACGATCAAGTGGCTTGTCGATATACAAAATCAAATAATTTAGCACTAAAGCACAAGAAATTTTGTTTTTGACGGTATTGTGTCGTGACAGTATCAAAAAAAACAGGAAAGCATAGTTTTAATTGTGGAAAATTAGTAAGGCTTTTAAAGTTCTTTCGACTTTTAATATAATCGCTGAGCTACAATTTAACTGCTACAAGTGTGATGAGGCCATTTTAAGGCCACATTTGTCTGAGAAAGTACAGCTGCGGGGTTCATGTTCTTAATGTTAAACATTTTGCAGCAGTTTTTAAATACTTTGCTAAGAAAGTTAGTCCCTTCATTCGTAAGGATATTTTTATTTTGTACCTAAAAGACACAGAAACTATCAGCAATCGTTGATAATTCATGACTTCTTATACGTATGGCAAAACAATATTTCGTTCAATCATCTTGTATTGTTAACAGGTATCGATTACTTTGGTAGCCTTACGGTATTTTCAGATGGTAGTAATTTATTTAGGTGTTTTGGATTTTTCGCAGATTTTTTATTGATAGGGTAATACCAGAAAAGTATTTTTTATAAACCGCCGATAATACCAAACTCTATAAGAAAGCTTTTATTTTCTTTGGAGTAATTTGGTCGTGGCTAGGATTGAAGAATTCCAGAGGCCTTCACTTTCATTTTTTTAGGGGAATTGAATGTTCGCTATAGTGAATGTCTCTAGTAGTTAAAACATCATAAATTTCATTGAATTCCTTGTCAATCATAGATTGAATAAAAGCAAAATGTACTTAGTTTTGTTTTATTTAATCAAAAAAAAAATTTCTTAAAAATAAGGGAATTCCCCGAAATTTAATATAAAATACATAACTTGTATTTCTACCTCGTAGCTAAAGTGACCATTTGAACTATTTGTTATACGAATTGGTAATCATTCTAGGTGGTTAATCCGGCGAACGTTTATTTATACATAAGCCGGTCACCGGTCACCAAAAACCCGGTTGATTTAGGTCAAAATTTTGAGGGTTTTGAAGTCGAGACCGCGGTAAGGTAAATAATTATCTTAACCATCGCTATAAGAAGGGACAAAATATATACGACAACATTTACAACATATTTTAACGTTCCAGATATTTTTGAGTACTCGGTTTATGTTTTTGGGTGTTCAATCGGAAATGTAGTGACAACAAAAATTTAGCAACATCTATTTTATATTTATTTGGTCATTTGTCGATGTGAATGTTTATCAATTATCTTGTCTCTCTCAATTCAACATGTATGCATATCTTTTTCCACCAAAAAATAGTTTTTTGTTCACCAAAATAATATTTTGCATTCTTCTATAGATACGAATTATCTAACATTTTGAATCAGTTATCGAGTTGTTGATAAGTCACGACAAGTACGTATTTAATTTTGTATTTTCCGTCACCATTTAATGATCTGAGATTTTGAGAAATTTGGAAAATTTTTTATTTTCCTAAATAATTCCCAATTTTGATAGGCATCATGAGATTTTGAGAAATTTGGAAGCTTTTTTTTGTTTTGTCTGAACCCTGCAATTTTTTCTGGGGTCGAATCTCTCCTAATTCTTTGCGGTTAATTTTTAACGTTCTACCTTACGCCGTCATCAGCCAAATCGAGGACGCACGAATACAGGTTCGATTTTAAATGCATATGCACATTGCTTTGCTCCAGCCAGCCTGTACTGACATGGATGATGGTTCGGCCCATGGATTCTGCACTCCAACAGGGGGTCATTGTTGTGTTCATCGTCATCACCGATCATAATCAGGTGATGGAAAATCGTTTTTGCAACCCTCCCCCAGTGGGATTCGAACCCGGTACCTCCCGTCCCAAACACCGCAGCTTTAACCATTGCGCCAATTGCTTGGTAACTTTTTATGTTGCCTAAATATTTCCCAATTTTTGATATTTTGTATATTTTATTTATTTTTGCTTAATCTATATTTAAGCTCAAAACTAAAATATATTTCGAAAAAAATTATATTGCAGCACTTTGACCCTAAAATATAATCATTCCCAAATTTGAATAGAAACTGTTTTCACAGGAGATACTGTGCAAAGTTTAAATCAAATTTAGAAAGTGGGTTAGAATTAAATTCTTAGATTTAACCCACGCATGTAAACAAACAACATTCGAAACTAAATGAAGGCAGGTAAAAAGTAACGAAATAGTCAAAAATATGCAAAAACGTGCCATCATTGCTGTAGAACACCATTGTGAAGTTCTTCTATATATAACTATCCAGAAATAATAGTTGCCGCTTAATTTTTATCAGGTTTTTGGTGACTAATTTTAATAATGTTTCTAGCCGAAATTTTTATTTTTTGGGTGGAAAATAAAACCCAAACCTATATTATGTACATATACATAAATTGCACAACGTTTCTAGACACAAGTTATGTTGTGTTAAATTTTTATTTGTGAACAACAGACAGATATTTCTTAATAAAAAATATTTACTATATAGTTTTACAAGAAGAGTTTTTTTTTTTTTTTTTTTTTATATATAAACAAATCCATTTTATTAAACATTTTTTTTTTTTACATAATATAATATTAGTAACAAAATATGACTTAGATGGTGGATCCATTAAAAAGGCCATCTATAAAATTATATAAAATAAAATAAAACCACTGTCCCAAAAATGGGCTCTCAGGTTTTTCTATTCGTGTAAACAATAAAGTTTTGTAAAAAATTTCAAAAAATATTCAAAAATTTAAAATTGTTAGAAATTGTATATGAATAAAAAAAAGAATTTTTATATAAACTTAATGTTGAATTAATTGACAAAAATAAAATGTTAAAAAAATTTTTGGCCAATATCTTTTTGATTAAATGAACTTATGAGCTAATAATAAATAAATAAATAAACATTCATATGCATGATACACTCCCGAACACATTCACATACACACAGACACACTATAAAAGTAACAAAAAGATAAAACAAAAATTGGCTATATAAAAATTGTTATAACATAAAATTTTGAGGTGGTCAAAAGGACCCAAATTAACAAATGTAAGTATCTACATATATAAATTATTTATATGTAAAAATTTTTAAATATATAAGAAAAAATAGTATAAAAAAAATAAAAAATTTTATTATTATTATTTTTTTTATAAAAATCTCGTAGATCATGATGTTGATGCAGGATCTCTCGACGTATTGTTATCAGCAAGCCACCAATATTTCTCGCATCTTTCATTGAATTCATTTTGTTTTTTTATTACAGTTGTGTCGAAACGGATATGTTCGTCTGGATTTTCGAATTTTGCCGGATCAAACCATTTTTCATTTGGCCTTCGTTGAACATGATATATCAATGGAATGGCCTCTTTGTTTTGGATGTATCCTTTTCGATCTAGAAAAACGAATAAATTCGGTCCCGGTACTGTTTCCGTTGTTGCGTATCGTTCTGTTAATAGTGTATCCAAATAATATGGTCCGTATATCAGTGAGTTTTCATAATTTAATGTCGCTCGTCTTATATGGTTTCGTGTTAATTTTAGTTGTGTACGTCAATTCGGTCCGAATCGAAATTTTTGTATTGTATTTTATTTGATATGTAATGTGTAAAGTCCGTATTCGCTTTTCTATATAATCCGTTACAATGTCGGAGGCATTTCCGTTCGAAAGTCCTGTATCGTTCCATGTATCGTGGCGTCTGATTATACCATACTTGGCATCCGTATGTCAGTATTGGTCTTATTAGTGCCTTGTATGCTATAATTTTTATTTTATTGTCAATGTGTCGACTGTAAAATAGTTGTCTTGCCCCCATAAAAGCACGTCGTGCTTTTTCCTGTTGTATCGTCATGTGATTGGCCATATAGCACTTATTGTCGATATTCACGCCCAGATATTTGATTGTTTCTTTTAGTTTTATTGGTTGATTGTAAATTTTAATCGAAAATTTTTTCCAATTTCGTTTGAGATCGCGTTGCGCATTTTTTAGGGGTTGTCGAAATAAAATTGTTTCACATTTGGCCGTATTAATTTCGATATGCCATTTATTTAAATATTTTTCGAGATAATTTAGAGCCGATTGTATGTTTTTTTCGATATTGCCAACGATATAGTCAGAACTATAAATAACCATGTCGTCTGCGTATGCACAAGTTTGTATAGTTTTTGAATTTAGAGTCTCGTCTTGTATAAGTTCGGCCGTATAAATATTAAATAGTATTGGAGCTGTAATGGAGCCTTGTTGTACTCCATTTAGAATTTTGAATTTTTCTGTCGACTGTAGTTTGCCTGTTGTTACGAAAAAATGTCGATTGTACAAAAGTCCGTGTATGATTTGTATAAGGTCATTTGAAAAATTCATTTTTATTAATTTTGCTATTAGTCCGTCTAGCCAAATAGATTCGAAAGCTTTTTTAATGTCAATCATAACGGCACCTGTAGAATTTTTAAAATTTAAGTTATGTGTTACGTCCGTCATTAATTTAGTTATTGCATGAATAGTATTATGTCCGTACCGAAAACCAAATTGATTTTCTGGCATTAATTTTTTGTTGTTGACATGGTCATTAATTTTGTTATAAATTATAATTTCGAAAATTTTACCTAAATTTGAGAGGAGACTAATGGGCCGATAACTGTCTGGGTCCGTAGGTGTTTTATTTTTTTTTAGTATTGGAAAAACTCGAGCCAGTTTCCAACAATCTGGAAACGATTTATTATTTAATAAATTGTTAAATAATATGCATAAATCGTTTATGATCGATTTGGGTAAATGTTTTAAAATAATGTTGGGCAGTAGGTCCGGTCCGTAAGATTTTTTGTTGTTGGCCAAATTTAAAATGTCCGTTAGTTGGTCCACAGTTATAAAATAATTTTGATCGTCGTGTGGTTGTAACGGTGAGTTTGCTAAATTTATTGCCGAAAAATTGTTTTTGGTATGATGTTCATGTCGAAATTTTTTGAAAAGTGGCTCAATTTGATTTTTTATTTGATTTTCGTGCGTTTTTTCACCTAAATTCGGATTTGTTATTGTATTGTCCTCTATGTGTTTTCCAATAATGTTGAGATTTATTTTTTCGTTGTTTAATTGATATGTATTATTGTCCGTATTTTTTGTAATTAGGGTCCAATCAATATCGAAATTTGTGTATTTGTTTGTGTTCGATTCGGGTATGTCTAGTCTTTTGATGCCAATGCTGTCCGTCTGTTTTAATTTCTTAAATTTTTTAATTTCCTTCCACATTTTCGTGCCCGGCCGAATACCCTTCATAATATTTGTCCAGTATAATTCAATTTGTATTTTAACGTTTTGTTCTATTAATTGTACCGTCCGTTTAATTTCGGTTTTCCAATTCTTAATTTTGTCGTTATTGTCGTTGAAATTTGAATTTTGTCGTAATAAATTTCTTTTGTATGTTTTGATTTTTGTAATCAAAAACGATTTGTGTCGGTAGAGTCTTTCAATAATAGGATTTGAATAACAAACCATATTATTGATCCGTCTTTTTTTCGGTGCGTTAATTTTGATATTGTCTAAAATTAATTTTGTGATTTGTTCAATATATCCGTTTATTTCGTCGTTTGTTAAATTTCGGTTGTTTGGAATTAAATTTTCGTCGAAACGTGCTGTCATCCGATGTGCTTTATCTAATTTTTTGGTCCAATTGTCCCAGTCCGTTCCAACAAAATTGTAACGTATTTGTTCGTTATTGTCGTCTTCGTCATTGGTACCCCGTTCAAATTCACCAACACCCTGTATTATAAGTTGAATGGCCCGATGGTCACTGTCATAATGTAGTGTCGGAATTTCTTGTGCCGAATTTTGAGAAATTTTTATGCGCGCATCAATTATTGCCAAATCAATGAAATTACCGGAACGAATCATTGTTGGTTTGTCGCTTTTGAATAATTGTGCTCGATAGTCCATGGCATTGTCCGTCATCCATTTATTGAGTCTGTTCCCGCGTGAATTATTTACCGCGTTCCCCCAATTTGTATGTCTTGCGTTTAGGTCACCCGCAATTATATAATAATTGTTTGGGCTTCCTAAATTCAAGTTGTCAAAAATTTTATTCCATTCGTCTAAAAATTGTTCGTCGGTAATAAAGTGGGCATTGCCCGTGCAATAAATCGATATTATAAAAATTTGATTGGCCGAACATTTTAAATTTAATTTAATGATTGCGATTTCAAAACCGTTCCGAATTGTAAGCGATTGCGGTTCAATAATTTTATATTTTAGGTCCGTTTTTATGAGAATTGCTGTACCACCCCCTTGTTTCGAATTTATTCGGTCCCGTCTTATAATATTGTAGTTTTTAAATTCGATTTTGTGTTTGTCGTTCAGTTTCGTTTCGTTTATGAGTAAACAGTCTGGATGGTGTGTATTTAAAAATTTTAAAAGATTTAGTCGTCGTGTAATGCTTACAATTGAATTTACGTTTAGCGAAATGATTTTAAATTTTGACAGACAATTTTGTTGTTGTTTGCGAAATGAGTTTTGGTTTGGTGAATTTATAATTGGGTAATGATCTGTAGGAGTTGTGAAATTTGTTCACTTTGTGCGTCCATTATTTTTGCCATTTTATCGATACGCGCCGTTAAATTTAAAATAGTCGTCTCGTTATTATGCTGTTTTTGTTGCGTTTGTTGTTTGGTTTTTGGTAATGATGGTCCACCTCCCATCATTTCCGCAAAAGTTCCGTTCTCTTTGGAAACTTTCACGGAGTCAAATAATTTTGGCATTGTTTTAGCATTCTGTTTTTTTTCGTCGATCCGTTTTCGTAATTTGGCCAACATATTTTGATATAAAGGACAACCCTTGTATGAGGCTGGATGTCCAGTTTGTTTACAGTTAATACAAAAGATGGCATCTTTTGTAATTTCATCGGTGATTGTGCATTCACCAGGTAAATGTTCAGATGCACATTTAACACATCTAAATTCTAATTTGCAATTTGATGCCGTATGACCATAACGTTGGCAATTTTTACACTGGATTATTGCATCCGTTTTATTTAAAATTTGCCACGATACTTTTTGGTAATTTATTACTTTTATTTCGTAAACATAATTTAATTTCGTGTCTGGGGTGAATTGGACAATATAGAGCGGCAATAATTTTTTGTTGTTGTCCGTCCGTCGGGAATGCATTTGTATTATTTTAGTAATTTTAATATTGTCCGTTTCGATGTCGGTTTTTAGTTCTTCTAAATCTTCGTTTTCGGTCAGTCCCCGTAATACTAATGATTTCGGTTTCAGTTCCTTTGGTGTAAAAGTATAGAATTTCGTTTTGACTTCGTCAAAAACAGTTTTAAAATTGTTGTAATTTTCAAGTGTGTCGGTCGTCACAGTATGTTTATTTGAATTTACTCGTTTGATTTGGAAATTTGTGATTTTCATCCCTTTGGCGAGTGCGACAGTATTTTTTATATCTTGCCCAAAGATATGTAATGGTGGTGGTTTTTTTGTTGATGTTTTTTTTATGGGCGTGTCATTTTCATTCGTTGCCGCTGGCATATTTTTTTCGTTATTGATATTGTTTATATCAATATTTATTTGGTTATTGTTTGGTGATTTTTTTGCAGTGGTATTAGTCTTGCTAATGCTATTGTTTGATTTTGTTTTTTGCACCGTATTTTTGTTTTTGATTTGATTTTTGATATTTTCGAATGGTGCGTCGTTGTTGTCTAATTGATTTTCGATATCGAGCATTTCTGCTTCATTCTCTTGGGTGAGACACTCAAATTGATTTTTTGTTAATGGAATTGGGTCGTCATTCGTTTTTTTAGTATTTTTATTTAGGTTTTTGTAAAAATTATTGGAATGAGCATCGGCCAATTTTTCTTTGAGTATTGTAATCTCGTTTTTTAAATTTTGAATGATATTTACTAAGGATAAAGACTCACCCGTCATAATTTCTTCGGTTGAGTTTCTTTTCTTGGATCTGCCAATCGATAGTTTTTGGATCATTGTTGTCGGTATTGCTGGTGTTATTGATGAATTAGATGATGTTGTTGTTGTTGTTGGTGATAGATCAATAACGATATTTTCATCTTCAGTATCGTTTGATGTTGGTAATGGAATATTTGAAGGTAATGATTTTTCATCCGGTTGCGGATGAATCATTGCGATTGTGGAGATCATTTTATGGGTTTTATTAAGATTTAAATTATTTTTATTAATTGACGAAAACGTTTCATTACGTTTCGTATTTATGATTAACGAATTTAGTATTTTTTTTTTTTTTTTTTTGTTTAATATTGATTTATATAATATAAATTTATACGTATATATAATGACAAAGCGAATATATATGAAAAATTTATTTTAATTAGTAATTATTTTAAATTTATTTGTATTAACGTAGAAGTGTTCACACAATAATAACGAAGAAAAGTTCACACAATAACGAAGAAATCTTCACACAAATAACGAAAAAAGAATATTTCGCATTCAATAACGAATGTAAGGAAGTAATAATACACACAATTTAACAAAAATAACGAAAAAACAATTAAGTAAATTGCACGTGCACAAAAAAAAGTTTGTTGTAAATTGAACAAATGCAAGTTGTTTATTATTTAACAAATGCAAGTTTGTTTATTATTAAACAGTTGACTGTTTAAAGAAAAAACGTTTTGTTTCTATTTTTATTTTCCATAAAGGCCCAAAGGGACACTGGGGCTCACTTAATTTGGATACGCAATATATAATTTTTTTTTTGCAGAATATTCAGTGATCACATATATATATAAATTGAAATAGTTATCACTAATTGTTCATTTAAATCATTGATTGAGGCACTTTGTGACCAAGACTCTGGTTGGACGGACCGAGAGCTCCACACCTTAATGTTCACTTATTATTAAACAATTTTTTTTATTTTATTTTTTTTTTTTAAAGTTAATTTAATGATTTTATTGTACACATTATAGAAACATGGGTAGTCCCATACTAGGGCTCCCGTTAACGAAATTTAGAAAAACTGTTTGAATTTAATTTATTTTTTTTTTTTTGATTTATTTTATTTTAGTCCAGAAATAGATAATTTAATTGATAACACAGTTTGAATTTTATTTTGTAAATTTAAAATATTTAAAGAAAAAATTTTAAATTTTTTTTGTAGAAAAAGTATTTGGAAAAAAATATTTTATTTTTTATTTCCAATTCAAATTTTTATTTTTATTTTTTTTTATGTCTTAGCTCGCTGAGTTATTGATATCGACTGTTTACAAGAAGAGTTATAACAGTGAAATGAGCGACGCTTGCGATAATAAAAATTTAAATTGAAAATTATATTTTTCTATTTATTTATAGTTTTATTCATTCGAATTTTATTCGATTTTTCTAGGAACGTAAAAACGATAAAATTGATAACTCAACTCCACCTTATTTATGTATTTTAACATCGTTAGTACTAACGAAATGGTTCAATGAACAAATCGGTCATTTACGATAAACGCACTCACACACAAAAACATCAACGAAGCAATCAAACATTTAACATTTATATCAAAACTATTAATTATTTTAAAATATATTTAATCAAATAAAATGTCAAGTTTATATATATATGAATGCTGTCTGCAATATATGAGTTTGGTTTAAAATTAACGGTTGGTGTTAAGATGAAATATTTATATGGAAAATATTAATGGCCTTGTCGTAGTAGATAAATTATAGATATTCACCAGGCTCTTAAGCTTACTTTTATTTATGATGTATATATCTATTCATTTCAAATGGTTAGGTTTGAAAAAACGAAATATAAAAATTTAATGAATTTATATTTTGATTTATATGTTCACCATTTTGATCACGTTCAATTTTGTGATAACGATATTATAATATATATATTTTGTTCGTGATTATTTTGTACTATAAATTTGATTTAAAATTATTTTTATTATTTTATTGACATTGTTAAATACCCGTTAAATGTCGTTAAATAACCTAATGCTGTAGGTCGTACAGTTGTTGCGGTGGTAAAACAACAAGGTAGATTTCTACATTCGATACCTACAGCATTTTTCAGTATTGAAATAATAGTGAAATTTCCCGCAAATAAAACTTGCTGTGAGTTAGTTTCTATACTGATAACCAGAAGCCATAAGCAGCTATTTTTCGAATAATATTTTAATAGTTGGAAACAAACAATTCGGCCTATACGATTTTTTTGTCGTTTGGTAATTAAAACTATTTATCCTGTAATTAGATCATACCTAAGAGAATTTCTAAGCTAAATTGGTTGATTCCAATTTGTAACTTAAAGATACAGCTATTATGGTTTGGCTGCCGATTATTTATTGCAGGCCCTTGCATTTTACACTTTTTATTACTTTGTAGAAGGAATAGTCTATATCGGTGATTTTATTCAGTGCACCTTGATTATTTGGGCTTCTATGCTTCTTAGAATCTTTTAAAAAAAAGGGTTATCGTAAGCATCCTTATATTCCACTGAATTTTTTGTTTTACGATCTGCCTTTTTTATTTATTTTATTTTATTACAATCTAGGCTTCTGCACTAATGAGCAAGTTGTTTCTAACTTAATTTACTAAGATACATTTATCTATGACTCCACTGACGTTTCACATTTGTTGTTTATACTACATCGTTATTGTAGATTTAATTCAGCAAGCCGCTGTTTGTAATAATTAAACCAGCTCAAAATGTTTAGTTAGTTTTACAGTCTGCGTTCTATATTGGTTTTGATTAAGAACTGTATTGCCTCAACATTTACATATTGCTGAAGTCTTCCTTCGAGTTTTTTTGCATTTTATGGATTTCAATTGAAACGATATCAACTTTAAGGTCTCTGTGTAGGTAACTTTGACGTACCATGGTGCATCGACGATGTTCCTTTGTACCCTATTCTGAAATCTTTGTATGATCTTGGCGTTGCCCAGTTTGGTACAACCCCAAAGTTGGAAACCATAAGTCAATATTGGTTTTAGTAGTTGCGTATAAAGTATCAGCTTGTTGTATGACGATAGAGAAGAGTATCTTCATTTTGCTTTTTGACACCTTCCAAAGAAGTGCCTGCCCTCTAAGTTTAGCCATTTTTATTTTTATCTTGTTAATTGGTATAATGTATGTGAAGATAACAAAGACAACTGAATTTTTGTGTTGATTGTTTAGTTACTTTTTCCAACAGCTAGGATCGCACTATCATCAGTCAAAGTTACCACTACGTTGTTTTCTATTTCCCTGTGGTGGACACCTACTTTTATCAATTCAGAATAGTTTTCATCTAATTTTATTCTGAAGAATCTACCTTTCAAATATAATTTCAACAAACTCTTATACTAGCTTCTTAACTTATGCTTAAGTCCTTCATGGAAAATCTTTTCAAAAGTATGCGCAACGTTTTTAAATATTGTTGAGCAGCCTTCGAGTGCTTTCTCAGTTATATTGATGATTCTATGTACTTATTGTATTGTTGAGTGTTGGCGACGAATCCGAACTGGTGATTTAAGATTAAGTTATTTCTTTTGATTTAATCTTTTCATTAGATTCTCAAAGATTTTAGACATAACTGGCAACCGCCAAATTTTTCTATAAATCGAAGTTGTGTATGGTGGTTTTTAGGGTTTAGTATCATGATTACTTCTGCAATTTTCTACAAACAGGGTACCAATTTGATTCCAAATTTTACATTTATAAGATTGGTGAGCAAAACTACTGCCTTCTTTGGTAGTCCTTTTGAAAATTATTCAGTGATAATATCATAACCAGGAACTTTTTTCGAAATTATATTGAATTTTATCTCACGTATGACATTTTTTGGTGAAGTTAATAGAATTTGTTCACTTGTTTTTCAGGTTTGACCGTTACTATTTGATATTCTAAAGCTTGATCATCATGTGGTTGGTATATTTTTTGATCTGTTCCGCATACTTTGAACTTTATCTTCGTTATTTCGAGCCAATTTTTAATATTTTATTCTTATTTGAGGAATCTGCATTGTTAGTTTTTTAATTATTTTGGTTGCTTTACAAAGTGAATAATCAGTATTGCTATCATTAGTTAGTTTTCTTAGAAAATTACTGATGAACTCATTTTTTACTTTTTGGATTGCTCTTCTTAACTGTTGAGTAAAATTATTTAACTTAGTTCTATATTGATGCGCTCTTGTTTGCTACCATATTCTTCTCGTTCTTCTGTTTTTCTGCCAAAGGTTCTCTTATTTCTTTAGATTAGTTGTTTCCTTTTATTTAATTTTTATTTTTTTGGGGAACTTTTCCAGGCTGATTGCTTTATATCATTTAAAAATTGTTGAAATTCGTTTTCTAGTTGCACCTTTTGCAGTACTTTTGTGTATAGGCTTAGCATTGATCACATTGTAGTGTAAACTTAGACCTTCGAAAAGGTTGTATATTCACTCTGCATCTTAAAATGTACTTAGTTTGATATTTTTTTTCAATTATCTAATCATAATTATATTAAAAGATAGTTTCTTTCGTATTTTAAGAGATATTTGGTTAGAATATTATGATTTTTCTGTGACTATAATATATCTTGGTTTCTATTGCCACTTGGTGACAACATTCGCAAAACAAAACCAGTTTTGTCAAGCTAAGGAACATACCTTTTCAATTACTGTATCTCGTTGGCCAACGTAATACTCATTTTAATATAATGTAGAAAACCGGGGTCTGTACTTAAGCACTTTTTGTGTATTTATTTTTGGTAAGATTGGTTATATTTAAACCTAAACTGTTAGATTGGCCTTACCTCTGATACATAAGGTTTTTCATTTTTTCTATTATTCAGTATTCTCTGTATAAGTATTTTTTTCTTCTAACAGTATAACAGTATGTATAACAGTCACGTTACTGTTATCTGTTAAACTGACTAGTATGCCTGAGGTGGTAAACTGACGAGTTTCATGATCGAACTCGATTCCTTGGTTGAAGCATTGGTTGTTGTGATTTATATCTGGCTTACTTAATATAAAGAGTGGGCCATCTAACGGTTTAAATTTGAACCACCGATTATTTCGAATCTGGCAATACTTATGTCATTCTATTCTGTCACAAAATTCAGTATACTATCTCCACTGAACGAAATGAATCGATTTACGCTTGAGCAACGTTGGGATTTATTGGAAATTTATTTCCAAAACAAAAACAATTGGTCGGAAATTGCACGAAAATGTCGTGCAAAATTTGGTCGCCGAGAAGAATTAACAGTGCCCGGAATACGCAAGTTTATTGTTAAAGTTCGTGAAACTGGTTTCATTGATGATGCGCCAAGACGTGAGCGTGCTTGTACAGTTCGTACACCCGAAAATATCGAAGCTGTGGCTAAGAGTGTGCGTGAGAATCCATCAACATCAACTCATCATCGTTCTCAAGAATTGAACATTCCACGCACCAGTTTACATCGAATTTTGCGAAAAGATCCCGGTATGATGCCTTACAATGTTCAATTGGTTCAAGAGTTGAAGCCGTATGATCATCCGCTTCGTTTTTGCTTCGCTAGATGGGCCAACGAGAAATTGCACGATGATGTCGATTTTGCCAAAAAAATCATCTTTCCGGATGAAGCTCATTTTCATCTTTGTAGGAACGTTAATAAGCTAAATTGCCGAATTCGGGGCTCAGAAAACCCACACGTGGTCTTACGGAAGCCAATGCACCACTTACGAGTGACCGATTTTTTGTTTCAATAGGATGGTGCAACTTGCCACACATCTCATGCCATAATCGATTTATTTTGTCAACGTTTGGTGGCCGTTTAATTAGCCGAAATGGTGATGTCAATTGAAAGGGCAAGAAGCTGCGATTCAACACCAGTGGACTATTTTCTGTGGGGCACCGTTAAAGACAAGTGTTATGCCGACAAACCAGAGACAATTGAACATTTGAAGGCCAACATTCGTGATGCCATCGCCGAGATACGACCCCATACACTCGAAAATTGGTCCGATCTAATGGGGTACTGTGAAGTCAGCCGCGGCAGCCATATGAACGAAATAAGATTCCATCTCTAACCGGAACAATTGTACTTCACAACAAAAAAATAAATTTGGCAAAATTTCAAACCGTTTTCGTTTTATTGCATTTTTAAATTTAAACTTTTAAATGGCCCACCCGTTATGTCACACAAATCTCGTGGGTTATTAGAATGACATCGTTCAATCGTACAGTTTTGTGTATGCTAAAAGTAACTTCATGAAGAATATAATCTTG
This sequence comes from Tipula confusa, assembly GCA_963556175.1. Taxonomy (NCBI): domain Eukaryota; kingdom Metazoa; phylum Arthropoda; class Insecta; order Diptera; family Tipulidae; genus Tipula; species Tipula confusa. Next base: position 72,994,740 of record OY744476.1, read on the forward strand.
GTTGCTGTAACAGTGGTACATACGATGAGTATATGGTAAATATGTGCCTGGTTCTTATTATCGTCTCGATCAAGAATCTCATAGTTGATGGATCATATAATCATAGATCCCCTGAATTTCGTCGTCACTTATTGGTAGGGTTGCAGTTTTTTTATGCAAAGTGTAAATGTGACACTGAGCAGTGTTAGATGGTTCTTTAGATGAACTAAGTTGTGTATTGGACATTTTAACAAAATATTCTTGGGTCTCGAAACCACTCGCATCTTTTGGTCGATGCTTAGATGTTTTTATTAATCATTTTAGTGGTGGTACTTTGCCTACATTGATGAAAACTTAATCAATCAACATGTATGTTCAGCTAACTATTTCCAAATATAGTCGAAATCTGAGGCACCGTTTACAAAAATAATGTTTTATTTTTTATAGCAACATCCAACCTGCTGATAGGTTGTAAATATTATTAAGTTTTATGGAACTGGCTGGAATGATAAGAAAATGCCTAGGTTCGTTTAACGTAATTTCTAAACGATCCGTCGTTGCGATAGATAGTTCTTCAAATTAAAAACTATCTTCTTAATGACATTAAGAAGCTTTGAGGATCACCAAAGAATTTCAAGTTTCAGTATATTATTGGCACCAACAAAATGTATGTTTGTATTATTCTGCAAACGAATAATGATATGCACATATGTACTGTAGGACTTTTGACCTGGATTGACCGTCTTAGTGTAATACGAGCCTCAAGTATGTTTCCTAAAATTTGAATCTTAGACGTGGTGTTATGACACTATAATGTTTAATATTAATTTCGTTATAAAGTGTCGTACTTGATTTCATAATCGCTATTGATTGTTTATTATTCTGGTTACGTCAACCATTGATTGTAGCGATTCGGTTGAAATACATTTTTTAATGTGTTGACCTGTTTAATTGTCAATTTATTGTGACTGTGCTATTATATTTCATAAAATAATGAATTTAAAATTCATATATGTATACATACAACTTTGAGTTCAATTTGGAATAATGAGACGAACGCAATATAATTTAGTCGGTTAATATATAACATTTAAATTATGAACGCCAGAATGTCTTAAAGCAAAAAGTCTTGGTCTGGTTGATTAAATCAATTAAAATACTTAACTAGAAATAGCGGGTGGTGAAATGATGTATTCACTAAACGAATTTAGATAGCCTTGTTGTAGTAGATAAATTATAGTTTCTAGCCAGTTTTATTTATGACGCTATTTATTTTAAATTGACGGGTTAACAAATAAAAATACAAGAATTTAAATAAAATGTTTTATTTTGATATATGGCTATCTCAGTTTGATTTGTATGCATACAGTTTTTGGGGAAACGATCGTTTGTAACAAAAATATAAGTTATGGTTAAAATATTTAGATACTTTTTTATCGTTTTATATTTTAGGGCGACAATAGTGCAAAGTGTGTAGAATATAATTAGAAAAACTATAGATTCACAAAATAATTTGCACACTTAACGCTGCATCTAGAAACATTTTATTATGACTAAACGCTTCACCGAAACGATTTATTTTCAAACGACACATTTCGCAATCTTTTAACAACAACAACTAGTTAACCTTGACATATATTTTCAAATTTCCATATGGGTTGGAAGAAATGTGCAAAACCTTAAATTTTATTAATGCAAAGCTGCTTTTTTATTTAATCTTAAGGAAAAAAACAAACAGCTTTAAATACTTAAGAATGTTTACATCAGCTGATAAGTACATAACGCTTTGACATTGACATTCAAAATATAAACAATAAATTATCTGAGAAAACATTTTGTTTGGCAATAATATTAAGTGAATCAATAAATTCTAGAAATTTTTGACTTAAATTTGTAAACAAATATTTTGTTAGTCCACAAATTCTTTGAATTTCAAATACGGGCGTAAAAACGATAGTAAAGTTAAAATACTTGATGGACTACATTTGTTGATGGGATCATTTTATAATGTATCAATGTCATTAATACCTTCAGTTTTAGTGATATCTTATCACTACAAAAAAAAATATCTCACAAACTTTGTAAGTTATCAAAGTTTATATCTCTCAATTGTTCCCAAAAAATAACTTTGATAACTTTTTCTATTTATTGTATGCGCACAGCCGGTAGTCTTATTTTCGGAAAAATAGAGGAAGACTAATAGAGTAGCCAAAATCTGCACAAAACTATATACCTCTTAAGAATGCATCATTTTTTTATGAATATCACTAAACTTCTCCAGAAACGCGATGCCTAATTAATTAATGTAATTCTTATGTCTTTAGTAGCGCTTGCTTTAGCATTGGCATTAAACACAAAAAATGTCATTAAATCACCTAAATAAAGCGAAATCTAAAGTAATCTAATTTTTGACCATTTTTTTTGGGGCTGTCCTATATCAGTGAACCGCTGTCAATATGGGCATTCAAGTCACCGATCGCTTCCTGGTTTTTGGTGATGATTAGTGACTTCACATATGCCCACAGAAAATAGCATATTACGTGAAGCTAAGTGCATAACTAATGTTTTCTTCTATAAATCGATTGAGACTGACTTTATCGTGATTCATCATTATGAATGAAAATTTGACATTTGGTCGAGTAAAATTGAAATAGGAGAGCTGAAAACACAAATATGTATGATTTTATACGAAAGCTTTGGCCACCGCCATCGCTTGTTGGTTCGATATAGAAATTACCAGATGGATATTCAAAGCGAACTGAATTCGTGCGCTCTTGATTTGGTTGGCGTAAAGTAGGACATTAAAATTTAACCACGAAAGAGTTGGTTGATCTTTGCCTCATGATTGCATTGATTAAAACACAAAAAAAAAAAAAGAAAAAGAAAAATATTTACTACTTCTAATCTAAAATCAACAGCTTTACAGGCCATAGTTAAAACTTCAACCATTTTTAAAATTGGTGATCAACCTACTTTTAACGAATGATTTTACAAACAATTGGTATCGTCGCATGTAAAGCTACTTTTAACAGAATTCTATCACATTAATAAATTTTGCTATGCCCCTAACTCTTTAACATTTAGTAAATGTGGCATGTGTCACGGCTAAACTAGATGACATATAAAAAACAATATGAACGACTGAAATAAAACATAAACGGCAAATTTAAGAATCGGCATGGTCAGTTAGTTAGTATTTAAGCAAATCCTGGTTTAGATTTTTTGATAATTATCATTCGTTTGGCTGACCAACTACAAGAATCGCCAACTGTAAAAAAATGACCTAAAAGATCTTAAAAAAATTTCGGTAAAGGGCTAGTATACCCTGTTGATTTTACACTGTTGATTTAAAACCTAAATTTTGAAAACCTATAAGTATCATGAATAGGTACTAATCACATCACTAATCACTAATTACTAATTACTAATCACATTTAAAGGAAGGATGAGTTTTTGATACCTCGGATCTTTAATTATTGATGATAATTGTGTATGGGAGGGGATATAAAAGCACGTCTTATCGTTGGCAGTTATGCTTTTAAAAAAATTATATCCTACGTATTCTAAGTTATACGAGGTACTGATCAAACCCATTGTCATGTATGGGTGTGAGGGTCGTTCTGCGAGTCGATCCTAAACGGATGGAGTGGCAATCTTGAAACGTCATGCAATTTTTTTACCGTTAACTTTCGTCATCTTCCCTCTTCGATTAAGACTGCAAATAGTAATACTTCACAAATTATTGGGCATATAAAAGTTCCTGTAACCGTTGCTGGTCAAACTAATTTTCCTACTTTACATTTAGCTCCCAATTTGCAACAGGAACTGTTATATCTGGGCGTTGACTTCTGGCGATTGTTTAATGTCAAAAATTGTTTACAATACGTCAACTTTCGATTTTTATTCATCATCTCAAAATTCAGCATCTTCAGAAGTTTTATCAGAAACCGTTAATGGCAAAAACCTCTTTATTACCAGCTTAATTCGATCCAGCAACAACAGTTGGAGGCAGTGAAGCAAACGTTCTCATCATCTGGGACTCGGTGAAACGAATCTGCTTAAGCATACAATTGACACTGGCGATGCTAAACCTGTTAAGCAGCGTTATTATGCCGTGTCTTCCGCTGTTGAAGCTGAGATGTATAAAGAATTAGATAGAATGCTTTCATTAGGTGTCATCGAGGAAAGTACAAGTGCTTGGAGTTGACCGATGGCCACAGTCCGAAAAGCAGACGGCAGAGTTCGATTGTGCTTAGATGCAAGAAAAATTAACGCGGTTACAGTGAAAGATGCTTACCCTTTGCCACTCATTGATGGGTTGTTAGAGCGTCTGAACAAGACAAGGTTTATTTCAAGCCTTGACTTGAAAGACGCCTTTTGGCAAATACCATTAGATGAGGGGTCGAGGGATAAAACAGCTTTCACTGTGCCGGAAAGACCACTACACCAATTTAGTCATGCCTTTCGGACTCTACAATTCTCCACATACCATGTGCCGATTGATGCATCGAGTGATCCCACATGAATTACACAATCAGATATTTGTATATTTAGATGATTTATTAATTGCTGGCGTGACATTCGAAAAACACCTTTCGTTTCTGAGTAGAGTGAGTAAATTGTTAACTAATGCTGGCTTTACTATCAACTTGGGTAAAATCAAATTCCTCTTAAAAGAAATCCGTTACCTTGGATACATCGTTGGCGATGGTGTACTCAAGGTTGACCCTTTAAAAGTATCTGCCATTACCTCATATGCTACTCCTAAAACAGTTCGACAACTTCGAAGATTTTTGGGTATTTTCGGGTGGTACCGACGTTTTATCAATCAATTTTCAGATTTGGCAACACCAATCTATTAAAGAAGGATCAAAAATTAAAATGGAACGATGATGCCCAGAAATCTTTTGAGTCGTTAAAATCGGCTGTTTCGTCTACTCCTGTTCTCTGTAATCTAGATTGGAGTAAACCCTTCTGGATTCAAAGTGATGCTTATATGACGGGCGTGGGAGCTGTCTTATTTCAAAAGTCATCGAGCGGCGATGAACGCCCTATTGCTTTTGTTTCTCAAAAACTTAATGCTGCTCAGCGTAACTACAGCGTGACTGAGCTAGAATGCTATGCAGCGGTATTAAGTGTTGAGCAATTCAGGCAGTACGTACAAGGCTACCCATTTACCATCATCACGGATCACGCAAGTCTGAAGTGGTTGATGGGACAAAGGGAGCTTTCGGGGCGTCTCGCTCGCTGGAGCTTAAAACTGCAAGGATTCAATTTTACAATTGAATAACGAAAAGGCAAAGGCAATATCGTGCCTGACGCGCTCTCACGGCAGTCTGAGGTAATAACGCTCAGTAGAGATGGTGATACCAAATCTGTTTCTTTTGATCCCGATCCAGTTCACTTCCAAGATTCCGAATACCTCAACCTTCTTAAGACCAACCAAGCTAATCCTGTATATAATAATGTTAATTTCCGAATTAGTAATGACAGAATATTAATCCATCTTACACCTGATTCGAAGATACCTTCTGACATTTCAGCATGGGAATTGTATGAACAAGAGAGGTTGGAACATAAAAATCCTACAATCTATCTTTCCCTAGCACATTTGGGCATTCGAAAAACTCTTAATATACTGAGGAGATATTACCATTGGCCTAAAATGGCTAGCGATGTACATCAGTTCATCATAAAGTGTGAAATATGTAAAGCCAATAAAGCTTCAAATACTATCACTCGTCCACCTATAGGTCACTGTGCTGACATACTCCGATGCTTCCAAAAGCTGTACATTGACTTTATTATACCTCCAGTGCGAAAAAAAAATTATAAATTAAAAGTGATATATAATTAGTAAATAAGAAATAAACTTGTTAAATTTCATAATTATAATTAAGAATAAATTATTGTGATTATTATTTTTGTGATTGATATACGATTATACCACGTTAGTGAAATTGTTATAAAACAAGTAGCCACTCGAAATTTTTCACATTTTACCGCACGTGGATATATATCGTCATCGGCATCAAATGTTGGATCAAATAACAAGATTAATGCAAACAGTAATAATAGTGTATCATTAGTATTAAATTATTTATCGAAGTTATGGCATATAAATTGAAAAGTTGCGAACATATATCGTCATCGGTATCGAAGGCATTAACGGCATTAACAGTTGATGCTTCACAACAATTTAAGTTATCCACGTTTCAATGCAAAGTGCTGTTGCAACAACAATTAAATTCTTCGGTCGCTAAACTCAACAGCAATAACATCATACAACAATAACAACAAAACATTTCTTTTTAATAATTTTAAGGCTCATGTTGATGGCGGCGGGCTAAGCGTAAGATTACTTAGTTAAGATTTTTATTATTTTTTTTATTTTACTTATTTAATTTTATTATTTTTTTTTGTTTGTTTGTCTAATAAAACCTAGCTATAGATTATACAAAATGAATTAAAACTATTTAATCAATTGAGGATGAGTTAAGGTAATTCCCATCACAGTGCTTAAACGGTAGGTTGATCAAAACTTTATCCCGTCCCAAATTTTTATTCTATTTTTTTCCTTGTCCCTTTCATTCCCCTCCTGCGATTTATACACGAGTTGCATATGTCTTGGAAAACCCCACCTCTTACCCTGAGCTTAGTCAGCTAACGAACAACCGCTCTAAAACCTCTGTGCAGCTAAAAAAATTTGCTAACGGACAATTTCTACTTATGTTGCGATGGTTCCGTTACAATCTATTAGAGGAAAATAGTCATTTGACGGGCGCAAAAGTTGCTGACAATGGCTCTCGACGGAATCAGTCTTTTTTAATCGGTGCGAGCCAGCAATGACATGTACAACCATTTATTATGTAGCCATCCCATTATTTATTTGTTGAATTTAATATTTTTGATATGATTAAAAATTATTATGATTACATTTTGCACAAACTGCATGCGCCAGCCAGTATCGACTAAACGGGAGTAATTTTCTAAATAAATAATCTTTTAGTTTGCCAATAACACGCAACTAACTTTAATTTACTACACTTACTAAGGTGGAGAATCATAAAGCAATTTATAAACCAAAGTCATGCAGTAGACAAATTTAATACAAAAGAGTACAAAATATGACCTAACTGCCAATAAATTAATAATAAAAAGGATAAAATTATTCACTCGTGCAGCCCAAGACAATACCATAATAATTTATAAAGCAAACCTTTTTAATTTACTCATATTATAGTTCATTAACTTTCCGCCCAAAAACTATATACCACACCACTCTCTTTATCATTTCCCATATGTACCAAAATCGGAAATTCAATAAAGTAAAAAACATATATACGTATATGATTATAACAAAAAAAAACTATAATTTAAAATTTTTTTTAGCTTCAGAGAGTTTAATTATTATATTTTATCAATGAACTAACAAAAAACCTCATTCTAAATATGTTTTTAAAATGCACAAAAATTTCCGAATAAAATATAATAATATGTGGTGATTCTACTATGCTGCTTCACACAATGCCCGAATTTGGAAATATTCAACATAAATTTTAACACCACACAATGAATGCATCCTTTTATCGAACTTTTTAAGCCATATAAAAACACAAACAATAATCAAACCCCAGATAATTAAAAATTCTATGCGCACAGCAGACCTGAGTGAAAAAATAAATAAATCAAAATGCATAAAAAAACCCTGTAGTACATGTTTTTTGTGTTTTTATAGTTTTTGTCAATAAAAATGCAACAATTTATCAACAGGCGATCGACCAACCAACAGTCAATATTTACGTGTATCAAACTATATAAAAAAACTATTTTAAAATTCATTCCGGGCACTGATTTTTTTTAGTGATTTTTTTTTTTTTTTTTTTTTATATCCAAAATAATCATAATCATAAAATGTATATATATATATATATATATATATATATATATATATATATATATATATATATATATATATATATATATATATATATATATATATATATATATATATATATACATACACACATACCTTGCTTACACAAACAGAATTCTAAAAATATAATTCCACGGTTGTCAGTAGAAAATAATCTACGTTTAAGTCAAAATAAATAAACATAAATTTAAAAGAAAATACTAATAAAATACTTGAAATTCAGTAGCAGTACCATCTTTCCCTTTCCTATGTTACCATCTTTGGAAGATAAACGTACACAAAAACAAATTAAATTTTTTTTTTTTTTTTTTAAATCTACTGACGATCATTATTTCTAATCTTTTAGTATTCCATTCATTATGGCTCTTGAATTAAAATAAAACGAAAAAAGAAAATTATGAAAATGGTTATATAGGAATTAAAAGGATTACAACCTATTAATTTTGTCTTCCATCTTATTATGTAAATTTTTTTTATAAGATCATTTCAAAAAGAATTAAAATCACGTTCCCAAATTTAACAAAAAAAAAAATGGAATCAGATATCGAATGTAAAGTTAGATGAATTGATATGGGGAGTATAGCACAACAAAAGGACACTTGTTGTTTCTATATATTCAGTGGCCATATATAGACAATATACTAATTTGAAATGTTCTTTTAAATGTAAAAAAAAAAAATAATCTTACCTTTAAATCTAAATCACGTACTAAATGTCTTCCAAACGATGTTCCACCAGTTTTTTGTATATGCAAAAATACCATAACATCGTGTGCGTTCATATCAAATTGAAAATCATCGTTTAGTACATCGTCATAGCTTAGGCCAGCTATTGAATTATCTTGTATTGATTTACCAAAACTTATGTCATGGATATTATTTGTGTCTATTAGTTGTGATGCTTCTGGTATTAATATTGCCTCTCGTTTCGTTAGCGCGCAAACCTGTAACGAGATTTAAGAATAGAATTATACATTTTTACTCAACATACTTTACAAATTAGGTAAATGCTAATTGCAAACGTAAAAAAATGTCTTTGGTCTCGTCTAAGAGACTGACTAGTTCGGAAAATCTTACTTGCTAGATATGCTAATATCAAATTAGGCGCCATTTTGTTTCAAAACGTAGCCTTCCATAATAACACAGAGCTCTGTCATAGGTAACTAAAAAAGTTCCCAAGCAGCTTAAAGTTCCCAGTCTGAAATTTTCAATGGGAAGGAAACAAACACCTCAGAAGGATCAACAGCGAAAGAAGAAAAACCACCACCAATTAACGTTATTAGCATAACCGAATATGGAGCATTGCATAAAATTATGAAAGCAATCACAGATAAGGAAAACAGATAAGGAAAACAGAGTAATATCAACCGTCCAACCTGTACAAAATAGCGTATAATGAAAGATTTCCAACGAAAAGGCATACAAAAAAAATATGCAGCAAATATTTAAAAAAAAGGAAAGCCAAAGAAGAGATTGTATTTAAAGTTATGCGAACTTCCTGAAACAAAGACATTAGTGACGCATCTTCAAAAAATGAGCTATCTTAAACATGAGAGTTCGAATAAAAAGAACTAGAAAAACCAATCGACTAATTAGTGTAATGCAAGAAATGCTAAAGTTATAACCATATGCAGAAATATTGCAACAGAAAGCCAAAATGTAAGATAAGTGTTCTGTAAGTGAGAATTCACTTCTAACATGTGTACACTGCCAGGAACATCATCCTGCTAACACAACGTTTCAAACACAACAATTGACAAATGAATTATTATAAATTCAAAATGCCAGCACAATGACAGTAAACTTATTAGTATTGGTGTAAAACTGGGGTAAATCCGTCAAAAATCACTCTGGTGAAAAAAAAAATTATCTATCAGAGTGATTTTTTGTTACCAATCGGAGTAAACATTTACCGAGTAAAATGATACTCTTTTTGCACCAATTGCAAGTTTCTGTTTGATATCTACGTAGTCTTACTCGTAATAAAGATATAGGGTTTCTCTATGGATAGCTACAAAAGCACTAAAACCCAAGTTTTTTTTATTCACTCTCGATAGATGCTATGCGGAGCAGTTCATTTTCTACACCTAAATTTCAATTTACCGCACTATTTATTGGTAAACCCAATTTATTGAACATCACACTATAATTTTTAATTCAATTGATCAATCAAAAGTTGATAAAAAAAATGTTGGCTCTACCTATTTATATAGAGCTGCTATCGAGAGCAACTTTTATATGACGGCTTCCGGTAGCAGTCCCGGATAGCAAATAAAAACCGCGCCTATAATCTCAGTATATAAAAAGGATTTATTTATTCAACTATTTAAACACTGACCAACAGAAGACATGTAGGATTACAGAGAAGAACTAGGTATACAACTACGAGAGTTGAAATACGAACTGCTGCTCAAAAGGATGCTTATAGTATTTTGAAAGAAATCTAATACCTCATCAGTTTGTATTCTGAGAAAATCACTCTATACTATTAAAGAAGTACACAGGATAATGAACATATGATATGATTGACAAGATATACTTGAAAATAAAAAACTGTGTTCTAGAACTTTTCTGGATGTAGCTCAAGCTTACAATAAAAATACGATTCAAGCCTTAAAATAATACTTTCAAATTCCACAATCATATATTGGTAACCGATATTTTTGCGTTAACTATAGAGAAGCTTTCGAAGTTCCGAGCTACAAAAAAATATCAGCAAGGTTTCACAAAGTAGTTTCTGGGACCAGTATTGTATTTACTTTATGCAAGCATCTTGCCTAACACAAGCGATCAAACAATACTACACTTTCACAAATGACACTGCAATTCTATCAACCTTTCAAAATAAGGGAAGCCTTCCAAAATAAAATGTTATGTGGAATAATTAACACTTTTTGGAGGTAAAAAATGATAACCAATATCACCTACTGATGAAATACGTAAGTGAAAAAATCACTAATCATGCGAGGAGTCAAGTACGGGCTAGCTGGATCAATGCAATGTGCATATGGATCTGTAAAACGAACTTGTATTCGGCGCCCTCGATTTGGCTGGTGACAGCATAAAGTATGACGTTATAAATGATTCGCGAAAGAGTTGGGAGAGCTTCGGCCTCAAAAAAATATAGAAAGGTAGATAAAAAAATAATAAAAAAACACATACAGAACTTCTGACAACACGAAAATACTGAGATTCTAAAAAAGTTTAGTGGTCTCAATCTTTCCAACGAGACACCTAATATAACTCTACTCTTAGACAATTTATTGCACTCAATTTGCATGTACCGAGCAAATATAAGAAAATCGGAACAAGAAGATAAAAAGGTTTACTACTTTGGAGGCAATGCTATAGAAATAGAAGTGCAGAAAGAATTAAAAATTAAATTAAAACAGATAAAAGCTTACAACAATGATTGTCATTAATCATATTCCTTGATGAGTAAGCACCCAAACATAATCGGTGATACATGTGCCTTAACATTCACAGAAAGGTTTCACATGTTTATGTTACAAGCATGTTTGGAATAAAGGGCTCAATGCCGGTTATAAAAGCAATTAAAAGAATAATTATGCCACTTTGACTTCGATAAATATGCAATCCTATTGGACTATTAAACAGGTGAGAATATGCTTAAAAAAATAACTGCACTGTTGAATGTGGAAAGGAGAAAGAAATATTATGCAGCGGAAACTTGATAAATTTTTGATAAAAAATCAGTTACACAGCCCACTGGGTTCTGTAATGGCACGAGCATATAAGCATCTCTAAAAAAGGAAATGATGGTGAGAATGGCGTGGAAACGGAGTAAATGAGAACATTTAAAGTATATTGCGAAAAACGTGGAAGAGCTTTAATATGTCGTCTAAAATAAAGTTTAAAACATACTTTTTGGGTAATTTTTTGCCACTTGTAGACTTTGTAGTCTACCAATTTCATGATTTGTGTTCGTTAAAGATGTTTAAAAATTTAAAGTTTCAAAATATTTTAGTAGCTTATAGTACATTCCACCACCAAAAAACATAACAAAAAATTTAGTTCCGTGCAATTTAATCCAATAGTCCAGATCTTTAAAGTATACTTTTAAAAACCTTTTTTTACGCTTTTGCCACTAAAATAAATGCGTACCAATAAAGGTCGCTCTAATTATCAATATGCAGTTTGCTTGATTCCAGTTTATTTTTACTGCAGTAACCATCGATCGACCCATGAATCCCGCAAACCAACTGGGGGTCCTATAGTTGTATCGAAATCAAGTGATGAAACTTTAGTTATCTAACCCACCCTTATTGAAATATGAAGGCGGTACGACTCGATTCAACGGTCACAGCATTTACCTTTGAGCGATTTTAATATGAAATAAGTAAATTGTTGGATAGTCAAGTATACCTATAGTTATCTCTACATTGCGATAATGCGATATGGCTCGTAGTTGATATCACTTTTCTCTCGAATTACAACAATAACTTATCGTACTGATGTTTTTTACCCTTTTATGTCTATATAAAGTTTGCTTAGACGTTTTCCAAGAATTTCACTTTTTTCTATATTTTATACGAATTTTCAATTGTACAAAAGGAAACGAATGCCAGTTTGCTTTTTGTAAAATTGAAAGATTGAATTGATGGATTAATCCGACCGATTTGTAAGCGGAAAGAGCACAAAACTGGAAAGTGATCCGAATTTTTGGATCATTTTTGGATATGATGTAGTTTACAGGTAATTTGGTACTTGCTAAATAGAAACCAAGAGCATATTGGCTGTAGAGTTGTGATGGTGGGTAGACGTGTCTAGAGAGCGTAAAACAACATTCACACGGTTATTAAACAAGTTAAATAAGAATCGTCTACCTTTATTGTAGTTACTAAAGTTTCAAAATGTATGGCAACATGTAAAATGGGAACAAATGGGTTATTGGAATTTACAAAGGCTATAGATTTGGACATTATAAACATTGAAAAATTAATTTTGGAAGTACTTAAGGTGTGTGGTGTATTTCATAAAGATCAAATCAGTTTGATCGGTTCTATAGAAGATGTAATACGGAATCCAGATGTTCCAGATGCAGATAGTTAAATAGTTATTTACTAATAAGCAGCTTCCTGGTCGGCAATAGTGAAACTGGTGAAAATATTTGAGCTGTTGGGATAAGTTAGTGATGTGAAGAATCGAAACCGTGAGCGTCGCTCAAGAACAACTGAGAATATTGATGCTGTAGCCCGTAATGTTGAAGAAAACCCATGTTTGTCGATTCCTCGTCGATTTTTAGAATTAGACATTCCACAAACGACATTATACCGTATTTTGCATAAAGACTAAGATCTTTGGACTTTTAAAGTTCAGGTAACATAAAAACTCAAGCCGGTCGACCACCATAAACGTCGTATCTTCGCTGATTGGGTCCTTCAAATACATCAAAATGATCCGGATTATCATCGAAAAATCATTTTCAGTGATAAGGCCTATTTTCACTTCGGAGACTACGTTAATAAGCAGAATTGTCGCATTTGGGGCTCAGAAAATCCAATAATGATTGTTGAAAAGCCTCTCTATCCTTAACGTGTCACTGTTTGGTGTGGTTTTTAGGCTTGCGGTGTGATTGGACCTTACTTTTTCGAAAATGAGGCTGGTGCAACTGTTACGGTGAAAGGATTGCGCTACCGAGGTATGATTAATGATTTTTTATGGTCGAAATTGGAAGATATTGATGTGGACGACGTTTATTTTCAGCAACACGGTGCTACGTGCCACACAAGCAACGAAACAATCGCAATTTTGCAAGAAAAGTTTTCTGGCCGTGTTATTTCTCGAAGAGGTGATTACAATTGGCCACCGAGGTCACGTGACCTCGTGAAAGATAAGGTCTATGCCAATCCTCCACAATCGATTTAAGGCCTTAAAGAGGGAGTTCGTGAAGTTATCGAGGACATACAGCCTAAAATGTGCGAATTGGTCATGGAAAATTTCATGAAAAAGATAAGGTGCTGCAAGATAAGCCGTGGCGGCCATTTGGCTAATACCGTTTTTAAATGTTAATGGCATACCTTCCTCTTTACAATGAAAGAAACATTCATTGATTTCTCTTAAAAAATACTCGTTTTTGTATATCAAAATGAAACCTCTTATTGGAAAACCCGTTATATGGAATAACTGTTGCCAAAATGACCTAGACATACGGTGTTTGCAAATAATAATAATAACTCTAGAAATTCAAAGTGTTTTTCTAAAGGAGGTGTACTTGTTTCAAACAAATTTTACCACTGAATATGAGAAGGTGGGGCTGGATGTTAGCTGTGGTTGATTGAATTGAAGATCTTTACCTTTTAAGCTAGGAAATGTTGTTGTCCTCCAATTAAAAGACTGTGTAGATTTAGATTGGTTACTTTGGTTGAGCTATTCTCGAATATGGCTACTCAAATAGCAGCATGTAGCTTATTTTGTCATAAGTCGTCACTTTAACCATTAGAGGTAAGCTTAATTCAACAATGAAGATTCGTTATTTCATTTTCAATTATCATGCGCTTTAAAAGTCATGTACAGTTTATAGTTTTCAATACTTGAAATTAACTTTCGTTTTGAGAGATACGAATATCCTTTGAAAGGAAGCTCCAAGAAATAAAATATACAAAATTAAGAAACCGGAAAAGAAATTGACAATCGTTACCTTACTACCTTCACTCTAAAGTATCGTTACTCTAAGGCAGCAATTATCACCATTTTTTTAAACTTTCATTAAAACGATTCGTTTGAATTTGCATACAGCACCTTTAAGGTGATACAAAATTATAAAAGTTATTTTTTTATAATACTTAATGTATTATAGTGTCTTCAAAAGGTTTTACTTTACTTCGCAGATTTATTGCTAGAATTTAGTAATATGTGGTTTTCATCTTAGAGAATTTTTTGACGATTTATGTCCAAACCGATCTCTCTAGAACTAAGTGTTGTAGATAACTAGCACTATACGACCGCTGATAACACATAAATGATTGAATTAAAACATAAACAGAGCCACTACTATTAAAATCGATCGCCATCGTTAGGCGTTCATTTTGATAAATTCGTACTATTTGTTCCGGTGGCGATCGTTACTAAACGACTGTCGTTGATAATTACCAACCATTATATTCTGATTGATTATTTTCGATAGTCATTGTATTATATTTTTCCACAGGTGTTGAAAGAGAGGCGATAATGAACGAAGTCAATCGATTTCAATAGTGTATCGCCTGGCAAAGCAGTTATGTTCTTCGTTAGCCCCTTAACGTATAGCTTTAGTTAAGTGTTATGAAAAAATTCAAATATTAACTGATTTAAGTACAGAAGATTTAAGAAAGTTGGAAAAATGTTGATCCTCTAACACTTTTGATGACACATCATTTAGAGTTGTTGGCGCCCAACAGTTTTTGTTTACAAATAGTTTCGTTTTGTGACTTTATTAAATTATAGCCGACACTTCTTACAAAATTGTTGCTATCATAACTTCTGGCCACAATTTATTATTTTGAAATTGCGTGCATATACAGCTTTATTTGTCAACACAGATCTTAGCCACCATTATGAATTACAATATCGTTCAAAGATCAACATATACAATGATAGATCGTACCTAAGACAAATCGTAAGTACACGAAATAATTAAAACCATCACCAAATATTTTTAAATATCTCGAAAACATTGATCCCATACCGATATAGAAAACAATATAAATAAACCAAAGCACATTTAAGAACTATATTTATGGTCATTTATATTAAACAAGTGGAAAATCACCAAGAAAATACATTCCTGTGAGAATTATAAATTATCCAATACATAATCGCGTGCTTGGTTTATTTATTCTTAATGCTGATATAGTGATAAAATCAAAACTAAAAACTACAATTTATAATAATAATAATAATAATTGTAATTTTGCACAGTTTTCTGTAATTGTAAACAATTGTTGCTGAACTATAACAAAAATATTATTAAATAAAAACTTAATATGAAATATGAGTATTGTGCACGAGATAAGCGCATTTAGTGTATAGGCTAAAGCACATTTTTACATACTAATAATTGTTTAGAAGTCGTGAATTTAAATCGATACATTTATAAAATGTTTTATTGTCAGTTCGACAACCATTTAAAGAAATTTAAAAAAAAAAATAGTGAGATAGGAACACTTAAATAAACATCGGCCGAATGCAATTCCTAAGCGAACCGGGATTAAACCCATAACCATAAAATACAAAAATAATGTACTTACTTATGTCTTAGTTTTCTGTTCAAAAATGCAAAGACAAGTAAATTAGGCTAATCGATCGCAAAACTTGTGTTGTATCGAATTTTTATTTCAAGTAACCTAAAATATCAATTTTAGATATCTAAAGTTGTATAGGCTAAGACATCATTCAAGAAAAAAAAAACTACTAAATACGGCCTTGAAAATGTTTAGGCTTTTATGCAAAAGTTTTCAAGATACTAACCGAGAAATGATTTTAAGTACTTTTTGTATTGTTGAATTTTACTTCAAAATTATATGAATGTCGTATGATAAGTGGCATCAATATGAGATGGCGCTTTTTATATGCTTACTGTAAAATATTGCGCTACTGAGGTACCACATTTACATATTAAAACGATGAACAAAACAATGACCACGGGTTACAGAAAAGAATCAATGGGTCGAACTATTTTCCACCACAGTACAAGGTTGCTGGATTTCGATGTACCATATTAGCAATGGTAAGGTAGAACTTTGAAAATTGACTGCGTACAAATTAGGCATGCTACATTTGGTTTTGTTTCATACAATCAATCTGTATTGAGCATCGTTGCACTTCGAACAATTTAGCTGTTAACTTAAACGTCTAACTTTTTTACCCTGTAGCTAAGCATCTACGATATAGCTGACTACGGAGTAAAGAAGAACGATAAAAATCTCGATAAAAATCTCCTACCAATGGAATTAAATGATGTTAATATTCCTCAACAAGCCAAGATAAAATACCTAAAATAATTTCAAAATATCTTTTAAAATACAAGGTATTCAGTTATGGGGATCCACCAGTGCTTCAAAAGGAGAACTCCTGAAAGAGTATATATTCAAAATAATAACATACATGATGACCTTGGTAATAAAACCGTTAAAGAACCGATTAAATAATTCAGTTTCAAGCATTGCTCAAAACTAGAAACTCACCCCAATGAATTGGCTAGGAATATAATAAAACAAACGCGATTTAGACGACTGAAAAGAGCCGATCTATTTGGATTAATGAACCTCCACATTTAAGGTTATAATAATTATAGTCCAAATTATTATAATTTTTAACACTATAATAATAAAATCTGACATAGGTTCAGACTTATAAAAGTAATTTAGTTTAAGATTTGAATACTTATTGCTAGTTTCATGTGCAGAAAGATTCAATAATAAAGCCTTTGGCAGCAATAAATATATATATATATATATATATATATATATATATATATATATATATATATATATATATATATATATATATATATATATATATATTTATATATATATATATATAAGGTTTTCCATTTGGGACTGATCAATTTTGAACTTTCACTGTGAACCGCACCCTTAAACAAATAACTAAACTGTCAGTGTCAAATTATTCAGTAAAGACAACATTTTCATCATGGTGAAGTAAGTACACGAACGAACAACGTTTAAATATAATTAAAATTTACTACAATATTGTTGTCCGTGGCAAACGAACCAAAACAGTCGATTCCACGGCGTTCTCAAGAACTGGGACCACACTTCACTCAGACCACACTTCGGCGAATTTTACAAAAGGATCTTGGCTTACACCCTTATAAGATCAAGTTAACACAAGAGCTACAGCTTCTTGACCATATTTACAGTTAATGAAGATCGCTACAGAGACATGTTGCAACGTTATTTCTTTGGTCAATTGCATGAGCTAGACATTAATGATATGGGGTTTCAACAAGACGGTGGCACATTCCACACAGCGAGTCTAACAATCGACTTATTGAAATCTAAATTCGATGAACTAAATCCTCTCGATTGCTTGCCTAGATCTAGACTTTTTTCTATGGTACTACGTTAAATTATTGGCCGTTGCCTTTAGAGGAGCTCAAAGCCAATTATGGACAAGACATAGCGGCCGTTTCCATCGGAATGTGTGGCTGAGTCATCGAAAATTGGGTTCAACGAATGGACACCTGCAAACATGTCCATAGTGGACATATGAACGATGTCGAATTTCATACATAAATGTTTTGATTGTACTTCAAGCCAATAATAAAATTTTCGAGATATCTCAAATGGTTTGCGTTTTATTTTAAAAAAAATTTGTCAATTCCTTATTGGAAAACCCGATATATATATATATATATATATATATATATATATATATATATATATATATATATATATATATATATCATATAAGTATGGCTGAGCTAAAGAAATGCAAATATTCTTATTTTTTCACAGTGCGATGACAACAATTTCAAAATTCTTTATATTTTCTTCCTTTGTCAAGGCATAATGCAAATGTTTAGATTTAAGCAACTATGTATTACCTGGGCAAAATTATATGTGAGTGATTGCCGAGTTTACGTAAATGGATCGCTTCTAAAATTTTTTTTTCAAATTTTTACTAATAACCTACTCTACTAAATGTACTTTTCAAAGACGTCACATGATGTCGTCTTTGACGCTGATAATTTTTGATATGATCTTCGACCACTATCGAAGTTATGTTCTGTTATTGTTAAATTTCATAGCGAGTCTACGAATATTTTGATCTCCCTCGTACTCATGAACAATTTTCAATCGATATGTCGATAACATATTTAAAAACTTCAAATACTACTATCAATTGCTTTTTTCTATAAGAAATGTGTTAATTCGATCGAAATACTTACATTCTATTTAAACAACTGTATCAATATAGCAAATTCCTTACTTCTTAACTAAAAAGGTCAATAATAGCAACTATATAGAAATCAACCAATTTATTAGACGATAATCAATTTATTGAACTGAACTTTGTGTCACATTTTATTAAATTGCAACTATAGTTATTCGATTGCAAAAAAAAAATTTCTTTTACCCTACAAACAAGTAGCTATTTAATGTAAGTATATAAACATAGCTTAATTGAAAAATTTACTATGTGATTTGCTGCAACCAATTTTAACGACAGTAGTCACAATATTTACACAGCAATTTAAAAAGAATTTGCTAAACAATAAAATTGTATTTATAAAAATTTACGTAAGTTAGTAAGTACTTTAAATTGAACCACAATTCTCCTTTTATAATTAAGCTTAAGTGGTTTGATATTTTAATTTGTTTACGATATTCTTTATATAGGTATTTCATATTGTGTTTAAGATCTTGTGATTCCAGTGTGTATCAAAGTGAGATTTTATTGATTTTGGTTGATTTGGTCATTCCGAATAAACTGGCTTTGTTGTGATAATGTTAAATATTCTAAATAGGTAATGCAAAATTGTTAAGTGAACACGTAGGTGAACTATGGTACATATCTATACTTAAAAAAGTAATTTTGTTTTAATATTTTTAACGTTTAAATCGATTGATCGTTTTAAACTAGGATGCTATGAGCAAAATTTTAAGGGGAGATCGCGCAAGAACAGTTCGGTGTGCGTAAGCTGTATGCGCAATGGATCTCGGATAAACTGAACCTCACAGTAATTTCAAGATTATGTAGTAATTTCAAGATTATGTAGTATTTTACGTGTTACTCTTCGAACAAGGGTTCCATAACTCAATCAAATAGATCACGTGTTGGTAAACTAGACATTTCTATCATCCCTGCAAGATGTCAGAGAAATTAGAAAATAGAAAGTTTGAGAAATGGCGACATCAGAATTGCCTTCAGTGAAGACCTACAACTTAACATTGCCAATAACGAAACTAGTAGCCGAAAAATAAAATAGAAATAGTAGAAGCATACAAAAAAAAGCTAATGTAGTGTACTCGGATGATAATACAACTCGAGAACACCGTAGACAAGAGTGTTACCTGGAAGACAATTTAGGACTGGCGTCAACTTAAGCAACAATTGTGTCATTAAAACACGGCAAAAATTAGAAGACGATACAAAGATACAACAGCATGCTTATATGCAGGTGGCATAAGGAAGTTAAAGAACATTTAAATTGCTAGAGTACAGGTAGAATACCAGAGAGATACAAAGAAGGAATAACAATCCTGAAGAAAGACAACTTAAGAGAATGCAAAAATTAGAGAAGACTCTCCCTCCTCAACAGAATAATGAAAATACTGGCCATGATCATCCTGGAGAGTATCTTACCTGTAACCAACAATTGCATACGAAATGAGCAGGCTATTTTTAAACATTAAAGGAGCTGCACGGATTACATCAACGAATCAAACGAATGGAACTCACCAATGTACCCACTTTTCGTGAACGTTGAGCGGTCGTTTGACTCGATTAATATGAGCGCAATTTGGAGGGGATTTAGTGAAATCGGCATTCCGAGGAAAATAGTAGAAGTCATCAAAGAAATGTACCAAGGTGCTGAAAGTAAAGTTCTGTATTAAGGCAAACAGAGTGAAAAATACGTTCACAATGT
The DNA here is from genome assembly GCA_963556175.1 of Tipula confusa. Taxonomy (NCBI): domain Eukaryota; kingdom Metazoa; phylum Arthropoda; class Insecta; order Diptera; family Tipulidae; genus Tipula; species Tipula confusa. The sequence continues at coordinate 73,015,270 of OY744476.1, forward strand.
TCTCAGTGTTAGACAACGTAGTACGCAGATTAGACGTAAGAAGCTCAAATGAAATACAATGGGACCTCATTAGTTGGCTAAATGATCTTAATTTCGCAAATGATGTATGATTTTAAACGAATTTTTCTTTGTACAAGAAGTTGGTCTCAACATCAACATCAGAAAGACCAAGGCCTTAATACTGGACATCTCTTATAGATACCTGGACATCCAGGTATTTATAAGACTCCAGGTACTTATAAATAAATAGGCGATTTATTTACTCAGGGGATTAATAATATGCTTCTGGCCAAACAAATTTGCGAACGAGCTCCTCCTGCAAACAATGCAAATCGATATAGAAAAAGAAATTAGGAAACGAAAATGGAAATGGATATAGGACACACACTTCGAAAGCCATCAAGTGACGAAACTCCAATTAACTCTATTAACTAAAGTGGCCAAATTATTAAAAAATAAAATACCTGGCAGACACTGGTACGAATGGTCTCTAAAAGGTAATGAACTACAAAACGGGGTCGGTTAAATCAAATCACATTATATGTGGAAGAAGGAAACGTCTAAGGCGAGTTAACTAATCCATCTCGGGTTTTTAATGCAGAAACGGCTTTGTTTATGCCCTCAAGATAAAGCATGATTAGTGCCTGAAGGTTCGAAACCGGTTTACAACAGGATTACAGTATTAAAGAATACCAGTAAACATAATAAAAGAAATTCCAGAGCCAGATAGTCGATTAGGATGTTGGTAAGTCGGAAAGCGGACGTGCGTTTCTGGAGCCCTAAATCCAACAATTTTGCTTGTTGACATATAGCCTCCTAGGTGAAAATGAGCTTCGTCTGAAACGAAAATTTTTCGGTACGTTTTTCCAAGCGTTCCATGGCCCAATGAGCGAACCAAAAACGTTGCGGATGGTCATTTTACTTCAGCTTCTGAAAAAACCATGCACCTTGAATTAGCCTCCGATTTGACTACAATACGGCTCTTTTGATTGAATTTGGCAAATTTTAAATACTATTATCTGATGGCCAGAGAATCGATGAAGTATAGAGAAACCTTTAGCGCTGAATACGAAATTAGAATGGATTGTCGGAGGAGCAAATCAAACGAGTGACCAATCTCGTCAAACCTTAACCTGCGCTACTATGGACCAAGAAATTAGTATTGATACGCTGAGAAATTTCTGGGAAACGAAGTGTTGTCATTTTGTGAAGTCGGTTGATTTTCAACACTAAATTTAAACAGAATCGATTAAGGTGATCCTCTCGTTTTGCCAAAATAGTTGGTTTCCAAACAAATGCAATATTAAAACGTCATTGATGTCTAAGGTTTACGTTGATAATTTACCAATAATTATATAGGATTGTTGAACACATACGAGAGGCTGATAAATTAAAACTAATTTATCGTAATAGTATATGGTATACTCAAGCAACTCAGCCAGAGTGGAAGTGCAGTCATAATAAAGGAAAATACCAAAAATTTTGAATAAGAAAAATATACCCCAGATGAAATTCAAGCTAGGACAAGATAGGATAGTTGCTATTAAAGGGACAAAATATACTGTGGCAGTTACAGGTTTGTATTACCTGCCAAGACATTCTCTTAAGAAATATCAATATAAGGAATTCTTTAATTATATATGGGAAATAGGTTTCTAGCAGGAGGCGATTTAAATGCTAAGAATATTTATTGGGGGTCCCGACTAACAACGACTAAAGGAAAGGGACTTTTAAAGGCACTTAAAGAAAGCAACTGTGAAGTATTATCAACAGCTAAAACAACGTACTGGCCACCAGACCTAACTAAAATACTGGATCGACTTAATCGACTTTTTTGTAACGAGGAATATTTCAAAACATTTCAGTGCAAGAATGTCACGAAATAAACTCATGTCACTCACCAATCACTTTAATATTTTTAGTAAAGACATCTTACAAAATGAAAAAAAAACCTATCTTTGTAATAAGCACACAGATTGGGACTGTTTTAGGGTTTGTTTAGATAACACAATACAACTTCTGACTCCAACAGAAAGCATAGATGAAATAATTCAGCAATCAGCATGGGAAGGCACTCCTATAGTAAAAGATAAATCCATAAAGCTAAATATCCTCAAGAAATAAATGATATTTTGCGAAAGAAAAGATCAGCGAGGAATAAATGGCATCAAACCAGAGCTTCTCAGGATAAAAAGGTATAGTAAACAATTTAACAAACAAATTATTAAGAAAGATAAGTACATAAATTTATAAATAAATCTATCTTTCAGATTTGTGAAACAGCCACTTTTCAGAATATTCGTTATGGCAGGCAACCAAAAGATTAAGAAGACCCATTACCCAACAGCATTCAATTAAAAAGTTAGATGGAAATTGGGTAAGATAAGATAAAGAGAAAGACGATTAGTTAGTCAACGAAGAGAAACAGATAACAGTTTTAATCAAAAATCTGATGACATTAATAGTGCGTCTTGTTCTGAAATTATAGATATAATAAATAAAAAGCCGCAAAAAACGGCTTTGACATAATAACAGGAGAAGAGGTGGTGAAACCTTTTTAAACTTAAATACGTACCCAAATTATGGAACGTGGCTGAAATCAAAATGATTATCAAACCTTGAAAAACACTACACAGGAAGCAACATCGTACAGACCAATATCACTATTGCAAGTAATAAAGTATCTAAAGTATTTGAAAAAATACTTATGAAAAGGCTTCTGCCAATAGTTGAAAAAAAAGGCTGTGTTCCGAATCACCAATTTGGATTGAGAAGTAAGCGCTCTAGTATCGACCTGGTGCAAAACCGAAAAAAAGCAAATTTGCTTCACAGTATTCCTTGATGCCGTACAAGCTTTTGATAAACTGTGGCATGAAGGTTTGAACTATAAGCTGCGGACTTTACTATCAAAACAGTACAGTGATATATTAGAATCATAAATAACTGAAAGATATTTTAGAATAAAATAACAGCAAGAACATTCTAAATTAAAAACAATAATGGCTGAATTTCCTCTAGGACGTGTTTTGGGAGTGCTTCACTTTTGTACTTATTGTTTACTTATGATATACCAAAATATCAATGGGTGAAGGAAATTTACTTGCCACATTTGCAAATGACACCGCTTTCATGGCAGTAGGAAATAATATTGAAGATTTGACTTAAGCTACAAGCAAGCATAAACAAAGCTCATCGCTTGATTTGGTCATTCCGAATAAACTGGCTTTGTTGTGCTAATGGTAAATATTCTAAATAGGTAATGCAAAATTGTTAAGTGAACACGTAGGTGAACTATGGTACATATCTATACTTAAAAAAGTAATTTTGTTTTAATATTTTTAACGTTTAAATCGATTGATCGTTTTAAACTAGGATGCTATGAGCAAAATTTTAAGGGGAGATCGCGCAAGAACAGTTCGGTGTGCGTAAGCTGTATGCGCAATGGATCTCGGATAAACTGAACCTCACAGTAATTTCAAGATTATGTAGTAGTTTCAAGATTATGTAGTATTTTACGTGTTACTCTTCGAACAAGGGTTCCATAACTCAATCAAATAGATCACGTTTTGGTAAACTAGACATTTCTATCATCCCTGCAAAATGTCAGAGAAATTAGAAAATAGAAAGTTTGAGAAATGACGACATCAGAATTGCCTTCAGTGAAAACCTTCAACTTAACATTGCCAATAACGAAACTAGTAGCCGAAAAACAAAATAGAAATAGAAGAAGCCTACGAAAAAAAAAACTAATGTAGTGTACTTGGATGATAATACAACACGAGAACACCGTGGATAAGAGTGTTACCTGGAAGACAATTTAGGAGTGGCGTCAACTTAAGCAACAATTGTGTCATTAAAACACGGCAGAAATTAGAAGGAAATACAAAGATACAACAGCATACTTATATGCAGGTGCCATAAGGAAGTTAAAGAACATTTAAATTGCTAGAGTACAGGTAGAATACCAGAGAGATGAAAAGAAGGAATAACAATCCTGAAGAAAGACAACTTAAGAGAATGCAAAAATTGGAGAAGGCTCTCCCTCCTCAACAGAATAATGAAAATACTGGCCATGATCATCCTGGAGCGTATTTTACCTGTAACTAACAATCACTTACCAAATGAGCAGGTTAATTTTACACCTGAAAGGAGCTGCACGGATTACATCAACGAATCAAACGAATGGAATTCACCAATGTACCCACTTTTCGTGAACGTTGAGCGGTCGTTTGACTCGATTAATATGAGCGCAATTTGGAGGGGATTTAGTGAAATCGGCATTCCGAGGAAAATAGTAGAAGTCATCAAAGAAATGTACCAAGGTGCTGAAAGTTAAGTTCTGTATTAAGGCAAACAGAGTGAAAAATACGTTCACAATGTTCTCAGTGTTAGACAACGTAGTACGCAGATTAGACGTAAGAAGCTCAAATGAAATACAATGGGACCTCATTAGTTGGCTAAATGATCTTAATTTCGCAAATGATGTATGATTTTAAACGAATTTTTCTTTGTACAAGAAGTTGGTCTCAACATCAACATCAGAAAGACCAAGGCCTTAATACTGGACATCTCTTATAGATACCTGGAAATCCAGGTATTTATAAGACTCCAGGTACTTATAAATAAATAGGCGATTTATTTACTCAGGGGATTAATAATATGCTTCTGGCCAAAAAAATTTGCGAACGAGCTCCTCCTGCAAACAATGAAAATCGATATAGAAAAAGAAATTAGGAAACGAAAATGGAAATGGATATAGGACACACACTTCGAAAGCCATCAAGTGACGAAACTCCAATTAACTCTATTAACTAAAGTGGCCAAATTATTAAAAAATAAAATACCTGGCAGACACATATAATGTGATTTGATTTAACCGACCCCAAAACGGGGTCGGTTAAATCAAATCACATTATATGTGGAAGAAGGAAACGTCTAAGGCGCGTTAACTAATCCATCTCGGGTTTTTAATGCAGAAACGGCTTTGTTTATGCCCTCAAGATAAAGCATGATTAGTGCCTGAAGGTTCGAAACCGGTTTACAACAGGATTACAGTATTAAAGAATACCAGTAAACATAATAAAAGAAATTCAAGAGCCAGATAGTCGATTGGGGTGTTGGTAAGTCAGAAAGCGGACGTGCGTTTCTGGAGCCCTAAATCCAACACAAAGAGAATGGCTTGGCAGGTAATACAGGTTTGTATTACCTGCCAAGACATTCTCTTAAGAAATATCAATATAAGGAATTCTTTAATTATATATGGGAAATAGGTTTCTAGCAGGAGGCGATTTAAATGCTAAGAATATTTATTGGGGGTCCCGACTAACAACGACTATAGGAAAGGGACTTTTAAAGGCACTTAAATAAAGCAACTGTGAAGTATTATCAACAGCTAAAACAACGTACTGGCCACCAGACCTAACTAAAATACTAGATCGACTTAATCGACTTTTTTGTAACGAGGAATATTTCAAAACATCGCATTTCAGTGCAAGAATGTCAATAAATAAACTCATGTCACTCACCAATCACTTTAATATTTTTAGTAAAGACATCTTACAAAATGAAAAAAAAAACCTATCTTTGTAATAAGCACACAGATTGAGACTGTTTTAGGGTTTGTTTAGATAACACAATACAACTTCTGACTCCAACAGAAAGCATAGATGAAATGATTCAGCAATCAGCATGGCAAGGCACTCCTATAGTAAAAGATAAATCCATAAAGCTGAATATCCTCAAGAAATAAATGATATTTTGCGAAAGAAAAGATCAGCGAGGAATAAATGGCATCAAACCAGAGCTCCTCAGGATAAAAAGGTATAGTTAACAATTCAACAAACAAATTATTAAGAAAGATAAGTACATAAATTTATAAATAAATCTATCTTTCAAATTTGTGAAACAGCCACTTTTCAGAATATTCGTTATGGCAACCAAAAGATTAAGAAGACCCATTACCCAACAGCATTCAATTAAAAAGTTAGATGGAAATTGGGTAAGATAAGATAAAGAGAAAGGCGATTAGTTAGTCAACGAATAGAAACAGATAACAGTTTTAATCAAAAATCTGATGACATTAATAGTGCGTCTTGTTCTGAAATTATAGATATAATAAATAAAAAGCCGCAACAAAACGGCTTTGACATAATAACAGAAGAAGATGTGGTGAAACCTTTTTAAACTTAAATACGTACCCAAATTATGGAAGGTGGCTGAAATAAAAATGATTATCAAACCTTGAAAAACACTACACAGGAAGCAACATCGTACAGACCAATATCACTATTGCAAGTAATAAAGTATCTAAAGTATTTGAAAAAATACTTATGAAAAGGCTTCTGCCAATAGTTGAAAAAAAAGGCTGTGTTCCGAATCACCAATTTGGATTGAGAAGTAAGCGCTCTAGTATCGACCTGGTGCAAAACCGAAAAAAAGCAAATTTGCTTCACAGTATTCCTTGATGCCGTACAAGCTTTTGATAAACTGTGGCATGAAGGTTTGAACTATAAGCTGCGGACTTTACTATCAAAACAGTACAGTGATATATTAGAATCATAAATAACTGAAAGATATTTTAGAATAAAATAACAGCAAGAACATTCTAAATTAAAAACAATAATGGCTGAATTTCCTCTAGGACGTGTTTTGGGAGTGCTTCACTTTTGTACTTATTGTTTACTTATGATATACCAAAATATCAATGGGTGAAGGAAATTTACTTGCCACATTTGCAAATGACACCGCTTTCATGGCAGTAGGAAATAATATTGAAGATTTGACTTAAGCTACAAGCAAGCATAAACAAAGCTCATCGCTGGACTATAAAATGGCGAATGCAATTAAATGAAAGTAAATCTATCCATGTAGACATTACATACAAAATAGATCATATGACAGTATTTATAAATATATAATAGGTTTCATACGCAAAGACAGCCAAGTATTTATAGGTCTGACACTAAACGCTAAACTACTAAAGAAAGCCGATATTAAGAAGAAAAATGAAGAACTTCGTCTAAAACTCCATAAAATGAATTTACTAATAGGTAGACACTCTTAAATGTCTTCTAGCAATTAGCTATTGCTTTATAAGCAAATCTTAAAACCCACGTGGACCTAACGAATACAGCTCTGCAGCTGCTTTAAACATAGCAACATCGATATAATGCCAAGGTTCTATAATAAAGTTTTGCCTACTATTGTAAACGAACTATGGAGTATTAGAAATAGCGATCTCCAAAAGGAAGACTTAGTCTGAAAAAAAAAACAAAATAATACAAAGTTGGGCAAACGACACCAAAAGAGACTACAAATTTATTATAATATAGAGGCATTACAGCTTATATTATTAAACAATTCGAACATTGTTAGAACACTTAAACAAATTAAGCCTTTTGAATTATTTAAGTAAACTATAATATATAGGTTTTCGGATTAAATGAAACCATTTTCAAATTGAACGAAACTTTTTACAAATTAACAGAAATCTTTGTCAAATTAATGAAACTTTTTACAAATTAACAGAAACCTTTTTCAAATAAAACGAACCTATTTACAATTAAAATGAAACCTTTTTTAATTGGAATGAAACTTTTTATGGAATGAAACCTTTTATATTAACTTGAACCTTTTATATTAACTTCGCCGATTAACTTGAAATTTAGCACTGAGATAATCTATAATAACTGTTTTTTAATTAAAAATTCATCAAATTTAATTTTTATTTGGCATTCGGTAAATATTGGGTATATAAGGCAACGGAAGTATGGCAACGGAATAAAAATGTTTCGTCCATAACAGCACATACCGAATTTTAAAACCTAATTTTTGTTCTATTTCATTTTTATAATACTAATTACTGTTAATCTCGAGTGTATTGTAATATTTTATATAATAAACTTCATTTCATTTCATAGTCTGAAGTTTATAAGTGCATTGATGCTACTTAATTATACATATAAGTTTGTGGCGTCCTCTACCACTCGTGTGTTTTAAAGTAGTATTAATTAAAATTATTTAAAAATTATTTAAAAATTAACTTGCACAAAAAGAATAAGTAGTTAGGTACAAAATCAATTTGTTTGGTCAAAATTGTATACTAAATGAACCATCAATATCTACGTTTCATCTGCACAACATCAGCAACACAATCAATCAATAAGTTCCTGTTTCTATGTCACAAATGCATCAAATACAAACAATGGCTGCTAAAATTCCAATATCAAAATTTATCCTAAATACACTTCAGTGGACCGTTGCACCACAACATCAAAATAATTTCCATTACAAAATAATAATTTCAAACTCTACTTGCATTTCTTTCAAATTTTATGAATTCATTGAAGAACTCGTTTCAAAGCTAGGGAGCACTGAGTAATATTTTGTAATCGATAATGCCCAAATCCACAAAACTGCACTAATTGGTCTTGACTTGTGCAGTTTTGTGGATTTTTGTACCACCGTACTTCACCATTTGTACCATCGTACTTCCCCACGTTAAACCCAAATGACAAGGATTTTCGAAAATAAAAAGCAATGCTAGAAATTTATTGGGTTCAACGAGGGAACAGAATATAGTGCAAGTTATACCGAACAGTGTTAATACAATAAAATCTGCGGACTCTTCAAACTTCCTAATGGATATGTTGATGGCACTCCCTGCTGCACGCGAAATATTGCTTTAAATTTATTAAGTCTTCTACATAGATTTAATTGTATTAAAACCAAATAAAAATAAAATTTAATGAATTTTTAATAACTAATTTTGAATTAATAATTATTTATTATTCATAACTTTCAGTGTTAGATTCAAAGTTAATATAAAAGGTTTCATACCAATTCAAAAAGGTTTCATTAAATTTGGGAATAGTTTCGTTTTATTTGAAAGAGGTTTCTGTTAATTTATAAAAAATTTCGTTCAATTTGACAAAGGTTTCTCTTAATTTGTAAAAAGTTTCGTTCAATTTAAAAATTGTTTAATTTAATCTGAAAAACTTATATAAGCTAGAATAAAATTACTTATTAGTCCTTTTATAAGACTACTGACTGTAATACTATGTATTGGTAATATTGTAATAATTCTTCTAATACAAATGAAAAAATAAAATAAAACATAGTATGGTGAAATAAAAAGTATTAAATTTATTATCAAGGATGGACCATTAACAAATATCTTTTAAAAATTATCACAATTCAATATTTTTTGATTCTTTAAAGTGCAAATATTTTTATTAGTTATAAAATACGATTGTACTTAAATAACAACTACTGCTGCCCTTGTTGTACCGCATTCTTCAATTTTAAACAAATTTATTAATTATATGAATAGTAATATCGATTTTAAACAACAATTTTAAAAAAAAAAGCTGTGCTTAACGGCCGTCAAACTCAAACGATGATTTTGAGTGCACCGTCAATTTTCAATAACTCTACAAAAAGAGCGAGAGCTTTAGACTTTATAATTGGATACTCAGATTTCTGAGTTAGATTTTTGTTTGTAATTGTTTTCACAAACTTACGTACAGCACTCGCAAATAAAACATTATTTTGGAAGTTACTATTATAAAATTTCACACTATTTTGCTTTCTTAACACTCACATTGAACATGTTTAGTATTTTCCCAGCGTTATTAGCGATTTGAACCAAAAATAAATGTTGACACTTAACCGATACAAAGCCTGTTTCGGTATTGATAAGAGGATTTTATTTTTCAAACTGTCAACGAGAACCATATCAATAAAAACAAAATATCAATTTTATCGATCAATTTTAAAAGAAATGTCCAAAATAGAATTTTTACAGCAGGTTACTAAATCTTAAGAAGATTTCAATTTATAATTTTCCGTATATGTACTTATCTTAAATACAATTTTATTTTTATATATAGTGAAGGGCTCAAAAATATATTTCATTATATTGAAATACGTGTAAAACTTGATAAGTATAAGTGAAAATATTTTCTTAAGTCGATATATACCTTTTTCATAAGCTATTTTTATCCTTAAGGTAGTGTAAATAATGAAAATGATTTTATTTCTATTTTTTATTTTTTTGTGTTAAATCTAACCCAAGATGTGACTGTGAAGCACAACAAATGTGAGTATGTATGTACATAAAATTTAAAAGAAATTGAAGATCTAGGTAAAATATACGAAAAAAAACTATTTGTGAGCTTTGAACTTATTTGTTATAATTTAAAAGTGAATTTTATATATATATACTTATACTAAAAATATTAATATTTAACAATACCGTAATATATTATGTAGGTATATATATATATGTTCATAAAAGTAAGCTGCACAAAGTAAAATTTTAATAATTTCAATTAAGTTTAGTATCCTGTGGACAATTTTGACATCGGTAAATGTTTTTCAATTGTATACGTATATAACGTACGAATACGAACGAGTATAAATTTTCCCCAGAATTGTGTTCTTTTATTTTTTTGTTTTTTTAGCAAGCACTACATATACAGTATGATCTATAAAACACTTAACAAATGACATCTAGGATTTTATAGAAGACATATTTTTACTTTGTAAATTTTAAATGCTTTATTTAAATTAGGATAAGTTATTTTCGAACTAAGATACTTGTTAAAAACTGTTTGTTCATTTGTACAGAAAATTCGGTAACCTCGTGCTAGTTTATCAATTATATGTTACTTTGGACGAATGTGAAGTATTTCCTAAACAACAATAAATTTCCTAAAAATTGCAACAACAAAATAAACATTGGAATGTATGTGTAAAAACTACGTATTATCGAATAAATTATTTTTTATAGTTAAAAAATAACAAATCATGCGAAAACTATTATGTTAAGTTGTAATCAAGACTTGTTTTCTAAAACAAGTGCACTCGTCGAATAGACAAGAGTCTATTCTAAAGGGAAATCATACAGATTTTTAAAATTATAGGGGAACAGGTAATTAGGGATGGACATTTTTGATGTAAGTTACATAGTAGCGATACATCAATTTTTCCCGATTTTTCGTGGTTTTCCTGAAAAGGGAACACTCTAGCGGAAATTTGTTTTGGGTACACAAGAGTCTTCTAAAGGAACATCATACAGATTTTTAAAATTATAGGGGAACAGGTAGTTAGGAATGGACATTTTTGATGTAAGTTACATAGTATCAATACATCAATTTTTCCCGAATTCTCATGGTTTTCCTGAAAAGCGGGCACTCTAGCGGAAACTTGTTTTGGGTAGACAAGAGTCCATTCTAAAGGAAAATCATATAGATTTTTAAAATTATAGGGGAACAGGTAGTTAAGAATGGACATTTTTGATGTAAATTACATAGTAGCGATACATCAAATTTTTTGATTTTTCATGGTTTTCCTGAAAAGCAGACACTCTAGCCGAAACTTGTTTTGAGTAGACTAGAGTCTATTCTAAAGGAAAATTATACAGATTTTTAAAATTCTAGGGGAACAGGTAGTTAGGAACAGTTATGAATGGACAGGTAGTTAGGCATGATTTCATCATGTTTTCAATCTTGCCGCGAGGAGGCGTCACTTTTGCAAATGTTTAAGCGATAATTTCTACATTCAGTATTTTGTTAAAATTTAAGTAACTTAATTAAATTTAACTTAGACTATCTTTTACTTAGTGCAGTTTCACAGAATCTTTTGAAAGTCGTAATATTTGGGGGTATCTGGTACATTATTTATTTATCCTCATCTCAATCACAACTGGTTATTTTTTTTAGGTTAAATCATTAGGTAGAATGCTATTTTACTTTACTCTTTAGGTTTTGAATTAAGTGTGCACTAAGCACAAATGTGGTTTACTCTCACTAATGTGATATCCATCCATCAAGTTATTTGACATTTTTCACTAAAGTATCACAGATCTTTTGTATTTGCCTCTTAAGTAAACAAATAAAGTTAATAGCTATATTGGTTTAGCTTTCAATATCACGACCTATATTAAGAAGCATTAATATTAGTAAAAATTTAGCAGATATCATGAATAAAGGGTGATTTTTTAACTATTTTCTTTTTGGAAACACTGTCTGTATGTTTCGTGTTTTGTGTCACTGTCAAACATCTTCAGTTTGGTCTATAATTTAACCATGAATCGTCTTACAAACGACCAACGCTTGCAAATCATTGAATTTTATTATCAAAATGCGTGCTCTGTTAAGAAAGTTCATCGCGCGCTTCTTCCATTTTATGGTCAGTTTAATCGACCCACTGAAACGGCTTTTCGGACTATTGTGACTAAATTTCGCATCAAATTTACATTGTTAGATATTAAATCACCAACACGCTTACGTACAGTGCGAACTGAAGAAAATATCGCAGCTGTATCGGCCAGTGTTAGTGATGACCATCAATTATCGATTCGGCGCCGTTCGCAGCAATTGGGCCTCTGTGACTCAAGAACGTGGCAAATTTTGCGGAAGGATTTAAGTGTTAACCCTTACAAAATACAGCTGGGGCAAAAATTGAAGTCAAACGGCCTACCACAACGCAGAATATTTGGTAATTGGGCTCTTGAAAAGTTGGCGCAAGATCCATTTTTTATCGAAAAATTGTGTTCAGCGACGAAGCTCATTTTTGGCTGAATGGATTTGTAAATAAGCATAATTGTCGATTTTGGAGGGAAGATCAGCTAGGAGCATTGCAAGAGCTACCAATGCATCCAGAAAAAGTTATTGTTTGTTGCGGATTATGGGCTGGTGGCATCATTGTACCATACTTCTTTAAAGATGATGCGAATCGCAACGTAACTGTGAATGGTGAGCGCTACCGTGAGATGATATCCAACTTTTTTTTGTCCAAAATGGAAGAGCTTGACTTCCATGCAATGTGGTTTCAACAATACGGTGCCACATGCCACACAGCACGCGAAACAATGAACCAATTGAGAGGCAAGTTCGGTGAACACTTTATTTCACGTTTGGGACCGGTCAATTGGCCGCCTAGATCGTGCGATTCAACGCCTTTAGATTATTTTTGTGAGGCTATGTTAAGGCTCATGTCTATACTGACAAGCCCGCTTCGATTGACGCATTAGAAGACAGCATTGAAGCATGTATTCGTGAAATACCGGCCGAAATGTTGGAAAGTGTATCCCAAAATTGGACTAAGCAGATGGACCATTTGAGCCGCAGCCGCAGTCAACATTTGCATGAAATAACATTCAAACATTAAATTATATGTTCTAGTTATTTCTAACGAATAATCGAGTTATTTATTGCGGAAATTATTGTGTTTGAACGTAAACAGTGTTTGAAGTGGAACCTTGCGTATTGTTTATTTATTTGTTAAGTGTTGTGTACTTATTTGTCCACAGTAAAAATCAGTGGAACTTATTTACAATTTAGTGATACAAACAGGGAAAAATCAAAAATGTAACAATTGGTGACAGCGGTGGGATTGTGAATATTTAAAGTGATTATGGACAAGTTAACAAATAAACCATTTAAGGAGGAGTTGGCTCTTCGTGATTTGCCAACCAGCGGTAAAAAATATGAATTACTAATAAGACTCCGTAAAGCTAAGATAAACGAATGCTTGGATCCAGATTACTACAAATTCGACGACAGTGGATTGTACGCGACTAAAATGAAGGATTTTGATGCTTGTGACCAGAATGCATTTAAAGTGGAGACAGTTGCCTTAATAAATTTCGATTTATCACAATTAATGGCTGTAATGAAACAATTAATTTAAAATGAACTGCAGATGGAATTAATGAAGTTATGCGACAAATATGTAATGTCAAATTATAGCATTAAAAGGAACTATAATTCAAAATCTACAAATCGTTCCAGGAAATGAGCGTGGTGATTTTTGTAAAGTAATGAAAATGTTGGAGCGTAAATATGGAGATCATAAGCGAAAACTCTACAGAATGGAACTGAAAGGCCGATATCAAAAGAGTGGGAAATCACTACAAGAGTATGCAGCATATACTGGTTTATCTCGCACATTTTAAAATAGCTTCAGAATACATGGGGAGAATCAAGACTGATGCCTTCGTTGATGGTGTACGAGAAGTCGAAATCAGAAGGGGTGTAGTGTTGTCTCCAAAAGAAAAATTCACAAACATCGTCGATTATGCATTAACCAACAACATGCCATATAACATCATTAAGATACGAAAAATGGAAATAGATGAACCAGCAATGAAAAGAGCAGCCAAAGAAGTTTAGAGATTTAAACCAAAAAATCAAATGCTGGAGTTGTAACCCCAAAGAATGACAAATAAAACTATTGAGAACACTATCGCCAATGTATCGTAGACCAAAAGTGTAATATGTGATAAGGTTTGCCACTTATCACGAGACCGTAGGTGAAGGAAGGGAAGATGACAATCCCCTTCCTTCACCTACGGTCTCGTGATACGAGACCGTAGGTGAAGGAAGGCAGAAGCCATTAATGATGGCCAAATAATGACAGCGCTATTAAACAAGATTGAACATCATAAGGAAAACGCAACCGGGAATGCCGATGCTTTGCTGAGTAGATTCCAACGAGGTAGGGGAAAGAAGCAAATTAGAAAGAAGCAAATGGTTTTAAGTGCATTTGTATGTGGCCAGGAGTACGTATACAACAGGAAGGGAGCATTAAATTAAGGACATCTATTTGTGCTAGAGAAGACACGACTTTCCAGTGAAAAGATAAATGCTCGATAAGACGTACAAGCCAACAACAGAGAGTTTGAAGCGGGACAATTTGTATGACTTCACAACCCACAACGAAAGTAGGGTTTATCGCTAAGGTTGTATCTGCCTGGATGGGAGGGACCGGATCAAAATGAAGAAACGAAGTAAACTTAAAGTGATGCACATAGAGTAGTTGGCGCGCTACCGAGGATGTGCGATGGATCTTGTTCAGAACGTACAACCTTAGGTGGAGGGTAGTGTTACGATTTATTGGGAGTTATACCTAGAGACATCTATGAAGAAGCATTAGTATTACCAAAAATTGAAGAAATGTGATTTATAGAATAGCGTATTGAAAAATAGAATACTTATTCGAGATTCATGTGATTTCGGCTCCAATGAAAAGCGGCTTATCTATAGAAATTAGAGAGAAGTGTCTTAAACGCGAATGAGATAAAAAAGATTACACATCAGTGGCAAGCGGCTAATTTAGTGAAAAGGCAAAATCGTAACAATATTCCACTTTATTAGACATTATACATTAGATTACAGTTCATACTTCTATTAAAAACGATTTAAGATATATGAGGCTAATATAGAGCCTTGTGGGTATCCTGTTTTAAGTGATTTTATTGAGTCTATTAAAATAATTCATTGGTTTATTAGACTACAGATAATAGATTCTGATAAGATAAAAGCCATAGGTAATTATTTAAAGCAACTATTACTAAACTTGGCAAAGTGCCTAAATACATGACAATTAAAACATTTACAATAAAATTTAATAACTACTTAGAGGGTTTTGGATGCAACGCCGATTATAAGAAATTTTCAGAGCACCAACCCTAATCACTTTAGATGTTGTGTCCATGGGATCACCAAAAAACTCTGTTATAATCAAGACGAACTTAAAAATAACATCATGCTACCTTGCCGGAATATCCAAACAACGAATGGATCATACTATATATTATATGGCTAAACAGCTGGATACAGATGTAAGTATATAAAAACATAAACATGTATACAGACGAATAATGGTGTTACGTAAAATTTATGGAAATAAAAATCCGTCAGAAAAGAATTTATATGGTTGTCTGTGGTGTATTAAATCTTTTGTAATTTTCCAAAGAATAAATAAACAAACCAACGAAAGTAAAATGTTTTGTTATATAAATGACGGAAAGTTATAAATGAGCATTCTTAATGTATAACCTTCACAAAGTGACTGCTACATAAATTTAAATTTGATAAATGAAGTTTAACTAACTACCTGGTGGAATTTAAATTCCTTAATCCATTTCACGATTTTTTTGCAGATCGCTATTTAAGTCTTACTTTCTCAAATTAAATAAGGAATCGTAACGATTCAACGTCAGTAAAAAACAAGTAAATACCGAGTTACCGCTCTAAGGAAGTTGGAAATTGGATTGAAATGGTTCTTTTTGGGAACTCTCAAATTCGAACAAAAACGGGATTGTGACGGATTACGATAGTAGATCTGAATATCGTTTTAGGAAAGAGCGCTGTTATCAATATAGAATTTTATAGAACAATTAATAACGATTAGTCAACACCGTTATAAAATGTTATCTGGCCAACTCTAAGCTTGATACAAATGTATATACACGGATGAAGTTACTAAAAGTGACAAGACAACGATGCCGCATAAAATTCAATATTTTCTGGGCATATACTTAAGCTTAGTAATTACTGATGATATTGTAATTACTCTGATTGGAGCTGATTCATTCCAATTCATTCTAAGGTTCTTATAAAGTTATCTGTTGACTGCAAATATTTTATTGTATCAATGCAATGCGATTTGTATTTATAATTACAAGAAAATGGTACGATAGTAGAAAACCCTAGTTAACTATATACAGGATGCAGTTACAACAAATTACAAATTTAAATATACAGCAAACAGTTAACAGGAGCCACCCTGAAATATTCCATAAGGATTCATCACGAAAATAATCACGATATTCTCGTAAGCAGAATATCCCAGAAGAATAAGACAGAGTAGTTAGATATATTATTGAGATCGACCCGGTTCCAGACACCTTGGCGGCCAATCGTTCGTATTTTTAACTGGTAACTTTGGCTGATGAAACGAAAATTGTAACTTCCAGCTCATGACAAAGTATAAGAGAAGACGAAGGGTAGAAGACAGAATCAGAAGAAGTGTTGTGTGTTGTATATCACATTTGCGTGTAGTGTCGGGTATTTAATTATTCAGATGTATTTGGTCGTGTGCGGAGCAAAGCTACCAAAGGAGGATGTCGTGTTGTTATTTTTAATTATTCAGATTTTTAAGATGGAATGCGAAGTTTCTGTATGAAGTCTATAAAAAGAGGGTATTCAAGAGGATTTGAAAATATTTCGCCAGGAATTACGAGGCTCTGGATGTACACTAGGTTGATTAGGCTGCAGTTAAGGTCTTCCTAACCACATGTTTTGATATCCAACAAAATGATTGATAACTCAGAGCTCCATTGCTTGGTGCTACTCCGAACTCTGAGTGAAGTTTTTAATGTCCTGTGTAAACGCTCTACTATTCTGTAAATACACACGCGACTGGCATGTGAAACGATCAACTAGACCTAAGAGATTCGTATAGATGTGTTCAAATCGTGATGTAGAAAATTGTCCAAGTTGTGTTTTTGTAAGATTCTGAATTTTTTTTTTTTGTCTTTTTGATGTCCAGATTTAATATGGGCCAGCAATCATTCGAAAACCACACTTTTTAATGGTTGTATACTCAAACCATATCAACCAGCGATATTTACAAGTTCAAGATTATATTTGGTAAGTACCTGTAGATTTTGATGAATTTATCAGAGTTTTCAGTTCATCGTCCGCACGTTGTAACTTCTGGAGAATTCGATCTTATTACGAATGTATAAGATTCGTATTGGATTCAAATAAGAATCGCATGATTCTTATTTAAATTCAATACAAATCTTCTATGTAATCGAATCGAATTTCTAAATAGGACCCCTGATATTTTTCGTAAGTCAGGTATGTCGGTGATTAAGGCAGTCTGTGGGTTACATGCTCGTGACAAGGTGTCTGCGACCATACATTGTTTTTACCTGAAATGTGTCGGACATCCATTGTAAATTGGGATATATATTAATCCAAATGTTTCGTTTGTCGCGAATTGTGAACCGTCTTTGAATGTATTGCATTCATACATCCGACCTTCTACAAAATATCTAAAGTGTTTAATAGCTAAGTAAATATCTAACAATTCTCTGTCCAAGGCTGACTATTTGACTTCTGTATTACTGAGTTTCCTGAAGAAAAAAACGCTTATGGTTCCCAACTAGCTCTATTATATTGTTGCAGTACTGCTGCTACGCCAATACTATAGAAGCGTGGCTTGGGTTGTTAAATCGAGTATTCTCAATAGGGTGTCAACAATGTTGCACTTGTAAGTGCTCTTTTCACTGTGATGCATGAACTGTTCCATTAATCAGGCCAAGAAACATATCTATCTGTTTTTGACTTTTTATTCAAAAGTGCCAAATGAGCGTGACCGGAGTTGAGAAATTCGGCTATCCGTGGAATGAAGCAATGATAATAATTCACGATTCGGACGAAGTTTTGAATTGATTTTATTGCGGTATAGGTTGTAGAAAATGTTATATGGCGAAGGTTTTATGCCATGTTTGGATTCAAGTGGCCGAAAGCACATTTTGATTTTTTTATTTCGACATCAAACTCTGCAAGTCTCTTAAATACTCGTCTTAAATTATTGACGTGTTCCTTCTCAGATCTGCTTGCCACCAATATGATGTCAATGTAGACGAAAACGATGTCAATTTTGTAAAAATGTTGCACCCTGACAGATGCACTATGAAAGTGTCTATGCGGTATCGGAAAACGATCCGATACCGATATGGCATTCAGTCGACGATAATCTCCACATGGACGCCAAAGAGTACTGTCTTTCTTATGTACCATGTGTAAGTGGTGAAGAAACTAGAGAAGACGACGGTTTCGACCATATTTGCAAATTCATTTTTTGCTGTCTTATGTCCGCAGTCGATGTGTTTTTGAAAAAGGGAGCCGACCATTGGTTATGATATGGTGACCAACGTTATGTCGTACTGGATTGTTGTAATTCAACATGGTTAGGGATTCGGTAAAGGAGGGAAACTCCTTTAACCAATTACCGTATCTATTTTCAACCCCAAGTGTTTCAGAGTGGCAGTAAATCAATGGAAACTGTCATTACGTTGACAGTTAGGTGAGAACCTTACTCAAGAATTCACCTTTCACACAGGTCGACGAGTAAACCAAACTCTGCTAAACTGTTGTGATAAAGCTATAGGGAACACATAATTCGCTGGTATTTTGAAGAGTCCGATATATCAGAAGGCGCTGCAAATATAATAGAGAAGATGAGGTATAACAGAGGTATAACAGAGCAAGATTTTCTACGGCAAACAGCACGTGATTTGGGCTCAGACATTGTTATTTTACGCAAACAATACACAAAGTTGGTAGGATTTTGATGTAGCAAAGCCACGGAGATCAATAGATGTGTAAAAAATGACGCCGTGCTAGGCGCTTATTTCAACGTACAAGGGTCGAAACGAAATACTGTGTCAAGAGGTAATCCGGAATCCTTGGCCAAGCCATTTAGAATAGGTTCAAGGATATATAAAAAGCAAGTTCGTCGTACCCGGAATTGTTGGGAAATATTGTACTTACGTTATTTCCACAACAGCTTGATTATGTTAAAATCATCGAACCAATGGGAGAGAAGGAAGTAGTTCCATCAGTGTCATGTTGACATGGAGACATTGTTCTAAGAGCATGTGACAAAGTCCAATCTACTTAGCTGTAACAAGTTCGGTCCGTGCAAATCTGTGGCAGTTTCTTAGCTTGTTTAATACTTGCCTAGAGGAAGGATTATTGCCTATGCGGTGGAAAGTCTAATGGTTGGTGCTTCTGCTGAAAGGAACAAAAGCACTGGAAAATTCATCATCATACCGCCCAATCTACTTGCTGGATACAGCAGCTAAAATATTAGAGAGGATCATATGCGAAAGTCTGCAAGAGACCATTAAAAATAAAGGGGACTTTTTTTAATATCAATGTGAACTCCGGATAAGGCGCGCTCTACTATTGACATTCAAAAAAATATTGTGCGGCGGTCACATTGGATCTTAAAAATGCCAAGGACCAATCCAGGCCAAAAGATTATCAAATAACCGAAGGAGTACCACAAAGGTAAGTGCTATCTCCTACGTTGTGGAACACCATGTATGACGGTATTTTTAAACTGCCGATATAGAAGAAACGAAAGTAGTCGGCTTTGTGGATGATGTAGCAGTTGTTGTAGCGCCAAAACATAAGAGCCAAAACATAAGAGATAAGGTGGAAGAGATATGTACCTGGAGTGTAAGTCTTTCAGAATTGGTTATCGTACCTGCGTATGATAAACGATGCTAGACCATCATTTAAAGCCTATGTGGAACTGGGA
The DNA here is from genome assembly GCA_963556175.1 of Tipula confusa. Classification (NCBI taxonomy): domain Eukaryota; kingdom Metazoa; phylum Arthropoda; class Insecta; order Diptera; family Tipulidae; genus Tipula; species Tipula confusa. The sequence goes on from OY744476.1 coordinate 73,035,400, forward strand.
GAGTAAATGGAGCTTAATCAAAAATAAGGCCGAACGAAGGAGGTTCTCATCAGAGTCGCAGATTATTACTTAGTAAAGTGGTTACATATTTTCTGGAGTATGGCGCTATTTGCGCGAGTAAAATGGAAAAGTGCACATATAAGCAGCAAGTGGCTTTTGTTTATAGGTTACGCGCCTAAAGAGTGGTGTGAAAGAACGTTGAACTCATCGACTTGTCAAATAGGACATATGGGGAGACAGATTTCTTCCTGAGTCAGTTCCAAACTGGGAATGGTTGTTGTTTTCGTGCTTATCTATATAAGTGCATACATGATGGTTCTCTATATACTTCCCTGAATGTGAGGGTTAACTTGAGAATGTAGAACACGCGTTTTTTGAATATCCGCGCTTTAGCAACGAAAGATTCTCAGATCTATGGATTTAGGTCTATAGGAGTCAGCCGGAAAATATTATTTATTGTATGCTGGAGTCCAAAGAAACGTGGAGAATTCCTGCAAAAATTTAAAAAAAACTACGACAAGAGATGATTAGGCAAGAATGCTTATATTGAAAATTGAGTTTGAAATTGGAGATAAAGGAAAAAAACAGACATTGGGGATCAACACGGCGGATACGTTTCCGATACCTCACATCTCCAATCATGATAATTGTGTGGGAGAGGATATAAAAGAGAGTCGTTTTATATCCTCTCCCACACAATTATCTATTGAGAGATAGATCCTGACGAATGAGAATAAAAGATGACCGATATCATTGAGATGTGCATGATATATGGCTCTAAGAGCCTCGATGACGACACTTACCGAGTTCTCTTCAACCAACCACGAGATCAGAAAACGATAGCCAAAGACTGAAAACGAATGGTTCAACGATCTGTGGGAGGAAAGCAGCACTTTGACAGGCGTAGAGTACGCTGTCGACGACGATACTTCTCGGCGTAGTCTTATCTTTTTTTGGTTGTTTAGAACATTACAAAGGCCAAATTTAGGATCGATACCGATAAAGCCAGATTGGTGATTCGTTACGGGCCAGCAATGGCCCGTTAAACATTGCTTCAAGTTGGATACAAATATCAAACGCTCCATTTTAAAGCGGTAAATTCCAACCTTTTTCGCCTCCATTCTAAACGCTGGTCTGGAAGCCTATTTTCAAATACGATACTCATACGTATAAGATTCGTACTGGATTGTAAATAGGAATCGTATTGAAGAATCTGGTAATTTGGTTTACGTATCGTATTCAAAAATAGACTTCCAGCTGGGTCATGATTCGTTTTTAAACTACAGCTCCATAGCTAAAGAGCCAAACATTTTGTTTTGTGCAAATTCAAAACGAACGTACAACGAAACGTCAAACTGGGAATAAAATATTTATTTTACGGTTTAATCAATAAATTATTTGCTACACGAAATTTCATTTATATAGACTTTTTTCATAATTAATTTGGTTTTTTGTGTTTTTTATTTTTTTTTTTTTTTTTTGTAAAACCAAAACATTTGGAATTACAATTTTTTGTGTATATACAAAAATAACAAATTTGACAGTTCTCCAAAAATAAACAATAAAGTAGTTTCACCGATATAATCGAGAAGAAATTCGTATAAGATAAAAAGAGATAAATATATATCGAGTATAAATTTAATTTTTGGAATACAACTTTATGCACTTGTTATTCATTTAAAATCGATTTACCTGATCTGGACAAAAATAACCAAATCCTAGAATTCCGCTTATAGCTAAAAACATGCATATTACAGCAATCGAGCGGAGCCTCGAACGGGGCTCCATTTTTTTTATTTCATATACACCACCAGGCAATAATAATGCAAAATCACTATCCACTTGAACTGATACACTTTTCTGCATATTTCATCGATAAATCAAATAAATTAAACACCAGAACCGATTTGAACGCGTATAAAATACATATTACAACGCAAATTATTTACAAAAACACTGACATTTTGCAACTTTTTACACAAATTTGCACTTTCACTTTGAACAATAACAACAATAACACAAACACATTGTTTTGTACAATTTTTTTTTCATCACTTTATAGTAAAAACATTTGTCTACAAAATATAATACAACACTAAAATTTCTTTTAATAAAAAAAACCAAATCACAACAATAAAAAATATAAGAAAATCTCTTGTGTTATTTTGTATACCGCGTCTCTACTATCGCGACTTGACACATGAAGAGAGACTTGTCAACTGACTGTACTTTTGTAAAAAACGAAAAGTTCTTGAAAAATACAAGACACATGGTTAGAGGGAGATGTCTATATATTACTGCGCTTACATTATACAATCGTAGTTGAATTGGAATTATGACGCACGATTGCAATTTTCTATTTATAATTTTGTAAATACAAGAATTGGTACAGTGAGCGAAGTAGGTTATTGTTAAATTTGTTAGGGAGCTTTTGTATCTTGCACTGTATTTCGATACTTTTTTATATGATGTTTGAATGCAGTTTTTAGCGTTCTACAATTTCGAAGGTATTGGGATTCGTGAAATCAAGTTCATTTCTATACCAACTACCCCCATGTGGCCCAAGAGCTGATACAGTCAAATTTGTTTGGATGAGACCAGGGTTGCTTTGATTCGAGAGAATAATTTCAAATGCATTGAGAATTAAAATACCAAAATCACCAGGGTCTGCAATTGGTGTTAAGAGCCCCAATATTATCAACAATTGCGATAACTCCATATCGAGCAATGAAGACAATACACCATTAAATTAAATCACGAACATAAAATTTACATTAAATATAATTTTTTTTTATTAAACATAGATAAATATTTAATCATAAATACATTGTACACATTTTTTTTTTTTTAATTATTTTATATTTTGATGAAATCATAAAATTGTATTAGAAAAATAATAGAATTTCATTTGTATTCCAAAATGGAGGTGGTGTGTGTGTGTGGTAAGTAAATGTTCTTCTCACTACAGACAATTAATTACGATTATCAATTACACGACTTTTTGTTTATAGATAAGAACACAACATTTAATTACATTTTGTAAGCCCGATTAGCGATTTTCATTCTTAAAAATTAGTTTTAAACATACATTAGATCCACTTAGTTAGGTTAATAAACGCCAACCTTTTTATAAAATTGTACAATTATTTTTTTCGCGGAATGGATTCACTTTTTGATTTGAGAATCCAATCAATAAGCAATCCTCTTGATGATGTTCTGTCACATATTTAACGATATCGGCACATGCTTGTGAAACGGGTAAACGTTGTAAATTTGCTTCACGTCGTAATTGTTCCACTATGGCTCGTTGCTGTTGTAAATTCGAAGCCATCATGTCCATGACTGCTGTCTCGGATAGGCCTATGTTGATGGATTTTATTTTGCTAATTTATTTTAAAAAATGGTCGGGGATAACAATTTTTTCAATTTCAATTCTAAAATAAATAAAAAAATTGTTAATAAAATATATTTTATGTAAAATAATAATTAAACCGCACCCTTTTCACTTTGATAATTCCCTCCTTCGATGTTGATTCTATCAAATTCACTTTGGCAATGACATAAATTACAAAATGGCGTCGACGTACGTTTTTCAGCTTCATACGAAATACCACTGAACTTTAAATGTTTGCTGAATTAAAATTTTATACTAATTAGAAATGTAAAGGATCTACTACTCGACCAATTTTAAATTCATTTCGGTTTGATTTCAACGATCTAAATCAACGGATAAACAAAAAGCCTGTCACCCATAAAATAGTTACTTCCGGTTTTAACAAGCTAAACCCCTAAATAGTGACCGGTGCCAGGAGCACCCATTTTTATTTAGTGTGTTAGTCCTAGAGGTGGACCATTTATGTGTGATCCAAGATACGATCCTTGATGATGTGAATTTGGCCCACATAAATGCATATTGACCTTGCATACTATCAGTATAAAACACTTCAGACCTTGGATACACTGATTTATGTGTTTATATTTATGTTTTATATGTGACTGTTATGTGTCCCTTGCTGGCTATTGACCTAATCACTCCAATAAAATTAAAATGATTTATTAGAATTAAATTCAAATGACCCATGTTAGTTTTGCTGATTTAAATGTGTTGTCTCGGACCAGAAGGTCTTTGATCGTCATGTTTTTGTTGTCCAGGTCCACCGTGAGGGCTTTGAGGACTCAAGGACCCTGTCGACTTCCATGAGGTCCTTGTAGTCCACCATGAGAGCCTCTTGGACCATTATTGGGACATTGTTAATTATGGGGGCTTAATGACCCTTTTCGTTTTACGATCTCCACCTGGTACATTATTAGGTCCCTTTATGAGACAAGGATGAGGCCCGTGTGGTCCAGGATATTCGATTCTGCGGATGAATTGCTTGTAGAAGATTATGGAGGACTGGTCCACTAGAATGTGACCTTTGTGTAACCAGATGCGGGCTTTGTCCTGGATGATTATTTGTATTTTGTGACCGATCGGATTGAAGTGGCTCATTCATTTGTTTGCCTATCATGATTTACCTATTATGAAAACACGTTCAGATAACAGCAAATTACATTTAGCCTTCGAAATACAAAAAGCGATAGTGACATATTATAAAACGTCTTCTGCAACATATTTGGCTTTGAATACCTTAAGCCAATTGGCTAAATATGAGGCGAATAAATACCCAATGTCATCAAAGATTGTTCAAAATTAATCTCATTAAGCCTCTTATTACTGAATTCCACACTTCTCTCGCAGACTGTTGGTCTATGTATTTTAAAACGAAAATCTTCAAGTAATCTTCGTACTCATTTAACTTCCTGGAACGCTTCTACTAGTAACTCGCTTTTCAATTCATTCCAATCTTCTGATGATGGTTGACTCATTTTTCGAGCTGATACGAAAATACTCGCTGCAATTTCGGGCCATGTATTTGTCGCTATAATCCTATTGGATTATATTGGATTAGATCTGGTTCAGTCAAGGTTATTACCTTGACTGAACCAGATCTAATGTCAATCTTTTCCAGCCTTGTTTCCAATGCAGTGGTTCGAGTAAATTTGATTTTTCATGATAAGTTTTTAATGACAACCAAGATTCTTTGACCGATTTCGCCTTCAATATGTGATACTATCGATTATCAATTGATATTTTGTCCATTCATCATAAGTGTCTGGATTCGGCTTTGTTTCTTCAATTACATCCCATAGCTTAATGAGTAAAAGCTCCATTTTATTCTCCCATATATGATAATTTCCATTGTTTAATTTTGAAATTGAAAATTGTATAAGCTAATAACATTTCAAACTTTGTTACTCTTTGCTGATTGTAACATATACAATTTTTGGATAGCTCAAGACTGGCTCATAACCTGTTGAAACGCCATAGAATATACTTTATGTCACATTACAGATAGTTCAAAATCTGAAGCTAATAATACCAGCAGAAGCAATAATTATACGAGGTGAACTACTCACAACTTTTGCTTAAGGAGGAAGGTTTAACCACCAACGAATGGATCAAGCAAAAATATCTCGTAGGACGGGACTACAATGAAATTTGAAAATTGGTTTTGATGACTTGAACAGAAATGGCATACAGCGATATATTAAGATTTTGCTGGCCCGACTCATTGGCAGTAAAAAATTGGCTAAAAGGAAAGCAACCACATTATAAGACGTTTATTGCCAATAGTATATTAGAAACACAATCGAGCACTAATTTCAGTAACTCTTTGCCGAGTTGTACATTACCAATCGCTAATTTGTATCGGGATCACGAAAGTATATTTTCACATAAAATAAGTCAACATATTAGCCAGCACCTGCATTAGTCACCAATCTTTATTATGGGTACACATACGATTATCTTCTGCTTCAAAAACACGTCACTGTATATAGCAAGGAAACGCGCTAATTTAAATAATGAATTTAAACATTCATGGCTGATATAATACCATTAAACGCACCTGGGTATTCTTGGCAACTTCAAATTCCATCTTGATATTTTTTTACAAACATGCGTTGTTGTCATTCCAACAAAAGAAAGCTGTAGTGGTATTCTAATATCTTTAGACCATTTGCATTTTAAATGCTGAATTGGCGGTTTGTACAGGAAAGAACGTGTTTCAATTTTCAAAAATACAAATTAAAACGAACGACTTGATGGTTATTTGTGTTATTCTCATTTCTGTTTATTTCTTGTATGATTTTAAGCGAAAGTACATTAGAAACAAAATGTGTGATAAATTATTAAATTTTCCATGTTAAAAAATATTATTATTAAACAAAAATTAATTAAAACTTAAGGCGCGGCATCATTTCCACTTTAAGATTCGTCATCACTACCCGCAGCTTGTCGTGGTTTAGGTCCACCGGCTCTCTTTGCCATAATAATTTGATCCACTTTCAAAATTGTTGATGCAGAACTGACGGCATATTTAAGTCCCCACCACTTTGTTGCGTATAAATCATATACTTTGCTTTTGGTAACATCGATTGTGGCCGGTGTTTCAGAATCAATGTCGAATCCCTCATTTTTATTGCCATTTTTGTGTGCCAAGTATAATTTGTTAACGACTTCGGTTGTATTGATACCACTATTCTCGGCTAACGCCTTTGGGAATATTTCTAGAGCTGTAGCAAATTTACGGACAGCGTATTGTTCTAATCCCGGTAATGTGTCAGCATATTCGGATAAACGTTTGGCCAGTTCAATTTCAACGGCACCAGCTCCAGGTAAGAATCGTCCATCACGAGTTAATCCCTTGAATGTGTTTACACCATCATCGACAGATCGCTCAATATCATCCATATAGTTATCGGTCGAACCACGGACTACAATTGTGGCGATTTTACTGTCAACACCTTCGTTACGGAATGCTACTACGACGGTATCTCCTAATTCTTCGATATTAACTTGATCGCAGTATCCTAATTCTTCGGGTGTTGGTGGAGTTAATCGTGGTAATACTGTACCATTTACGGCTTTACTTAATCGTCTCAAATCGAATTTTGAATTTAAAAGGACGGCCAACATACCGAATTTGTTCATGTAATGGAGTGCCATATCACCGAATTTCGAACCAGCAACAATTACTTTAGCACCAGTATCGGCAATTGCCTTGATTTGTGCCTCTAAAAGATTTTCTTCACCTTTACTGAAATTTTTGAGTTCTTCTGCCGATTTTATTAATACTGTTCCTTTGGTTTCCGTTTGGATAATATCCACTGCGCATGAATATAGCGCAATCTTAGATTTGAATGCTGAAGTTACTTCACCTTCAACTCGTCGTTTGAACACCATTCCATTGACGACTTCTGATCGTAATAGACCCGATCCAAGAATCTTACATATTCTGATATTATCAACATTAAATGTTGTATTTTCGGGAATAATACCAACACAAGCGCGTGCAATAAGTTCGGACAAGAAATCTTCATGGCCGTATTGTTTCGACATGATTGATGATTTAAGAGCTTCTTTTACTTGTACAACATCACGATAATCTTTAATTTCATGACAAACAAGTGTTGGTAGAATTTCCAATGCTTTTTCTAGCGCTTTCTCATAGCCTTCTGAAATTTCGGTTGTGGTCACACCTAATCTCAATAGCTCTTCAGCATGTTCTAATAGGGCACCGGCTAATATGACAACAAAATTTGTTCCATCACCAACTTCGGCTTCTTGCATTTGACTGGCTAGCACAATCAATTTTGCGGCTGGATGTTCAACATCCAACTCTCGCATAATTGTTCCAGCGTCTGAAGTCACAAATTGTTTTTCAATGTGATTGATGATCATTTTATTCATTCCATTTGGACCATATGTTGAACGAACACTTTGAGCGAATTCTTTACATGCTGAAATATTACGGTAAACGGCTTCTTCTAAACCGCTGTACATCTAAAAAACAAATAAAAACATAATTTATTAGATGAAATTGTTTTGTCTCGTTTCCCAAATTCACGGGTGTATGATCACGTGAATTTGAGGTTATGTCAAGTAACATGCATTACGGACTATATCAAAATAAATACTGCATGTAAAACAATTATATGTGTTAAACACTGAATTTTAGACTTACTCGTGCTCCCTCTTTCATCATTTGAGCCATACCTGGCGCTTTTGGAACCGATAGAGCCATTATAATTCACAGATTTTTTTTCACTTTTCTTTATTTCAAACAATCAAATAAACTTCTCGTGCGTTCTGAACGAAATTGAATGACAGAATGAAATGAAACAATTTTTTTTTAGTTATCCACTGAAACATAACTTTTTTCGAATTTCGATATCGAATTCGTTTGTACATTCTAGATTAGTCGGGGTACAAACCATTATGGTATTCTCGAAATAAGTGTTTCTTCTATTAAATGGTAGAGTGCATTGTAAGTTAACGATAAATTTATTAATTTTATTAATTTACTTTAATTAAATTTAGGAATTAGTCTATTTAATATGTTGAGCCAATTGTGCAATACCCTGATTTTGTAATATTTCTATTCGTTTTTCGCGTTCAGCCTTAAGAATTTTGTCTTTTATTTCGCGTTCACCTTTCCGTTTCTTCGATAGACGGTCGTGGACCCGTTTCATTTCTAAAATTTCTTTCATTTCTTCCTTGTCGTCGTCCTAGAATTCGAAATATATCAATTATTTTAGGCTACCCCAAATCGATATGGTTCCGACAAATTTTACCGTCATATTAAGTCGTAATACAAGCGCCCGGCGACCATCTGACATTGGCTGACTGTAGAAATTGAATTTTTTTAAACGTTCCTCAGGCGCCACACTACGTTCAACCACAAGAACAATGCGAGCCCATTGCCGTTGCCATTCGTTACGGGTCTCGGCAATTTTTTGATACGTATTGCCCATCATGGCGATCAACATGTTCACCAGGAGCACGCCAACAATGACCATAAACAAAACGAAAAGGATTTTAGCCTCTGCCTCGTGATTTGTTTGATCCATGGCACCATAATAATCACCAAAGTTTGTGAGCGACATCAAAAACATGGCCACTATCGATTCCATTGGCGATGGTACTGGATTACTGGCTACACCATCTTTGTCGTCGGGTGGCGGCGAATCGAACGATAAAAATATAATGTAGTAGGCTTGTGAGAAGCCCATGACAAATACGAGATAAATTGAAACAAAACGAATTAGATCACCCGTTACCATGCGATAGATCATCACAACGAATGGGCCAACGGTTTTAAAACCACTGCGGATATAAAACGAAATTTTAAAAACGAGTGACGAAGATCTAGAAAGTAACTTACCGGCAAAAAAATAGGAAATATGGTGCAGTCGTTAACATTATTATCACAGCTACATGGTCTTCTGCTTCGCGCATACACGAAAACCGTAACCAAGGCACAAACATCATGAGGCAGCAAGAGAATAAAAACATGACGCGGGATGGTGCCGTCATTAGATTTTCGATGAACATTTTATAACCTAAAAATCGTGACTCGCGTAGAGCGACAAAAATATAAACCAACGCTCCAATCACTTGAAATAGTTCGGCGACCAGACGAATTTTATTTATGGTCGTATCGACGTTCAGCAACGTGTATTCCGAATACGAATTCCACCACGCTGTCAAGAATTCAAATCGTGATTCTTGATATTCGGTTTGATTGTACCAAAATGGATTGTTATCATCTTCGCGCACAAATTCCATTGATTTCAATTCGATCTGGCTATTGGCGGTACCTGACCCCAAAATTTCCGTTTCCCGATTAAATTTTAAATTCGTCAGTTTATCCATAATCAATCGTGCAGCAACCGATGAGTTTTTTGATATTTCTTTACCATCCTTGTCACTTTTACCGCCGTTACTATCATCCGCCTCGTCATCATCTGAATCGGGAAGTTCTGGCCCGGGTCGTAACAAAAAACTAACCAGGGTTACAACAAAATAACACGCAAATAAATAAAATTGCTGATAGAACTTCGATTTGACGAACGTGTTCCACTTCGTTTTGAGTAAATCGATGAGAACGCCATCGAGAAGCTCCAAATGTTCATCTTTGTCGCCGAACACTACTAAATTGAGAGCCGAATTTTTACTTATGTTACCCGTTTCAACGTCAATTGTGTCAAACTGAGCTAGCGGGTATGCTGCACACGTAATACTGCCGAGCTGCCAGTATATTTCACGTTCCAAATTCATGATGTGAAAAAACATTTCGACTCGACCCAATTTTGCAGCCAACGTTAGCGGTGTTAAATTTTGTACGTTCCGCACCTCCAGCGACGATCCAACTTCGTACGCCATATCAAATGTTGACAGTTTTTCATAAATGACGAGCATATGCAGCACAGTATTACCGTTAGTATCTTGTGCATCAGGGTCTGCACCTCGTGCCAACACCAAACGATAACATTCCTCTTGGCCCAGACATGCGGCAAAACTTATCGGATACTCACCCCAATAGGCGTAACCCTCGTAATTCGTAAATGCGGTCACACCAACATATTCGTGTTCCAACGAATCGTACCGTGACGCTTTTTGATCTTCTGAACACATAAACGTACCGTAACATCGTTCATCGACAAAGCTGCCGGCATCCAGTAAAAATTTAACCATGGCCGGATCTTCATTTACGATCGCCACATGTAGCACACTTTCACCACAATACTCGTCACTCGTGTACACATCGTTAATCATTTTTGGATAGAATTTTAAAATTCGTTTGGCCAAGTCCGCATGCAACGAGGTCGCATTCAACAAACACAAATGTAACACAGTTTCACCGACGGCCCCACGTTCATTTAAGTCCCAACATACGTCACGATATAGGCTAGGATTGATTAAATATTCGAGCTCTGATACGTGCGGACAATGATCGTCGAATACAAAATCTTCTTCGGGATTTTCCATTGCTCGTATAACAGGAAGCTGTTTGTGTCGTGGTCGCTCTTTATTTCGCAACAAAACCAAACTGGCAATCGGAACATAACGACCTTGTCCTTTATTATATAGCAATGGTTCTACTTTTGTTTTGATGGCATGATCAATTTCGGCGTACTGTTTACTTTGTGTTGCCCGTTTCATCATATCGACGAGAATTCCACCACCCTTCAAATCGACTAATTTGTAAACAGCCTGTGTTGATGTACCAGCTTGCTTTTTAACTCCACTCGTCACATTACTCTCAGTATTTCCCATCGTTGAAATTTACACTATAACTTTTATACGAGGCTCGTCTTCTGGACCACTTTTCACTATAATCTACGCTTAAAATTCATTTTCCTTGCGACGTGGAAAATTAAACTGGGATTTTCCCGAATTCTCGACTTGAAATTATTTATTGAGTTGTATCGATCAAACATTAACTGTGTGTGTGTGTGGTCGCGTAGCGAAGGAGATTTCAAATTGTTTGTTTTGATTTTTTGCGAGGACCATGAACTATAAATTATGTATAGGTGCTTTGGAATGGGGTAAATAATTGGGGCATCGACCATGTTCCCTTTTTTATTTATAAAACTTTGCTGTCATGAAATTGTTTGATACAATTTTACTATGTTCAAGTCAGTTCGCTCTAAATAAATCAGCCAGAGCTGAAATGGAAGCTCCCGTTGGGTATAATTGTTTGTAACATACTTGGGATATAATGGCTGTTCCTGATAGATCCTAAATTTAAACCCTCATAAACTGGATTGTTAGAGACGGACTGAAGAAATCAGCAATCACGAAAATTGTGAAGGTGGAAAGTTTTGGAATATTCCTCAACTCATTGCTGGCCAATTCGGCTCATTCGCGGTCGATCCTGAGCTACATCTTTGTATTGCTCTAGAAAACTATAACCTCCAATTTCCTTTGCCATTTTGGCATCGTGCAACTACCTATAAGTATTATTTCATGAAGTTAGCTCAGCTCTGGAACTCCAGCATACAGTCAATAATATTTGCTAGAGCTAGTGCTAGGTTGCTTTCATTTCCAAAACAAGGACAGAATCATAATGCTTGAACTTATATAGATAAGCATCAAAACAATCATGTCCAGTAAAAAACTGATTTAGGTAGAAATCCACCACTTAATATCTCCTATTTTTCCGTTTAGTCGATGAATCGTACGCCCATTCTACGAACTGTCCCATTCAAACAAGTTTAGATTTGGTAACATTTCGCTCTTGGTGTTGCCATTTGGATCTTTTTTGCAGCGTTGGTAGGGTTTCTACTTGCCATCGTTTCCAGAAACCTCTAGACATGTTTTATACCACAGCTCCCATCGTGCATTGAGCTTGCATTGAGTTTAATGTGGTCATCATCTGGAACCGCAAGAAGTAATGTTGCCATTAAAAAAAGACTTGGAGTTAACATTTCTAAATCGTCTGGATCATTATTAATTGGAGTCAACGGCCTTGAATTCATTATAGTTTCAATATGTATAAGGAGAGTTTGCAGTTCGTCTGACTCTTACATCTCTTACATCGCTCTTACATCTTACAAAACTAGATTCAGCACTGCTAGCATTATGTTGAAAGGGTAACTTCCCACAGACCCAGACAGCAGCACAATTTAAAAAATCTGCTGCCCAACTCTTACTAAAACACTTCCTGCATTGTTTGCAAACAATAACAATGCCTGAGTCCAAATCATGTACTGTTTGCTGTAGCAGGTCTTGCGCAGCTTAACCTTGATCAAAATTTAGTTAGATCAGCCTCATCTACTTCAAACTACCAGCGGAACGTTTGTTAAATGTCTTTACTATACTACAAAGCATGATTTCCCCACGTCCTACACAACTTAGATCTATCTTTGAAACTCTTTCATTTAAGCCTGGTGACTAGATATTCGAGGCATTTGAAACATTTAAAAGGCTTGTTTTTTTCTCGAATTCTGCAAATCACCCAACAATCCTTATTTTAAGCTAAGTTAAGTAAGGTTAAGTTAGGTTAAGTTAGGTTAAGTTAGGTTAAGTTAGGTTAAGTTAGGTTAAGTTAGGTTAAGCTAGGTTAAGTTAGGTTAAGTTAGGTTAAGTTAGGTTTAGTTAGGTTAAGATAAGTTAAGTTAAGTTAAGCTAGGTTAAGATAGGTTAAGTTAGTTTAAGTTAGGTTAAGTTAGGTTAAGCTAGGTTAAGATAGGTTAAGTTAGTTTAAGTTAGGTTAAATTAGGTTAAGTTAGCTTAAGATAGGTTAAGTTAGGTTAAGTTAGGTTAAGTTAGGTTAAGTTAGGTTAAGTTAGTTTAACTTCTTTTAAGTTAGGTTAAGTTAGGTTAAGTTAGGTTAAGTTAGGCTAATTTAGGTTAAGTTAGGTTAAGTTAGGTTAAGTAAGGTTAAGTTAGGTTAAGTTAGTTCAAGATAAGTTAAGTTAGGTTAAGTTAGTTTAAGTTACGTTAAGTTAGGTTAAGTAAGATTAAGAAAGGTTGATTTAGGTTAAGGTAGGTTAAGTTAGGTTAAGTTAGGTTAAATTAGTTTAAGTTAGGTTAAGTTAGGTTAAGTTAGGTTAACTTAGGTTGAGTTAGGTTAATTTAGATTAAGTTAGTTTAAGTTAGATTAAGTTAGGTTAAGTTAGGTTAAGTTAGGTTAAGTTAGGTTAAGTTAGGTTAAGCTAGGTTAAGTTAGGTTAAGTTAGGTTAAGTTAGGTTAAGTTAGGTTAAGTTTGATTAAGTAAGGTTAAGTTAGGTTAAGTTAGATTAAGTTAGGTTAAGTTAGGCTTAGTTAGGTTGAGTTAAGTTACGTTAGGTTAAGTTAGGTTAAGTTAGGTTAAGTTAGGTTAAGTTAGATTAAATTAGGTTAAGTTAGGTTAAGTTAGGTTAAGTTAGGTTAAGTTAGTTCAAGATAAGTTAAGTTAGGTTAAGTTAGTTTAAGTTAGGTTAAGTTAGGTTAAGTTAGGTTAAATTAGGTTAAGTTAGTTTAAGTTACGTTAAGTTAGGTTAAGTAAGGTTAAGAAAGGTTGAGTTAGGTTAAGGTAGGTTAAGTTAGGTTAAGTTAGGTTAAATTAGGTTAAGTTAGGTTAAGTTAGGTTAAGTTAGGTTAACTTAGGTTGAGTTAGGTTAATTTAGATTAAGTTAGTTTAAGTTAGATTAAGTTAGTTTAAGTTAGGTTAAGTTAGTTTAAGTTAGGTTAAGTTAGTTTAAGTTAGGTTAAGTTAGGTTAAGTTAGGTTAAGTTAGGTTAAGTTAGGTTAAGTTAGGTTAAGTTAGGTTAAGTTAGGTAAAGTTAGGTTAAGTTAGGTTAAGTTAGGTTAAGTTAGGTTAAGTTAGGTTAAGTTAGGTTAAGTTTGATTAAGTAAGGTTAAGTTAGGTTAAGTTAGGTTAAGTTAGGTTAAGTTAGGTTAAGTTAGGTTAAGTTAGGTTAAGTTAGGTTAAGTTAGGTTAAGTTAGGTTAAGTTTGGTTAATTAGTGTTAAGTTAGTTTATGTTAGGTTAAGTTAGGTTAAGTAAGGTTAAGAAAGGTTAAGTTAGGTTAAGTTAAGTTAAGTTAGGATAAGTTAGGTTAAATTAGGTTAAGTTAGGTTAAGTCAGGTTAATTTAGGTTAAGTTAGGTTAAGTTTGGTTAAGTTAGGTTAAGTTAGTTTTAAGTTAGGTTAAGTTAGGTTAAGTAAGGATAAGAAAGGTTAAGTTATGTTAAGTTAGGTTAAGTTAGGTTAAATTAGGTTAAGTTAGATTAAGTTAGGTTGAGTTAGGTTAAGTTAGTCATCCCCGAGTAAAATGATTCAGGGTGAGTCATTTCATTCAGGATTAAATGTTTCAGGATAAGAACAAAATTTCTAACACAAATTATGGGTAGTTTACCACAAGCCAGAATATATTACAAAAACATTCGATTATGTCAAGTGATTAGTGTGACCTTTGCTGGTGCCCTGATTGTACATCATCATACTCGGGGTAAGTTGCTAAAAAGAGTTTATGTCGCTGTTGTTATTTGCTTTGTAACCAAAGCAGTTTATTTGGAGCTTGCGATCGATTTATCTAATTGGAGACATTCATCTGCTTCTTCAGAAGATTCATTACCAACCGTGAAACGGTTAGAACAATTTTAAAGGAGCAGATAATCACCTGAAAACTTTGTCGGAAACCACAAGCAAGATATTTGGCAAGCTTGCGGTCAGTGTTCCCTATAATGAGAGTTTATACTTCCCAGAACACATAGTTTCGGATGATTATGGGGGGAACTATCGGTCAAAATTGCAAATCGGTTAATCTAAAATGTCATAATTACGAAAATATTACAGTGGATAAGCTCCATACTGTTATCCGAGAAGTTGTAGCTATACTTAATTCACGGCCTACCACACCAACTTCTGCAGATCCAAATGACCTCGAATGGTTAACACCAGATCATTTTTTGTACGGTGACACTAGTAATTCGTTGTGCTGATAAAAGATTCGAGCAATTAATATCTGAAGAAGCAATTGTGCTTATAGGGAGAGAGCTTATAAGGGAGAGAGCTTGTTTAGAACTCAGTTTCGTCTCAGATATTTATTAAGTTCTGGAGTCAATTGACAGTCATCACTGGTAAGCCTTCCTCTGAATTTGAATATAGTGAAACCAAAAGCTTATGGACTGAAATCAATATGAATTCACGACCAGAGCGGTCCTATTCTATGACTGGATGCATCGGTCTTCAGAACCAATGGATAATCCGGGTGATAATTTGCCAACATCATAGCATCTAAGAAGCATTTCTTTATCGGTTGAAAACATTTCTCTCCTTTGTCTGTTCAGACAAAAACGGTGCCCCTTAAAAGCGCCATTATTTTTTATAATATTGACGTGAACTGGATGAGCGGATACTCTTTTCTTTAAGTGTACGCTTGAATTGATAACCACGTAAATTAGCGCCTGATAATCGTTTTAAGACAGTCCTGCGATCAACTGCTCAATGAAACGTTGATAAATTGCTGGATCACTGGTGATACCAGACGGAAGTCACTCTTCTTTAACCTCTACAATGAGTATTCTCCATTCACTAGATTAGCCTTCTTATTTGATCAAATGGTATGGTTAAGATTGGTATGCTGATGGTTGAAATTATAATGCAGTGCACTTTAGCTCTTAAAAATTGTGCTATACTTAGCTCACAAATCGTCATTGGGTTAAACTTGCCGAACGAGACACTTCAGCAACTTCATAGCAATTCTTGAAATTTATGGAAGGAGTGAAGAACTAATGCTAGCTCGGGATCAAAACCAATGAATACTGATTGTTGTCTGAATATTATTGTTCAATTGTTTAGGCCAGGGATATTCCGATTTTCACTTTTTAAATTCAAAACCAAAATTATCAATTCATAAATTTTCAATTTATTAGTAAATATTTAGAAATAACCCTGAAATGTTAATTGACATACGAATGTCGTTTAATAACTGGTTGCTCCTCCAGAATCCGTTCTAAAATTTTATTTAATTCGGAACAGAAATATTCCTCCATTTTAACGTACACCAAAAAATGTGATAACTTCAAATGCACAAATAAATGAGGAGCGCCGCGTATATGCCCATGATACCATGGTACAGGGCGAAGTGTTAATGATTTGTGAAGCGAAAGTGTGACCAGAAATTCAATTCCTCCCGTTACAAACCACATAATCACCAATATTATACAAAAAAAATGAATTTTTCGCCGATACTGAACCAAATTCACATTGCACTCGGTGAACAATCGTGTTATGATCGTATATTGATTAGCAATTCTTCGGTAACTTTCATTTACCATGGTGAGCGATAGGAACAGCATAATAACACAAATTATTTCAATGTTCGTTTGAAGATCGATTGCCATCATTGATATTTCGTTGGTAGTTAATCTCACTACGTCGTGCTTCTCGGTCTTAATAAATAAATAGACCGCATGCAAATAGATAAATAAATGCAATAGGCTAAATACTATACCAGACGGTATAAGTCGGATTTGTGTCCGGCCAGTTTTAGCATTTTTTTCCGATGTTTTTGTTGGACACATTCCAAACAGCAGTAACCATAGATTTACTATGCGGAATTCGTCATTTGTCGAGTAATTGAAAAATTTTTTAATTTGCTTGGTTAACGAATTTGAACCGTCTGCCATGGTACAATGTTGAATAAAAACTGTTTAACAGTTGCGTGATACAAGCGTTTTAATAGCCATGTTCATATACGTGGCGTGTTAAATTATGTGTTTGTATAAATTGTAATTATAGTTTTAAATTGTAAACTAAATATTTTACTAACAGATTATAATGGAATTTGCAGACACGCTCATACTGTAAATCAAAGGTGTTAAATGAATTCAATGGGTTTCATACAGTTGCAGTATTTCAATAAGTTGGACGAAACCCAGGAAAAAAAAATCTGTTTTGGATTTTAAAGCAATCGATAATCGATTACGCATTTAGCCAACCTTCTAATCATATTTTATATTCACGCGCCCCAACCATGAAACTATGGACACACCCAAGTAGAACGTCCGGGGTCATCGCTGAGAACGTAAATAATTGTAACGTTTTCAATAAGTACTTGTTATTTTTAACTTTGTTTTCTTATTCTTGCTCAATTAAACCGTTAACAGGTCTTCTGATGGCTTTGGTGGTGGTGCAGCATATTACCGGCTAGGTGGCAGTGGTGGCAGTCGAGGGTGGGGTGTTCCACCAGTCATCAGAAGCTTGATAATGCTGCCGTAATTCTTTATTTATGAACATACATTCAACACAAATTCTCACTCAAAAAAAAAAAAAAATTAATCACCGTACATATATATACACTATCACAGTCAACTAAGCATTGTGACCTTCGATCTTTGATCACATTTTCTTGAACCCGCACCTCCATATTATTTTTATTTCATCATATACATATGAAATGTCCCATATGGTCGAGGACTTAGATCATCGCAGAATCAATTTCGTTCAAGCACTGTACAAATATTAATATCTACTAACGCACTGTACAAATATTAACGAAGCTCAACTCACTTAAATTTCAAACAAACACAAACACTATGAGATACTATGAATACTAGCAAAGAAAATAATTTAATAATTTGAATTTTTAGTATAACAATATAATAAATATAATAAATATAATAAATATAATAAATATAATAAATATAATAAATATAATAAATATAATAAATATAATAAATATAATAAATATAATAAATATAATAAATATAATAAATATAATAAATATAATAAATATAATAAATATAATAAATATAATAAATATAATAAATATAATAAATATAATAAATATAATAAATATAATAAATATAATAAATATAATAAATATAATAAATATAATAAATATAATAAATATAATAAATATAATAAATATAATAAATATAATAAATATAATAAATATAATAAATATAATAAATATAATAAATATAATAAATATAATAAATATAATAAATATAATAAATATAATAAATATAATAAATATAATAAATATAATAAATATAATAAATATAATAAATATAATAAATATAATAAATATAATAAATATAATAAATATAATAAATATAATAAATATAATAAATATAATAAATATAATAAATATAATAAATATAATAAATATAATAAATATAATAAATATAATAAATATAATAAATATAATAAATATAATAAATATAATAAATATAATAAATATAATAAATATAATAAATATAATAAATATAATAAATATAATAAATATAATAAATATAATAAATATAATAAATATCAAATTATCAAATTAAATTAAAGATTAAGATAAGATTAAATTAAATTAAGATTATCAAATTAAATTAAATTAATTTCTCGGAAACGGTCCAACAATATTAATTTCCTTGCGTCGCTCTTTCGTCTTTTATTGCATCATGCTTATTATTTATTAAGCTCAAGTTATGCTTATGTTTTTTTTTTAATAGGGCCAAATAATGTCAATATTTTTATAAATTTGGGTATAACAAATAAACAAAAAAAAAAACGCTTACCAAGAAAGTCCGGCTTATTCTTATTTAATGGACTTTAAATAACGGAATTTCTCCTCTTTAACGGAATTTCTTGGTAAGCTGATTAAAACAAATGAATTGCCTCGTGTATCCAGTGTCTAGTTTTCACTACTTAAATTGTATGATTTACTGATAACTATGTATACTAATTTTAGGTTATACCTATTCTGTGGCCGCAAGAATAATGGCTGATAACATTATTCATTTGTCTCATCAATTATTTTTTTTTTTCGAGATTTGAGGGGAAATCAATAACGTGTTTTGTGCTTGATGATTAATTGCAAGAAAACAAGATCTAAATGAGTTGTGCGCCGTTAATAATATTTTTTTTTATATAGTAGGTAAATCATAGACGCGTGCGACTGATCGTTGAAAATAATTTTAAAAATACAAACAATGCCAAATGTAACAGCAAAACTTGTTACATAGTCGAAGCAGTTTTCTTACAAGAAAGAGATCACAGGAAAACAAAGGTAACGTATCAAATTTTTGATCAAGCTTTTCTGCTGAAGATGATTTTTTCTATAAATATTTCGGAAGATCTTGTGATGTATACAAACATCAGATGTTCTTGAATTTCCAGCAAGCCTTTGGCTGTCCCAAATTCTTTTTAATTTCATGTTAGC
The DNA here is from genome assembly GCA_963556175.1 of Tipula confusa. Classification (NCBI taxonomy): domain Eukaryota; kingdom Metazoa; phylum Arthropoda; class Insecta; order Diptera; family Tipulidae; genus Tipula; species Tipula confusa. The sequence goes on from OY744476.1 coordinate 73,054,935, forward strand.
ATTTATATTTCGTTAGTCCAGCCAACCATTATCGATTCAACCCAATATCATTTTTGTGAGCTGACTCGTGTACGGTAGAATCATAGGATGTTGCTCTTCGTAGGAATACTGCGAGTTATTTAGCCAACCTCCTACTCGGATGATGTTGCGATGATCTAAGAAAGGATATAATGACTGCATTTGGCTATTCTTCCGGAAGGCCTTTGTTTTGTCGAGTGTGGTTTGTTCTTATTTGAATTCTAATTCTTCTGGTTGTACGACTCTTTATGCTTTGTTTGCCATTTTAAAAGATGGATCCCTAATCTCTAAATGAAACCTTTTCATTACCCTGCTTTTTAACAAAAATATGTAAAAAACCGGAGCACTTTCCACCAGTTATCCATTGTTGCCACTTTTTTCAAAGAGATCCCATTACTTGGACAATCTGCTGAATTATCTTTTCGGATCTCAGCTAATGATGGATGTTTTTGCATCCATGCAAGTCTGATGGTTGAATCGGACCACAAGGTTACTTTGCTTATGCTTACTTCCCTTAATATCTTAATGTCTTGTTGAATTAGTCGGCTTAGGAGTAAGGCGCCACATAATTCTAATCTTGGAATTGTCAGATTCGTCATGGTTTGGCGTGATTTTTGATTTCGCTGTCAGGAGCCAAACCGCTATTTATCCGTTTGTGATGGTTTTGCTATAAACTACTGCGATGTATTTATGTCGTAATCGACTTTGGAATTTTGTATGTAATGCGGAATTTGTATAAGCTAAGTTGCTTCCAGTTCCCTTTTGAGTCGATTCCATCTGTTCGAAAACGCAGATGGTAAAATATCATTCCAGCCTAAGTTCAGGCTCCATCAACTCGGGTACATGATTTTGCAGCTAACTATGAGTGGTGTTAGCCACCGTAGTGGGTCAGAAAACGAAAAGGACATTTCGAACAGGAATTGCCGGTTAGTTAATTGGTTTGTGTTTGGTGGGAGGTTCACGTGAAATAAGAAATGACCTCCAGATAGGTTGTAATAGTCGTTAATTTAATCTCCACCACGCCGACGGTCACCCACCACGCTGACCTCAACGCCGTGACCGATTGTGTGTAAAATCGTTCGTTGGGCTGACCACCTACAACGGTCACCAATTGTAAAAAAATATGGTCTGAAAGATCTTGTAAAAGGTCAACTTTGGCGAAAAATGCGGTTGATATTTGGGAGCTGCAAGACTAGTTTTCATTTGCATTGTGTTGACACTAAAATGGATTCGCTAAAAGAGAAAACCAGGTTGAGAGGTTCAGTCGGGTTATTCAGTTGCCTCTCGTCGCAACGTCACAGGTTGGAAAGGAATGATGCTTAATATCTTCTTATTCTGACGTGTGGGTCTTTGTTTCATATTTTAAGCCATGTTCAAATACTGCACGAACGGAAAGTATTACTGGGTCTTGTAACGATGCTGAGGAGACTCTGAAGGCTGTGCGGGATAAAAAATACCTCTAACAGCGCAATACATTTAAATATATTTAATTCTCGAATTCCACTCTGCTTCCTGCTGTTTCCAAGTTTTTGTGCTAGAAGCTTGATTTACTGATGATTTATTGGATTTGCGCTTACTCGTATCACCCGACAAATATATGACCCATCTAAACTTATATTTGTTTCGTTTAAGATTTGATTTACCCCATAGAAGTAACGACAACAAGACTTATAACCGTGTATGGAGTGTGATGGTGAGAGAATTTCCTAATCGGTCAAAAAACTTCATCCGGGCAGTAGTGAAATAGTTACTCGTTATCATATTTGTGACTATCCAAGGATTATGTCGTGAAATAATATTTCATAATCCTAGGCCAGGAGATATGTAACAATTTTGCCAATTATTTCCAGCAGTTTTTTATAACTTGGATTATCTCGCAAATCTTTCAAGTGAAAAAAACAGTTATTGTACTCAAACTCAAATTTGGGAGAAGGAGCGATTCAGCGATATTAAATGCTATAGAGGTATTTCTATACTCTCGGCAAAGGAAGCAAAGCTTCCTGAATCTTTAGTAAAATCTAGATTAGAAAGTCTTATCAGTGACTTCAATCAGATCAAATCTACAATGACTAATTAGATGGGGAACCGCTCAGAACTGGACATTTTAAAACTGGATATTTCAAAATAGGATTTGACAAAACGAGATAGGGTACAAAACTGGATATTTTAAAATTGGATATTTCGACATGTGATTTAAACTTAAATTGATTTTTTAGGAAAGTTCTGGAATATGGCCAATCAGGGAGGAACTCGATGATTTCTTAACCGATTTTGATGAAATTCGATATGTAAGATGAAAATGGGATTTTAAAATGATTTTTTGAGAAAGTTCTGGAATATGGCCAGTTAGGAAGGAACTCGGCTTAGGAAGGAGTTCTTAACCGATTATGATGAAATTCGATATTTAGGATGAAAATGTGATTTAAAAATGATTTGTTGGGAAAGTTCTGGAGTTCTAAAGTCCATAGTTGAATATTTCTAAGTTGCTTAAGAACTCGCCGAGTTCCTTCCTAACTGGCCATATTCCAGAACTTTCCCAAAAAATCATTTTAAGTTTAAACCACTTGTCGAAATATCCTGTTTTGAAATATCCAGTTTTGTACCATATCTCGTTTTGTACCTTATCTCGTTTTAAAATATCCAGTTTTGAATTATCCTGTTTCGTCAAATCTAGTTGTAAAATATCCAGTTTCGACCGGTACCCAATTAGATGATATTTTCAAAATATATCTTTGAGACTGTGAGTAATTGCGGCAAAGTTGATGTGGTCTAAACAAACTTTTTGAAAGGTTTCGAATCAAAAGGATCCTCCTACAGAAATTGATTGACTTCGGATCCTTTTTCATTCCAACTTAAAACTATGTTTTGTTTTCAATTAAAAAGTTGGTGATATTTGAGACCTTGGCGTTATATTTTAAAGCAACTTTGATAAGTACAAGAATACTACATTATAAGCAAAGAATAATCTTTATTGGGGTTCATTGAGCGTCACGGGAAAGAATTTTGTCGCCCTTTTACTTTTATCTCTCTAAGTTACTTACGTCAGGTCGGTATTAGAATATGCCTCAGTAATTTTGGGATCCGTTTTATTTAGCTCATTCGGCGAGAACCAAAAGTATCCAAAACAATTTTTGCTTTATGCATTACATCGTTTACCTAACTTAAACCATGGGTTTGAACGCGATCAAAAATCGACTGTCTCGAGCTGCTTAAAAAACATTGTTTCAATACGGAATGATAGCAAATTTTAGAGTGTAAAATTTGAGCCTAAACCTTTGCGCCCAAAAATTGTTGCCGCGAATCTCTATCACACCTCAATCTGGCTCTGATGATTTAGGCGACCAATGATGACTCATAAACCCATTTATGCAGTATGTTTAGTAGGCAAAATATACTTCAAATTCTAGTGATTGAGTTAAAAAAAACTTAAAAGTTTAAGTGTACTCCAACGTACTAACCAGAAATCATTTGCGGATGAAGAACTTGCGGATGAAAACAATTCAAAATATTTTTGAAATTCCAAACTTTATTCACAAATAAATTTGCAACTCTAACATTTTGTTATACCATCCACAACTGCGATATTTTATCGATTAGTCTTTCTAAAACAAACCACACGTTAATATTAAGTATTCGACAAATAGTCCTATGACCACATTCTACTCACCTCTCTTATATTATTTGGAATATAAATAAAAAAAAAATCTCATAACACTATTCCTCGTCACCGCAGCAACAATCACAGCAATGCTGTGCAATTATGTACAATGAGAAGCAGCAAATGAATAAATTGCAGAAGTCAATACAACAGCTACAACAGCACGAGCAAGTTTCATTACAATTCCGTTGATTTGGATCGGTTTGGTTGTCCATTTTATAAATATAGATGATATAAATTTATATTTGGTTCAAGCCCTGTCGTGCAATGATGACGGTTAAATTTTAACTAAACGCTCGCTTATCTGTTCGATTCAATCAACGCAGCGATAAGGCGTGATTTTGGTAAATTTAATCTTTATAATCTATAGACATGCCAGTGAAGGTATTCGATTAGTAAATTTGATTGTGGTTTTGACTTTTGTTTATTTATAGGTGCGTGTGATTCATTTTGTGGTTCGTTTTTTATTTTTTTTTAAATGTTTTATTCAGATTATGTTATATGTGCATTATCTCTAATGTTCACGTGACCATAGAAGAGAGCTAGTTTTCCAAAGGTGTAGACGGAACTCGGTACACCCGAAGGAGTGGAAGGAATGTTAGTTATGACAGACTCGATCCTGTTACAGACACCTAAGCGATCGATAATTAGTACTTTTTTGTGGTGTAGGGAAAGGAAAGGTATAGGTTGGTAATGCCAGAATTGGTCCAGATTCCCGTTGGCAAATATTTAGCTATTATTATTTATTTATTTATTATTATTACCTACAATAATTATAATTGGTAACATCTTTCTAAACACATCCCTCGAGATATGGAAATCAAACTTACTATAGAACGAATTAGAAAGACGTGACATCCTCAAAGCTGGCTCCGAAAGACCCAGCTCAAGCATTGGGCACAATCGATACGCGCTTGTTAAATATCGAACGACAGATGCAACTTTACGACGGTGTTCAAGCCGCTGTAATCCAAGTAGATCGCTACGGTCCTGATACGGTGAAAAAACAAAAGCATCAGAACGATTGTGGGGTAAATTACGAAGTGCATATAGAACGAACTGCCCCTGAATACTTTCAATACGTTCTGAATGGCACATGGAAAACAGGGACCAGACAGGGGAAGCATATTCTAGGATATATCGTACAAAGGCCACATACAATGCCTTAAGGGTAATTGGGTCACAAAAGTCAACACAATTTCGCTTATGGTAAATGTTAGGTCAGAGGTGAAAATTACACCAAGATCAGAACAATACTCCATTCTATTAACAACGACATCATGGAGGCTATAATGAAATAATATCGGGGAACGAATGCGAAAATATGATACAATCTTACATTTATTCAGATTCAGAGAGAGTTTGTTACTGGTGCACCACGTCCAAAAACTAAACAAATCACTTTGTAGCAACAAGCAGTCGGATAAGTTTGCGGTTGGGGTAAATATTTTAATGTCATCTGCAAAAAGAAGACATTTCACGATCTTGAAGCACTTTACAACATCGTTGATAAATATTATGAATAGAAGAGGGCCAATATGTTTGCCCTGAGGCACTCCAGAAGTTGAACTAAAATACCGGGAAAAATAATCGGAAATCTTTACGAAGTACTCTAACTTGGCGATGAGGATGACGTGATCGATTTTATCAAAGGCTTTGGCAAAATCAGTATAGATTACGTCGAGCTGGATTTTGGAGTTATAACTACTAAAAAGATCGCCGCAAAATGTAACTAAATTAGTGACCGTCGATCTACCAAAAAAAAACATGCTGCGCTGTAGAAACGATAGGTTTGATGTGAAAAGACAGTACAATATGTACCATTGATTCAAAAAGTTTAGGTAAGGCCAATAAAAGTGCAATCCCACGGTAATTCGCTACATCCGTTCTTCTTCCTGAATTAAAAATATACAACACAAGACATATAACTAAAATCTTCCAGGAATCTGGAAAAACACCACTCCGCAGGCTGTCATTAAATAATAAGGTAACGTAAGAGGCCAAACTCTCTGTATAGCTCTAGAATAAAATGGGCGGAATGCCATCATGCCCGGGACCCTTATTAATATCAAGATTGAGTAACTGATCGCGAACCTCGTCTACCGTAAACTTGATAAAACTGAATTTGCTATTGGAACTGCTAACGGAGTTACGTGAAGTGACAAAAGATGGCGATGCTGGCTCGTAAACTGAACTCGTTCCCAGCAACTCCAGTATGTCACCATTTAACTGTAATATATAAAGGTTCCCTAAGAACTAATTTCTCCAAGCCGTAGGCTGTAATAGTTGGCATTTTCACCAGTAATTTACAAATTTATTATTTCACCTTCATGCTGCTAAAATTTATTAAGTGCTTTATTGAATTGACACAAAACTTTAAAATTAATATAAGTTTGATTTTAAAAAAATTCATTAAACATTACAAATCAATTAAATTAACCGTTTTATGACCCATACGTCATGTAATCGATGAAAAACTAATTTATATACACTTTATTTGACACAAAACTTTAAGATTAATATAAATTCGATTTTAAAAAATTCATTAAACATTATAAATCAATTGCAATGACTTGATGTGGCACACTGGAGTTGCTGATAAGAGACGTCAGAATGCAAACCCGTTCAGAAAAATTGTGATTGTCTTGTGTTAATAATAGTTAAATATTGGTCAGCAGGAAACCGGGCCAATTCTTTCATTATACTAACTTACTTTTCCTTTGCCTACACCACAAAAAAATACTAATTATCGATCGTTTAGGTGTCAGTGACCGGGTCGAGTCTCTCATAACTAACATTCCGTCCACTCCTTCGTTTTTGTTATACGTAACGAGGGTGTACGGTGGTGCCCGGCATTACGGGAGTTCCTAGTTCGTCTTTGGCCGTACATTCTAATCAATCAATTAATCAATCAATCAATCAATGTTACATTTATCTGAGGTGTCGAACAGTATCCCATCGGTTTCTTATATTCTAAAGAACGGCAAGCGATTTCTTCTATAAAGTTAAAAGTACACTCAATTGCGTTAAAAAGGGTGACATCAATACAGTAGATGAAAAAGTTATTCCTTATACATGGGAAAGGGTTCCGCACTGTGTGAATCATTGATTGAATTTAGTAATGGACAAAAATGTCAACGATGGAACCAAACTACCTTAATCAAAACTACTTAGGGAATATACTCGGCTATTAAGATAATAAAAAGTGGTGATACATGAAAGAAACTTGTGGAACGCCATTATATAAAGCTACAAATATTTTAACCGACGATACGAGGGGTGGAATAGAGATAGGTTTCGACTGGGAACACTATATACTAGCGTGTAAGAGATGCTTCTGCTTAAGTCTTTACAACTGATGAAGCAACTTAAACAGATGCAAGGAAACAATATTTCAAAGAACACAACAACATCAGCGAAAATATCTGGTCAGCAATTAGCACTAATAACGAACCTAGTAACGCTCATCCACTACGCTCAAAGAAATCTTGTGTTTCTCAAACCACCAAGTGATTTAATAAGGATGTAATTGAACTTGAACCCCAAGAAAAATCGGAAAACCTGTAATGACTTGAAAAAACCCGTGCTAATGAAAGCGAAAGAACTTGGAAATTCCTGGGAGGAAATAAAAATAGTAGCCTCCAAAAGAGTAAGATAGTTCAGTTTAGTATACGACCAATGCTCATCAATTAGAGATAAACGAAAAAAATGTCTTATTTTGCCTTGGACAGAAAAAAGATCACCTGCAGTTTATTTAAAGTACATTTGGCCGCTTAACTTACAAATTATATGATAAATGTTGAGTACCTAAATGTTTGCATAAAGTAATTGGCTCTTATCTGATAAAAATAAAATTTTTGATAATGAATTGGTCATTTTTGGTTTTCTATATGATAATTTTTTTGGTTATTGCATTGGTGTGCGATTTAGAATATTATCAGTTTTGTATAGACAAAGCCTCCGTGGTTGGTGACAACATGCATGTCTTGATAAGTACAAATAAACGGGCAAATTTGTACAAATACGGATATAGTTCCTTAGAAGCAAGGATATCAATCCTTAAAAAGACCAATCTAAAAAAGGATACCCCAAAATTTTCGAGAAACTATAGATGACCAAATAGTGTAGAACATATGTCCCAGAGCTTTGTTTAGTGGATTTGACAAGATTTTGATATTGGGTATTCCTAATTTCTATTGAACACTCCGAATTTTGCTAGCTCCAACATACAAATCCCTCATCACTATTCAGTTCAAACCAACCTTTTTTACTTGGCGAATTAAAACAATTTAACACCAAGACTTCCAAAATTACCTTCACTGCAAAAGTAAGGAGCCTTGAGACACATGGTCTCTGCTTTTTGAACATGAACGTGTTCCAAACGATAATCTTTCAGCCAAGTGATTTCAATGCTGAAACCAGATGTCATGCTCGTTTTTAAGTACTTACCAAGACATAAAAGACGCTAAAAGATGGTACAAAAACAAAACAAATGTATGGGTGGTGGAACGGGGATTATCCTAATCCTTTCCCACGGTGGTAGGAAAAGGCTATAAAAGAATGGCAGTTAACCTTTGTATTAAATTAAATGCTCAAATATTAAGTTACCTCGGCTCAATTATTCATTTTTATGGACATTACAATACTTAGCTATATGTGACCAAATATGCATTACAATTAAAGCACTTAAATACTCTAGTGAAATATAAGCCCAGTGTCCCTTAAAAGTCATGCATTTAGGGACATATCTAAGTTATGTAATGCGTAGCTAAAACTTTGTTAAAGCACATAACTTTAATTTCAACAAGCTCAAGATAAGCTGCTGTATTTGGTTAGTCCACTAAAACAGCAGCAGTCAGACTAATTATTTTCTACTAGCCTTGTAAAAAGCAGTTCCGATTTGACAAGAAAATGTTTCCTGGAGATGATATATTTTGAAAATGGTTACAATATAGTCAGAGTAAAGCTATGCTCGTGAAGTGTTCCTGGAAGTATCTGCATTCGAAATCTGAGTCCTCATACTCATCCGTTAGAGTTCAACTCTCACACCCATACATGACAACGGTTCTGATTAAAACTTCAGCTGGTTGGCATTTGCAATGTAGTTAGACTTTAGCAGTAAACGTATTGCATACAAAGCACGTTTTCCAGTGACCAGACGAGCTTTAATATTCTCTTCCACACGGTTATCATGAGTGAGGTATCGGAAACTTGTCACTCTTTCAAATGTGTGGTCACCACTATCAAAATTCACCACTATCCATTGCGTCTTGGTCTCTACAACCACAACCAATGAAAGCAGAGAATCCTACAAGTGGATCCAGTAACCCCATTGCCATTCAGTCCAATTATACAGTTATTATCTGCACATGCCAGAATCTGGTTGAACTGACGGCACAACATGTTCTCCTTAGGTGTTTCGTTTTACGAAAGATAAATTCTAACATGAGATTAAAAAGTATCAGGGACAGAGTATTTCTAATGATTGCACCTGTTCCATTTGATGCACGCTTTCGTCTGATACATCGTATTCCCCAAATGACTGCCAGGACTATGGGTGTCCATAGCAGATGGTGTCATACTGCATAATGGTGAACATGATCCTGGATTCCTCATCGCTTTGCTCTTTTTTCAATGCGTTTTCTAACGCAGTTATATCCGGGGTCGTAATGTCCGATTTAGGTTGAAACGAGATATCGTGATGGCTTCCGGTTCATCCGTACTGAATAAAATGTTGAAGGCTGGTATGAAGGATTCGTCTCTAGTATTGGTCTTGGAGTTGACAGTGTTTAAGAGCAGTTCATTACTCCGAAATACATAGCCTGGTTGTAATGTAATGAGACCAGTGTTCTCTAGTATAAGTGGGTACGTTACGGTATAACAGAGAAGATCAACGGGTGATTTCTGTTTGACCCCAAAAATCAATTGGTTGGGTGCTTGTACCTTGATGAAATAATTCTGTATGGCTATTGCCTCCAGAACGCAACTTTCGTGTTGTACCGGTGCGTTCAAGGACATTGATATTTCGCATCGCATACGCTCGCCTTGTCGAGTATATAATGTGGAAATATCACATAGCAATAAGTTCTCGATTAACTTTTGGTATGCAGTTAATTCCTCTGTTGAAACAACTGCAAAGTGCTCTCGAAACCGATCAAACAGGATGTATTTAGTAGATGGTTGGATCCGAAGTTGTGAACTCTTGTGAATAATTGGAACAGTTATCACTTCATAGAGCTGATAATCCCATGAGTGTACCAACGGTATCTCTAAAGCGATGATTGCATTAAACTTGGTCACTATTGTCCTGACGATCATCAATTGATATAAATTGTGTAACTCAAGATGTCCATGTCCTGGGATAATGACTGTTTTTGGCACCTGATCTAAAAGAATAGATATTTCGTGTTCTAGTTGTTTCGGTGGTAGCAAGGCTGGATGAATTATGTAGTTTTTTGCTCCCGTCAGTACTTGGAGCAAACCTCATTGAGTGTCTTCTATATGTTTGATAACCAATCCCAATTGAAGGCACAAAAGTATTGTGGTTAACGATTTGTTCTGATGTGTTCGGTATTCATTTAACTTGGTTAATTCCAGCTCTACAGTTCAATGTGCCTCCTGTAATTCTCTTAAATTTTGTGCGGTGAGGTAACTACTGTGTTTGAATAGCCGTAAAGTGTTGTCAATGATTGTAGTTTGATTTTTTAATAATTTCCTCGTGTACTGCTCGTTGATCTCAATTTGCTTAAATTGTTCCTCATACAGCGCAGCTTCTCTTTGGAAAAGTATTCCGAACATATCTCCTGCTGTGAACCCGATGGTGTCACCTAACCCACGTTTTAATCTCCGGTGATCCTTATCATGGTGAGTTAGAAATTCATTGTCTTGTTTGATGTTGTCACTGTAGTGTAGTTGTTGCGTAAGATTTCCTCTTCATTGCTAGTATCTCTACTTTTGCTACCTTGTCGAAGTATATCCCTGAATTCTTCCAGTCCTTGATGGTCACCGGGACAGTCTCCTGAGTGATATTTGAAGTCATTCCTCAGGGCTTGCTATCAACTATGCTAAATATGCATAATAACACACATGTGTAGAGTAATCCTCGCTTGTTACTAGTGACATTACTTCGCACTTGTTTGACTTTCCACCTGGGTTTTAGTGTTACAACGCGAATAACTCCATCGTCTCCGGGGTGCAATTTCTTAATTCGTCCTAATTTCCATCTCGTCGGTGGTTGTAACTCATCTCGTTGTTTAGTCCGCCATCTTAACAGATGAACGGTTATTCGAATGAGAAGTTTCAGTGTTGACTGCCTCTGAATAAGTTCCAAAATTGATGTTTCAGTTTGTATTACCTGTACAAATGACGCCACCGTTATTTTCTTTTCCTCAGATGTTTCAAAAAGCGTTTCGTCAGGGAATGGTTAAAAAGTTTCTAAAAAGTTTGGACCTTTCCACCACTTGGTCAAGGATGCTAATTTTTGTGTGGTTGTCCCACGAGGCGCATAATCAGCTGGGTTGTCTTCAGATCGGACGTGTCTCCAGGTGGCTAGTACTAGTATTAGTTTGAATCTCATTCACTCGATTTGATACAAAGGATTTCCACGTGGATGATGGTTTTCGTATCCATGCTAACGTGATCGTAGAATCAGACCATAGTGTTACTGCATGTATGTCTACGTCGAGAGCTTTAATAACTTGTTGGATTAGTCGGCTTAACAATACTGCTACATAGTTCTAAACGTGGGATGGTTACGGTTGTTTTTCTAGGCGAGACTTTGGTTTTTGCAGTTAAAAACTCACAACCACTTGATTGTTGACAACGACCTGACTATAAACTACTGCTGCGTATGCTTGTTCGGACGCATCACAAAACCCATGAAGTTCCAATCTACAATTGTCTTTGAAATAATGGATATATCTAGGGATATGAGTGAGTCGCGTTGTCCGCAGCTTTGATTTCATCCATTTCCAGCATACTGCGAACTAGGTTGGTAACGTGTCATCCCAGTCTAAGTTTAGACTCCATAAGGTCTGATATATTATTTTACAGCTGACTGTCAGCGGTGTCAGCCACCCCAATGGATCGAAGATTCTCACCATTTCCGACAAAAATGGACGCTTTGTGAGTTCGCCATTGGGTGCGATGTCCACGTGAAATAGAAAATAGTCCCCGGCTGAATTGTATCGTAATCCCAGGGTTTTAACTTTCTGTTTTCTCTCTAATTTTTTCTCGAGCTGCAGAAAACGCTGTTGTGCTCGTTGTTTGGAGTTTCCTAATTTGTCCAGTTCTTCCTCCATGAATGGAAACTGAACAATGTAACACCCACTTTCATCTCGCCTTGTGGTCTTTCAAAGCATAGTTTCACATTCCGTTTCTGAACTGATGACGTTAAGTTCTTGGACTTCCTCTAACTCCCAGAAACGATCCACACCTTTTTCCACCTTTGTCCCGCTATGAATCAGATGATACGTTAACAATATATAGGGTGCATATGGGTGCATAAATATGTATTTATTGTTCTCTTGAACACAACATTTTTTAGGAATCTTATCTTATCTAAGCAATACACTTCCGTTTGTGATAATTACGATATCTTTTACTGCTGAATTTACGACCATATACCTGATCGTAAAATTTGAGCAAGCGTTTTCTCGTGGATTTCCGAGTGATGATTCATACCTCTCCAAAGTTTCACTATCTACTCGCTTCATCATAATGTGTGCCACCAATGCCTCAAACGGGTTCTCTAAATTGAGATTTTCGATGTTGTGCATGGTTTCACCGATCGTGTCATGCAGGTTCCGGATTTGCGATGCCGTGGCTTGGTTTATGTTTGGCAAAGAAACTAATGTTTTGAAATAGGTATTTGCCAACAACCGCTTATTGTCATACCTAGTCTGCAAGATATTCCATGATGCCTCATAATTCTCAGCAACTGATGATAAATGGCTGATAAGTTTGGTGGCTGCCTTCTGAACGTGGGCTTTTAAATACCACATCTTTTCGGTGTTGGAAAGTTTGCCCTGGTGGATAACTTGCAGAAACAAGTCTTTAAATGGCGGCCACTTTTCATATTTCCCGTAAAAGATGGGAACTTCCAACCTGGGTAGTCGCATGTTTACAGCTGAATCGCTACTAAGGCTATCATGCAGTGTCAATAAAGTTTCCTTACGAAGTCTCATCTACGAAATATTTCGCAATTTGCTCCTCTTCGTCGATGTTGATCAGGGTGGCTCAATGTTGCTGGTCAATTACCACCAAATCCTTGTTAATTTGGTCGATCTTCATTACAGCGTAGCTCTGAGAACATTTGCCTGTTTCACAGTCTACTTTGATGGTGTTTAGCCGTCGATACAGGAGCCGTATATTGATGTTCCGCTCGGGGAGCAACGGTTGGTGTTCCAGGCTGATGGATACAGACGACCGTGTCATAGAAGCTTGCGCGGGAGGTTCTAGTGCTGGTTGATGGTTAGGTGTAAATTTCTCCTGGCTCGGGGCGATGTTGATGGTTGGTTCGCCGATGGTATTTCCTGCCTTGGATGTTGAAGATGAGGGTTTCATGGTGGTTTCTTTCCGTTCCCCTTTTTGAGGATTTATTGGAGGAAGCATATGATACGCATTGCACTCCTCAATGAAACGGTCGTAGGCACGTTGTAGCTGTTTCCATTTCAACTAATACGGATGTTCATGACCTAACTCATTAGTAGCCATTAGTTCTTGATCACCCGATCAAGAACTAATGGCGTTCTTGATTACGGATTGCTGCTGTTTCTCCCACTGGCTTCTCGTTAGGGTACTTCCTTCTCGTTGCAGCTTGGCAACTTGGGAGATGAGCTCTTGACCTCGTTGGTTTTGGATGTTGATGAGGTCTTCCATTATGATGATAAATTTGGTTTAATAAATTGCGAATTTGGTTTAACGGAGTTTTAATGTCTATGTTTAAGGCTTTCTATTGGATCAGATGTTAAAGATCCGGCTCGAAGGACCATGTAAATCTCACCTATAGAGTTCCCACTTAAGTATGATTTAGGTTGTAAGTCTAAATCTTGTTGTGAACTAAAGGTGGATTTGTAATACACTTAAGCAAACTTACCGCTGGTGGGGGAATGCTTGTAGTGGAATGAGAATAATAATAACCTTTTCGCTTGAGTGGTAAAAAAATATTCTGTCTATTTATTTATATTTACACCGCTTATTTACAAGTTGGAAGCACTAACAACTGCGAATTCATCAAAAAATTCTAATTGAAAGTAATTAGAGAACCTAAAGTATAAGTTGGATGATACGTTAACAATATATAGGGTGCATATGGGTGCATAAATATGTATTTATTGTTCTCTTGAACACAACATTTTTTAGGAATCTTATCTTATCTAAGTAATACACTTCCGTTTGTGATAAATACGATAAATACTGAATTTACGACCATATACCTGATCGTAAAATTTGAGCAAGCGTTTTCCATTTCTTTGACTTTTTATGACGCATATGTTTTTTGTTTTTTACTATTGTGTTCATTGAACACCCGGCTAAATTTTAAGTTTGTGTTTGTATTTCGATTACGTACGAAAAAATTATACAGCTAACGATTATTCAAACGCTATGTTATAATTGCTTCCATTACTGTAGTAAACAAATAAATTTATGTGTGCGTGCGTCTGAGTCGAAATTGTATTTATGATTTAATTCGACCAACATTTTTAATAGAGATTTTGTTGAGATTTCAAGTCAGTATAGTTGGTAATCGTTAGTAGTAAAATAACATTTGAGATGGATGGTGGTGGTGAGGCAACTGAAAAAATGTTAAACGGTGATAGTTTAGAGAATACAAATGATACACCATTAGTTGGTGGGCAACCAGTGATTACCGATCAAATACGTGGTATTGATTATGAAGCGATGAAGGCACAACAGGAGGCGGATAATGCAAAACGGGCAAATGAAATCCCACCTGCCACTACGGATAACCAAGGGGAATGTGTATTTTGTTGTTGTGATGTATGGGCTGATTTAGTGTGTGATATAGTATCGGATTTTTTAGGGTACTTCCTTCTCGTTGCAGCTTGGCAACTTGGGAGATGAGCTCTTGACCTCGTTGGTTTTGGATGTTGATGAGGTCTTCCATTATGATGATAAATTTGGTTTAATAAATTGCGAATTTGGTTTAACGGAGTTTTAATGTCTATGTTTAAGGCTTTCTATTGGATCAGATGTTAAAGATCCGGCTCGAAGGACCATGTAAATCTCACCTATAGAGTTCCCACTTAAGTATGATTTAGGTTGTAAGTCTAAATCTTGTTGTGAACTAAAGGTGGATTTGTAATACACTTAAGCAAACTTACCGCTGGTGGGGGAATGCTTGTAGTGGAATGAGAATAATAATAACCTTTTCGCTTGAGTGGTAAAAAAATATTCTGTCTATTTATTTATATTTACACCGCTTATTTACAAGTTGGAAGCACTAACAACTGCGAATTCATCAAAAAATTCTAATTGAAAGTAATTAGAGAACCTAAAGTATAAGTTGGATGATACGTTAACAATATATAGGGTGCATATGGGTGCATAAATATGTATTTATTGTTCTCTTGAACACAACATTTTTTAGGAATCTTATCTTATCTAAGTAATACACTTCCGTTTGTGATAAATACGATAAATACTGAATTTACGACCATATACCTGATCGTAAAATTTGAGCAAGCGTTTTCCATTTCTTTGACTTTTTATGACGCATATGTTTTTTGTTTTTTACTATTGTGTTCATTGAACACCCGGCTAAATTTTAAGTTTGTGTTTGTATTTCGATTACGTACGAAAAAATTATACAGCTAACGATTATTCAAACGCTATGTTATAATTGCTTCCATTACTGTAGTAAACAAATAAATTTATGTGTGCGTGCGTCTGAGTCGAAATTGTATTTATGATTTAATTCGACCAACATTTTTAATAGAGATTTTGTTGAGATTTCAAGTCAGTATAGTTGATAATCGTTAGTAGTAAAATAACATTTGAGATGGATGGTGGTGGTGAGGCAACTGAAAAAATGTTAAACGGTGATAGTTTAGAGAATACAAATGATACACCATTAGTTGGTGGGCAACCAGTGATTACCGATCAAATACGTGGTATTGATTATGAAGCGATGAAGGCACAACAGGAGGCGGATAATGCAAAACGGGCAAATGAAATCCCACCTGCCACTACGGATAACCAAGGGGAATGTGTATTTTGTTGTTGTGATGTATGGGCTGATTTAGTGTGTGATATAGTATCGGATTTTTTAACTTGTATGTGCTTAAAATCTTGCTGTGAAAATGGTGGTTGTGATGATTGCTGCACTGGTGGTGAAGGTGGTGCGGGATGTTGCGATGATTGTGGAGATTGTGGTGATTGTGGCGACTGCTGTGATTGCGGTGATTGCGGAGATTGTGGTGATTGCGACTGTACTGATTAATGTAAGTATAAATTGTTTAATATAGTGAGTGATATCGATGAAAAGTTACCTTTTTGCTTTATCAGTTTCTGTTGATTATATTCAACCAAAACCCTCTTTACTACAAGCCGTCTTGTAACTTTCGTTGACACACATCATCATGTATTTTTAAAATGTATTAGTGAAAATGTATTAGTGAAAATATATACTTTGGATGTATTAGTAACTATCAAAACTCCATATAAAATTAATAAAAAAAATTGTAAACGCATGCGCATTATTTGATTTTATTGTTTATTTCTTTTACACAATATTCGCTATCATATCCCGACACGATTTTTCACTTACAATACAACCAAAGTATATATTTTTGTATAGCATGAGTATGCAAACAATACGGCTTGTAGTAAAGAGGGTTTTGTATTCAACCATAAATTTCCAATACTGTACGCGTTAGTTGTATTTTTGAAATGTGTATAGACATAATATTTTTTTTTTGACATTTCGGCACATATGATTTTTGTACAGGCATATGTCGAATAACGTAATGCCAGCCAAATTGAAGACGTGCCAATACAGTTCGCTTTCTTCATAGGGTTGTCGACAGAACACATGTCTCTTTCAAATGAGTCGAATGTCGCTTAAGCATTATGGTAGCCAACTCTGATACCTCACTCAGTCAAATGAAATGGCAAATGAATTAAAACTTCTTAAGTAACGTTATACGAGGTCTATCTGTATTTGACATTGAATTATAATAACATGAGAGAGTTAAAAATCTTAGCTATTCTCTTATTAAAATCGTAGTTGGACATAATTTATAAAATATGTATGTACATAATATGAAGAAACTGTAGACTCTCAACTTGAGAAGTTTCGCTTGAGAATCTTGAGATTGATTGATTGGAATAATTATACTTTATCGTATTAAGTCAGAGTCGTTGTTTTATTTATGTTTTCTAGTTTTGGTCAACAAGGGGCAAATATTTTAACTTTGCTATAATACGTAACCGGTCAACCACAGTTTTTCAACTATTTTGAAATTTAGCATAGAGTTCGGTTTAAAATATCAACAAAATGTTTAGTTCTGGTCACACGAATAATACTTGTTCATTATTCAAATAATGATTTTTTTTAGAAATTGTCGCTATTGAGATTTGATCCCCGGTTCAAGTAATGTACAATTAACCATTGTATTAATACATGGTATCCAAATATTTTGTTTCGATCATTCAGTAGCAGATCATGAATTTTCTCAACTATTCCATATATATTGAGGTGACCAGAAGCTTAACGTACTACCCTCTTCTAAAGTTGCGCAGAAGCCAAACCGTTGTAAAAAGTTGTTGCAGTTCCTTTCAGTTTAATTTGTAAAACCTTTTTTTATAAAGTCAAAATTGAAAAGTTCATTGAACTTTTGAAATGCCGAAAAATTGTCGTTCTACACAGTTTTGAATGCTGTGCCTTTGGCCAATCTTTCACTTTGTTTCCTTGGTTTGCAATACATTGACGACGGTGTTCTGCAACGGTTTGCCATTCTACATAATGTCATAAGATATGGTAGATTTTGTAACAACTCCAGCACCTGATCTATCGGTTGAAATTTTTTATTTGGAGGCTACACTATATCACTATCAGGTATATACATCGTGAACTCCGTCAATGACGGCATTGATTTTGATATTCCCCTTGTAGCCTAAAGCTATGTTAGAATGCACCAATCAATAAAGATTTGAGGCTTTAATTTGACTGATGAACGTTTTGAACTATATTAATTTATCTGTTTTTTTAAGTAAAGTAACTCCTTTGCAAGACGTTCAAGATTCTGTTCAGCTTTCTAACTTTTGATCAACTTGTTAAATCTCCATTTTAACTTTTTTTTGTTTTTTCAATTTTGGAAACTTTTTGTGTCTGCTGCTGCTTTTATTGTTTTGCCTTTAATTGTGCCAAAATGATATTTCAGCTTTGCGTCCTTTTTGTAATTTTAGTTTTCTGTTTCGATCTAATATTAATCGGGATTTAACGCTTCTTTCTCGATAGCTTTATGAATTCGTACCACCACCATCATTTGTTTACCGTTAGTTAGTAAACGTTGTCGCTGCAATTCCATGATTTTCAATTTATAGTGAATCGTTCTTTTTCTACTCTTCACAATCCCACCACTGTCACTTAATTGTTACGTTTTTGTCTATTCTCGGTTCGAATCACTGGATTGTGGAAATTTTAAAAATAAATCAACCACAATAATTCACTTTTTATAAAACTTTTAATTTTACTAGATTAACACTCGTAAGGACACTAATCTATTTTTGCTCTTTTGCGTTTAAAATACAACTCAACTCATTCTAATACTACTTTTTAATTGTTATAATGGTAGAGAAATCGTATCAATACTTTTAAAGAATCTTTAAAACCTTAAACTAATTTCGGTACTTAGTGGAATTGGAAGTCCAGAAACACAGTTTTTTAACATAAAATGTAGTAACTTATCAGGAACAACCCTTGTGTTGAAAGTGTCCAAGTTTAAAAAAATCACTTTAGTTTATTGTATAGAAAATTAAGGATTGTTTCGTTATTTGGCGTGTCCTTTGTCAGATATTTTGTGTTTCCGCTTCTCTCCAGCTGACTCCCTGATTTTAAGAGGATTGTTTTGGTTCGTACGATATTAATTGTGGTTTATAGGAGAACTTGATTAGTTTGCCTTTCAATTGTACCTGTAATATGCATAAGTTAGTTTTACAATTTGTAATCTTAGGCAAGTTTTCCTTATAAATTAAGTATCAATGTGCTGATAGTCATGATAACGTGTGAGAGGTCAAAATCCCCCTCGCTGGAAGAGCATCGTCTAACGAAGCAACGTTTGTGGCTTCTTGCTTTTCTAGATGTAATAGTAATAGATAGGGTGCTAGTCGTACATTTATGGCTTATATGCTTCGACATATTCCTTCGAGAAGGTTTCCATTAACAACATTAGATGATTTATGAAGTATTTGTGAGGAGCTTTTTCTCTCTGTGCCTATAACTAATGGTTTAGGAACCATTGGGTTTTTGTTGGATTCTCTTTTGTAACCATAGTGTTTTGATAAAATTAGTACAATTTACTTCCTAACCTTTAAAGTACTTTAATGCGAAAAATATTTTAAACTTTCACCTTTTTATTAAATGTAAACATGAGGAATGGAAGCCCTCTTTTTTTAGCTTGATTGTTTTCAGTTCGTTCTTGTTTTAAGATATTCTTTGTGCATGTCTTTTGTCTTTAAATCGTATATAGTGTCATTTTTCTTACATGTTGGGTGAATATCTCTGTTCATAACCTTAATTGCACGTTCATTTTTATCTTCGTAAATGTAATCCATTCTTTACCTTCCTCATTGAACTTTGTAGCTAGAGCTCTATATGTTTCTGATACATCAATCTGAATATAGTTGCTATACTTATAGATGGCTTTATCAAATATTTCATCAAATTAACAATAGCTGCATTTCTTGACGAAATGTGATCCAAATCAAATCACGAATTACATAGTAAGCAAAGACCAAATTTGTTTTTGGATCTCAAATGCACTAAAAATTGTTCTGCTATTAAAATGTAGGTGTACAATAATTTTGTATTTAGTGGTTGGTAGCCATGAAATAATCAAATACCGAACTCTTTCAAAACCAAAATAAAACAAATATTTACATTTTTTGTATTTGAATCTATCTAGTCGCCGTTTGTTATAACTTAAAATGTTTTGACAGATAATTTTATAACAAGATTTATGTTTTTTGACAAAAAAATAATTTAATTTTGAGTAGTACCATACCAATTTTTATTGTAATTTTGAATGGTTCCAATCTCAAGGATATATTTTGTAAATTTTTGTTTCGTTTCATGAGACATGATCTAATAATATTGATCAGATGAAATGTCAAGAAATGCGGCTAATATCTGAATAGGTTGATGAACCCGTGACAGAAATTGAAGAGGATTATAATATCCGAAAAGTGAACATAGATAAATCTTTAATACCGCCGTAAAATTAAAACTAAAGAACTATTTTTTAAAAAATTTCCACACTATTACAAATGGAGGAACAAATTCCTGTTCGTAGAGTGAACTGAATTTTAACATAGTAAACAAAGAATTGCTTCAAGTATGCAAGTGCATTGTAGAGTACTGATCAACATCCACAATTCAACATCCTCGTACATTACCCCTCTTTTGCTTTATTTGTTTTGAAATTTACCCCAAACCTGTGTAAATCATCAGCCACTAAAACCAACATGGTAGGCATTTTTAAAATTTTTTCCAAATCTTAGATATTATCCTAAATAAGTCTTATATTCATAATAAGTAGATCCATAAGTAGTTACGTAGATGAAAACTAAAACAGTATCAGACGTATCATTGCTAATTGACAGCAATGACAGTCAGTTCTGTAATAAAATTATATGCAATAGCAAACCGGTATGAAGGAAACATCAAGCGTAGAATTTCTTTCAACATTTCTATCTACTCAGAGGGAGAACCAGAGAGATACTACTGGTATTCAATAGTTCGAAATATCTTCGAAAGTATGTTTATGTATAAAACAAGTAGAACTAGACATAACTTGGGGAACCGCGCATGTGGGATTGAGAGCCTTCCATCGGATGCGTCCTCGCGGATAGAGGATACCACTAGTCGGATTGCTGATGGATTCTCACTGAGTTCTTTACTCCTATACCACCTCATTTTTGGCTTGTTTAATCAACCGAACAACACTCTTTATTTACATTGTTTTTGTCCTTCACATATTCAAACAGTTTGCTCCTGCTTTTTAACTGCAGATAATTTTGAAATACTAGGACGCTCGAACTCAAGTATTTTGCCTTCTTTTTTCTAATTTAGAACAGAACTTGATTTTCAGAACTTGAAAGTTCTAATTCATAGAACTTGACCCAAATTTGGCCACTCCTTGATTAGCTTAGATGTAAAGCTTTACTGGAAGCATTTTCGTTATTTCCCGTGATAATGCTGAATATTGGTAGCACATCTATATTTTGTAGGGGTAGAGCTAGCTCGATAGTTGATCTCAAAAAATGCCTCTGTTCTAGAAGCTTATATCAACGTGCAATGCCCCAAACGAAATATGAATTTCGGCAACATTATTGTGCCTCCCGCTCTGTACTTAAGTATTCCATCAAAACAAGCAAAAAGCGATGCTTTCAAGAATTGTGTGAAGAGGTAAGGATCATTGGGCAAGCCATATAGATTAGTTATAACAAGTTTGAACAATTTAAGGTAACTACAATACAATTCAAGTCCGTCGTGCTCAAAATTGTTGGAAAATATTGTCCCTACATTGTTTCCACAACAGGTTTGTTTTGTGTGAATCATTGGACCAAGAAGTGAGCAATAAGTAATTCCACCAATGTCAATGAAGGGGGTTCTAATAACATAGAGAGGAAGGATTATTCCCTTTCCCATGGAAGGTCTAACAGCTTCTGCCAAAAGGAACAAAGGCATTAGAAAATCCATCATCATACCGTCTGTTCTGCTTGCTAGGTACGGCTGGTAAAATATTAGGGGGGATCGTATTGAAAAGACCGCAAAGTGAAAAAAAACAAAGTCGACCAGTTTTAAAATCAACATGAAAGCGCACTCTACCTTTAATATAATTAAAAGTTCGTGGAAGATTGCAATTGTAATTGCAGTTTTTAAGGATGGGGCGTTAAAAATACCTTTAACTCAGCTAGGTTGGAGTGCATATTAGACGCACGTCTAAATATGGAGGTACCCAAGTATTTAACAAGTAAAAACGCAATGGAGGCAAGGGTCGAAGCTAGGTCCTACATTGTGAAAAGCCAGGTATGATGGCATCTCTTGGATGAGGCCGTGTATTTCATAGTGATAGCAGGTGCGGAGGGATCGATCGCCAAAAGGACATTGGACTCATCCTTTCGGTGAATAAATAGTCAAATAGGACATATGGAGAGGTGGATTTCTATCTGAGTCAGTTCCTAACTGGGAATGGTAGTTTTATATTCTCAAAGCATGAAGATTCTCTTTCCTGCTCGAGTGCCAGAGTAAACCTAAAAAATGTAGAGCATGTGTTTTTTTAACGTCCACGTTTTGGCAATGAAAGATTTGGCAGGACCACAAAATTTCAGACTAATGATTTCAGCTCTAAGTGGAACTGAAAGTCTAGGAACCAGTTGTTTACCTTAAAATGTAGTAACCTATCGGGAGCATCATTTGTTTTTGAAGTTTCCAATAGATATGTGCGACACAAATGGTTCAAAAAAAATCTAAAAAATAGGAATTGACCCTTCGAGCACACAGTTAAATAAGCTGTCAAAACTAACAACAAAACTAACAACACTTATACTGTTGGGACAGAAATTAGGACTGCAGAAAATATTTTGTTGTTGATTTGTAAGGTCCAAAAAACAATAGCTTTAAGTTTAATACCTAGAAGTTCGAAGAAACTAAGGCAATGAGCCTTAGGCTCAAAATATTTATATTGGTCAATAATACCAGAGTAACCAATTGTGGTATTTCGAACATCTTTAGTTATCATTAAATATGTCATATGTAACTTTTCATTTTCAACCCGAAAAAGTGCTACCGTAAGTTATATTTTGCTTTCGGAAACTTACTTCTGGAAGTATACTCCATCGTTTAAATCATGTGCGTACTGTGATTTTGACAAGGAACGTAAAGACTATAGCCGAAAAAGTATAAGCCTATAAAAGGCGATGGTTTTGTGTATTATAAACTGCATTCCATTATTATTAAGAAACCAAAAAATGGGTTGATTTGCGTCTCAAAAAATGTTATGGTATTTAAAATAAAAACCATAACATTTAAAAAAGAGGTGTGCAAAAATCACCACGAAATTGATGTTCCATTAAAACGAGTTTTTTTTACAGATTTGAAGCATTATGAAGCACGTTGTAGATGTTTAATTTAACCCTCGTTTCTTTCTTTTTTTGTCAACAGCACGAATCGAATTCGAAACTTCGTTCTGCAAGTATCTTACCCGCATAACTATTTGTCCCCGAAATTTTAAACTTTCACTAAAATCATTCTACGCACATGGATTTTTTTTGTGAC
Organism: Tipula confusa; assembly: GCA_963556175.1. Classification (NCBI taxonomy): domain Eukaryota; kingdom Metazoa; phylum Arthropoda; class Insecta; order Diptera; family Tipulidae; genus Tipula; species Tipula confusa. Next base: position 73,078,133 of record OY744476.1, read on the forward strand.
TCATTCGCTTCCACAAATTCGAAGCATAACTATTTATATCTTCTCTGGGACTTTGTTTATTAAAACGATTACGTCACTCGACTATATACATTAAAAAAATTAATCAAACATAAAAAAACTGTAGGATTGTGTTAGTAATGGAAAAACAGTATTCGTGCCAGCATGACGTGTCATTGAAAATATTTGGCGCCTCAATGAAATAATCGAAACAGTAATAAGAAAAATGTAAACAAAAATCCCCTAAGACTCGTTCATATATAATCTGTTTGTCTGTCTGTTGTAACTGAGAGCAAGAATATAGACTTAGAGGGGTGGGATTAGTGAGATATAGCAAGATGAGAGCAAATCTTTAGTATATCATTTTAGTTTTAGTTTTGTATTAGGTGAACAAAGAAGTGTTCGTGGTGTGCGTATATCAATGTCAAATCATGGAAGCAAGTATTCAAATGCTCGATGAATTAGATGATGAAGAAAAATCAACAAAGTGTTTGATGTGCTTGTGGATGTTAAATTGTAGTGCAGCCATTTTAGAATGTTTGTCATGTTGTGTAGATTGCATTGGCTTGTGCGGTTCTAATGCTAATTGCTAGTTATATGAAACAATTGGTAGTTTACTTAGTAAATAGTTAATTAGTTTTGTGTGTGTGATTCTTTTAAACCGAATTTTATTCAAATGGTTTTGTGCCAGTTATACCATATGTGAATATCAACTAACAGCTGATTTTTTTTTTGTTATTTTTAGATTGTGCTGTAAAATTATAACATTTTATTATAAAAATTAAAACGAATCGAATTCGTTCGACAATAATGAAGAGAAGAGACTTGTGCAGCCAACTGTATCTATACAACTGTAATTAAACAAATTAGATGATAATTTACCAAATAATGTTAAAATAAATAAAAATTTATAGTTATTTATGAAATATGTTAATCAAAGTTTTTTTAATTTCAAAAAGTTTGATAAAAAAAATTCGAAAGTAACTTTATCTAAAGCAGCTGGGAAAAAATGTACGTGCTGAAGCAAGATCACGATAACGATGGGTTATCTAATTAATTTTGTTCGATTTTTTGTAAATGATGTTAACTATTTTAGATCAAGTGTTTCCTGTTAAGTTAATTTGGTAAAGTAAAATGTTGCTTGTTAAGATCTGACGTAGGTTCCAATATTAAAATCTTAGTTGAAATGTTGTTGTTGCAGACTAATTCACTGTCAGTTAGTTTGCTTTCTAAAGTATAAAAGATGTATGATAGTGGATGTTATGTCAGAATTCTCAGTTTCGATCAGATGAAAAATTGTCAAAAATTGTCAAATTATTGATTGCTTAATTATTTTACTCGTCGACAACAGTAAAATGGATATCGCATTATCCGCAACAAAAACCAAGTGGACACCTACCTCAAAATATCGTGTTAGTCGATGACAAACAAAAGCTATGAAATTTACTACCAGCATATTTCATATGCTTGACCATCTTACTCGATTGGGGGGGTATTTCATTTCCTTCATTTCCATCCATGATTTTCCCAATTCTTTCGCTCCTGCTATCACAGTTCTTCTTTAAGATATTGTTGGTCTTCCGAGATCCTTTTCTCGGGGTTTAATTAAATGGCATCTTTGTTAGGGTGCAAATATAGATATTAGTTATGATGCACAGCTAGAAGCGCTTCAAAATTCGTTTGAAAATTGAAAAGACCAGAAACATCATTGCCGAGAGTATATGCATCCTTAACTTTCTCTTTAAGTGTTGTACAGTTCTGCAGCTTCTTCAGCAGCTTTGATAAATATTGCAATTAATTAATAAGTGATGAGTTCCTTAATGAACTGGAGAAACGTGATTGATTAGGTTCGCCAGCGCGGAAGGTAACCCCTGCACTGAAGCTTTTTTTGTCAGAAAGATTAAAGGTTAAGCTGGAAGATCCTTTTAGTGTTCCCATAAAGAGGCATGAAGTGGCGACAAAACAACTTCAGCGAGAGGCGGGTACATGCCTTAGGAAATTGTTAGGGCTGCAAGAATTAGTTAAGAATCGATTGGTAAAATAGTAGAGGACTATTTTTCAGGTCCCGGACAAAGTTGACTCAGTCCAAGGTCGGATTACATGACGCGCAGGTTCCTCGATATTAATAGCATATATAGCATATAGCAGGAAGTTTATTAAAAAGTTGTCGCGTTTTTTGGAGTTTGGCGTTGGATTATCGACAATGGATAATCCAAGAGGATGAAGATTCTCTGAAACACCGGTGTTTCGCTGAAACACCGCCCCAGTAATGGAAAAAATTGAACTGAAGGACAATGAAGGGAATTTCGTTGTCTTAGGATCCACTGAAAATAAACTACAACCAGGCGTAGAGGTAGGTAAAAGAGGATTTCGATTGGTCTGATCCTGAGAAATCAGTTGGATGGTGCGATTATACGAAAAACGCCGTAATTTAGCACCTGAAAGTGAAGTTTGCACGTTCAACAAGATGTCTTACCATTAAACGGTTTCTTGCTTGGATAAAGTGGCTCACGTGGAGGGCTTAAATAGCGTTCGATGACCTTAGTTGGAATGCTTGATTTATGTTTGGAGGACGATTGAATCTTTCATCTTGATGGAATCTGGACAGTGGTGGATCACTTAGGCAATAATTAAGAGAGAGGTGTTGCTGAGGTTTGTAATTAGCCTTACCGGATGACAATGTTTGGCGATTGTTAAAGGATTGCATTAAACTTTACCATCGAGAGTGGTTACAGGATTACTTTTTCCAATCAATTGCAAGTTATAGTTCTGAATGTAATCGGTGCAGAGTATGAAAGTTATTTACGGAGCCCAGCCAAATAAAAGCTCAATTGAAATTGGAAACAAAATTTTATCTTACCTTTAAGGTTTTCATATATACCAATGAAAAATTCTCAATTTGCATCCATGATTCCATAGCATCACAAAGGTTATCATTTAAAAATCCTGGTATACGCTTGGGATCTGAAAATATATAAAACCGTGAAAATATCAGGCGATTGACTGGCTAATTGATTGATTTAGAATGAACGGCCAAGCATTAAGCAGGATATCCTGGAAAGCGCCCACCGTACACCCATTTTTACATATACTTGGAAGGATAATGTAGGAAATTAGTTAAATTATTAAGATCAACCCGATTACAGACACCTTGGCGGCCAATAGTTAGTAAATTTTTGTGAAATAAGGAAAGGAAAATTATGTCAGTAATGACAGAATTGGCCCGGTTTCCCGGTAGCCAATATTCAGACTACTGTTAGCATAAGACAATCACAATTTTATTGAAATGCTTTGCATTCTGCCATCTCTTATCAGCAACTCCAGTGTGGCACCATTCATCTGTAATCTGCGAAGGTTCCCTGAAAATAAAATTTATTAATGAACCAATTGTTCTTAGCCCTAGTTTGTAATAAATTGAATTAATTTCCATCTGAAATTATAAATTAATTAATTCTTAATGTTGACATAATAAATTGGATTAGTTTTTGTCTTAAATTACAAATTAATCAATTTATGATAATTTATATACACTTTATTTGATACGAAAGTTTAAAATTAAAATAAATTAGATTTTAAAATAATTGATTAAACATTACAAATCAATTTGATTAAAATTTAATTTATATACACTTTATTTGACATAAAACTTTAAAATTACTACAAATTAGATTTTAAAATAATTGATTACAAATCAATTGGATTAACCGTTTTATGACAAATACGTCATATAATCCGAAAATCTAATTTATATACATGTTATTTGACACAAAACTTTAAAATAAAAATAAATTCAATTAAAAAAAAAATAATTAAACATTACAAATAAATTGAATTTACCGTTTTATGACAAATACGTTCAAAATCGTGGAGATATCAGGCGAGACAACAAATTACAACATGACAAGTTACATATAGAAGTTAAAGAGGAATGATACTCGTACAATAAAATGATCTACTGTATAGTAACGGTAAAATATGACTGCCCTCAGACAGGACCGACGCTAGACTATTTTGCACCTGGTGAAATTTGCAAAAATGTCGCCCCAAACAAAAATTCGTTCCCACATTACATCAAAGGAGGTATGTTCTGTGCATTTTGAGGTTTTCCACTGAAACACAATCATAATTCAGGACTGCATTTGTAAATCTAAAAATTAAAATATATTTAAAATTAAAAAATAGATTTTTAAAAACTCAAATTTTGTTCTATTATATACGCCTATATTTATGAGAAAATCATCTATGAATAATTTTTTTTGACATAAAAAGTTCCGAGATAGTTTAGGTAATTTTTAATTTCGATAAGCTTCGTTTCCCGGAATTACTGGTACAGTTATTCGTCACTAAAATTTGTAGAGCTTTATACTATTATTTAAAGAGTTGATAGGTGGCAATTTCGGAAATCTGTACAATTGAAAATGTTTTCCATTATAACCATTATAAAGAGGTAAGATTTTTTTCCGACTTTAAACTATTACTGCGTAAATTGTTGGAAGAACCAACGAAATTTAATAAACACATATAAAAATATCATTGTGGTTTGAAATTGGTTCAAATTGTTGTAACAGATTGTGCAAATGATCAATAATTCACAAATAAATTGCTTGATTTAGTAGAAAGTCCTAAAACAAAGGAAAAAGTAAAAGCCTTAATCACTTCTTAAATTATTAAAAAATATGTTGGTTGAGTGTAGCATGTTAACAAATCCAGTTATGCAAATTGAAGGGTTTTTGTAAATATTTAGCGGGACCTTGCAAATAAACTCATATATATATAACGCATTAGTATAACTTAACGAAAATTCAACAATTATTAGCGTCTCAAAAATTCTATTCTGTTTTTTTAGACACGTTTCTATTAAGTTAACTTAACGAAACTTATTCAATTTAACGACCCATTAAAATATTTTTTGTTTTAATTGTACAGAAATAAATTAACGAGTATTTAACGTAAATTAAAATTATTAATCGAAATAAATAATCGTTACCAATTATTTGTAAGATTTTCACCTCAAACTTCTATTACTCGGGAATCCTAATTTAAAATTGAATTGAAATTTTGAATTATAGAGTCACGACCGATATCAAGGGTATATTAATATTTTTAAACTTTTTTCTGTTTTCGTCAAACAGCCAAGAACGATTCAAAAACGAACTTAACGAAAATAACTGAAAGAAAATTAGCAATTTAAACAATAGTTAAATCGAAGATTATTTATATCACTAGTAATTTATCTAAACCTCATTCAATTTGTTTGTTTCCAAAAACACATTTTCATTAAGTTAAGTTGACGAAGTTTTTTAAGTTTAACGAACCAACGAATAGTTCTTTTATTTTGATTATCACGTTATTCAAAACCTAACCAATAAAAATTAATTAAATTGTACCCAAATAAATTAACGAGTATATAGCAAAACCTATTATAAATATGCATCTTATAAGTTTTTTTTAAAATAAATCAACTAATTATGAACACTTTTTAAATTTTAAGTATAATTAGTTAGAGATGTAGAAAATCACCGTTTAGAAGTAAAATATTATTGGAGTTGGTAAAATCACTTAAAATATAATAGCTGTTGGTGTGAAAAATCCAAAATACAAACTAAAACTGATAAGTTTTAATGGCAATTGGAAGTATCATTCTAACTTAACACTTTAATTAAACAATGAAAACTTAACGAAACATTTTTTATATTTAATTTTAGCATGATTCAATGATTACTAAAACTTAACGAACAATTTAAGAAATTTAAATTGCAATAGTTTATTTACTTGATAGGTTCTCTTCTTAAACTTGGAAAATTCCGGGCATATTGTAAGTTTAATAAACAATTATAAAATCAAAAAACCTATCTGTAGTAGAGAATACATTTTTAGCAAGATCCTACAAGAAGCTGAATTATTCGGAAACCGTAAAAATATCAAATATTTTTCTTTTTCCTTTCCAAAAGTTTGCTAGCAATTTGGTTAAAAAGTCTAGCACAGCGAGCTGAACTTTTCACAGTTTAAGTTTAGATTGTAACGTGTTTTCTATTTGTGCCATGCAGACAAGAATGATCAAAAATCGAACTTAACGAAACTAAATTAACGAAAATTATAAATGTCGATTAAACACTTTATTCAAAAGATTATTAAATTTTAGTAATTCTAATCGTTTTTTTTAACAAATTTTCGTTAAGTTAACTTAACGAAACTTTTCAAGTTTAATCAAATTATTTCTAAATTTACCACCTATAGTCTTGTGGCTTGAGAGTTAAAGTTTTTACTTTCTCTTTTTAAGAATTATCCACCTAGAACTAAATTAGCATAAAATACATATAAACTTTGAACATTGTGAACAATTGTAGAGCCTGTGCCAAACGTCGAACTGCGTCTGTAAGTATTAAATTAGCAGCACTAAAGATGTCTGTGGTTCTAATCCTTAAATTTGCGCCTGTATTCCAATATTTTTTCAAATTATAAACGACGCATTATCAAATCTTTTTCTCCTACAATTATTTATTTACAATAAAGGGAAAAATCCAATGAGAATGTCAAAAAATGACGCGCAGTTGACAAGGAAATAAATATGTATCTTAATTAGTAAATGATAGATGTTCGTGCAACCAGCAAAGATCTCGCATGATAAAATCTCAGAAAATAAAACATCATTCGTAAATAACAAATCTAAAAGTTTAGCCCACTGTTAAATATTCGGTCTGTGTAGCTAAGATTCTTGCACAAACAAATTACAAATTATAAAGGGAAAATCTGATTGAAATTTCCTTCTCCTTTCTATGAACAGGTACTTCGGATTTTAAAATTCACGATTTTGGGTAATTAAGATGATTTCAGATGGATTGACTTAAACGTATAAATCAGAAGCATCCTTTGAAAATATTTCCTTAAATTCTGGTAATTAAATATTCATCCACACATTGCATTGCTCCAGCTTAAATGCGTTTGCTAAAACTGACAGATTCGTTTACTAATGTTAGTAGTACAGAAACTGTATGATGTGAGAAATTAGCAGTCAAGTCTTTAGGCGTAGGTTGGAAAGTTTGGCAGTTTTTATGGTTCGTCAGACATTAACTGACAGTTCGCTATGCATTATTATTTTTAATTTACTTGGTTATTTTTTTTGTTGAAAAAATGGAATTAATTTTTCGAGTGTGTCTACCCCAACGAACAAAAAAGGTCAAAAAAGTCATCTGATAAATAACTTAAATGTCAGGATCACTATCAAACCACATATATAGAAGGGTTAACAATGATCATTGTGAGGTCTAGATTTTATTTAACAACGAAATACTCCAAGGGACAGATATGGGAGAATCAGAAACATGAGCAGCTGCTGCTGATTACTTCAAATGAAAAAAAACGATTTAATATGGATAAAGATTTAAGGACTCAGTATTAACAATTTATGAACGAATATATCCAACTCAACTACACCTTAAATTAGTGAAGTAGGTTCAACTTTACAAGATAATTTAACGGCTTTATTGATCTAGCGAAAGATACATAGTTTTGTAATTGCATTGGATACTATAAAACCTGATGAATAATTAAGATATCTAACTGATTCACAGATCGTTCAAAACGACAGACTACTTTGCTTTCTGAAACTAACACAGTAGTAGATATAATAATTGCAGAAAGGGAATCCCTAAACCTTCTTTCGAGTTAGTTTTCGGATAGTTTAATCTCAGAAAAATTTACAATGAGTTATCGGTAAATTGTTATAGTTCCAAGTAAATTGCAATTTGGTTAGTCGATGATTTTGATATTTAAAATTTATACCGTGACACTTATTTCTATAAAAAAAAAACGTTTTTCGTTTCATTGAAATCGTTTCAAATTTAACGTGTAACACGCCATTTTTTACTGTACTGCATGAATACGAGTGGTGTGATGTACTTCCAAACTGGAAACTAATGTTAAATATCAACTTAGTCGATAGTTGGTGTTAAACAAAAATGGTGAATCTTTGTAAAATTCTTAAAAATATTTTTTACTTTAAATCTCAGGATGACTTTCGAGTTTTTAAACTTATTTTAATTGTGAGTGGTATGTTTCCAAGTGATGTGCATTTTGACGTGAAAATAAATCGACCACAAATCATTTATGTTCCATTCGGTGTCGTAATGGCCATTCTACATATCGGAGTTTACATTCTATGCGTGTATCGAGAATATTTTTGGCACACAACCAACAATCTTTTAGTTCAAACTAGTCTTACCCAATATTCACGTCAATTTCAAATTGGGCATGAAATATTTACAGTCACAATCATATTTTTATCTTTGTGGTTCCTAGCACATTTAAGATTATCGATTTGTTACATAATAACAACGACAAGTCATCTGTTTACTGCTTGCAACTTTGATGTTCGAGCTACGTTACGGAAATGCAACCGGATTGCTGTCGGTGTGGCTATTTTTCGCGGCTTTATTATTCTAATCGTAGTGGTTAGGTATATCCAACAAACGGTAACTATGTATAAATATTATCCAAAACTGGATCGAATTTTTCTGCGAATGATGCCACATTTTTATATTTGTATGGCGTTGGCTAAGTTTGTATTTTATATGTTTACATTAGGACAGTTGAATAACGATCTAAATACAATGTTAAAACTGTTGGCTAAAATGGAGGCTGATCAGATTTATGTATCTACAGAATAAATGTGTACAGAAATAAAGATAACAGTTTAAATCGTGTTTATTACCAAACTTGTTTGAATTATTTACCTTTGTGGAATCTTATTACGGTGTAATTTATGTCATCAATAATATTGAGGAACTTACAAAAAAGACCAAAATACCAAGTGAAGCGGGATATGCGAGACATAGAAGTACAAGGTAAAATCTATAGTACAACATATAAGTGTCAGAATGGAGAAAGGTTTGTAGTGTTAGGTATCCAATCATGAACGCAGTATTCTTACATAATTTGTGTATCAATGTCAAAACTTGAAGACAAATCCAGCCAACTGTGCGGTTGGTCTAAGAAGCCGAATATTTTCCAACCTATCACTGTTAATTGTCTTGAATCGAACCGATATTCTATTTACCTTCTACCAACGTCCGAAATAGAAATTGAAGATAAAGCATCCTTATCGGGAGACATATTAAATGACTATGAGCCTGGATCGTCTAAAGGACTTTCTACCATAAGGATCTAAGCTTGCTTCGGCCCCTTATTGCCCAAAAAATTCAAGAAATACGAATTCACTAAAACCATTTTGGAAAACTGATAATCAGTCCACAAAATGCAACATATAATTCAAGCAATACTCACCAAACCTTTGTGAAAGCTTCTCACTAGCATTACATATAGCCTCATTTCATTGGAGAAAATTTTAAGTTCTGCTATTTTACTTAAGGGAGCCAATTGAAATTTCTTGTAGAGACTGCCAAAGGATTCTTTGGCGTAAAAGTCCTGAGAAAAAAGTTTAAAATTTTTGTTTATTTACTATAACCTCCCGCTCCCTATTTAGCTATGCAAACTCATAATTTTCTTTCTGTTAAGTTTGCTACCAAATATCCATAGTATCTTAAAACGTTATTTTTAAATGGTCGAACTCCGTGAAAACCATATCAATTCCAAGATTAAAATTAACTGCTGCTACTATGCTGGTACGAATATTAAAACTGGCCCACAGAGTGTGGCATTTAGCTCTCCAAAGATTTATTTATATAGAGCTTCAATCATAACTCTAGATTGGCAATCCAAATTACCCAAGATGCGTTCAAAATTCATTGACTTACAAGTCATATAACTATAATGGAATCATGTGTTATTGAAGTAAAATTCCACTGATTATATGCACCGCGTGGTTTGATAAGTTCCAGATATCAAACATTTAACATCCAACAACAACAAGTGCGAGAAACATTTCCTAGATAATTTCAGACGTGACTGCAGTAGGCGATTTATTGTTAAACTGTGGTCCAAGGAAGGTAATCAAAAATTGGGTGATTCGTTTAATGACGCACTTACATGGTTTGAAAAGAACAATGGGAGAAGTATAGTTTAACACACTATATTACACTAAAGGGCCCTTGTGCATCAAATCTGAGCACACATAATCAAGTAACAGAAGTAAACTATGCTAAGACTTAAGACACGGCTACATAGTGTATATACGATCGATAAGCGCAGCACGTGATGAGATCTTTAATAAGAACGTCCAAAGTTAACAAAGTCCAATTTCGTTTCAAATAATGTGAGAGGATCGAAGGTTCTTAGTAGTAAAGCAGAGTCATGAAATCGTTGGCTCATTTACATGTTACTGGCCAAAACTTGCGAGAAACTTGTGCGCAATAAATTGATGATGGCTTTCCAATAATAGGACAAGAGAATTTCTAAATAGACATTGTGATGAATTGGAGAGTTGTGATGTTATTTCAAAACCCCAAAATAAAGTTTTAAATGTCATAAATCAATCCGTGAAATTAAACGAGGCACTAGTAAAGCGCATGTGTTTTGAAACAAGGACGCTATCGCAACTGCTTGTATGGAAAATATTTTGCAAAATTGTGTGCTTAACGTTTTAGCTGCAATCAATGCCGGAAACGCCATCATATATTGTTACATCCAATAATCAAGGCAACTAAAGAAACCATGAATAATCATTCAACACCTATCGAAGTACTTCTGGAAAACTGCGTAAAATCAGTAACACGAGCTGTGCTGTTATAACGGAAAACAATAATCAAGCCATCTAACTAGTTTAGTTACAACCAGATCTGCTTTCAACTACACGTGTAAATGTAAGAACGTTAAGTGGGCAACCGATCCCATGTCAAACCAATGGTTTGTTTCATTTTTTTCTTTGTTGATTGGTATGTAAGACTCAATTTAATATTTTTTTAAAAAAAATTGAACTTGTTTCTAGACACGCTGCCCGTGTTAGAGTCAATCATCTGCTCGTTCTGATATATTTCCATCAGGGGCAGCAATTAATGGTTTCATTATTAAGGAAACGCCTGGAGTCATAATGTCATCGACTTTATCCGTTTCAGTCGAGCATTGCTTCAATCTGGAAAGAATTGTCTTTAGTTCTTCTTTTGTAAAATTGTTGCTCCCAGTGGAGATCGATTCCTTCAACGTGGAGTCCAGCTGGTGGAACTTTGAGTTGCACTCATGATGGTTTCCATTTGTGATAGCCTTCTAGCCTTCGTTTTGCTTCTATGAAGTTAGAACCAATTAAAGAGTAGAGATTTGATGATTTACCTATAGTACGCGCTAACTTTAAGTAGTGCTGGCACCCTTCCTTCGATGGTATAATTGGTCCAGCAAAATTAAATTCAACATTATGAAATACTTTAAAGGGAGACATTCTAAAATTATGCTCCCATCAATTTTTTCTGTTTTTTCGCGATATCTGATAAATTTAACACAATCATTGATTCATTTGCGTCTACTTGTAGTAAATTCAATGCAATTGCGCTTTTCTCTTCAGACCCCGATTTGTTGTTGATAGAGTATTCTTGTTTTAGTATATTGTCATCTCTAAATGATTGTGGCCCATGCCATTATAACTCCTGGCCCACTAATTGAGAAGGATATATTCCTCTGTATGCACAATCTGCAGGATTATCCTTCTCTTACAATAAGACCAATGCTACCGTAGAATGATATCTTGTATTTGTACTATATGATTACCTATGTAACACTTTTATTTTCTAGGATGAACTGACAGCCATGCCAGAACCATTGTAGAATCAGTGTAAATATTTGAATTAAGCAATGTTCCTGTTACCTTTAGTAACTTAATCAGTTTTGCTAGTAGGAGTGCTCCACAGATTTCGAGCTGGGGTAATGATGTTTGGCGCATTGGTGGCACTTACGTTTTTGCTGTTACCAATTGAGTTGAATATGCACCAGATACATCTTTACGTCGAATGTAGACTACGCGGCAGTGAAAGCCATTTCACTGGCATCTAAGAATTAGTGGAGTTATTACCCTTCTTGGCTGCCACTACCTACGAACCTCAGTGTTTGAATATTTGTCAGCATCGAGCACTCATCTTTCCATTTTGTAAAAAGTAACAAAAATTAGCCTTAAATGAAGAATTAAGGTATCCAATTAGTTCAAACATCAGTCAAAACGATTTTAGGAGCCAATAAAGCGAAAATTGAACAAAAAGAACTTTTAAACCTTCTTTCGAGTGGAGTAATATCCATGAAACGAAAAATATATATTCAAACAGCTTCCAAAAAATCTAAAAGAAACTGGACTCATCAGCAGACACTTGTCCGTTTAAGGTTTCATTGTCAAAAACTAAAACAACAATCTTCAAAGAAATATCATACTGTCAGAAGCGTCTAAGGTTGTAAGAGGCTGTTGGGGTACGATGTAACGAAAAACTACATTAAATTGCACAACTGCAGCAAAATAAACAACCAAATTAAAATAACTGCCGCCAAAACAAAAGTGGCACACTAAGTTAAACAATATCACTATACCAAGATTAGAGCTGAATGTAGGTTGCTAATTTCAAACTAACTCAAAAAGCATGAATGCAACATTTTATTAGAGCAATCCTACAGCTGTTTTATGTTAAATAAAGCCAAACCACAACATCATAAAGCCTGTGTAGTAAAAAATATAATCAATACCAGTCCTAGCCAAAGGCATCATGAAGTTTTCAATTAGAACTCTGCAGACTATGCAAAATGCTTGCGCAGCGGCTTTACCAACGATTTATACCAAAAAAGAAGGAATGTGTCTAAAAATATTCAGTGATATAACTACAGTGGCGGCCTAAGCAACAAAAATCGATTATTAAAATTAAAACAGTACAGATAGGAACTAAGTGGATTTTTCCCCCGAGAAATCCTCACTTTGGGGGATTAAGAGAAGCTGAGTAAAACAACACCTTTGCAAAGTAAAATGAACTCACACAATAAAATTTTAGAAGCTTTCAATACTTCTAGCTTAAATAGAGGCCTGCTTAAACTCGAAGTTATACTAGATCCCCCTTTTTCAAATGACTTATAGACGGTTTTTTATGTTCAGGATTTTTTTTAAGTCAGCGAAGGTGTCTGAACCGTTCAAGGTTGAATTTGATAAGCAAACTTAGTCAAGCGTTTGAGTGGATGAGTTTAGAATTCTAAAAGATGAGCTACTACCTCCCACGCATTGGCTATTAGCCCTAATCATCAAGCTAAATAGGATGGGCTTGTCATAGTAGTCACGCTTAAATACAAAAATGGTATACATTAAAACGAAATACTACCAAAACAAGCCGTCTACCCAGAACAAATAAGTCAGCAGGCCTGATTAACAGTTATTGCAAGGGTAATCAAGTCCAATCAGGAATAACTTACGATTGAAATTAACCCATAAGCTATAAACAACAACGAAGAGAGATGCTTTGCAGTTATTGGACTGCAAAAATAAATTCTTTCTGATGAACGTATGCATTTTTTCACAAATCAGCACTTTACAATGTGTTAATGGAAATTGTTAAAGGTTCAAGTAAACTCATATTTGATTAGTCACCGATTTTGACATCGTATTTAATACCGTGTCACTTATTTCTATAAAAAAAAAACGTTTTTCGTTTCATTGAAATCGTTTCAAATTTAACGTGTAACACGCCATTTTTTACTGTACTGCATGAATACGAGTGGTGTGATGTACTTCCAAACTGGAAACTAATGTTAAATATCAACTTAGTCGATAGTTGGTGTTAAACAAATATGGTGAATCTTTGTAAAATTCTTCAAAATATTTTTTACTTTAAATCTCAGGATGACTTTCGAGTTTTTAAACTTATTTTAATTGTGAGTGGTATGTTTCCAAGTGATGTGTATTTTGACGAGAAAACTAATCGGCCACAAATCATTTATGTTCCATTCGGTATCGTAATGGCCATTCTACATATTGGAGTTTACATTCTATGCGTGTATCGAGAATATTTTTGGCACACAACCAACAATCTTTTAGTTCAAACTAGTCTTACCCAATTTTCACGTCAATTTCAAATTGGGCATGAAATATTTACCGTCACAATCATATTTTTCACAATCATATTCTTTGTGGTTCTTAGCACATTTAAGATTATCGATTTGTAACATAATAACAACGACAAGTCATCTGTTTACTGCTTGTAACTTTGATGTTGGAGCTACATTACGGAAATGCAACCGAATGGCTGTAGCTATACTTATTTTTCGCGGGATTATAATTATGATCGTAGTGGTTATGTTTATCCAACAAACGGTAACTATGCATAAATATTTTCCAAAACTGGATCGAATTTTTCTGCGAATGATGCCACATTTTTATATATGTATAGCGTTCGCTAAGTTTGTGTTTTATATGCATACATTAGGACAGTTGAATAATGATCTAAACACAATGTTAAAACGGTTGGCTAAAATGAAGGCTAATCAGGCTTTTGTATCTATAGAATAAATTTGTAGAAATAACGATAAACTTGTTTTAATTTTTTACCTTTGTGGAACCTAATCATTTCACTTGTAAATTTATCATTTTTATTATCATTTTTTATTTATGTCTTAATGTGGAACCTAATTTGTCTTTTTATTGGTGTAGAAATTAGTTTATAAAATTAGTGGTGTTCGTCGCTAACCGATTAAAAAATGTAAAATGTCTAATATGTCTAATATGTCTAATATGTCTAATATGTCTAATATGTCTAATATGTCTAATATGTCTAATATGTCTAATATGTCTAATATATATAATATGTCTAATATGTCTAATATGTTTAATATGTCTAATATGTCTAATATGTCTAATATGTCTAATATGTCTATATGTCTAATATGTCTAATATGTCTAATATGTCTAATATGTCTAATATGTCTAATATTTCTAATATGTCTAATATGTCTAATATGTCTAATATGTCTAATATGTGTAATATGTCTAATATGTCTAATATGTCTAATATGTCTAATATGTGTAATATGTCTATTATGTCTATTATGTCTAATATGTCCAATATGTCTAATATGTGTCTATAAGAAAGTGGTCGTCGAGCTATTCCGCATTATTAGCAAATATTCCACCGGGAAACATAGAATTTTCGTCGTCGGAAATATCTGACGATTCCAATTTCCGATCTGCATTCGGTTTAAAGAATCATCCCGTGCAAGATCATTTTCCGATTGTCCTTACCCAAAACGAATAACTTTATAAGGATTCCTTCCTTATCATTCCTTTCTGAGTCTTCAAGAATTTTTGACCCGTTAGGTCCGCTTGCGCCTATAACTATTCGCTTAAAAATATTATATTAGTCTATTTGGGTAAAGGGAATTGGCTAGGGTGATGAGCCTCATCGGGACATGACGAAATAATGGTGTTTGATTCGATATATCAATTCCAAGATTGGAATTAACTGCTGCTATTCTAGTGGTACTATTTTTAATATCAGCCCACAGATCGTTGCATTAGCTCTTCTCTAAAGATTTATTTATTTGGGGATTCAATCATAACTCTAGATTGGCAATCCAAACTACCCAAGGTATGCCTAAAATTCGTATAATTCTACAAATTGTAACCAATAGCATTTTTCCAGTTTTGGATGGCCATGGATTATATCGAATTGAAAGAAGGCCAGATTTTTCAGAAATATCTAAAATATTCGATAGTTCTGCCTACCAATCATTTTGTCATTGCGAAACTTGTCAGCTAGTTGTTTGTTAAGTATTATTAAGACCAAAACTACTGCTGACCATCATTAAGGAAATATTCTTGATTCCGCGAGCTAAAGTCCACATTCGCCGAAATACACATCAATGTATAGTTTGTTGTAAATACCGCGCCGCGATTTAGAAGCAGATAATGGACCATTTACCACCATCCCGAATAAATCATCGAGCACGATCACTTCTACAGACCGGTATTGATTTGGCTGGTCCTGACTCTAAAATCGAATTATTAACTTGGAGCTATGCCTAGTTTACCTAGATCTAGGCTCGATTTAGCTTTGTGTGTCAGTTCAAAGAACCACCGGTATTTACTATCAATGCATTACTTGGCGGTAATCTTTAACAATAAACTTTATTCTACCGTCTTCTAACCAACATTTGCAATAATGTACCAGCTTCATTTATACTCACACTAGCCAACAGTGTAGCAAACGCGCCTTTATGTACGGAAGTGAGCATACTAATGACCGATTTTTATCACCTTCGTCAGAATCATCTGTCGAAGAAACTATTTCTATACAAGTCAATTTATATAAATAGGCAGTTAAAGATATAAAACTTCTAAGAAATATCACAGAGGAGGACAGAGAAATCTCAAAAAGAGAAATTACTGAAGGAAACAATTTCAGTCCTTGGTGTACAGTTTGATCCTATAATCGATCATTTCTCTTTTAAGGTTTCCTTGGCAGCTACTTTAAAATTCAGCAAAAGAAGCATGTTGAAGCTACAAGGATATATTTGATCGGCTGGCTGTCACCTGGTCATAATAAGATACTTTTTCAAAATCTAATGACTGTTCAAACATGACTGTGATGATCCCCTCCCAATAGATCTAAACAAAAGATGGATAGACATCTAAAGCCAGTTTAAATAGTAGAAGAGCTAAAATAACCAGCTGGCTAAATTCTGCTGTCACACTGTATTTTTGTGGATTCATAGATGCTTTCACCACCTGCTATGCAGCTGTACTTTATGTCTGCATCATAAGTTTAACAAGAGAAATAGCCGCAAAATCGAAACGGGCTTATATAAAATACACATTAGAAGCAAGACTGGAGTTATGTGTGGCCTTGTTACTCATCCGAATGCTCACAGTGGTATCAACGGTGTTGAAACACGCAATACAACCAAATAATAGCTGTGTGAAGTAATATTTTGGCAAACGCATTATTTTAAGTAAATCCCGGGTTTATAGGCATCCACGTTTGCTCGATTTAATCGCTTCTGACTGTTTCCTTCCGAGGTCATAACGCTTGAACCATCATCTAATTTTAATGTCTGATCGTTTAAATTACATAGTGCTAAATTATTTAGCCAACTAATATCAAAACGAATTTTAACGGTATACCTATAATTTTTATACCTTTAATCGAATTATATAATTAGATTATCTGTCTATATATAGCATGTTATCCATCGGCACGCCATATTTATGTCTAATTAAATATGCAAATATATACAATGCAATAATTGGAAAACTTTACAATAAGCTCGATTGTAATTATTTTAATTGAGTTTAGTCAATTTAGTTGCAAAGTCAAGCATCACATACACATAAATAAAAAGTCAATGGAAAAAATGGCTAAAATTTGTGAAATTCTTCGAACAATATTCCACTTTAGATCGCAGGATGGCTTCCGCCATTTTAAATTGTTACTATTGCTGAGCGGATTGTTTCCATGCGATATATATTTCGATGATGATAGTTCAAATAAATGTCGTATCACTTATGTACCATTAGGTATATTCATGTCAATTTTAAATATTGGATTGTATTTAGTAAGTGTACATCGGCGATATTTCGAAAATTCTGACGATGGTGTCGTCAAAACTAATGTAACACATATTTCAACTGAAGTTCGAACAATTTCGGAAGTTATTGCAGTCATAATAATTTTTTTCTCACTATTTGTATCGCAACATTATAAAGTGAAAATTTTTAAAAAAATTCTATTGGCAACCATATTATATGAATCGCTAAATGTCGATGTTATCGCAAAATTTAATAAATTTAATAAAATTGGTTCGGTTTTTGTGTTGCTTCGATTTTTATTTTCAACCTTGGGAATGTTAATGATGATCGAACAAGTTTATAGTTTACATCATCGTATAGTACCATGGGAGCGTTTAACGTTAAAGAGTTTGCCTCAAATGTATATTTTTATGACGAGCATAAATTTTTTATGTTATATATTTGGCTTGAATGAAATGTACTCCGAATTGAATCGCATTCTAAAAAAGTTGGTTTGAAGCATAAGTCGATGGGACTAAATATTTTTGAATGTAAGGTGAATAAATAAATGTTTATTGTTTATGTTGATCTAAAGTGTTTTATTCAAAATTTTCTATTTTTTTGCTACACAAATTTACGTTCCACTCACTATATATTTGCTACACAAATTTAGGTTCCACACACCATAATGTATGGTCGAAGCAATTAGCTTAAGTTTATATATATATATATATATATATATATATATATATATATATATATATATATATATATATATATATATATATATATATATATATATATATATATATATATATATATATGTATATATATATATATATATATATATATATATATATATATATATATATTTAAATATATATATATATATATATATATATATATATATATATATATATATATATATATATATATATATATATATATATATATACTGTTATATATATGCTTATAGTTCCTAAACAATAAGCTTCCCTAAAAAATAAATTTAGTCCTTCCAAAATAAATTAGGTTCCACAAAGGCTGTAATAAAACACGACTTATGCTGTTATTTTTATTTACATTTATTTTTATACATTTATTTAAAAGTTGCATAAGCTCGATTATCCTTTAGTTTGGCCAACCGGTTTAACATAGTATTTAGATCATTATTCAACTGTCCTAATGTAAACACATAAAATAAAAATTTTGCTATCAACAAACTAAAATAAATTTGTGGCATCATTCGCAGTAAAACTAGTTCAATTTCTGGAGGACGTTTATGAAAACTTAGAAGTTGCCGTACAAATATAAGCACTCCGAATATAATGTATAGCACTCGAAAAATAATTACACCTATAGCTAGCCGATTGCATTTATGAACTGTAACTCCAACATCAAATTTGCATGCCGAAAAAAGATGGTTTGACTTTGTTATCGAATTGCAAATGGTTAATCTTAAATTTGTTAAAATCCACAGTGACGAAAATATGATTAAAACAGTAAATATTTCGGATCGAATTTGAAATTCACTTGATAATTCGGTTAAGCTTGTTGTAATCAGAAAAGGGTAGGTTGGATTCACAAAATATTGCCGATATATGCATATAACATAAACTCCAATATGTAGAGTGGTCATTACGACACCGAATGGTACATAAATGACATGTGATTGATTTGTTTTCACGTCAAAATGCACATCACTTGGGAACATACCACACACAATTAAAATCAGCTTAAATACGCGAAATTCATCGTGGGATTTAAAGTAGAAAATATTTTGGAGAATTTTACAAACATTCACCATTTTTGTTTAACACCAACTATCGACTAAGTTGCTATTTAACATTGGTTTCCAGGCTGGAAGTATATCACGCCATTCTTATTCATGCAGCACAATTTAAAAATAAGTAAAAAAATAGCGTGTTAAATGTTAGCTTGTTGGAATCGATTTCAATCACGTTCGAAAAATGTTATTTCACAAATGGGCGTGTAAAGGTATTGCCGCGTAGAGAAAAAGAAACGAACGGTTCTTTCGTATTTTCAAAAGAAACAAAAATTACGAACGATTTTACAACAAAAACGTCGTTTTAGTATTTTCGCGTGTATTCGTCGTATGCCATTTCACAATGAAAAATTGATCAAAATGGCCGCTATTTCAAATAAATGAAAATTAACCAAATGAAATACGAACACGAAGGCAGCTATACAACGAAAAAATTTGGCAACGAAAAAAACTATGCGATGGAAATGTCGGACGATGTAAATAAATAATTAATAATTTTGAATGAAATTTTTAAAATTATCGAAATTTTCGAGTTTTATTAATTAAATTAAGTTAATATGTATAGTTTCCGTTTAATTTTAGTTTATAAATTTTATTCATTTAATCATAAATGAAGAAATTGTTGCCAGATAATTTTTCGTTTCGTTGCCATGTGGCCAAAAACCAAGTAGCCTTTCTAAATGCAATCTTTTTTTGTAGTTGAAAAATATATTTTTGTACTTTGTACAGTAAACCAAAAAATCCTTTTAAATGTTTATTTAAACTAGTGGTACCCGTCAGTATATTACAGGTATCCGTCACTTAGTTTGTTTTTTTATTCTAAGTGGAACATCTTTAAATAAAACTGCAAAATATGGTATCGAGTATCGTGATCACGTGCATAAAAAAAATAAAGTAGGTCAATACAATTTATCGAATTAATCGGTAACTGTTAAGACCGTTAAAACCACAAATAACAAACGTCAAACAACAAACAGTTCAAGAGTTAAATGGATTCTAAAGCTACCGTTATTATTATGGATATACATATGGAAAATTACACCAATGCAAGATACTTTTAAATTCAGGATATATGGGTAATCTTATTTCACAGTCTCTTGTCAAAAAATTACAACTTCCCTAAGGAAAGTTCAACACTGTCGTGAACGGACTTGCGGCATCACTTCCATCATAACTTCTGCCATATATATGACTGCTTCATTAGCATCGCAAAACCTGTTAAGTTGAATGTGAGTGTATTAAAGAGTATTTGTCTTTAAATTTTGATGTGTTTCCATTTTTTAGAAAAACTTCTTGGCAGAGGGTCACCACATATTAAGTTGAACAACCAAAACACTTAAAATAATATTTTAATGTTAATCACAACTGGAAATGGATCAAATAGCCTTGAAGCCGGCGAACATTTAGTAAGTCCTTGAGAATATGTTTGTATCTTATTCAAATGTAAATATTGGAATCTGTTTTACACAGTGTGATTGATTAGCGCTATTCATGCACATTCACTATTTCTCTTTATAGTTTTAATGCTTCGTTTACAGTTAAGGTTCCAGGAAGAAGATTATCCACATAAAAAGAGGTATCTAGTGCTTCAAAAAGTGATAAGAGTTGGACAGTAAAATTCCATCCTAAAACATTGAAATCCATTATTGCATTTTGTCTAAGATTTTTCAATAACTAGTAACAATTCACTTTAAAGGGAGCTGGATTGAACTCAGCTTCTATTAAATTAAAGTGCTTATCAAGTAAAGACATATCAACGTTAGTGCACATTTATCAAACTTGCACCTTCATTGGAGGAAGGTTTTACAACTCAGCAGCTGATTTAAATACGAAACACCCAATCTTTAGAAGAAATTTGCATCAAGTGCAAGGAACCAACATCTGACAAATAACAGCAAGTGTTAGGTGAATGTAAATAATTTATTAATAGTCTTAACCCAAATGCTCTTGGCATTCTAACTAAATTGACCAATAGTTGTGGTCTTAGTGTTAACCCACTTAAGACTGAATTGATTATTTTTTCCAGGAACTATAAACTTCCTCATTTTGACCATCTAACTCTTAATGGAGTTGTATTGAGTATCGCAGTATAGAGAAATTCTTGGGTTTTATTTTAGACAGCAAACTAAGCTGGAAGCCAATTAATATTATGAAAAGAGTAAACAAAGCTACGATAGCACTCTACCCTCATAAAAATACCATTGGAAAAGGATGGAAGCTTAAGCCTCACATTGTACATTGGCTCATTAGTTACACCAATTCTAATGTATGGAGTTATAGTTTGGTGGCCCACCTTAAATACAGTGGCAAACCAAATGTTGTTGATACAAGTGCAAAAAATTAAAACTGCTGCCTTGTGTATTAGTAGTGCACTTAGGAGTACTCCTACTTAAACACTGGAGATTCTCTTTCATTTTATCCCTCTTGATATCCTGGCCAATCAAGTGGCTGCAAGTACAGCTAAAATGCTTAAATCAATTTCTCAGTGGTCCTGTAACATTATGAGACGCAGGTCTATTCTAACGAATAAAAAAATCCCCAAATCTATCGACTATATCATCTCGACATCATCTCTCCAAGTTAAATTTCTAACTGATGTTCAGTCCAAGGAGGACTGAGCAAGTGGAGCAGGTTTAAAGTCAGGTTTTATTAACTTCTTTACAGATGGCTCGAGGAAAGGTCGGCGATGGGGTTTTCTGCGAAGAACTAAATGTAAATCTCTTTTTCTGCCACCTTGATCATTGTAGTATTTTTCAGAGAGAGCTTATAGCAATCAAGGAAGCCATAGACTGGATGAAGTATAATGTAATAACT
This sequence comes from Tipula confusa, assembly GCA_963556175.1. Taxonomy (NCBI): domain Eukaryota; kingdom Metazoa; phylum Arthropoda; class Insecta; order Diptera; family Tipulidae; genus Tipula; species Tipula confusa. The sequence continues at coordinate 73,100,137 of OY744476.1, forward strand.
GTAAGAGATATTGACATTTTACGGACAGTCAGGCTGCAATTAAAGTTCTACAATCAGGCTTTATCACGTCGAAAGTAGCCCGAGCTGTCTTTTATTTCTTAATGAGATGGGTGAACAGTTCAACATTTTAATATTATGGGAATTAAAAAAAGCTCCTTTTCCTTAAAGAAAAAGCTTATAAAATTACAAACAATAGATGGGCAATTTGACCTAATTTGGACTGAAAAAGGTCTAACCAGTTAATATTTACCCAACGGCGTAATATAAGCACAGATCTAGGTGTCATTACTAGACACTGTGTTATCGGTAACCGTACCAGTAGACTTGTTGTTTTCTTTCATGATTTTTTGTTGCAAGGACGAAAACAGGAGGAAACAATACTTCACTTGTTATGCACCTGTCCTAGTCTAGCTCAAAACAGACTCAAGTTCTTGGGAGCACACCCCCTGTGCGTTAAAGATATCCACTGATTTATAAGCTTTAGAGCTTTCCTCTGCGTTAGAAGCTCAAATTGGTTTCAGTAAAGTAGTGCAAAGAAGGGAACTTTGTGTTAAGGCTATGAACCTTATGTGTTTATGACTCGTCCTTTTGGATGGCCACCTTAACATAACCTAGCTTAACTCGAGTAAATCCGATTCAGCTTAAGTTTCTTTAGAACTAGGGCGGTAAAAAAGTTGCATATTATAAGCAAATATAACAACCAGGAACCTATAAGGTATTTGACCGTTCCTTTAAACAGCTTTAAACGCCTGACAGAGTACGAATAATTTATTCGACGTTAAATCTAAATGCGATTCATTTTTCGTATAGAATACAATTTCATCATTATATCAAACATCCCCGAACAACGATTTGCCTCAAAAAAATTCACTGCTTCCTCACTCAATTCAATACAAGCCTTTATTAGTTCTCCTGACTTACTCAGCGATATAACTTTCGAGTCCCGGGTTGCCACTCTTCATGGAATCCTCCAAGCAATAATCAAGATGTCCTGACACTTCTTAGTTTATGCAATAATAGAGAAAACTCAATTCATGTTTTGATGATATTAAAAGACATTCCATTGATAAATCATCTGAGAGTCTTACACGAAGTTTACTCTAAAAGTTTAACAGGTTATATTTACAATCCTATTTAAGACCCAATATCTTCCTCCGAAGGTACTTTGTAACTTCTTTCTAGTCAACCCTCATTTTCATAATCCAACTATTAAGAAATTTTAAAAAGTAGAAGTTGCCAACATTCTTCGGCTTCTTACGAAAAGGAAAGCTCTGGGTATACAAAATATACGAGATAAAGTTTGCACTCAGTTCTCTGAGATTTTCGCAAAATCTTTAAGACACTTTTCAGATGGTTGGAAAATCGGCCGAGCACTAAACCAGGAAAGTCCGTTAATAGAAAAGAGCTTACTTGCTCAATTTCAGAACTTTATATCCCAGCAGAATTCTTGAACTTAATGCAAGAAGCTCAGCATCTTTTTTGGGATAAAGAAAAAGCCTTTGATTCAATCTGGTTGAGTCTCGCAGTGGAGAGACAAAACTGGCTCGTGTGCTATTGGATTCATAGCCGAATCTTTAGATATTGAAAAAGTTTTGGTTAGTTGAAGAACTGCCAAAATGGTCTCCATCGGCTTCTTCCACATAGAAAAATTATAAGAGTCGATCAAAAAAAGGTCAAAAAATGTTCGTCTACCTTTGAATGTATACCTCGTACAAGACTTAGAAATCCATATATAAGTGCGAGAGCCAGACTACTATCAAGGGAACGTCAATTTTCTAACGATATCCAATATTTTCAATAATATACAGATTGTATACAAGATTAAATTTAAACGGAACACATGAGATTATTGTAACCATCTGACACACCTCACGACGATGATCGGAAATTGTATTTACCACATCACTGTGTGTTTAAATTAAGCACCACCTTCACCAAACTCCATGTCATCTTTGACGCTTTCTGCCAGTCAACATCGTCAGTCTCGTTAAACAACATATTAGTAAATTGGAACGACATATCATTTCAGCTAATACTGTGACGTTATACACCAAATGAAAAAATACAAGTGTACCAACTACAAATCGTAACATACGGTTTAGCATGTTCTCTGTATCTAGCAATTGCAACAGAACTATTTATCCAGAGGAAGTAAAAGCAATAGCTCAAAATATTTACATCAATGATCTACTCTCCGGCGTCGACGCCGAAGAGGCTGCGTTAAAATTAAAGAAATAACTGGCTGACGCTCTGCAGCAAAGTTAGTTCCCACTCAAGAAATGGCGATTAAACTCAAAACAATTTCTAAACGAATTTAGTAATTGAAGCAGAAATTGAAACAACTCCAGGAGAATGCTTAAACCAAAGACGATCCACTCGGGTATTTCTCTCCAGTGGTTATGCTATTCAACATAATGATTAAGCGACTTTGGATTATGGAGCTGGATTGGGACATAAAAGTTTCGATGACTCTAAACTCCGAGTTTAATTCCATTCACAACGAATTAATTCACATAAACCGAATTGAAATTCCACGCAAAAATATTATCGTTAAAAGGCGTATGGTTGTGCCATTTATAATTAGTTCAATTAGTAGTCAACGTTCAATTAGTAGTCAATCGAAATTATAGCCTGGTGTTATTCGAAAGTTGTACTCAAATGGCTGTCAGATATTCCGGGAAGAGGGAAGAATTTTATTGCCAATCGGACAGCTTATACACTCAGCGTTAGAAATTCATCACCAATCTAAATTAAAATCCTTAAATCCATTCATCGATAGTCAAAGCATTTTACTAGTAGGTGGCCACCTACGCAATTCTCAATTAACATAATCAGCACAGATTCTAATTGTTCTACCAAAGAATCATCCGTTCATGTTCCACTTGAGGTTGTGAGCAAAACTAAAATGACTACAGAAAAACATTGAATTTCGGTTCAATCCTCCAAGACCTCTACATTTCGACGGTTTGTAAGAAGCTACTATTAAATCAGTCAAATTTCGATTAAAAAAAAGCATCAAATTATACTTACAAAGAAATAAATATAATTTTAGCACAGGTTGAAGCAATACTTAACTTCCACCCGTTATGCTGATTATGTGACAATATTGAAAATCTCCAAGTATTAACTCGATTTTTTGTTCCAGAACTAGATTTAAAAAACATTCCGGGCAGGAAACTCAACCTATATAAACAAGTCTAGAAACGAGTGCATGGTTTCCGGCAGAGATGGCATCGATATTACTTTTCTTTACTTAATCTATAAGTAAAATGGCAAAAGGGCTCATGCTTCTTCCAAATTGGCGATGTAGTTATAATTAAGGATACGAATTTACCCCCAACCAAATGGGCATTAGGCCGCTTATTAGAATTATATCCAGGACAAGACAATACAGTTCGAGTCGTACAGCTAAAAACCCGGGCCCCTACTATTGAAATCGATCTCCTTCGTTAGACGTTAATTTTGTCAAATTCATACTACTGGTTTTGATGGCGTTCGTTACTGAACTCATTGTTCATTTTCGAATATCATCGTTCATCGTTCGCAGTAATATACAAAAAAAGTACTATACATACAAAAAAAATTTTGTTTTGAAATTTTTGTATATTTAATGGCACTTGTACTGAATTTATGATAGCGATCGAAAGCATTAGTACAAAATTTTTTCTCAGTCGTTCAACTAGAATCGATAATGAACGATAGTGATCGATTTCAATAGTAGGGGACCAGCAAAAACGAGCTTATCCGGCTAGTGATTTAATTATTTCAATTGCAAACTTGCCTCGGATATTCCAAAAATGGCAAAAGATTCAATATCAAAGCAGTTGAAATAATTATATTGTACATTGTAAACATGATTAGTTCTAACTTTACATGTGTATTAGGGTGTCAAACATTTTTATTCAATGTATTACCAAAAAGCACATAAAAAAGTTATTTAAGTATGAAATAAAATTTTAATATTGGAACACAAACTAGAATATTAGGTTTTATTATCTTCTAAGCAATGGTTAACTAGTTAATATTGGTATCGAACCCTTTGGTTATGATACTGCGATTGATAATTCAGTAAAAAAAATTTTTTTCGAATAACTGTTACTATTTTATCAATAGCCCCACCACAATTTTTTAAATCATTTCGACCACATTTTACCCAGATAATACTGAAAAATTGTATCTAGGTTTTTCTAAGATATCTTGGAAAGTTATCGCTTAAAACTTATTTCTAATAGATTAAATCTAAATTCTATTCGTTACAAATAAAGAGTTGGGTTAGTTTGAATTGCCAACTTTACCAATATCGACTTACAATTTTTAAATGAATAATTTTGCTGCAGATCTTGAAACCACTGAAGGGTGTGTTAAAATTAATAAAGTTTGATTCGGTTTGATTAAAAAATGTTGAATTAGATTTTGAAAGTGCTTACAAATTCTAAACAAATTTTTTGCAAATTTTATTTAAATTTGTTTTTAATCAAACCGTATTTCAAAATGAAATAATATTTAATGTGTTCCAAAGTTTGATTCGGGTTGATTAAAAAATGTTGATTACATTTTTTTAACTGAACTAGTGCTTATGGATTTCAATTAAACTTTTGAAGGTTTTTTAACAAAAACGAATTTTAAAATAAAATTGTCTTTAAAATTTATTAATGATTTGGATTTACGGATTATACTCAAACTCTTGCTTATTTTCATTAATTGGTTAGAACATTGAGTCAAAACATTTTTTATAAAGAAATAATTTTTAAAGTGTAATAAAGTATGATTTGATTTAGTTTGATTCAAAAATGTTGGTTTAGTTTAACATTTTTGGTGAAATACAGATTTTAAAATAAAACAATCTTTAAAATCATCTTTAGTGTCAGTTTTAAATTTAACTAGTGCTGTTGGATTTGGATCAAACTTGAATCAAGTTGGATTCGGTTTTCATAAAAAATGTTGATTCAGTTATTTTTAATTTAAATAGTGCTTGCGTAATCAATTGTCTTTTGAACAGTAACGAATTTTAAAATGAACCAATCTTTAAAATTTAATGAAGCTTGAATAGAGATTTGATTACAAAATTTGACTTAGTGATTTTTTTTTTAATGGAACAAGTGCTAGCGGATTTTGAACAAACTCTTGCTAATTTTAATGAATTGGTTTTTAATCAAAACTTTTTTAAAATAATATAGTATTTAAAATTTGATAAAGTTTGATTAGATTTGATTAAAAAATTTTGATTTAGTTTTTTAAAGTAAATTAGTGCTTTCGAATTCTGATTAAACTCTTTAAAACATTTTTTTAAATAAATAATCTTTAAAATGTATTGAAGTTTGATTCGGTGTGATTGAAAAATGGTGCTTCATTTTTTTTAAAAACGTGATTATTTATGTTTTTGTAAAAATACAATCTTTAAAGTATAATAAAGTTTGATTTGGTTTGATTAAATAAATGTAGATTCAGTTTTTTTTAAATCAAACTAGTTCATCAAACTTGCTAATTTGTATTAATTTGTTTTGAATCAAATCATTTTTCAAAAAGAAATAATCATTTAAGTCTTATAAAGTTTCATTTGGTTTGTTTAAAAAATGTTGGTTCAATATTTTTTTAAAATCAAACTAGTGGTTACGGTTTCAGATCAACCTTTAATCAAAATGCTTAATAAAACAAACTGTAAAGTGTATTAAAGTTTGATTAGGCTTGATTAGTAAATTTGTAAATTTGTCTTTAATTAACAAGTTAAAGTTTGATTAGTTTTGAATAAAAAATGTTGATTCAGATTTTTTAAATTGAAATAGTGCGTATGTATTTTAATCAAATTTTCTTCAATTTTTATTTTAATAGAAACGTTTTTTAAAATGAAATAATCTTTAAAGTGTAATAAAGTTTGATTCGGTTTGATTAAAGATATTTAAATATCGAATAAACATTTTTGAATCAAATTGAATCAAGTTTTTTTTAAATTGAAATAGCGCTTACTGATTTTGTTTAAACTCTGACTTATGCCCATCAATTTGTTAGATTTGTTTACTAAATTTGATGGATTCTGATCAAATTTTGGAGATTTTTTAACCAAATCATATTTTATCATTTGAATAAAAAGTATGATTTAGTTTTTAAAATTGAAAACGGATTTTAATCAAGCTTTTGCAGTTTTTAACTATTTTTAATCAAACCAAGTTTTGAAATGATATAAATATATTATATTTGTAATTAAATTATGTTAAAAGTGTTTAATTTTTAAAATTCTACTTAAACACGTGTCTCTAATATTTATTTTTTCAAATCGCATTTAAACTACATATTTAAAAATAATGTGGAACTTTTTGTTATATTCTAGTGACCCTGCTACAAACCATAAACCGACAAAAACCGATAATTTATTCGAGTACATGGAAAATGCTACTATCCATGGAATCAAATATTTGGGCAAAACGCATCAAACAATTTGTGAAAAACTTTTTTGGATGAGTATCGTTTTTATATGTATTTCATTTATGGGATTTTTTATATCCGAAGTGGTTATAAAATGGAATCAACAAACTGTCATAATGGTTGAAGATGAAGAGCCTACATCGATTTATAATATTCCATTTCCAGCCGTTACAATTTGCCCTCAAGTAAAATTAAAAACGGAATTTTTTCGATATTTTGAATTTGGCCAAGTAATGAATAAAACACCGGTTGTTTGGAATTTTGAACATGATCAGGAATATTTAGAAAAATTAAGTCTTGCACAACTAGTGTGTCATCCCGAAACAACAATTAACTTTTATGCTGACTTTTTACGGTACGAGAAGCACACTATTAATGCTTCGCATATAAAGTTGTTACACAAAGTAAGTATTCTGCTGGTTTGACAATAAATAGTTGAGGTACATCATTTAATTTTATACTTGTACCTTTATAGCTATCACCTTCAAAATCTGACATTTTTGAAAGTATTCAATATCCCATGGACTGTGAATCATCGTTTGTACCAGATTTAATGAAACAGCAGAAAGAAGTCGAATCCATTCTAACAAATGAAGGCGTTTGTTTTACATTTAACGTGCCGACGGAAGTTATACGGAATAAAAACGTTCAAACCGATTATCTTTACTATAACATCACAAATCACATACAAAATTGGAATTACGAGAAGGGTTACTATGGAATTCCATCATTTCCGATTACAACATGTGCCGCCGGCTTCATATCAAGCTTAAGAGTTCAAGTAAAATCGTCGGTGGCCGATTTAAATACGCTCTGCCAACCAACTACCGTTGGTTACAAAGTTATACTTCATTCACCGATTGCGTATCCTCATACGTTTGAAGATTATATTTCGGTTAGTCATGACACTATTACTCGAATTGGTGTAGTTCCACGAATCATAACTACATCTGAAAACTTACGGAGCTACAAACCTGAACAACGGCAGTGCTATTTTAATAATGAACGAAAACTTCGGTTTTATACATTTTACAATCGGGCTAACTGTAAACTTGAATGTTTCGCCAATTTTACAATAAAAAATTATGGTTGTGTTCATTTCGCGGTACCAGCTGGTCCCGATATACCAATATGTGGTGCAATTTGGCAAAATATACAAAATACTTTTGAAACCGGTGATAATATACAGTCCATTGTTGACTACGGAAATCATTTTCCTGGAATGCCGAAGACACCAATTGAAAATCGAGATTTATATTCGTGTGGTTGTTTACCGGATTGTAATTCGATACAGTATGACTATACGGTAGAGTCGGAGGCTTACGATTATGCTAAATTGCATGATGAAATTTATTCAATTTTTGCGGAGAATGGAACAGAGACATCGCTACCAACAAAAATTGTAGTATATTTAAAAGATTTTCGTTTCATTGGAAAGACACGAAAGCAACTTTATACATTTGCGGATTTGGTTTCAAATTTTGGTGGTTTGCTCGGTTTATTTATGGGTGGGTCCATATTGAGTATCGCTGAAATTCTTTACTATTGTGTGATTCGAAAGTATGTTGCGCTTCGAGAACGACAAATTCATGAACATATGTAGCATAGAAATCTTATAGGTCTTAGCCTCATTTAATATACAAATTAAAAAGTCTTCATCTTTTTTTGTAAAAACAAACCTCTGATCTTTTATACTTTAGTATTAAACGTAAGAAATAAAGTGCTCAGCATCAGCAATATGCGCTTTTATATCCCCTCCCATACAATTATCACGAATGACTAGGAATATATGTTACAGAAACAGATATATATGATCATCACTACTAGAAACCATTGCGCCTCTTAAATATGTGATCACATATTGTTTTAAAATCGCATTGGTTTAAAAAACTAAAGCTGAGAATCATGAAATTGGATCCAAAGATTATTTTATCCCACTGTCATTCAGTCAAATCACACATATATCATATACATATGCCAAGATCTGATTAGACTGACAGACCATACGATGTCGTCCTGAGGGGTTTTACTTTTACTAAAGATAATTTCTAACATGACATTAAATATTATCGGAGACAGAGCATCACCTTGCATGCACTAGAGCCGATTTCAAAAATTTCTGATAGCTTGTTCTCAAATCTGCAACTGCATGGTAACTGTATTTCGAGACATCCCAAAGCAAATCATAAAATATCCCGGATCCATTTGCTTGCTGAAAAACCAGGATCACGAAAGATCAAGAAGAATCCCAATAACAATATTGCCGATGTCTTCTCAACTCTAAAGCAATGTATAGCCATGGGATACATGATCTTTACTTTTTTACCATCGAGTCTCTTGTAAAGCAACGAATTCCAAAAGATTTTTTTTTATAGCTGATTATATATTACCATCAAACGCACCTGGTTTTGTTAGTGGCGTAAGTTCTGCTGTAGTGTTAATAAAGCATTCGCTTAGTGCTTAAATCCAGCATTCTGACATAAGCCTTTAAATTTTAAACCACTGTGCCTGTAAAATGGTTTACTACACAAAAATTGTATATTACAATAAACAAAGCAAACATGTAAAATAATAAAAAAAAAACAAATTAACGCGACCGGCCAGAACAATTGAGGGGCAGCATTCTAATCCAATTTTTGTTTCTAAATTTTTCCTAAACACAAAAATGTTTACATTGTAAAAATACTTACATTTTATTACGTACTTTTTTCACGTCAAAGTAGGCATCACTTTGGCGATGTTATTATAAGTTTTTTTGTTTTAACCAATAAACTAAACAGACAAGAGGGATAGAAAATCAGTTGTTCGCGAGATGCTGTCAGTGAAGGACGTGCTTCTATAATTAAAAAAAATAAATTATGCATGTATATGTATGCATTTTACTATGTAAAGTGGTTCGAAATAGTGTTAAGTGAATGAAAAAAAATTCCGGAGTTATGTACGCATCTGTTAGGATGAATAATATTTTTATACATTTTGACATATTTTAATAAAATAAAAAAATTTGGATTACATTTACAGGACATTCCATCAGAACTCAGTTCTGTTTGTAATCTCAAGGTATGTAAATATATAGTTTATGTAAATTTTACGATTATTTTTGTGTCGATTTATATAATTTTAGTGTACTTTATTGCGATTCCCTATATGTTGGTCGATCGAAAAGCAATTAATATTGCCAAACAAATTGTGTCCAATTTATTTTTTTTACAGCAATTAAATTTATCCAAAAATTGCTCAGTTGAGTCATTTTAAGTTCATTTTTCTGCGACTTCCCACTTCAGTCTACTTTAAGCCAATCTACCTTTGCCATTTGCTTTAGGTTTTTTCCATTAAATATATTGCATATAAAGATATATTCTTGAATGTATTATGCCACAGCAATATGGTGGGTCAAACCCATTTATTAAAATTAATTTAAAGTCGGAATGAAAGTAGTTTACAGTAATTATTACAATCATTACATTATGCATTTGGTATATGCATATGTGTAATTAGACTAAATGACAACGATGTAAAAGAACTACTGGAGTCGATTGTACGATTCTCAGCTTCTGCTACTCTCAAAATCAATACGTCTGTAAAACAAAATATATGATCACAGTGCTTAGGTACCAAAACGTAATTTGTGTAATATATTTTAGTAATAGTGACCACATATTTGAAGGAGTCCCAAGTTGCTGATATCTCGGGAACCCTCTCACTCATGATAATTGTATAGGATGAGACAAAAGAGCGCATCTTGTCGCAAGTCGAAAACCACGCAACTTCAATCTCAAACAGTTTACAGCTATACAGCTTTAGTAAAAGTAGTGGATGCTTGAAGAAAACTAATGGCTTATCGTACACTTTTAAATATCAGATCACAAGCATTAAGGAGTCTTCGCACAATGTCTGCGTATAAAGAATCGCAATGCTCGAATCTAAGTTAGCTGATTAGGGAAAACTGGTACATATGATTCTAGAAGAGTAGTGACTAAAACCACTTAATCATAAAGCAGTCCAAAATTTTAATTACATTGGCAGATGTTGCTTCTATGCTATAGCTCTTACTCCACAAAAATATGAAATTGCAGACCTTGGTAAAAGCTAAAGCAATTCTGGGAGCTGGATTCGATAAACGGGCAGTAAAACATTCTTCATTCAGAAAAAGCATTTTGTAAAGGGCAATTTGTGGTAAAACTCCCCTTCAAGGAATCACCGACTGTCAGATCAATCTCTACCCGCTGCCATTCAAAGATTAAGAAGAATAGAACGCCGTCTAAACCGAAACTCAAATCCAATCACAGGTTATTACAAACCTCATTAATAGGTTCAGGAATTTCTTTAAATGATTGTCTGGTGGTCAGACCAACCGTTCAATCGACCTAGTTTGCGTTAAAATTCTGGTTCCGCAAGCATAAAGTTGTTTTTTTCTCAGTTGCCTAAATGTTGTATTGTCAAATTGTCGTATCTTCAGAAGCGACACAATTTTAGAAAATTGTGTAGAGAGATGATCCATAAAAAAAATCCGACATTTTAGATTAAACACGGTCACTTGTGGCATAGCCTCGTCACCTTTCCTGGTTATTTGAGTTATAAAAGAAATAGCAGAAAATAATAAATCGCTCTCATCCTTAGCTTCTCAAGAAATCTCTAGGAATATGTACGTGCGGATCATCTGCAGTTACAAGTAGAGATCGTGTCTGTATTAGCCATTTACGGATTCCAGCTCAGTGGAAGTCCAACTGCAGTTAAGTACTAGATAAAGCTTCAAATAAAGCTCAAAACAAATACCTTAAAGAATTTCAAGATCGAAGTCAAGTGTCCGCTAATTTTGCGAATGTGTTGGGAGTAATATGGAACGCAAAAACTGACTGTTTCTTATCCACTTTGAAACTACCTGATTACACGACAGACATTCACCAATGGACTGATCCACTCCCACTTAAAAAAAGAAGTCGATGGACAAAATAGGATATGATCTAAAGGGCATTACATCAATAGTAGTTCCGAGATTAATACAGACGACCAGAAAATGTAAAATTGACATACAAAGTTTTTGTGACGCGAACCAATAGCTATTAAGCAGCCTTATCTTATTGAACCCGATGGTAACACAGTAATCAATCTAGTCTCGACAAAGGCTAAGGTTGCTCCGATCAAGCAGCATACGTTGTATCGCTTGGAGTTATGCGCTGCGGTTTTACTAACTAGTCTAATAAAAACGAAGGAACCAAGTATTTTGAATAGATAACGCTGCATATTGTGCCACTCGTAGTCTATCACCAACCAAACTAGGATCTCATAACCTTTGGTGGATCGAGCCCGGTTGGTAACCGAAGTCTTCCGAATTTTTGCCACCCCTAACGCAACATACCAAACTTGCGAAAAAGTCGTTAAAGTTCACACTTTCACGATCACTATTACCGAGATGAATGGTATGACCTAATGATATCCAAAAACTTGTCGTTTCACAAATTACAAAAAATAACAACGAGAATGCTACAAAACTCAAAAAAGCAATAGCAGCGGTATCTAAAGTAATAGTAAATTTAAATTCAAGTAGCTTGTAAACAAATGTGTCACATGCAGCAAATTTAACTCACAATGTCAACAACAGCTGATTGGAAATCTGCTTAATACACGTAGGTAAATTCGCGATCCAGGTGGCGTGGATTATGCTGGACCAATGGCTATTCATTTAATCAAGGGACTAAGTCAAAAAACATATAAGACCTATATATATGTTTAAGTACAAAAGACATACACCTCAAATGGGTTGGCGGCTTTACAAGTGACGCCTTCATGGAAGCCTTGAAAATATTTAATGTTTGTCGTAGTTTGTTTCACCATTTAGTGATGAGGTTAAAAAATGGAGAGGATTTATCGAGTTATTTGATAATCATTTACATAATAACTCTAATTTAAACGATTTAACTAAATTCTAATATCTCAAAATTTTGATAATAGGCTGCGCTGCTAAATGTTTCGAAAACTTAGTTTTTATTTCAGCCAATTGTTGATAATTTCAACGATGCTTATTGATCGTCCAGTTCAATAATGACATGCTTTTTTAGTCTATCTTATATCTTCCAAGTTTGATTCACAAACAAAATTCAAGTGGAAGAAAGCGTCATTGCCGAATCTGCTTCCTTCTTTCGAGGATGTTTCAAAACCTTATTTCATCACAAATTAAATGAATATAAAACGAACTTTTCATCATCACATTCATCCAACCCTTGGTGGAATTAAAAGCAACAAAATCTCATCATATTCAATCGAAGCCGTTAAAACAAATTACATTTTCTTTTTAAAGGGCTGTAACCGACTTGAAACTTTATACAAACTAATGGATGTAACATTAATGATGTATGCAGATTTGTAAGGTTAAACATCATACACTTTTGCATTTGAATAACACATCATCTCCAATTAGTATACAAACTTCAGTTCAAAACAAAGAATCAGCTCAGATCAATTCTGGACTATCTTCATCTATGTTGAGTAGCAATTCTGTCAGCACTTATGATTCAATAATTTTAGTCGGTTCCGCTACTCCAAAATTCGTTTTAATTGCTACCGCTTTGGTTAAAATTCTAGATAGAGCGCCGTTCAGTTTTAGTTCGAGCGTTACTTGATTACGGTTTCCAATAGAATTTTTTAACATATAGTATTTTTTTTAAACGATTAGAAGTCAAGACTCACTTCTCACATATTTTTCACTGCTTGTGTCTCGATTTCTTCGCTAAAGGCATTAACAAATACAATTCACTCATGTATAAATCAATTTTTTGCGAAAATTTGGCTTTAGATGCCCAATTCCTTCCAATATCTACTACTTGGACCAAGCGACTTGATATTAATCCAGAAATTCAAATGCAATACAACTTTTTTATTAGGAAATATGAAACTCTTAATCATATGGAAATGGCTAAACATGTTGAACCTGTGAATTATTATTTTCCGCATCATTATATAATGAAACCCGATTAATCGAAAGCTAAGCTGAGAGTTGTTTTTAACGGTTTGGCCAAATCGTCAAGTTAATTCTTAATTAATAACCATTTAATGCATGGCCCCATTAGTTAGAATGAACTATAAACTGTTCTTTTTTGATTTCGAGGTCATATTCATGTAGTCAGTGCCGATATCTGTAAGATGTAACGTTAAATTCTACTCAATTCCGATGATCAAAAATTTAAATACATCTTTTGACGATACAAGTCATCTGAGCTACTCCAAATGTTAAGGCTAAGGACATGGTATGAAAACTTAAGGTATGTATCCAATACGCGACCATTTTCGTATTAATTTCAATTTGGGTTCTGAAATAACTTCAACAGTCACTATAAACGAAAAATCATGTTGCAAGATACAAAGACTTTTTTTTTAGCTGGGATGAAAGCATCTCAATGGCATACCATATACATATTGGTCTAATTTTCTAAAGAATCTTCCAAAATTAAGCCGCTTGCGTTTAACGGTAATAAGACAAATCCAAAAATTAAATTGTAAGCTTTCGCTAATGCCAAAAAGAGGATTATGATGCCGTCATAATTAAAATTATCGTTTTCGTCAACTAAAATTTGGAATAGCTCCAGAACTTAATATTGAATCAACTGAGATCATCGATTAAGAAACAATCTTTACTGCCGCGACTGCAAACGCTGAATCTGTTGAGGATCGCTTAAATCGAATACATCAAGCACCACGATTTAATAACGTTGACATTTTTCAAGTTTCTGAAGTTCATTTGGAATTAGCCTAATATCTCACTTCTGCTTTATTTTATGGTGCATTTTGCCATTTTAAACCAACAAACAGACTATGTAAAGCTGCATTCTCAGATTATGGGACCAACTTTGGAGCCGATAATTCAGAATTGTGCAATCTATTTAAGATGCTTCAAAATACAGTATTTGCATTGATGAAGTAACAATAAATCTAAATAAATGATAAGGGTATATGAATATATGAATGATTTAAAACAATAATTTAAAATTTATATCTACCTTAGAAAGTTTTATTCTACCAAACTATCCTAAAATTTATTACCTTATCGATATAAAATAAATAATTTCAAAAATACTTAGAATCGATGCTCCCAAAAATAAACCCACTAAGCCACCAATATTGGAAACTAAATCGGTAAATGTATATAATCGTTTTCGAGTCGAACCTGTTACTTTGGTCAGGTCAAAGAAAATATCAATGGCCACCAGTGTGTCCGTTTCATTTGCCATTTCGGGAGAATATTTTAATTGGAGTTTGTCAAGTTTCATATCTTCAATGTCGACCGTGTATTTATACTCCAAAGAATTGCATGCGGGCAAACAGTTACAATTAAAATTCGAAATATTTTTTAAAAGTGTAGGTTCACTATCGTGAATGATATCAGGTTCGTATTTATCGATTACTGTTTTCTTGAATTGTAAATATGAATTAATATTTTCTTCAGTATCGTACATTTGATTAATTTTAATATTTGTACCACAAATTGGCTGACTATTATTTCGCGGAAGTGAAAAATGAACGCAACCATATTGCTGCATAGTAAAGTTAGCAAGACATTCTAACTTACAATTAACTCGATTGTAATACGTAAAATATTTTAACTGACGTTCGTGACTGAAAAAACATTGCCTCACTTGAGGATTTAAATACCAAAGATCGTATGAGGTTTTTGTTATTTTAGGCGTAACCTTAATTTGTGTCATAGTGTTATAAGGTATGGAAATAAAATTTTCGAACGTTGTTGGATACTCGTCAGGCGAGTGCAATATTATTTTGTAGCCAATCTGAGTCGGTTGACAAAATGTATATAAATCATCGATGTCCGCGGTCATGGTCACTGATAATCCATTTTCTAAACCACTGCCCCTCACAGATCTTGGAAATCTCGGATATCCACTATAACCATACTCATTATGCCACGATTCTGATTTATTTTGAATGTTATGATATGGGTAT
Organism: Tipula confusa; assembly: GCA_963556175.1. NCBI lineage: Eukaryota > Metazoa > Arthropoda > Insecta > Diptera > Tipulidae > Tipula > Tipula confusa. Next base: position 73,115,509 of record OY744476.1, read on the forward strand.
TCGGTTTGGAGCGTTGGATCATCATTGATTATTTCAGATGGTACATTGAATGTATAACAAATCCCTTCGTTGGTTAAAATATATGCAATGGGATTAGTCAGCTTGAATTGTTCCATGGTGCTATTGTTAATTTCATTTTTCATATCAAAAGCAATAATGAAGAATGAATCTTCGATGGTTGGAGAAATCTATAAAAAACAACAAAAAAGTTTTAGCATATATGCATTCGAATTAAGAATCAGTTTTTTTCGGTTAATTTCTTACATCGTGTAATAATTTAATATAGGACAAGTTAAAATGTCTTTTATCCTTTTCAAATGTTGATCCAAATAGAAGCCTAGGATTACAAATTAGTTCCGCCCAATCTGTGATCATACCGTTTATAGATCGCCCGCTTAACCATTTTAACATGTCACCACTTGAAAAATATTCAGTTTTTATCTTAACAGTTGGGCAAATTGTGACGGCAGGAAATGGAATCGAATAAATTGGTGTCTGTTGCTCATCTTCCACTAGTATTGCCGATTTTTGATTAAATTTGTTGAAAATGTCTTTTACAAAAAATCCAAAAACTAATAAACACACGACGAAAATAACGATCCAAAAAATTTTTTCAATAAATGGTCGTTGTTTCTCGCTTAAATATTTTATGCCATGAATTGTTGTATTTCCTGCATAGTCGACTAATCGAGCAACTAAATTCTTGTGATCTGCCATAATTATATAATTTAATGGCAGTATGTTTTCAAACGACTGTTGCCTTATTGAATTTTAAATATTTACTGAAAATGTAAAGTTGCAATTTACGACCTTTATACAGTTAAACGATAACAGTGATATTGCCAAAAATATCTAAAACGACAAATTTGTGGTTTCTACTAAAGATTTTGTTTAGTAAGTTGGATAATATTGATGAAACTAAAGTAAATCACTGATCAGATATAAATCTTAACTGATATAACTATAATAGGAACATATAATTTGGTGATTATCAGTTGTTCGTTACTAAAGTTCGTCAGTCAATCTGCCTAAACATTTATAAGTTAAGCTCTAATGACTTTGGTCATTTATCTTAAATAAAGTCCTGCAAAATTAAAATGCTTCTTTCTATTAACCTTCTAAGATAATCTTTTAGTATGGTGAAAACGTTGCTGTCAATGTATTTTCAAAGTTGATAGTACCAAATATCGATATAAAAGAAAATGTATCAAAAAAAAACATACAACTTTTTATTAAATCTTTTTATTAGAATAGAAATTTATCGAATAGTTACAAAATAAATAACTTCAAAAATACTTAAAATTGAGGCTCCCATAAAAAGACCAAGTAAGCCACCAATATTGGATATCATATCGGTAAATGTGTAAAATTGTTTTCTTGTCGATCCGGTTACCTTGGTCATTCCAAAGAAAATATCAATTATGGTCGTTGGATCTAAATCATCCTCATCGTCACTGGGAAAATACTTTTGGCCAATTTTTTGTAGTTCAATAGTTTCTTTTTCAATTTTGTATTCATATTCCAAAGAGTTACAAGCCGGTAAACAATTACAGTAAAAATTCGAAAACTCTTGAAAACCAAGTGAAACGTCGTCTCCTTTTTCTTCGACATCATAGTTCGACACCATTGAAATTTGCTCTTTATGTAGATGATAAGATTTAATATTTTCCTCCATGTCGTATAATTCGTGAACTTTTATCTCTGCCCCACATATTGGTTGACTTTTGCTCCGTGGAAGTGAAAAATGAACGCAACCATATTTCTGGGTTGTATAGTTGGCCAAGCACTCTAGTTTACAATTGACTCGATTATAATATGTGAAAAATTTCAATTTGCGTTCACGATCGAAAAAACACTGTCTTACTTGAGGATCGACATACCATAAATCTTCCGATGTTTTGGTCAGTTTTGGTGTGACTTTTATTTTGTTCATAGTATTATAGGGTATGGAAATAAATTTCTCGAGCGTTGTTGGATATTCGTCGGGCGAGTGTAGCATTATTTTGTATCCGATTTGTGTTGGTTGACAGAATGTATTCAAATCGTTACTGTTTGCGGTTAAAAGTGCGTGTAATCCACTTGTAAATCCACTACCCCATACTGATCTTGGAAATCTCGGATATCCCCAATAACCATCTTCATTACTCCATGATTTAGTTTTATTTTGAATGTTAAAATATTTGTAATCGCTTTGTAGCGTCGGATCATCATTGATTATGTTAGATGGCATATTAAATGTAAAACAAATCCCTTCGTTCGTTAAAATATACGAAAATGGAACATCTAATGTGTCATCTTCTCCTATTATTTCAATATATCTATGTTCTTTTTTCGATGCAAATTTTACATTCACGAATGAATCGTAGATGGTTGGTGAAATCTAAAATGAAATGTAAAGATTTAGAATTAGTAGATGAGCTTACACAATGACACGTTTCTTACCATATGCAACAATTCGATGTACGACTGGTTCAGAAAACTTGCTGATGTATTTGAAATATTTGTTGCCTTCTTTTTTTCGATAGAGTTAAAAAACTGTTGATTACAAATAAGATATGCCAGATCTAAAATCATACTTTCATTAAAGGTTCCTTCAAACCAGGTTTTAGCCTCTTCCATTGGAAAATATCTACTTTTAATTTTGACCGTTGGACAAATTGTAGTGGCAGGAAACGGAATTAAATGAATTGGTGTTGGTTTCTCATCTTGCACCAGGATTGCGGAATTTTGTTGAAATTTGTTAAAAACGTCCATAACAAAAAATCCCAGTGTCACAAAACTGATTATAAAAATTAAAGACCAAAATATTTTGTCAATAAATGGCCGTCGTTTTGCGCATAAATATTTTATTCCATGAACTGTTGTATTTTCTGTATAGTCAACAAATTGATGAGATCCTAATATTGGCCCACATACTTTAGTAAAGTATGACCTGTAATTTATACAAAATGTATCATTTTATAAAAGTAAAGTAGAAACAGTAACTTACGGTGGATTTGGAGTAGTCATTGCAAAATTGTATTTCTTTGATTTGACCGCTTCACTGTAATAACTAATCTGACTAAACATATTATAACATGGCAACATTTGTGGTGTCATCGAAAGTCGTAATCATATATTAGTTTGTATCATGCGACTAGTTTTAATTAACCACTTTTTGTCTCTTGTGTATATAAAATCGTGATAACCTAATTCTTTTGCGTTGAGGTAGGTTTATATTTTTAGTATCGTGTAACCATTTTTTGCAATATTACAACTGAAATTGTTTTAACTGCGCCAATTATATTATGTCATCCATTAATTAACTATTCTGACATTTGCTATCCTTTTAATTGTAGAGAAATTATTCGCGCATAATGTTTCTCTCAAATGACATCCATCATTGCTAATTTATCATTTATCACCCTTACATGATAACGGGGTTGATTTCTTGTATACAACTTGAGTTTGACGGCATTTGCACGATATTTAGACTTTAGACTATACAGAGCAAGAATACTTGCAAGTAGTCTTTTTACACCATTACTATTCAATCCAGTTATACGTATAAAATTGGCATATTCCAGAAGTGCATTTCCTTGTCGTAAAGTTTGAAAGTTTTCGTGGTTGGTCTTCTAATTATTCCACGCTGCTGTGGATTATTAAGGTATTCCTTAATTAGAGTTCTTTCCACCTTGCTAAGAGGTTCTAAGGAATGTTTATGTTAGTGATCTCTGGAACTGATATTAGCGAAGCGGTGGTCATGAAATGAGCTGATGTAATTGAGAGAACATTGTCACAATCTTCTGTTACATGTGTGAATGGCCTTGAATTTAAGGTGGTGGTGGTTAATGCTGGTGGGTTGAAGTTTCACTCAATTTCTCTTTTTGTTGTGAAGTTAATCACCGTTGCATTTATAGTCCTTGCATACAACTGTTGATGTATTTCACTTAGTCTTTTGTACCTATTAAATTAATCTTATTCCCACATGACAAAGTGAGTGGCATGCCTCTCCTGCTGACGACCACTTAAGTGCAGTTAAACAGTCATTATTTGTCAAATTTTCAGCCAATTCTAGATGGACCACCTTGATTGACATCCTTACAAATACAACTATGTAAGCTTTGGTGGATTGTGCTCCTCTACTTGTTATTGTAGCAATTTCACTTGGCCCTGCCATGTCAACTCCAGTATGCGTGAATTGTTTTGTTGGAGATATTCTCTCGACTGGTAAATTTTCCGTGATCTGGTTCATATAGGATTAGAATTAATGGGCCAACCAACGACTCATTAACAACTTTAAGTAAGAAGACCATTATAGGCTCTCAAGCGTTATATCTGTTTTTAATGTCAAAGTATTTGTGTCATTACTATACATATCAAAAATGATGGTGATGGGAGATTAATTGTTCTTAGCAAATCTTCAACAACAACTTTAGACATCCTAGAGGCTTGTTTCGCCGTGAGAGACACTGGTGCTATTATGTCTATTGATAGTGAAAAAATCGCTTTATGGAATTTTGTCGTGTTCGTGAAAATCTTTTTTATAGTAAACTAGGCCTCGAGTTGATCGAACGAAAGTTCCGAAGAAACCATAATTATCACGATTAGATCGCGTAATATTATTTAAAAAAAATATATATTATTATAGTTTTGTTTAACGGTTATATTTAACGTTAGCCACATGGATGTATCTGAATAAATTGAAAAATAAAAAGTTAATGACCGATAAAGATGATTCATTACTTCTAAAAAGTTCGACGACATGGCTAAACAATTAGAATTACAATTAAAACAAATTAATAAATAATTCACATTTCATAGAATTCCTGATGTGATCAAAGACTTCCCCAAATTTTACGGCATACAATTACTGAGTTCATTTTAAATGTAGATGAAATAAAAAATTATTGTCGGAAATTATTGACAGAAGATCAAAAAATTGTATCGGTTTTTTTTACGGGCAATTAGAAACAAACTTAAAGGGCAGGTCAACAAAGTCATATGTACATTATAGTGATTAAAGAATTGAAGAGTTACTAATTATAGACTTACATTCATCGCTGCAAGGACCAAATCTGGCAGGAAAATATTATACAAATTGCTAAAAGTTCAAACTGCTTTAAAAAACTAATTTCTATATTTTTCATAATAGAAGAAAATTTGTATCCAAAAATTGACCCCATTATAATTGGCCAAATAATTTAAATATTCCACAAATTAGGCAGGCAAACTATCAAGTTAAACAAAATTATCAAGTTAGAGATTCCTTTCAAAATAACTTCACTCCACAAACTACTGGCAATATTTACCATAAAAGTACCAATTTCCACCACAAAATTTTATAAGATAACCTAACGCATCAAAAAGCCTTGGAATAAAAGCTTCGGAATAAAGTTGAAGGCCATAACTTAAAGATAAAACTTACATTTTTTGATAGACATAAATCATATATAAATCTGAATTTGATTACAAAGCCATACTATTTCAATTGCCAAGAACCGAACAATTACAGGATTAATACTTGTCGATAAAATTATATACCTTAACGGTTTGAAAAAATTCCGAAAAAACCAAAAACTTCCACGAAAAATTCGATTAACTCATATAGGAATCCATTTACTGACAGATCTTAAAATAGCAATTGACCTATATCATAAAAAGTTAGTTTTTCCCAATCATTTGATACAGTTAAAAATTAACTTTGTAAATGATAAAACAAAAAACTTTTCGAAAATTGATCAAATTCATTCCTTATTGTTTTTGCTATCCTGCTATTCTGCAAATCCTGCAAAAATCAATACAATAAGAAATTTCGTTAGAATGAATCATTGCATGCAGCTTCCTCATAGAATCATATCTAATTATACCGTTGAATTATTCCAAACTAGGTTACCAGGCAGAATATAGAATTTTAATTTGTCCGTATTAGGACTGAAACGATTTATGAAGGAATAATATTTGATCTCTATGCTACCTCCCACGGAGTTAGTTAAGAAAGGTTTTTTTGAGGTTATTAAGTTTAGGTTGCCTGACTTGTTTAAGTTCATCGTATAACATAGGATTCTACCTATTCTGTAAGTGTTTGGTCGGTTGTGTCATCGTCATTAGTTTCAGTGGTTCTTTTAATTCTGGTTCTGATTCTAAAAGTGGTATATTTTTAGAACTTAGCTCAGTATATATATATATATACAGGGTGTCCGCCGGGAAGGTATACTACTTTGTTTTGCCGCCATTTTGGTAAACGTTAGTATTGACAGTTCATATTTGGAAGTCGTGAAGTAGACACGTGGCAAATTTATTATGGAAAAATATTCGATTAACCAACGTGTTTTAATCGTTAAAACATTTTATCAAAATCAATCATCGATTACTGTGACGATGAGAAAGTTACGTAAAATTTTTGGGAGAAACAACGTGCCAACAAAACTATTTATCGTGTAGTGGATGATTTCGAAGAAAGAGGGTCTGTAAGTGATAGGCCTAAGGACGGGTCACAGCGTATTGCAAGATCGGCTGAAAACATTACTGCTGCTTAAGAAAGTGTTCAAAACAATCCATCAACCTCAATTCGACGCCGTGCTCAGGAGCTTGGTCTTCAAAGAACAAGTTTGGCCACAATTTTGCACAAGGATTTGCATTTGTTTCCATTTAAGATTCAGTTGACACAAGAGCTTCTTCCACAAGACCATTTACGCCGCCGTACATATGCCAATAGGATGTTACAACCCAGATTGTCATGAAAAAATCATAATGAGGGACGAGGCACATTTTAATTTAAATGGATATGTGAATAAACAGAATAGTCGGTAATGGAAAACCCTCAAATTATTCATCAGTCACCTTTACATCCATTAAAAGTGACAGTCTGGTGTGCAATTTGGTCAGGAGGAACCATTGGACCATAATTCTTTGAAAATCAAAACGGCGTAACGGTAACTGTGAATGGGGAGCGATATCGTGATATGATTGAAAACTTTTTAACGCCACAACTGCATGCTTGGGGCTTGATTAACATGTGGTATCAACAAGACGGTGCCACATCGCATACAGCCAGGATTACAATGGAAATACTGCGAGACCTCTTTCCACAACAATTAATTTCAAAAAATGGTGATGTCGATTGGTCGCCTGATTTGACTGCTCCGGACTTCTTTTTGTGGGGATATCTAAAAAACAAGGCTTATGCAAACAAACCAGAAACGCTTGAGTAACTCAAACAAAATATTCTTGATGAAATTAATGAAATACCGCGTGAAATGTAATGAAAAATGTGCTCAAAAGGGCTCGCATTTGTAGAGGCTAACAGAGGTGGACATTTATCTGATATTGTATTCCATACATAATTGCCGAAATTAAATAAAACATTTATCAATATAAGATCCATTCTCTTTGATTTAATCAAAAATTATAAACAAACAAAGTAGTATACCTTCCCGGCGGACACCCTGTAGAATACTCTTTGTAGTTTATTATGAGGGTGTGTCTGGTGGGACTGGTTGAGCTAAATTTTTTTCTATGGAGGCGTATAAAGTTTTAAACTCGACATTCTGTAATTTCAGGCAGAGATGTAGTGCTTGAGGTAAATCAACCGTTTCCTTAATAATAATACTATTATCAACAAAAACAGGTCACCTTTCAGACACCTGACCAAGGTATCCAGTGCTTTGTCACGGCACGCTAGAGTTATATTGTACATGGATTCGTCACCATGCTCGATAAAATTTTAAGAACAGGGGAAAGATCATAACTGCCATATAAGTAATGGCATATGACGACAACAAAAATCCAAAAGGGGAGGAGTTACATACCGTTACCGGCACTTCAATATTTCCCAACATAACCAAAACATAAACATAAATATTCACCATTTACTGAAACCGAAGTATAAAGTAATCACCGAGTTTAAGCATAAAACCAGGGCAAGAAATTAAAGATTGATTGAATCATCGATAAGCTATTTTCGCCAAAAGTTAAGGTACATTGAACAATAAGTATTGCTAAAAACCGCATTGAAATGCAGCATGGTTAACTGTTTAGTCGAGTCTAAATTAGCAGTTACGTAAGAGTTGTCTAATATTGAAACTTAGGTTTGTGATCGACACATGGATTATTTAATTAGATCTACTCGTTTATTTTGAGTGTTTATTTTGAGTGAGGAAGTGTTTGAGATAATTTATAAAGGAAAAATGCGAAAATGAGTGCGAAGACTTAACTTTTAAGTGTACATACACTTAATTTCATTAGGATATTTTTAATCTTCACTAAAAATATTTTTTGATCTTATTATGACCGAGTCGTTGTTTTTTGGCACATAATCAACATGGTTTAGAGTTTAACCAGATATTATCGTAAAACGCAGATCAAACCATTTTATCTCTGAACTGAAAATTTTATATGTATCGAATACCAAAACTTAGTTTACATTTATAGATCGATCAGGAAATACAAATATTGAAATGGATGATCCTAAGGATCGGTAATTATTGTTAAAACGTCTTGTTTACAAATAATTCGATATGATTATTTATTTTTTTTTTCATTTTAGAAATTTGTCAATAAACACGATTAAGACGAAATATCTAAAGGATAATTTTGCAGTTTATCCACACGAAACAACGATCCACGGTGTTAAATATTTGGCGAAAACTAACCATTCACGTGTCGGACGTATATTTTGAATAATAATATTTGTATTTTCGTTATTATGTTTAGGCTATTTTACCTCTAATATAATTGCAAATTGGATCGAATTTCTAGTAATGGTTGTCAATGAGAAGCTACCCACGGATATTTTTCGAATACCATTTCCAGCGGTCACTATTTGTCCGGCAATTAAATCGCATTTTAAAAAATATAATGATCTTATATATTTGGATAGATTTTGGCAAACAGAAGAAGGGAAACGCATTATTATGAAAAATCAAATATGCCAGAAAGCGTTTAATTCGATTTTGCAACGTACTTTAAAAGCGCCGTCAGGAGACTTGGAAAAAAATTGGAGCGATACATTATTTGAAATGTCACCAAAACTCGATACAGTGTTTAAACAATGTCAGATAAGTACATGGCATGACCGATCGATGGAGAAAAAATCATATGATAGTTGTCAAAAAATGTTTGCTCGAATCATAACTATGAGGGAGTTTGTTTCACATTTAATACAGTTTCGGAAGTGTTACGAAATGTGTCATTGCACAATTAATTTAGATACTATAACATTAAGAATGCATCTAGCGGCTGGGAGCCAGAGCTGGGATATTTCAAGCATAAGGCATATCCATGTTAGGGTACAGCTGATCCATTATTCGTAACATTGATTGCGAATTTATCCGACATAGTACCCCTATGCAATCCTTCCACATTAGGCTATAAGGTCATTTTGCATTCACCCGTCACATATCCTCACATTTACGATCGTTTTATTTCAGTGGACTATGGTATGGATTATAAGATTGCTGTTAAACCAAAAACTATTTCAACATCACACAATTTAAAATCGTTTAATCCGGAAATACGACAGTGCTATTACCAGAATGAGCGTCAGTTAAAATATTATACGTATTACAATGAAGCCAACTGTAAACTGGAGTGTTACACTAATTATACGATACAAATGTGTGGTGGTGCACCATTTTCGTCGCCTCGAGGTGAAAATATAACGAATTATATACTACCGTATCGTAACTATGGCTGGACATATCCAACCTATTTTCGACTTAACTTTGAATATGAAAAGGTATTTGGTTAGCAAAATGATAACAAGACAGTGGAAAGTTTCAACACCGATTGTAATTGTTTGCCTGAATGTAGTATATTGAAATATGACTATGAAATATTGTCAACAAATATTCAGATTCAGCAAGCAATTGACATTAAGAATAATATTACTTCGAATACGTATCGCACGATGTTGCGAATTTTTTTTGACGAAACAAAATTCATTGGCGAAAAACGTGTCGTAATGTATACGTTTACAACTTTTATATCTGATTTTGGTGGTTTGCTGGGTCTATTTTTAGGTGGTTCGGTTTTAAGTTTGTTTGAGTTGATTTATTACTTGGTACTTCGTAGGTAACTGTATACGATACCACTTTAATAGTACATATTAAATAATAATTTATTTGACAATTTATTAATTTGTTTTCTTTGCTATCTAATATGTGGTCGGAGGGCCCAGACCATATCCAACTTTTTTTCCGATACATTTAAATACTGTATCCTACTGTAGCTTTGCTACTATTATAAGGCAATTTAATATCTTGTACAATTAAATTTTCGTTAAAATAATTGCTTAAATATACTACGTTTGGTAAACTACCCTAGCTTAGTTTTATTATCGGCCGTCATCCAAAAAATATGACAAGATTTAATTAACGAAAAAAGATGATAGAATTTTAAAAATTTGCTTTTACGAAATAATGCTCTTACATTTATTTAAATTTTATGTTACTAGAACATTCTGTGCATCTGGTCCGAACTGATTGGTTTAGTTTAAAAGAGCTTAAATATATAGTGGCACTAAAAAATACAGATACAGGCTAAAAACAAGAAAATACTGTTTATTCAGTATCCAGAACCTCACTTTCGCGTCACTTTGACAAGATGATGACAGGTGATGATGAAAAATCGATGATTTATGTTTACACTATAATATCTGTCAAAATCAAATCATTTTTTTCCATATCATCGGAAAAAGGTGATAATGTAAAGGGACTTTAAGTTAGATGTATTATATTTTATAATAGCTGCTTTCTAATCGACCACCGAAAATATTTAGGTGTATGTATTTGCTAAACTATAGCTACTCAAAACTACTCATGTAAAAAGAGCAGTTACGAGTAGTTAAAATTTAGCAAAGACACAAATTTAAATACTTATAAGTACTTACGATGGTCGATTGGAAAGCAACTAATAAGAATGCTACCCTTCAAACTATAAACTACGTTAACTACAGTTCAGATACAAATTATTGAACTACAGTATGGTGTATAATTTGTAATTTTACATAATAGCTGTATAGTCGAACTTAATATGTAAAACGAACTATGAATTTTGAACATACGCCCTTCGTTAAAGCAGAAGGTTTAACTAAATCTAAACTATTGATATTGTCGTCATCATTAATTGGTCATTATTTTGCTCGTTTGAACGTGCACTTTTTCATCTTTTCTGTAACTACTCTTACATATTCATCGGTTTTGGGACGAATAGCTAAGAGTTTTTCAAGCGGTCATCCTTCATTAAAACTAAATCATGTATTTGAAATTGTTTTGCTGGTAATCTCAGTTTAGTTTGCTGTAATGTATGAAGATACTCTGTACAATACTGTTTCCAATATGATTCTGCTATTTTTGTACTTGTTGTCAGCGTGTAAGGCTTTATTGTGAATCTTGTAGATAATGTTGATCAGGTAATAATGTATAAGTGCCCATATTTAAAAAATGTGCTTGTGTGAGTGCAATCATGTCATCAGGATCCTTATTAGATATGACGTATAGTGGCCGAGAGTTCAAAATACATTCCAATTACTTTTACTAAGTGTGTTTTGACGAATCTTACGGCACGTTCCTAAAATTTAACCAAAATTTGATATCAGGTGTAGTATCAATAGCCATTTAATTCGGTATTCTGCTGCAAAATGGTGGACAGCTTTCCACTCAATTAATTGAACTAGTCTCTAAATATCAGATAATAAATTGTTAGTGCCTCGAATATTCGAATTCGCTCCCCTTCGTAAAATGAATCATTTAAAGCTCCCATAAAAGTTGCAGTACCTCTATGTATATACTATTTCATGAGTTTCGCATCTCTTTCTCGTTTCCAAGGGCCGGCACAGTCAACACCAGTTTTACAATATGTAATAAAAGGTACTACTCTCTGACTTGATAAATTCCATATCAATTGTGCTATTTCATGGTTCGCATTACGGACGCAAGTAACACATTTTCGGTAAATAGTACGTTCGGCTGTAGTACGTACTGTTCGGCTTAAACCTAGCATCCAATACTTTGTTCGTGATAGTGAGACTAGTAGCGATAGTTCAGGATGCCGATAGTTCTTATGTATGTACTAGAGAATTAATACTGAAATTTTATACCAGGGAATGTTTTGTGTCATAGGTACATGTTGCATTCTCTAAGCAACTACCAACTCTAAGCATACCATGTTGATCGATCAATCGTGATAACGAAAGTAGTGGTGAGTTTGAAGGTATACATTGTTTTTGGCTTTGATAGTTCTTATCTCACCGGTGAGCGAGGTTTGCTAAATGTGCTTAGTAATCGTTCAGCGTCTTTTAATTCAGTTGCACCTACCTACCCAGTTAGCTTATTATTGATATGATGTGGGCAGGAAACAAATCGTACAACTACGGCGAGTACACGTTTCAACTTGGTTCATTATGATGTTTTGTTTATTAGTTGTTCAAAAACATTGTCACCTGCGCAAATGTTCTTAATTGATAAATCTTGGCCATCCTTATGCAAGCAATTTTTCCCACTATAACTCATTCGATTGCAGCTTGTTTATGCGACATAAATTAATATAATTAACTGAGTAAATATTGTGTATAATTATAGCAACGCCGAAGTTATTTCAGCCAACAACAACAAAGATAAATTACACTTAGATTTACGACCTAAGTACAATAAGAAAAACACAGACTTCGAAAACCGCAAATTTAAGCGTTTATGATAGACAATTCACTATTAGAAGAGCAATAGGAAATTGCCACAAACCTAGAGATTTTACTGAAAAAGTACAAGGATGGACCAAACAATTAAAAGCAGAAGCTACATTAGAGCCTTCACATGGGTACTTTGTTAAAAGAAGAAAAATATCAATAATATACAGCGTTTTCCTTACTGAGATGAAACAACGTTTAAATGGATCTCCAACAACGCCTACGATAACAACAGACTTTCAGGCGTCTATAATTTTCAATTTTCCTGATATTAAAAAGCAAGCCACACCCCTGTTACATCAACTACCACCAGTTAACAGTGAAAATACACTTATTGAGAGTGATATTTCGGATTAAATATCAAACGAAATGAGGAGACTCTTAAAAAAGGCAGACATAAAAATGAAACACATTCGGAAGTTGCTGCATCAAGTACAATAATGCGTAAATGAGAAAGGATCTAGTTCTCAGTTGTCGCAGAAATTACAATAACTAGAGAACAACAGCAACATTATGTAGCAATTGCATGAGGAACACCTTCTGGAAATTCCAAAGGAACAACAATTTATTTCATATACAATAATGATATGACATAATTAGTGTAGAAGTAGATGAGATGACAGTCAGGCTTCATGAAGCAACACAATGTTTTCGACCGATTTCAAAGTTTTATACACGAAAACAAAAGTCTCACAAATACGCACAAAATCAGCTACCTCAAAACTTATGTGAAAGGAGAGGTAGCAGAATTTCTAAATCACATTCCAACAACAGAAGTCAATTATACAGATGTGTGGAAAATACTGATGAATCGGTACAGCAACAGGAGGTCACTTGTAACAAACCATGTAAATACACTGCTGAACCAGTCATATATTACCTCGCAGTCCGCAACTGCAGTATCAAATATTCATGACACGATGGTAGAATATCTGTATGCCTTGAAGAATTTAGGCATTGATACAACAATATGGAACGCAATATAAATTCCATTAATATATTAAAGAAATTGAACAATGAGACCCATTATTTGTACCAAGTTAATTTTGAGAACCCTTGGGATATTTAACCACTAAGTGGATTTCTTAAGATCCTAAAAAGTAACTTCCAATCGCTAGAATCAACGAACATCCCAGCAAGAGGATTTCAACAAAATAAAATCACCTTCGCAATCCAAATTCCTGTAATTTAAAAAGCATCATGACAAGCTTTTACTAGAATTAGAAAAATATGAATTGTTTGTAAGGCATCACATGACATAACAAGATGACACCCGTTTGTAAAAATGCCAGTAATAGAAATATCTAACCTTATAACAGGGAACGACCTATATGCAGAATTTGTTTAATCGTGGATCATAGCAAATGTCTCCGCAAAGAAACCTGCGTGGTATGTATAGGAAATCATTATACGTTACTATACACACGAAGGAAGTAACAATTTCAGTCCATACTGCCAAGGACGCTCCGGCAATAAATAATGGAGTACGTTTATTAGCTACAGCTCTGATAAAGGCACTTACTCGTATTGGATATGCAATGCAACTACGCTCTTTAATAGATTGGCAGGGTCACAATCATCATTTATTACCCAAGAAGGAGCCGAGCTATTAAATTTACCAAAATTACGTGCAAATCTGCACGTCAGTGGAATTGATGGAATGACGACCAGCAATATAAAATATAAGGTATTGATTACAATATCAGCATATTACTCATCAAATTTCAAGCAGATAACAGAAGCGTCCATTTGACTTAAGTTGACTGAATGTCAGCCAGCTGAACCATTAAAAGGTGTCAGCAAAACCACGTGAAAGGAGCTAATTTGGCAGATCAAAACTACAAGATGCCTGCATCTATCGACATGGTTCTAGGTGCAGATATTTATGCAATTAGTTTAAAAGGAAGGAGTAATTAAAACCTTGCCAGACCATCCAGTAGCTCAAAAAACGGAGCTAGGATGGATCCTTATGGGAATGACACAACCATAAACCACTTCAAACTCAGAGTCTTTGACTATGATATCTCGAAATAATCTTGATTTATAGCAGCGAAAATTATGGGGAAAGTGAAGAAATAAGTCAAATTAAACAATACTCAGAAGACGAAGAATTTTGTGAAATGTCATATAGATACCTTTATAGTCGATTACCAGATGGAAGGTATGAATTCTGCACCATACCTGGCCATAAGAACCGTTAGACAGCTCAACAATTCTTCTGAAGGACTTTTATGTTGATGGTGTTTCTTCTGATGCAGGCAGATACCATTGAATATGCAATAAAACGTCAGCAATAATGACGAAGTGTGCTAGATTCTGGAGAATTTAAACTGCGGAAATGGGCATCGAATAATAACGCTATTATGGAAGGTATACCGGATCAACAAAGGGAAACCAAACCAACCATCATAAGTAAGAAACATGAATCTATGAAAACTTTAGGCCTTATGTGGAATCCACAGAATAACGAATTTAAATTCCAAGTCGACATAGGTATTGATATACGACCACCGTTACGTATCGTTTCGTAATATATCCAAAATAGCCAACATTTTCGATCCATTACATTAGTTTGCTCCTACTATCATTCTTGGTAAGCTTATGGGTATTCGACACAACGATTTTTGGAAAATCTGGAGCAAGGTAACAAGCTTGGTAGAAATAGAACATGATAAGTTAGTTATACTTTGGAAACGCAGAACGGAGCTCTTAAAAGATCCATGGCTCAAATCAGTCCGCTGCCAACTCACTGTAACGACGAAGCAAAAATAAAAAATTCCTACAATTTCCGAGCCGATAGATGCTACGCCCATGGATATTTCACTTGGTCTGAAGGCTTTCGAAACAACTCATAAGATAACTCGAATTCGGTCTGCAAAACTGAAATCTCATTTTATATTCTGTCTGTATGCCTGATGAGCCTATTTTTTAATTGTGCAACAGCGGATTGGGTAAATACAACAGTATAGAATAGAATTCCTCAACCACCAGCCGGGATGTTACTGGAATATAAAAAATAAATAAATATATAATCTGGCTAAATCTTTAAAACAAGTCTGACATGAAACTACTAAAAACAAATATGAATCCGGTTTGTCTGACCTTTATTCAACAGTTCGCATATCCAATGGAAAACATTAGGAAGTGGCTAGGTTTGAGCTATCCAGAATTCTAACAAGGAGCGAAAACCAATGACATTACCATTGGAGGTTCGGTATAACCCGTCGAACAAAATCCATAGCTTTGCAGTTTCGCTAATACCATTCCATACTCCATAATGAGGTAAGTAAAACACTTAATCGTACAATTTTTCTAATTTCTTTGGCGATAGCTTATCTCAGTGATTCGTAGTCTTCTAAAACATATCGAAAGTGCCACTCATCGAAAGTGCCCATGCCTGCTGACTATCGGGAATTGGCACGGTAATTTTACATAATACCTGTATAGTTGATCTTCTTATGTTAAATGAACAATGAATTTCGAACACCTAAATAACACAGTACCTAATGAAAACTAGTCTGCGAGCTTTAATTTTAAGTATTAAAATTGTATCAACTTCTTCGCCCTTGTTGATAGAATGACTCGGAGGAGAAACGCTCAGTATCATTTGGTAAAACTTAAACTGCATTTTTAAGGCGTCATACATCACATGGATAGTTTTGATGGGATATGATCCAAAATTCTATGTTGCAACTCGACCTTAACTTATAAAATGAATTAAAACCAATTTCTTATGTTGTGTTACAATATTTTGTATTTATAAAAGACACATAATTAACTATCTGCCACCACACCTCGATTAAATTTAAAGCAGTTGCGAATTGTCAAAAAATAAAACAATTCAAATAAGCTTAGCACCGAACCTCCCATAAATAAACCTAATAATCCTCCAAAATCGGATATCATTGTTACGAACGAATACATGCGCACCCGTTTCTGACCAACAAAATCTGGATCATTGAATATGATTTCGATTGTCGTTTGTACCTTAACTACATTTACATCGGTGCTTTTATCACCTGCATCATCTGAAAATTCTTCGTGCGATTTAACAATTTTGTAGTCATATTGAATTGAATTGCATGCAGGTAAACAGTTACAGTCGGTAAAATTAATTTTACCGCTACTACTATTATCCGGTGCACCGTACATTTTATAAAACTGATTATGAAGTTCAAAATATTCGGGTAGTTCCCAACCAAAATTTTTATGCGGTAGCATACGATTGGTTGTGTTTGAATCACGTGGCGACGAAAATGGTGCACCACCATGGATCTCAACGGAAAAATTTGCATAACACTCTAGTCGACAATTTTCTTCGTTGTAGAATGTGTAAAATTTTAATTTACGTTCATCATTGAAATAGCACTGCCGAACATTAGGGTCAAATGATCTCAAATCGTCGTTGGTCTTAATAGTTTTTGGTATTGCTGCAATTTTATATTCTTTACCATATGCAAGCGGTATAAAATTAACATGTGTTTGTGGATAGGCGGACGGTGAATGAAATACAATTTTGAAGCCAACATTTCGCGGAAAACAAAATGGTGTTGTATCGTTGAGAATCGCATTTAAGACAAATTTAAATCCTTGTGGTCCTAACGGTGATCCTTTCACCAATCCTCTATATGGATATGCGTCGTAAGACTTGCCGCTGTAACCTTTTTCGGGATCCCATCCGTCCCTTTCTTTTGTTATATTGTGGTATTGAAAATCTTTTTGCAATGAATCGATGCGTAAAACATCACGGATCGAATTGAACGTGAAACAAAGACCTTCATTGGTTATAACTGTCGAAAATAATCGTTCACAATTGGTTTTCGACGGACTATTTAATTTATTGTACTCCTCGTTGTTCACCCAGCTCGATAATTCACATGTATCGAAAACATCGTCAAAAGTAGGTGACATCTAAAATATAAATGGTTAAAATTAGTAACGGGCCGGATCAAAAGTTCACTTAACTTAACATCTTGCAAAGTATTCATCCAATCATTTGACAAATTACAATCAGTAATTATATCATCGTATAAATCCGTTAGTTGTAGCTTCGGAGTTGCATATTTTAGGAATGCTCGGCGACATATTTGCGAAGCCATTACAAATTTTTTACCGTAATCACTTGCCATAAATTCCGAATATGTAGTAAAATTATTTAAGATGTTGACCAAATTCGAAAAATCGAATTTATCTCGTTTGACTTTAATTTGCGGACATATTGTGATGGCTGGATATGGAATTTGAAAAATTTGCGTTGGATTATTTTGATCAATTATCATGACGGGATTATCCATCCAAGTTCGTCCAATTTTAAACACGAAATAACCAAGGGATGAAATCGACAAAACAAATATTGTAATCCAGAAAATGCGATCGGGAAGAGGCCTGGATCGATTGGCCAGATATTTTATACCATGGATTGTCGTTTCATATGGGTATTCGGATAGATTTTCGTCTAGCTGTTTTTTAAACAGGTTTCCCAGTATTTCTGGCATTATGTTTATACACTATCTATATAGTTCACTGTCACCACTATTATTAAAAATACACACCAAAAAATTGAACTTAAGTCGAATTCTTAAAATGAATTTAAGAAAATCACTGCTGCTTTTCTTATAAGATAAGACGTATTATCGAAAATATTTTGAGGTCTTAGATCAAAAGTTGGTTGATATATACCAACTCCAAGCACAACCACAATCAAACTAAATATCATATTATAGTCAAACTCGAAGATTTTTGAGTAATTTATCAAAATCTGCTTTGTTCTAGTTAGAATATCAGATACAGTTCAACCCATTGATATCTAAAGTTACGTGAAAAATAACATATGACTAAGTTTAAAAAATAAGTATTAAGATTCTTTTAAGAAAACAATCATCTGCTCACATAACAGCAGAATAATTGGCGCAGCGCTTAAACCTGCATCAGGACCTGAATCGTTTTGCGTCCTTTGTAACAAATAAATCTTTTGCGACGTGGAGATGTTTTACTTTATTTTGTTGTAATTAATTATATTTTAGTAATAAGTTTTGCTCTAGAGTGGTTCTTGTTTTGAGTTAAATTACGAATAAGATTTTAGTCAAACAACTAAACAACTTTTATTGTATATTTTGAACATCAATAACAAAAAGTTGTTTTTTTTTAGTTGGTAGTTCCGGTCTATGGTATAGTATATGTCATTAGTTCTAAAATAAAATGCATATCTTATCATTTTACCTTTGAATATATTCTGTAGTTTAGCCGAATATTTTAATGGACACCTTTATTAAGTTGCCTACAGTTTTTTATGTTTATTTACTTTGGTGTCCTAGTCGTCTCAACATTAAGTGATACTTGCACAAATCGAAAGGCCTATAACCTTTCGATTTGTGCAAGTATCACTTAAATTTAAAGAAAAAGAGCCATAATTGTACAATAATAAAACGATTTTTGGACTTCCCGGAAATGTTTTCTAATTTAAGGTGATTTAAGAACTATCTGAAAACGGCAAGAATGTATAGCTTAGGCTAAATAAATTGTTTCGAAACTAAATATTTTATTGCCTTTCTTTCCTTCTTCGATTCTATAATTCTAAAGCCGAGTATCCATTATAAAGTATTTTACGTAGAAATAGAGAAAACTCCAGCATAGAGTAGTGTATACATCATATGGAGCTCTACAGTAGTGATCTACTTCCCGAGTTGAAAGTCTCCCATCGGGTGTATTATCGGTTGGTTGATAGAAGAAACCTCTAACCAGGTTGCCAGCGGGTGGGTAGGAAATAAAATACCATTGGCAGACAAAAACTGCCATGAAGCGTCAGTTCATTATAAGTGATGCGGCTTTAAACAGCATCTATTTCTTATGCTAGAGGTGGCGGTAACAAAACTTAGTAGCAGGTATTAAATACTATGGGAAGACAACCCAATAAAAAAACAAGAATGAAGAAGAGCCACGATAAAATTACTAACTTTTGAGGGAAACTTGGCTGCCGAAGCAAACATTGTTACAAGTTCGTTAAGTACTTTGAATCCAGCTAATCAAGGATAGGTCAAATTTGGTTCAAGAGCGGGCCCACTCAAGAGAAGTGAGAGACTCACGAGATGGTTTACAAAACCATATATTACGGGTAATCTCAGTTCTTTTTTGGGCAAAAAGAAACGCATCCTTCACCAAAGAAAACTGGAGAAAAAAGAGCTAGGAGATTAACCAGAATGGCAAAAAGTTGCACCAAAAAAACTAGAAAGAAATCGAAAACTATCAACTCGAATGGGTGCGCTTTTGATAAAATAAAGGAGCTATATCGTATGCTGAACTGCAAAAAAAGTGAAGGCGGACTTAGAACTTACTGGTCTGGGGTAAAAAGTTATTCATTTTCGTCAAACAAAGAAGGGAGATCTGCTGGAGTTGGTAAGCAATCGGAACCAACCGCCAATATCGGGTTTTCAATCCATATTGAAGAAAAGCATCGGTCAGGAAATTGATGTTAAGCTTTGATACAGGAAACCCTTGTTAGACATTTTGTTATAGTGACTACATAGCATGAAGTAGTTCAGGCTCTTAAATCTTTGATGGGCGAAACAAACAGTGTTGTCTCTATAAAATTGCAGTGGTTAGCCTTCCATGCCAAATAATAGAGAATGCCATATTCAAAGTAAAAATAAGGATTGGTTGGATGATTTGCTGAATTCGAGCAATTAACGGGGAAGCTCTGCAGCAATGAACTAAAATACATGGTTTGTAGTGATAAAGTCATTAAAGAGAACATATACTTCGCCTGTAGTTTGAAGTGTCCGATAAATTAGAAGGCGCTGCAAATACAATGGACAAGATGAAGTTGAACCAATAGTAAGACTTGGCCAGTAGGTTTATCAAATCGCGCTGATGTCTGGGTCTGTGGGTTGTGACGCTTTAAAGAAAGTGCTAGTGTATTGAATCTGGTTTTGTAAGTTGTAAGATCGATGGTATTTATATCTATAGTTTCTATATGCTCACACCTGTGCAGCCATAGAAGAAATTTAAGTCCTTCTGGCTCATCTAAAAAAACGGAGATTTAATAGCTCGATATATTAAATGTTTGACAAAAGCCTTTTTATCTTCATGTTGGAAGATATAGAGTTTTGACAATAACTGCTGAAAAAATGTGTCTCAAATAACAAGTTACGTTACGATGATGTTTTCTAGAATTGTGTGAGGAGGTAGTCCGGGGTCCTTGCGCAAGCTATATAGAATAGTTATGATAAAGTTCTAGAGTACATACAATGCAACCCTGTCGTGCCCAGAACTGTAGTAGAAAATATTGTCTATACGTTATTTTCGCAACAGCCTGGTTATGTGAAAATCATCGAACAAAAGGACGAGTAAAAAGTAACCACCAGATACATTGAATGGAGAAGGTTCCAAGACCATCTGGTAAAGGGGAAAACAGTAAGGCTTCTGATAAAATTCTCAATATTTAGCATTAGAAAATCCATCATCATACTTTCCAATCTGCTTGCTGGTTACGGCTGGTCAAATATTAGAGTGGATCATATGCGAAATGATTATGCATCATATGCAGTCACCGGAGGTCATTAAAAATAAAGAAAACCTGTCTGAAAATCAATATGGATTCCGTACAGCGCGTTCTAAAATCCTCTAAAATCCAATTAAGCTCGTCACGAGAGGCGATGGCATTTGTCAGATGGAAGGGAGGTTACAAAAAATATTGTGCGGTGGTCACATTTGATGTTAAAAATTTCTTCAACTCGGCTAGTTGGGAGTGCATATTAGACGGGCTACTAAATATAGAGGTATCCAAGTATTGAATAAGGCTGATGGAAAATTACTTAAGTAATAGAGTTTTAAAGTACGAAAGCAATGAAGGCATAAAAGATTATAATATGACCGAAGGGATACTACACGGATCGGTTCTAGCTCCTACGTTATGGAACGCCAGTTATAACCGCATTTTTCAACTGCCGATACCAGAATAAGCAAACAATATCGGCAAACTTAGAGAGGATGTGCTGGAGATATGAACCTGGATTATTAGTGTCATTCAGGATTGGTTATCTATGGGTTTGAAGTTGGCGGAACCGAAGACGCAAAAAGTTCTGATTTCCAGTAGGAAAAGAAAGGAAAGCATAATGGTCAAACTGTGTAAAAGAAAGGAAAGCATAATGGTCCACCCCAGTATGTCTAAACCTTTTATTAAGTATACTTTATCAATTCCCATAATCAATGCTAGAATATCATTTAAAGCCCATTTGAACAATGTGTATAAGAAAGCTGGGAGAGTAAATGGAGCTTTACGTGAATAATGCCGAACGTAAAAGGTGGTTGCTAGTGTAACAAATTATTACTTAGTAATATGTGTACATCTATTCTGATGTATGGCGCACCGATTTAGGCGAGTGGTATGGAAAATTGTCCATATAAGCAACAAGTGCCTTCTGTTCATGGATTAAGCGGCTTAATAGTGATGTGGACATTTAGAATGGCTTTGGATGAGCCCTTGTGTCTTAAAGAGGGAATATTGCCAGTGGGTTTATTAGGTAAGAGGCGTATAAGTATGTGGTCGCATCGTAGGAATGGGAACAAGAAGGAAAATGGTAATATTCTTCGTGCGGAAACTGCAAACGAGTGGCAGATGCGATTTCAGTTTATCTATATAAAAGTTCAAGCACAGTGCTTTTCCATACAGCCTTGGGTGCGAGGGTAAATCTGAGAATGTAAAGCACATTTTTTTATAACGTCCGAGCTCTGGCAACGAAAGATCTGACTTATGCAAGTCCGTGGGAGACAACCTTTTAGGACCAGCAAATATTATTGACTGTAACCTGGAGTCCGAGAAAACTGGAAGAAACCATGACACTTAGAGAGGATTAGACAGGAACGCTAAAAATTTAAAATGATGGCAGCTTCAGCTGAGCTCATGAAATAATATACTTATCGATAGATTCACGAGGCCAAATGACAAACGAAATTGGGAGTTAGGGTTAAGTTGGCTGAAATCCAACACCCTTGCAAGATTATGATGGTCTCTGGTAAGGTCTTCTTTGAAGATTCCTTCCTACACCGGAAAAAAAAAAGAATCTACTAAAAATCTACGCTAGAGTTCTATTTATCTAAAAATGCTCTACAGTGTATACGGTATTGAAATATTTTTAGGTTTTACAGGGCTCTACATCTGCTCTACACTTTATCAAACATCTTTGATAAAGTTTTTCGCTCTACAATGGAAGGTTGCTCCATGGGTTCTGCACTCCAACACGGAAGCATAGTTGTGATTTAAACACCACAGCTTTAACCACTGCTACGATTCCTCGATTTTTTAATCTAATTCTACCAGTGTTGTTTTAAGTTTTGAAATTAAATTGTGTATAATTTCATTCAAAACTTTATAGTTTGAACCGATTGCAATCCATTTGTTCTATGACT
This sequence comes from Tipula confusa, assembly GCA_963556175.1. NCBI lineage: Eukaryota > Metazoa > Arthropoda > Insecta > Diptera > Tipulidae > Tipula > Tipula confusa. Next base: position 73,138,577 of record OY744476.1, read on the forward strand.
TCATCGTCGGTTCTAGTAAACGAACTAGAAATATAAATTACAGGCCTCTGTGAGAAGCACAGTGGAGCAACGAATAATTTAAGTATCTAAAGCGGGAAAATGTAAAAATAAACATGAATCGAGATATATAAGAAATTATTGAAGTAGAAGCTAGTAAAAGAGAAAAATTAAACTATGACACTGATGAGGATTAGATCCTATAGAAGAACTAAACACCGTCCAGGAAGAGTAAAAAAAACCCGAATAATCATCAGAGCCTAATCCTTCAAATGGTAGCGGAAATAAAAGTAAACAAATATTATGGGCGTAACCAGATCACCAACAATTTCAGTCACTGTTAAAATTGATTACTGACAAAGAGTATAAGGTAACAGCTCAATATAATAATGTCTGGACAATAAATACTTTGGACTTAGATAGTTATGGAATCTTAGCAATGAAATTGAACGCTGAAAGTATCAAAGAATTTTTTGTAGAACAAATGGCTTGACCCGTAAAGTTATGGCAAGAGGTCAGAATCACACTTGTTCCAGTAAAAAAATAATATAAGATTTACAAAATAAAGGTCTTAAAATACCGCTTACAATCCACAACTACCTGCTGCGTATATATTGCTTTAAATGCCTTAGAACCCTTCACTTTGGTTCGTGTATGCTTTTTAAATGCTCCGCGCCATATTTTTGGTGTGAATTCAAATTGTTTCCAGCATCGGTACTCATAATGATGAAGTCTGTTAAGAGATATATTTTTATTTTTGTTCATGATTTCCCAAGTTGTTTCTATTAGGATCGTTCTTTTTTAGATTATTGCGGGGTTTCCTAAAACTAAATTAATTAAACGATTTCTCAACCAATATTACGCTTACCACTGTATAGCACTATGCAGAATAGTAGATAAAAGTGTTGTGGTATATTTCGTATAAAAAGTGCAACAGTATAGTTGATGCCCACATTACATATTGCGTCTTTCATATTGAATCTTCAATATGCATTCCGTTTATTATGTGAAATGTATGTTAGATTGTTTGATAACTTTACAAATATGACTGATTTCTGCAGTATACAGTTTTGTTCCTTATACCAACCGGGTTTGAGTTTTGCTAAAGACAATCACCTTTTTAATAGCTAATAACTTCAGTAATACTATGACTTTGGATAACCAAACCGACAATCACTCTGGTTTGCTTCATAAAATTAGTAATTTAAAAATGATCGTAAGTACCAGGATTAAGAGATATCCCATATAAATACTTAGAATTTAATTCCCACTAGTGGAAGTATAGCATGATTATATCACATCAAATGTATATATCGTATATATATATATATATATATATATATATATATATATATATATATATATATATATATATATATATATATATATTTATATATATATATATATATATATATATATATATATATATATATATATATATATATATTATGTGATATCAAATCCAGATATGCAATTCGCATATCTGAAAAAACTGAAAAAACTCGTTTTTGCAAAAAAAAAAAAAAATTTTACACTTCATTACTTTCAGATTGAATAGTCTTAAAGTTGAGTTCAATGGATAAACAGCAAACACCTCGAAAATCTATAAAACAATCTCTTGATGTTAATTTAACCGAATATACGCAAGAAACCACCATCCATGGATTAAAATATTTAAATGGACGAAATCGTTCGTTACCCGAACGAATTTTTTGGATTACCATATTTATTGTGTCGTTTTCGTGTTTAAGTTATTTCATTTATAAGTTGTGTAAAGCATGGATGGAACATCCAATCATGGTAACGGAACAACAAACGCCAACACAAATTTTTGAAATTCCATTTCCGGCCATTACAATTTGTCCCACCATCAAAATAAAACGCGATGCATTTAACATACTCGATCTGAACGACGAAATTCAAAAATTGGAAAATACGTCGACATTTTGGAGCTCAGATTATGGTAAAAAATTTATTTTGGTATCACAAATATGTCGACGATCGTTTGAAAAACATACGCGACCTATACTTAATGGAACCGATGGGAATTTACTAGCGTCTGTCACCAAGGCCACAATTGATCCAGAAATGATACGTGCACTTTACGATGTAAGTTATAAATTTATATACATTTTGGCCTCATCACGACGTGCTTACTTAATTTTAGATATCACCAAACCGTGACGATTCCATTAAAAGATGTCGAATGTCAAACTGGAATTGGGATGATATTGAAACGCTTGAAGCTACCGATAAAAATTGTGAATCACTGTTTTCTACAATTATGACCAACGAAGGAGTCTGTTTCACGTTTAATACGATTCAAGATGTGTTGCGCATGAATGCATTGCATACAGATTTTGATTATCATGATATTAAACAGAAACGCGATGGATGGGAACCGGACATAGGATATACAAAAGATAGAGCACTCCCATATAAGGGAATGGTTAGAGGTTCTTATTTTGGAGTTGATGGTATAAAATGTGTGCTTGTAGCAAATATGTCGGATGCGTCACCGCATTGTGAACCGTTAGATTTGGGATATAAATTGGTTTTAAACTCGCCCGCTGCTTATCCCCACATGTACGAAAATTATCTTTCGCTTCAGTATGGTAAAGAATACAAAATTTCGATTATACCGAAAACGATATATACAGCCGATGATTTACGATCGTTTCGCCCGGAAAGTCGACAATGCTATTTTAACGATGAACGTCGTTTAAAATTTTTTACATTTTACAATGAAGTAAATTGTCGTCTCGAATGCTACGCAAATTTTACGTTCAATATTTGCCAAGGTACTCCATTTTCATCACCGCGTGATGCAAATACCTCAAATTGTGTACTGCCCTCTCGAAATTATGCTTGGTATTCTCCTCGATATTTTGGTTTCCTGCATGAGTACAATAAACATTATCCGTTATCTAAAGATATAATGGACTATAAAAGTATGACGGAATGTGATTGTTTGCCCGAGTGTAATTCGATTCGGTACGAATATGAAATTCTTAAATCATACGATGACGTTAAAGACGTGGACAAGTTTAACGAAGCTAACAGTAGTGATATTGTACGAACAACAGTTAAAATTTTCTTCAATAATCCATCCTTTACTGGCGAAAAATGGGTTCGAGTATTAACTTTTGAAACGGTAATATCCGATTTTGGTGGACTTCTAGGATTATTTATGGGGGGATCAGTGTTAAGTTTTTTTGAGTTAATCTACTTTTTAACAATTCGTAATTGTTTTAAAAAAAATGAGTGAAGAATGGCAATAAAACAAGTGAACTGCCATAATCTGAATTATTTTTTAATTGTTTCGATCTCCTCCCTCGAGATTATCATGATCACGTATTTTAGATAGATGATATGCTTAGTCTTCAACTAGTATCTAGGCTTATGATATAAGTGTGTATCCGCATTGAACTGCAAAATGCCAGTGGTTTTGTATTATATTTCTGTTACTGCTGGCTGCTGAAATAGAGATACTTGTTTTGCAATGTTGTTCAACTGTTAAAACAAACTAGTGCTGTTCGTCTGTGACTAACATCATTCCAAATGATTAATCTTATCTGTCAAGAATCAAGCAGAAAGAGTGTCTTTCAGGAGTGTACCATATATTTTGATCCGGATTCTGCAAAAATTTCCCTCTCACCAAAATTAACCTTGCGGATATAAAACAACTGAATTTGGTGCTCGAACAAGACAAATTTTAGTGTGGTTGACTTTTATTTTAATCAACAAGTGCCATTCCAATGATAACATTTTGTGGTTCCAAATGATAAAAAAAAAAAAATTATTTTGAATTTACCACAAAATATTTCAGACAGCATAGATGATTCAATGTCAATTTTTTACAATCTATTATGTGGTTTTAAAATTATTAACTGTACATAAGCACGCAAAACTAAGATGCTTAACACGTAAATTTTAATTTATTGATTGCGTGTTTTACTCATCATAGATCAGTTTAGTCTGAGTTGAAACGAAGTCGAGACAGGATTTCATTAGTGGGAATCAAAAGTATTAGCAGTTTAAATGGAAGAAGTTAAGTGGAATACAATAAAAAGATCGGTTCGAAAAAGTATCGCTCAATATCCAAACGAGACAACAATTCATGGGGTTAAATATCTAGCCAATCGGTCTCGTCCGATATTTGATCGTATATTTTGGATTAGTATTTTTATCTTATCGATTTTGTTTTTTGGCTACTTTGTGTACGATATTTGCCGAACGTGGATGGAAAATAAAGTTTTGACAATCGACGAACAAAATCCAGTTAAAATATTTGAAATACCATTTCCAGCCATTACAATATGTCCAGAAATCAAATTTAAAAGGCACAAGTTCGATGTTATAAGTTTTGATAATGACACAATACAATTTCGTAATCACTTGGATTTTATGAGTACCGATTATGGAAAGAAATTCACATTAGCATCGCAAATATGTCGTAAAGAATTTTATGAATCTGCACGAATGCAAATCGAAAACTTCCATGAAAATTCATTCAAAATGAAAGCATTCTTGCGTCACTGTTTAATAATTGGATACACTTATTGCATGATGTAAAGCTAAGATATTTTTTTTGGTAAAGGTTGCGCTAATTAATTTTGTTGTTTTAGATGTCACCTAGTTTTGACGAAGTTTTTGAAGAATGTGAAATGTCGACTTGGAACTTTTTGGACATTCATTTTGAAAAACTAAGGAAATCCAATTGTGCAAAACTTTTTTCTACTATCATAACGAACGAAGGAGTTTGTTTTGCGTTCAATGGAATAAGCGATGTTTTACGAGTTGATTTGGTGCAAACCGAATTTCGATACCATAATATTACAAGAAGTCGAGATGGGTGGGACCCCGAAACAGGATATACTAAAGCTAATGTATCTCCATTTAGAGGAATTGTGGTGGGTGCCCTTCGACGTCCAGCTGGAGTAAAGATTGTATTGAATGCAAATCTATCGGACGCTACTCCATATTGTTCTGCACAAGATGTTGGCTATAAAATAACAATTAATGTACCATCTGCTTATCCACAACTGTACGAAAACTACATTCCAATTAGTTATGGTAGAGAATTAACAATAGATGTGTTACCAAAAACCTTAAGGACCGATGAAAATTTGCGATCACTTGAACCTAACCTCCGCCAGTGTTATTTCAATGATGAGCGTAAATTAAAATATTATACATTTTACAATGAACAAAATTGCAGACTCGAATGTTATACAAATAATACAAAATATCTTTTTGAACGTGTGTGCCATTTTCATCGCCACGTGACCCGAACACCACCAATACTTTCCTAGTAGAAAAAAATGGATCTAACAAAATTGTTTAGCCTTAAGAACGATTTCCAAAAAATGTATGATAATAGTGATAAAGTGGAAGGCGCTTATCAATGCAATTGTTTATCTGAATGCAATGCAATTTATTATAAAGCGAAAATTACAAATTTGAATGAAAAGTTTTCGGTAAATGTAGCCGATAAGGGAGCAATTGATAAAAATATCATACAAACAACCGTTGAAATAGTGTTTAACAATCCAAGCTTTGTTGGCCAGAAACGAGTTCGCATGTATACGCTCTTAACAATGATATCGGATTTTGGAGGATTGTTAGGCTTGTTTATGGGTGGTTCTCTATTGAGTTTAATTGAGTTGTTTTATTTCTTGGTAATACGAAACTGTTTTGTAACTAATGAAATCGTAGCTCCGAATTAGTAACATGCCATAAAATAAAATGGTAGTTGTATCAATTATGCGATCTCAAATAAAAATACTTATTTAAGTCTTAGGTTATTCTTAGGTTTTATTTCAAAATATATTTTTGCAAGGTTGTTGCTTATTCATGTAAATCACATCCCATTTTAATATTAGCTGTATCTGAATTTTCACTACCTTGTTAAAATTCAATCGAGGTATTAAAACGTTATCAATTTGTTATCAAGCCAGTGACAACCTGTACAAAACTTAAATACTAAGTTTAGAAGATCGAGTGCAATTTAAGAATTTAATTATTCGTAGAGTTCAATATGTTAATATTCAACTGGAAGCGTTGAAAAAAGTGTTCATAGAGTTTAAAGACTATGACTATCAAGTATCATCGGCAGAGCAAGAACCAATATTTGAGACAGTTGAATTGCAACCACAATATCATGAATCCATGCTATGACCTTTGCTGATCAACAATGTGCGGCTAGTTTGAAACATTATTGACATTGCAGAGCATGTATAATTTTCAGCGTTTTGTGATTTGTATGAATCATCTATCCATTACAAGGAGTCGTTGACGATCGCTCAGACGTTTTAGTACCTAAAAGGAGAAGTAGCAACATTCATACGTCATATTGTGTTATACCTACACAAATTATGGTGGGTCTTGGACCAAACTGATTGACAGTTATGAGTTTGTACAATATTGTGAATGAATTGTTGCAAAATTAGGCAGTAAACCGCAACTGCGTAATCTTTATGATTCTGGACAAAACAGACAAACATAACATATGGGTTTAATTTTCTCTGAAAAGGAGCTACCTACCTCAGATTTATTTAGCAAAATTTTAGCAAAGGTATGCGACTATATTGAAATATTGGCGAGACCTTCAACACCATGTCAAGCTTAAAACCTATCTCATAACTAGGAAATTTACACAAAATATTGTTGCATCTGTTGAGTAACATCCATGCATTTGTAGCGAACCTGGCAACAATTTGAACCACTCATTACACAATCCAGAAGAAAATTCGTGCAAAATAAAAGAGTTTGATGGTATAATGGTGCCACTGCATGTTCCTCCAAGCTTGTATGTAAACAAAGCAAAAGAAGATATCACACATTTTTGCATGATGATTCATTTATTCCATATCGGCTTGTCAAGGTCGAACGCTAATCTGGAAATATTAGGTATTGTCACATTCAATCAATACACCAAGGGGAACTTCCGTAGTCCTAAGGTCTAGATTTAATACAGAGCAAACTGAGAATCATTTGAACGTCAAATGACTAAAGATGTTTAGTGTACAATTTGCTGTATTCTGATTTTATGAAGGATTATCTAAAGCTTGGACACATGGAATTAATTTCTAATGATAACATACTTACTCAAAGGCATTGTTATCTACCTTATCATACTGTTCTTAAGACATCGAACAGCACAACAAAATTGAGAGCAATCTTGGATAGATTATATTTGATTAGGCAACAATAGAAGTCCTTAGGTTAGTCTAGAAATAATGTCGAGAAATACCCAAAACGAGGTCTTCGTTTCGAGTTATGGAAGGTGTTTGAACCTCTTGGTTGGCTGGCATCATCAATCATAATTATTAAAATGCTATTCCAAAAAATTATGGTGACACAAACTAAATTCGGATCAGGTCCTCCCATCCAACATTAAGAATTAATGGTTACAACTTATAAGAACAATTTGGAGCATTGTCAGCAAACTCAAATACCCAGACATACTCCGTGGAACAATGCACGTTTTCAAATCATGGATTTTGTAATGTCAGTGGAGCAATCATGCATCTCACGATGAAAAAATGTTCATTCAGTTTAGGAACATGCGTCTATTAAACTGAATCATCTCTGATTCTCTTTTGAAGGCTCTGGTTTTATTTCTGTCTAAATTTTTTTAAATCCAGTCGCATTGGCGCTAGCACACTTTTATCCTAGTTCTCTAGCTGGTCTTCTGACTTTCCTTTTTACTTGCGGATTCTAGTCCAATGACATCCTTATCACATCACTAGTTGGTTTCTTTAGTGTAAAGCCAAACTATCTTCATTTCCATTGTCTTATTTCGTTCTCAATGTTGAACTGTTTTGTTATTTATTACAGCTCAATATCAATGGTATTCAGCCAAAAGCACTTCAATATTCTTCGAAGGCACTTAATTATGAACATGTACATTTTCTGAATGATTTGTTTCGTATCCTAGGATATCTCACATATTTACAGTAGCACTGATTATATACACTTGTTGAACATTTATTGGAGAGCTAATTTAAAAATTTGATACCTTTCATAAAATTCGATAAATAATTGAGTTACCGAACATAAAAGTTTATTAAACAAGCGCCAAATCGACAAAAAGATCGCGGTGAATCGGTAACACTAAAGTATCTGCAGCGAGTAATTCTACAATTGGTGTCAATATATTTTACAATTCACACAGTAACCTTAATTGTTTCTTTCAATTGTGACATTTATTATGATGATTTTTTTCATCAACTCTACTTTTCCAATAACATCTGGGTGGCACGTAAATCACAAAAAATTTAAGTTTATTAAACATGTTTACTTTGTATTTATTTGGTGTAAAAGTTGGGTAAAGCATTTGATCTATAAATAGAAGAGTCGTGATCTGATCCTGACCAGCGGATGAAAACTCAGCATCCCATTTTTAGTGGAAATTATCACAAATTTACCACTTTCCGTGATATATGTTAATGTTCAAAAATTTCAACGATGATATTGAACAGCCTTTTTACATTTAAAAAACGATAGGACCTTAGGAGCGATTTTCTTATACATATTTATTTTTCTATAAATATATTTCCATGCATGATAGAAACGACCCGATTTCAGACACCTTGTTGTGAAACCACCTCCTACAAAAAAAAAACAAACATAAAAAACAGTCGTGTGTCGAAACGTGCGCTAAGCTATCGAGCCAAAAATTAGTTCCTCAACTAAAAAACTTAATACTAACTACTCAAAATTCATAATTCACATTATTTTCACACATCATTGTTACATCATTGCTGTATAATTCGCACCTGTGGCAAAATAGGTTAAGATATTTTAAAAGACGCACGACCCGCAGCACCAGCAAGCAAAAAAAAAAAAAAAAAGATTGCAAAAAAAAAATAAAAAAAAAAATATATACATGTCCAACAAAAACTCACCTTTTGCTACCAGATCTACCCTAATACCACGATTACCATCACCAAAACCCAGACCATCAGTATACCGAAACTTACGCAGCACAACAAAAACACAGTCATTAGAAGACCTTACAACATACTCAAAACATAAATGAGAGACGAAACCAATACAAAAATTAGAATTCAAACCTTCAACACAGATAACAAATCAAGAAACAGAACAAGTTAATACAGATACCACCACAACAAAATCAACACAAATAAAAAACATAGAACCCAACAACGAGACAACTTACTCTACAGAACACGAAACACACATAATACAAAAAACAGTCGAAGCAGCCAAACTTACACAAGCAAGACCCATACCAGAAGAACCACAAGAACAAACAAACAGTACAAACAAAGGAAAAAACGAACCAACATCCATAACCCCATTACCAGACAAAAACGACCCAACACAGGAACCTATCGTTGTACAGATAGCGAAAACACCAACAAAAATGAAGCAACGAGAGATTCAACAAATAATCGCGATTTGTATTCCAGAATTCAACGGCGAGGAACCCCATCCAACAAACAATCTCACACGATTCTTGGACGCGTCAGACAACACATACAGAGATCTAACCAACAAAGAAAAAAAGATATTTAACAGACAAATAAAATTCAGACTTGTAGGTGACGCATACTTCAGAATAAGCAAACGAGAAATCCCAGACTACCCCACCCTAAAAAAGACACTGACCGACATGTACACGGTAACATATTCACTAGACGAATTAGAGAAAGCCTACACCACTATACAACAAAATTTCGGCGAGACAATACGCGGATACGGAAACAGACTTATAGAGACGATAGACCAGTACAAAAACGGGTATAAAATTAAGTACGGACTAAACGAAATAGACCAAACATATGGAACACATTTACAAACAACCGCAGTACAGATTTTCAAAAGAGGACTCAACAATACGATACTACGAGAGAAAGTCGCTACAATTAGTTCAAAAGACGTAAACGAAATAATAGAAGAAACGGACACAATAGAAAAAATGTTGATGATGACAACAAACACACCAATAAGAAACACATACCAGACTGAACAAACAAATCCACCACAGAACCAACCACATGCACTACAGCCAAACCTAACACAATACAACACTCCCAACCATGCAACTCCAAGAATCCAATCAAAACCAGCTCCATTCCTATGCAACTACTGTCAACGACCGAATCACACCTGGGATATATGCAGAGCCCGAATAACTGCAAACACACTAAGAAACCTACAGTAAGAAGACACTCAGAACAGGGCAAGACCCCAATTTAACAGCACGTACAACCAAAATTATAACAGCCAAAATAGAACACAACAAAATTATTCCACCGAAAGAACGATGAACAACTACACCAACCGAAACAATGCACAACAGAGTAACGAAAATTTTATTACATGCAGAACACCAACAAACCAAAACAATTATCAGAACAGGTACACACCACCACAACAAACAAATTATACGAACTATAGAGAATCAGCAGACACAAGTTTCCGAACAGACAGACCACCGAAATACTGCTCACACTGCAAATTCACAATAGGACACACTTTTGACGAATGCAGGAACAAATTTCGAGGAAATAGGAACTATGATACCCGAAATTACAACCAACCACAACAACCAACGAACACCAAGAATATAGAAGAACAGATGAACAAAATGAGAATCAACACAGTTTACCCAAGCCTACAAGATGAATATTACAGACAGAATAGAATCGATCTAGAGCAGGGAAATGCCACAGAATCCAACCAGCAATAGGAGAGCCGCCGCAGTTGGATCCCAAACACAACCAAGCAAACGAAACACACATAGACCACGAACCCGAATTTTCTCTCCAAATGGGTTCCATTCCAGAAATGTACCTACAATTTTAAAACACAACAGAACCAGACGCATAACAAATAAACCATGTAGAAGAAGACTATCACTTATTAATTCTTATTAATGAAACCGACACAGACTCTCACATTGATGGAACGAGGAACGACTCTCACATCAATGGAACGAGCAAAGACTCTCACATTGATGGAACGAGGAACGAATCTCACATCAATGGAACGAGCAAAGACTGTCACATTGACGGAACGAGGAACGACTCTCACATCAATGGAATGAGTAGACATTTCCAACCAAAAAAGACAAAGCGAAAGGAAACTAACAACAAATACATCCCACAACCAGTCGAGATAATCCTATTAATACCCACAGTAATACAATTTCTCTACACGATACTAAACAAGACGATAAAAACCACGCATAAGATATACACAAAGTTTCAAGACACAACATAACACTCTTTACAAAAATCAAATTCCAAGAAGTAACAGCTTACACTAAGCACCGGATCAAAACCCTACAAACAAACCAGACAAAATCGATTAACAAAATAACACAAACACCATAAAAATCCTCCCCTACCAACAACCCGATTCAATATCCAAAATTATCAACATAATCCCAAAACACAAGACAAATTGCGACAACCTCATAACCATTACGGCATAACTCTATTCTATTTTTGTGATATAAGGAAAGAAAAGTTATGTCAATAATGACAGAATTGGTCAGGTTTCCCTATAGTTATTTAAACTACTGTTAGCATAAGACAATCACAAACTTATAAAATTGCTCTGCATTCTGTTTTCTGTATTCTGTCATCTCTTATCAGCAACTCCAGTGTGCCACCATTCGACTGTAATCTGAAAAAAAATACCTAACAGCAAAATCTATTAATGGGCTAATTTCTCCAAGCCGTAGACTGTAATAAGATAGGTTTTGCCTGAAATTTGCAATTAATTAATTTATTAAACCATTAAAAATAAAAATTATAAATATTACAATATAAATTAGATTTTTTAAAAATTCATTAAACATTACAAATTTTTGTATTAACCGTTTTATGACCAATACGTCATGTAATCGTCGAAAATCTAATTTATGTACACTTTATTTGACACAAAACTTTAAAATTAATATAAGTTAGATTTTACAAAAATTGATTAAACATTACAAATCAATTGAATTGACCGTTTTATGAAAAATATCATGAGATTATTCGTTGCTAATTGATGTAATAATATTAGAAACAATGGTTTTAAATGATTATTGGCACCTCGTAAAACCAGAAAATAACTCTACAGAGTGTGTGTGGAGAGGCATATACCATCGAATCAGCTATTAGTATACTTAAATCATAGTGGAGTGGTCTAAAATGGTTGAAGAAAATAGATCTCTTTGGCCAATATACTTAAAAACTACCTTCGATGCTGTTCAAACGATATATAAGCCTTTAAATATTTTATCAACCGCCAAAGCAGTAGTAAGTCTCATTCGTCCTATATAGCAAGATTATCCATGTATTGGCCTATCTGTTTTGTAAAATTATGAAGCAACTATTCGAATTAAATTCACGACGGTTCAAAAATTTAAAAATTTAACCCTAAACAAAACATAAACTGTCAACTGAATTTAAGATCTGAAGAAAACTGAATTCATATTGCTGAAAGATGTAAAGAAACAAGTTTTTTTTAAGAGAATTCAAGCATGTACAGGATAAACAGCAAGTAGCTAACAGTGATGTTCTTACGATTAAATTCATTTGTTTGTGAAAATGGTGTATTGAGTGTCAGTGTTAGATTGGAAAATATTCATCTTTCATTTATAAACGGCATTTATATAAAACTATAGGCAAAACAAGACTCTGTTATGAACATTTAAACACATTGCTGCACTAAATTGAAACCAAGATCAACTCAACGCCCATCACTTTCATTACTGATCATCCAGATAAAGTACTTCTGATACCACCAAATTTTTGAAATAAACCATACCAGAAGAAAGCTTCTTTGATGTGACAAAAAAGGATTAAACCATTATCAGTTATTACAACAACAATTGGACATGTTTTGAAAGTGCTTTTCAACTGAATATCTAAATCAATTACAAGAAAGGTGTAAATAAGCTGACAATTTAACATATATCTGTTAAGGTTTTTAAATGTTTTGTTTATTTAATACCAACATTTAATACAATTTAGTTTTATAAGTTTTATGCTGGAACCACATTTCGATTTGATTTAAAGCAGTTACGTATTGTCAAAAAATAAAATAGTTCAAAAAAGCTTAGTATCGAACCTCCCATAAACAAACCCATTAGTCCACCAAAATCCGATATCATACTTTCGAACGTATACATGCGGATCCGTTTCTGGCCAATAAAGGTTGGCTTATCGAATATAATTTCGATTGTGGTTTGTGTATTACCCATATTAGTATCACCAACATCTCCTTCGATCACCTCGTGTGAAAAGTCTTCGTTTGATTTCAATATTTCATGATTGTATTTAATTGAATTGCATTCAGGCAAACAATCACAAACAAAATAGCCAACAGCTTCATCAGCTCGTTTTGGTTCCCCATACTGTTTCAAGTGCTCGTTTAAGAGATCAAAATATTCGGGTAGTTCCCAACCAAAATTTTTATGAGGTAGAATTCGATTAATGGTGTATGGACCGCGTGGTGATGAGAACGGTGCACCATTAAGAATTATTGTCGAAAAATTGGCATAACATTCGAGTCGACAATTCTGTTCGTTGTAAAACGTATAGAATTTCAATTTACGCTCATCATCGTAATAGCAGTTGCGAACATTAGGTGCAAAAGATTTTAAATCATCATTTGTTTTAATCGTTTTGGGTATAACTCCTATTTTATATTCCTTACCAGAGGCAAGTGGAATAAAATTTTCGTAAGTTTGCGGATAGGCGGACGGAGAATGAAATACTATTTTGTAGCCAACATTTCGGGCAAAACAGTATGGTGTTGCATCGGACATATTAGCATTCAAAACCAATTTTAATCCAGGTGATCCTATTGGAACTCCTTTAACTATGCCTTTATATGGAAATACATTAGCTTTAGTGTAACCGGTTTCGGGATCCCAGCCATCTAGACGCATCGTAATATTATGGTATGGAAAATCGGTTTGTAATGAATCCATCCGTAATATATCGCTGATTGTATTAAAGGTAAAACAAACTCCTTCATTCGTTACGATAGTAGAAAATAATCGTTCACAATTTTTTTTCGAAGGTACATTCCAGAGTTCATCTTGTTGATCCCAACTCGACAATGCACAGGTGGAAAACACCTCGTTAAACGTAGGGGACATCTAAAAAAAAATTTAACTATGTGAAATACTAATTAAAATTAAAATATTTAACTTAATCTTACGCCATGCAAGATATTTATCCAATCTTCAGGTAAATCTTTAGGTAAATCTTCAAATTCGAAAGTATCTTCAAATACCTTTGAATTTTGTACTTTGGATTGAATATGCGCTTGAAATGCTCGACGGCATATTTGTGATGCCATTACGAATTGTTTACCAAAATCGGTATTCATAAAATGCGAACTATTGGCGAATTGTTTAATGTCTTCGGCCAAATTCGAAAAATCGAATTTGTCTCGTTTAATTTTGATTTGTGGACATATGGTGACGGCTGGAAATGGTATTTCATAAATATAAGTTGGTTTATTTTCATCGGTGATCGTAACCGGATTTTCCATCCACGTTCGGCCAATTTTATACACAAAATAGCTAAGAAACGAAATCGATAAGATGAAAATTATTATCCAAAATATACGATCGGCGAGCGGCCGAGAACGATTAGCTAAATATTTAACGCCATGTATTGTAGTTTCATTTGGATAATCGGATAGATTGGTGTCCAATGATTTTGGAAATATTTTTTGCACAAATTTTGGCATCACTTTAAGCACTTTTTGTAACCAACAACTTATAAAACTTATATCTGGCCTGTACTACGATTCGAACTAAACTAAATGCATACTGATGCCAAATATTTAGAGGAAATATATTCAAATTTTACCTTATCAAATTCAACTTTAATTAATGGATATTGACCACGCACGATATAGTTTTATGTGTTTGGTACACGAACGATTTATAATCGAAAAACTCTCGTAGTAACTGTTATTGTAGAAGAAATTGCCGCATTTGGTACAAACAATTCAGGATTATCGTTTCGGAGCTTTTGGGGCATATAAGACAATTTTAAAACTTTGAATATCACACTCGATCCCACCTTATTTAAAAAAAAAATAAAGGTGCAGGTATTTTCTGGGTTGCAGGTTTTTACTAATCCAGGATTTGTGCTTGTAATTTTTGTAGCCGAATATAAGAAACTGATTTTTGATGGTTTTTTTTGCACACGGAATGTAAAATCAGAATGAATTTTATTTGCAAAGAACGAGAAGTATTGCTGTTTATTAAAACAACGCAAACATTTACCAAACTTTTTTTTTGGAGTCAACTCGATTAAACCAGTGCAGACAATTAACTAATAAATTATAGTGTTGAATTTTGAAGAGGAAAGATTCTTTTTGTCCATTTCCACCCTTACCGCAATTTAGCTTGATTTTTTCTATAGACAACAACGTTTTTAATTGCGAATTACACAATTCATGCTACGTCCTTAGTTGACCAAACCCAACAACCACACCTGTTTGTTTTTATAAAATCAATAACTTTCCCAACAATTAGATGAAAAATAATTAATAATTTATTAAAATTTATTTAAAAATAAATAAACAAAAATCCTATAGCCATAAAGGTGCAACAGATAGCTCTCATTAATATTCACACCAGTGGAACTATTGCATGATTATATCACATCAAATCCAGATATTTGGTATTCCTATACGCATTACGCAAGTCACAAACAACGAACTAACTCGTTTTTGTCGAAACTAAAAAAATGAAATCATTCTAATCTAAATTGCATTCAATTTGAATAGTCTAAAAATTGAGCTCAATGGATAAACAGCCGCCACCCCGAAAATCAACAAAACAATCGCTTGATGATAATTTAACTGAATATACGCAAGAAACCACCATCCATGGATTAAAATATTTAAATGGACGAAATCGTTCGTTACCCGAACGAATTTTTTGGATTACCATATTTATTGTGTCGTTTTCGTGTTTAAGTTATTTCATTTATAAGTTGTGCAAAGCATGGATGGAACATCCAATCATGATAACGGAACGACAAACTCCAACACAAATTTTTGAAATTCCATTTCCGGCCATTACAATTTGCCCCGCCATCAAAATAAAACGCGATGCATTTAACATACTCGGTCTGTACGATGAAATTCAAAAATTGGAAAATCCGTCGACATTTTGGAGCTCAGATTATGGTAAAAAATTTATTTTAGCGTCACAAATATGTCGGCGATCGTTTGAAAAATATACGCGACCAATATTAAATGAGACCGATGGGAATTTACTAGCGTCTATCACCAAGGCCACAATTGATCCAGAATCGATTCGTACGCTTTACGATGTAAGTTATAAATTTATATACATTTTGGCCTCATCATGACGTACTTACTTAATTTTAGATATCACCAAAACGTGACGATTCCATTAAAAGATGTCGCATGTCAAACTGGAATTGGGATGATAACGAATTGTTCGAAACATCCAATAAAAATTGTGAATCACTGTTTTCTACAATTATGACGAATGAAGGAGTCTGTTTCACGTTTAATACGATTCAAGATGTATTGCGTAAGAACGCGTTGCATAAAGATTTCGATTATCACGATATTAAACAGAAACGCGATGGATGGGAACCGGACATAGGATATACAAAAAATAGAGCACTCCCATACAAGGGTATGGTTAAAGGTTCATATTTTGGAGTGGATGGATTAAAATTTGTGCTTGTGGCAAATATGTCGGATGCGTCATCGCATTGTGAACCGTTAGATTTGGGATATAAATTGGTTTTAAACTCGCCCGCTGCTTATCCCCACATGTACGAAAATTATCTTTCGCTTCAGTATGGTAAAGAATACAAAATTTCGATTATACCGAAAACGATATATACAGCCGATGATTTACGATCGTTTCGCCCGGAAAGTCGACAATGCTATTTTAACGATGAACGTCGTTTAAAATTTTTTACATTTTACAATGAAGTAAATTGTCGTCTCGAATGCTACGCAAATTTTACGTTCAATATTTGCCAAGGTACTCCATTTTCATCACCGCGTGATGCGAATACCTCAAATTGTGTACTGCCCTCTCGAAATTATGCTTGGAACTTGCCTCAATATTTTGGTTTGCTTTATGAATACAACAAACACTATCCGATACCCGATAATATAATTAACTTTAAAAGTATGACGGAATGTGATTGTTTGCCCGAATGTAATTCGATTCGGTACGAATATGAAATCCTTAAATCATACAACGATGTTGGAGACGTACATCAGTTTAACGAAACTGACAGTAGTGATATTACACGAACAACAGTTAACATTTTCTTTAGTAATCCATCCTATACTGGTTCAAAACGGGTTCGAGTATTCACTTTTGAAACGTTGATATCTGATTTTGGTGGACTTCTAGGATTATTTATGGGGGGATCAGTGTTAAGTTTTTTTGAGTTAATCTACTTTTTAACAATTCGTAATTGTTTTAAACAAAAAAAGTGAACAAATATTTTGTATTGGTTTAATTGCATTAAAATAAAATAAAATATTGACTTAAATGGAAAGTGAAAGTCCTCATTTATGGTGTGTAACACAGAAAGACGTTTCTTTGCTCAGTACATGGCAGCTCTCTAATGGCGTAACTTCTTTCTTTAACGGCAAAATAACATTAGAAGATATTCTATGGCTTAAGAAATCAAGAGTGTTTGTGTATTTCGAGCTCTTGATTCGTACATCAAATTGTGCCAGACGTTGGAAAGTTCTTTCAGTTTGTGTTATTGTTCGATTTTCGATGCCACAAGTCGTCGATATAGACAAAAACATAGTTTTCTCATTAATAAAGCTTTGAAATGTTTGTGCGGCATTCCGCTACGGAAGTTTTGAATGTAGGCTGTCAGATAGCGATCAGGTACTGTGGCCGTATTTAATTGGCGATAGTCGCACTCGGGCTCCAATCTTGATCTTTTTTCTTTACCATAAAGGACAAGAAACTGGTGTTGAAGACAGTTGACAGACCCCTAATCCCTCCATGTGCTAGAATTTAGTGAATGCTTCTTTGTTTAATTCAAAATAAACTTCAATGTCCGGTTGACAGGAAGCACCAAAAGGTTGTATCACCATCTACTGGATCTGCATGTTTGATTCGCAGCTTCCGTTGGTCTCAAAATCAATAAGTCAAAAACAAAATTTATGATTACTGGTTTTAGATATTAAGACGCAACGGATTTTAACTGTGCTTTGTATGCCTTACGTCCACTGCTTAAGTCAAAATACCTTGCAAATGTCGATAAGATAAAGTTGTACAAGGTGTTGATCTGACCCGTTGTCATATATGAGTGTGAGCGTTGGACCCTGACGAATGAGTATAAGAGATGGTTAATGACATTCAAGAAAAGAGTCATGCGCATGATATATGACCCAAACGTGACGATAACGACACTTACTGAGTTTTATTCAACCACGATATCAGGAATTTAATGAAGGTTCTGCAATCTCTGATAGAAATACCGCCATTTGGCAGGGACAGAGATCACCGTCGGCGATTATGGTTCCTCGGATAGAGAATGACTTGTCTTTTTCAGATTGTCTATATTTAAAACAATATGAAGAACAAGCTCGGCATCGAATCCAATGGAGCCAGAATGTTGATGCGGTACGAGCCAGCAATGGTTTATAAAACCTACTTAATATTCTAGACAAAATCAGATTGGCTGCGTGAACGTACAATTTTGGCCCTCAAATGTTGTAAATAAGCAAGATGAATAACAAATTCAATTGAAATTGTCTTGAGAATCAATCAAATTCAAAACAATTGACACAGTGATGGATGACGAACAAGCAGTTAATTACACAATACCATCACGCATATTGGCGTTGAAATTTGGATCGCCCGTAATGCTAATTCGAAATTTGTTCGTGCCACTACTATGAGCAACGGAACCAGATTGACCATCGAAAAACTGACACCGAATTTGATCTAGAAAACAATCATCAGCGCGTAATTCAAAGGAAAAGATGTTCTGATTCCACGCATACTGATAATTTCTAAAACGATTTAACTTTCGTATATTCAAGCTTTCAAGAATATCTGTTTCAGCCCGTAGGATATAAAGAAAATAATTTACAACAAACCACTTTATATCAATTTTTTAATTTGAATACCGACCCCTCTTCAGAGCCAACCAGTTTTTTTATTCGTACCACGTTATCGTATTTTCCTGGTCGGGTTAATATATATAATCAAACTCAATGCATAGCTTATTGATCACAGATCGCAGAGAAAAAGTACGTTTCCTAACATATCTTATAGTTTTAAAATAGTGAAGGAAGAATAACTCCAATGACTGCAATGAAATATTGTACTATACATTTAAACCAATGTCAATATCAAAACGGTAGTCGAGTAGTCGTCATACAAAAAGAAGTTTAACCAAATACAGACAGATTTTACAACAAACGTGCAGACCGAGGGTTATTTGTTATTGGTTTGGCGCTACGATGTAAAACCGGATTATTTATTTGCGTAGAAATTGGTACAAAATAAAAATAAAATATTGTATGATACAAGTATATACACTTACCGTTTTAGTTTTTTTCGCTCGATTTATCAGAAAAGTGATGTACCGCTTATCATCGATACTAATTAAATAAAATGTCAGAGAATATGACACACTTCCTCATGCATTTTTCGATACACAACACTAAAACTGGCCACATTACACAATTTTAACATCACCAAAATATTTAAAATAGAAAAACTAAAAAGAAATAAATAAAAAATTTCACTTCACAAAAGCACGACCTTTCTCTAACGAAATCTAAATTATCACTCCACTTTATTTTCAATGAAATGAAATTTGCACCAATTGTTTTTCGATGTTTTGGTATTTTGTGCATTTACAATTAACATAATGTTAATTACAGTTACGATTAAAATCCATGATTAGCATGGTGAAATTATACATTGGATGCTATACCAATCATCCCATTGCGATTAAACTTTGGTGGGTTGTTGTGTAAGCATCAGCAAAGATTTCTGATAGAATTCATTACGTGATTTGTGTAGTAATGCTAGATCCTGAAGAAGATCGATTGAACATCCGATATTAAATCGACAACAGGTGGATTGTTCCTTATTCACCTTTATTATTAAAAACATTTAAAGCACGTGAGATATTACAATTCCGTCAAATTAATATGACAGTATTTATTATTCTTAATCCCGATGTGCGGCATCCCACTGTTAGTCATCTTAATGTGCACCATGAAAAAAGACAAAGAGTATATTCCACGAAAAAATATTGCACAAAATGTTGCTGCTGCACACACGAAGATTTGCCAAAACATTATTGTACGCAGAAGTACCAAAATATTAGAGATGTAATGCCATTGGATACTTGGATTAGGCCGTAATTACGCATTACATCGAAATAATGGTGAATGTTACAATCTGAGAATAATGCTGATTAATGTCAAAGGTCCAATTTCATTTGCAAATTTAGAAATGATCGATGGCATAGAATGCCATACGCTTATCGAAAGCTCTCATTCAACTTCACATGGTTGTACCACAATGTTCTGCGTATGAGATTTATTGAGAGAACAACAGTTGAAAGCTGACGACTTGCGTGCAGTTATCGAATCAAATAAGTAAAAAAAATAAAGGCCTACGACACAATTACTAAAGCGGTTGCCAATGTTAGAGTTATCTGTTTTTCCTTGATGGCGGCACTGGCAAAAAATGTTGTTATCAGTTTGCTTTTAGCTTACTTTCGCTATCAAAATATAATTACTTTGGCCCTTGTGTCATTAGGTATTGTGGCTTAGTTGCCATTCAATGTTAAATTTACTGAAAGTCACCATAAACGCACCATAGCACATAAGAAATCGCTTGAAGTGCTTTATCGAACTATAATTTAAGATTTACGAGCAAATGCAAAATCATTCAGAAGAACTTTCATATTATTAACAGGTGACATCTGACGAACTCTACCAGTCATAAAAAATATATTTTACAAATAGCTATTGGACAATTGAACTGGTCTTGGCATGAACCGACAAACAGAACCCAATTTTGCATTGCATCAAAAATCAAAGCTACAAATTAAATAAATTAAATAAATTAAATAAATTAAATAAATTAAATAAATTAAATAAATTAAATAAATTAAATAAATTAAATAAATTAAATAAATTAAATAAATTAAATAAATTAAATAAATTAAATAAATTAAATAAATTAAATAAATTAAATAAATTAAATAAATTAAATAAATTAAATAAATTAAATAAATTAAATAAATTAAATAAATTAAATAAATTAAATAAATTAAATAAATTAAATAAATTAAATAAATTAAATAAATTAAATAAATTAAATAAATTAAATAAATTAAATAAATTAAATAAATTAAATAAATTAAATAAATTAAATAAATTAAATAAATTAAATAAATTAAATAAATTAAATAAATTAAATAAATTAAATAAATTAAATAAATTAAATAAATTAAATAAATTAAATAAATTAAATAAATTAAATAAATTAAATAAATTAAATAAATTAAATAAATTAAATAAATTAAATAAATTAAATAAATTAAATAAATTAAATAAATTAAATAAATTAAATAAATTAAATAAATTAAATAAATTAAATAAATTAAATAAATTAAATAAATTAAATAAATTAAATAAATTAAATAAATTAAATAAATTAAATAAATTAAATAAATTAAATAAATTAAATAAATTAAATAAATTAAATAAATTAAATAAATTAAATAAATTAAATAAATTAAATAAATTAAATAAATTAAATAAATTAAATAAATTAAATAAATTAAATAAATTAAATAAATTAAATAAATTAAATAAATTAAATAAATTAAATAAATTAAATAAATTAAATAAATTAAATAAATTAAATAAATTAAATAAATTAAATAAATTAAATAAATTAAATAAATTAAATAAATTAAATAAATTAAATAAATTAAATAAATTAAATAAATTAAATAAATTAAATAAATTAAATAAATTAAATAAATTAAATAAATTAAATAAATTAAATAAATTAAATAAATTAAATAAATTAAATAAATTAAATAAATTAAATAAATTAAATAAATTAAATAAATTAAATAAATTAAATAAATTAAATAAATTAAATAAATTAAATAAATTAAATAAATTAAATAAATTAAATAAATTAAATAAATTAAATAAATTAAATAAATTAAATAAATTAAATAAATTAAATAAATTAAATAAATTAAATAAATTAAATAAATTAAATAAATTAAATAAATTAAATAAATTAAATAAATTAAATAAATTAAATAAATTAAATAAATTAAATAAATTAAATAAATTAAATAAATTAAATAAATTAAATAAATTAAATAAATTAAATAAATTAAATAAATTAAATAAATTAAATAAATTAAATAAATTAAATAAATTAAATAAATTAAATAAATTAAATAAATTAAATAAATTAAATAAATTAAATAAATTAAATAAATTAAATAAATTAAATAAATTAAATAAATTAAATAAATTAAATAAATTAAATAAATTAAATAAATTAAATAAATTAAATAAATTAAATAAATTAAATAAATTAAATAAATTAAATAAATTAAATAAATTAAATAAATTAAATAAATTAAATAAATTAAATAAATTAAATAAATTAAATAAATTAAATAAATTAAATAAATTAAATAAATTAAATAAATTAAATAAATTAAATAAATTAAATAAATTAAATAAATTAAATAAATTAAATAAATTAAATAAATTAAATAAATTAAATAAATTAAATAAATTAAATAAATTAAATAAATTAAATAAATTAAATAAATTAAATAAATTAAATAAATTAAATAAATTAAATAAATTAAATAAATTAAATAAATTAAATAAATTAAATAAATTAAATAAATTAAATAAATTAAATAAATTAAATAAATTAAATAAATTAAATAAATTAAATAAATTAAATAAATTAAATAAATTAAATAAATTAAATAAATTAAATAAATTAAATAAATTAAATAAATTAAATAAATTAAATAAATTAAATAAATTAAATAAATTAAATAAATTAAATAAATTAAATAAATTAAATAAATTAAATAAATTAAATAAATTAAATAAATTAAATAAATTAAATAAATTAAATAAATTAAATAAATTAAATAAATTAAATAAATTAAATAAATTAAATAAATTAAATAAATTAAATAAATTAAATAAATTAAATAAATTAAATAAATTAAATAAATTAAATAAATTAAATAAATTAAATAAATTAAATAAATTAAATAAATTAAATAAATTAAATAAATTAAATAAATTAAATAAATTAAATAAATTAAATAAATTAAATAAATTAAATAAATTAAATAAATTAAATAAATTAAATAAATTAAATAAATTAAATAAATTAAATAAATTAAATAAATTAAATAAATTAAATAAATTAAATAAATTAAATAAATTAAATAAATTAAATAAATTAAATAAATTAAATAAATTAAATAAATTAAATAAATTAAATAAATTAAATAAATTAAATAAATTAAATAAATTAAATAAATTAAATAAATTAAATAAATTAAATAAATTAAATAAATTAAATAAATTAAATAAATTAAATAAATTAAATAAATTAAATAAATTAAATAAATTAAATAAATTAAATAAATTAAATAAATTAAATAAATTAAATAAATTAAATAAATTAAATAAATTAAATAAATTAAATAAATTAAATAAATTAAATAAATTAAATAAATTAAATAAATTAAATAAATTAAATAAATTAAATAAATTAAATAAATTAAATAAATTAAATAAATTAAATAAATTAAATAAATTAAATAAATTAAATAAATTAAATAAATTAAATAAATTAAATAAATTAAATAAATTAAATAAATTAAATAAATTAAATAAATTAAATAAATTAAATAAATTAAATAAATTAAATAAATTAAATAAATTAAATAAATTAAATAAATTAAATAAATTAAATAAATTAAATAAATTAAATAAATTAAATAAATTAAATAAATTAAATAAATTAAATAAATTAAATAAATTAAATAAATTAAATAAATTAAATAAATTAAATAAATTAAATAAATTAAATAAATTAAATAAATTAAATAAATTAAATAAATTAAATAAATTAAATAAATTAAATAAATTAAATAAATTAAATAAATTAAATAAATTAAATAAATTAAATAAATTAAATAAATTAAATAAATTAAATAAATTAAATAAATTAAATAAATTAAATAAATTAAATAAATTAAATAAATTAAATAAATTAAATAAATTAAATAAATTAAATAAATTAAATAAATTAAATAAATTAAATAAATTAAATAAATTAAATAAATTAAATAAATTAAATAAATTAAATAAATTAAATAAATTAAATAAATTAAATAAATTAAATAAATTAAATAAATTAAATAAATTAAATAAATTAAATAAATTAAATAAATTAAATAAATTAAATAAATTAAATAAATTAAATAAATTAAATAAATTAAATAAATTAAATAAATTAAATAAATTAAATAAATTAAATAACCTATTAAGTGACCTCGGGGCAGAAATATTGGATGTTTTCCTTCAAATGATAGACTAGAATTGTTTAGTGTTCCCAGATTTTTCCCGTCAACGCAGGTCGTTTCAGTCTAGAAATGGAGTAACTGTCCTAATTGTTCTGCTGCTTGTTAAGTTAAATGATTTGCTTTTAAAGATAATTTGCTTATGATTTGCTTTTGATTTGTTTCAAATAAAGTTGGTTTTATATTAAAATTAACAACAGTTTACAAATTGTAAACTGTTGTATTTTATAGGTGAAAACAAATGCCATCTGTTAAAGCCTACGGATTGGAGAAATTAGTTCATTAATAGATTTTGTTCTTAGGGAACCTTTATAGATTACCTTTATAGTTAAATGCTGGCACACTGAAGTTACTGATAAGAGACGTCATATTGCAGAGCAGTTTTGTAAAATTGTGATAGTGTTATGCTAATAATAGTTAAACATTAGCTACCGGAAAACTGACCCAATTCTATCAATCTTAACTTACCTTTCCATTTCCCTATACCACAAAAAAAAACATACTAATTATCGATCGCTTATAGGTGTCAGTAACCGGGTCGAGTCTGTCATAACTAACATTCTTTCCACTCCTTCGATTTTTGTTATATGTAACAGGATTGTACCGTGGTACCCGACATCCTTGGCCGTACATTCTAATCAATCAAATCAATCAATAATTATTTTTTGTTGTAATAAAAATTGTCAAACGATAAACAGCAGGCTATTGCCATATCAAAGTACGTACCAAAGCGAATACAATAATAACAAAAATTAGTATGTCGGTGACGTGAACTTAAGATTTTATAAACCCAAAATAAAAATCACCCAACGCGCCTGATGAAGTTTTCACTTCAATAAATAATTAAATAAATATGAAGAGCTAGCCTGAGATCGAATATAATGAAGTTTGATCGTTGATATGATACAGGCCACGTTCACGCAAAGACTTTATTATTTTTTGGATAGTTTTTGAAGAATGTTTCTAAATTTTCTAATATATATTGTTAGACGCTAGCTAAATGAGAACATAAGCCTTTATTCTACATAATCATATAGAATATAGAAAAGATAAATATAAAAAAAAATTAAAATCATAAAAATATACATACCATTAAAACCTACCATTTTAAAAAAATTATTGAAACAGGTCAGTTTAAAATTATGAGGAAATTACATAAAAGATATGCATCAACAATTAAAATGCGCACCTATGGCTTATTTGAATTCCTAGAATTTATGTAAATTCTTAGGACATAATCATTTCATCATGTTTCCTTTGATAACCTCGCGTATTTTACGTTTTTTTTTAATATACAAATATAATTTAAATGTGTTGCTATACGGCTGTTTTTTTAGCTGAAACTTTCAAATATCTTCAAATTGGAATTCCTATTTTGTATTGCACATTCGGATTCTCCAATAAAAATAAAAAAATCTGAATCTGCAGTAAAAAATAGGGGTTCCTATTTTAATTTAAAAGTTACCCACCACCTCACTTACAGGGAGGGGAGTATTAATTTTAACACTAATATATGTCCCCTTCGGCATGATTATACAAAAAAAACTTTTGTTTGTAGGGATTTTACTATTATACTATGGCCTTCCGTGACTAAAATAGGTCCGGTGGCAAATAAATGGTTTACTTTTGTGATATTTAAGAGTATCATTTTATTTATTGTTTAATCTAATGACATTATTCAACGTTCGATGTCATACAATGTTTACTAATTCGCCTGATTACAAAAAAATATAATAATTCAAATATACTCAAAATTGAGGCACCGACAAACAATCCCATCAAACCACCAAAATTTGAAACTAAATCGGCAAAACTGTACATCTGTTTCCGTGTCATTCCAATTATCGAACTCTCTTCGAAAAACACTTTGATCGCTGCTTGAGTATCAGCATGTTTTCTCCAAGGGTTTGATTTAGTTGGTATATCATACATGTCTAAGCTGTATTTGTAGTCAATATTATTGCATTCGGGTAGACAATCGCACGTTATATTTGGTACGGAACTTAGTTCTTTTTCTAAACTCGATGCAGACAGTAATGTTTTAGAAAAACTGACCAAAGATTGAGAGCTTTCACAATCAGCGTACGCTTTTCCAAAATCAATGTAAGAACCGCATATCGGTGTCGTATTAGTTCTCGGTAACGAAAAGTGTACACAACCATATTTCGCAATTGTGTAGTTTGCAAAGCATTCTAATTTACAATTGGCCTTATTGTAAAATTGGAAGAATTGCAAACGTCGTTCATCATTAAAATAGCACTGACGCTGTTGAGGTGTATAACTCCGTAAGCTTGGCGATGTTGTTGTAATCGTTGGTTGCACTTTGATTTTATATTTAGTCTGATGTTGAACCGGTATGAAATTTGTAAAAAGATTAGGGTATACAGCTGGAGAATGTATTTGTATTTTATATCCAATATTGGTTGGTTCACATTTATTATACAAATCTGAATGGTTTGCCCATAACGAAGTTGATAATCCGTATGGCTCACCAACTGCCCATGTTCGCCTTGGAAACGATGGGTAGTCAAAGTATCCATGATCATAATTCCAATTTTTAATTTTGTCACTGATATTGTAATAGACATAGTCGGTTTGTAGATTTTCCGTGCGAATTATTTCCTGTGGTAAATTGAACGTGAAACAGAGTCCATCGGTTGTAATAATATTTGAGAACATAGTTAGATAACCAACCGAAACAACGATCATATCGTTACGGATTTGATATTTATCTTCTTGATATAAGGTTACATCAAGTACTTTCCTGAGGCTTACACTCATCTAAAGTAAAATAAATAAGTATTCGAACATTTTTGGTTAACCAAACAAACTGTACTCACATTTAATAGAACAGCAATATGGTCCTTGGTCAAATATGTATCATCTAAAACATGACCATACTGTAAACGATAAAGTTGTGCTTCGTTTTGCTCACAAATTTGGAGGGCCACTTCAAATTGTCGTGTCACATCCGAAACATTCCAAAACGTATCATTTGATTTCCGTTGACGCATGATATGAGGCGTGCGTTCGTAAGTATTATATTTTGATTTGATTTTAAATTGGGGACACACGGTCACAGCTGGAAACGGTATTTTATAGATTTCAGTTGGATTTGTATCCTCAACCAAGATTACTGAGCGCTCGGACCATTTGTTTACCAATTCGTCAATAAAGAATCCGAGAAATACAAACGAAACGGTAAATGATAAAATCCAGAAACATCGTTCGGCCAATGGACGTCGATTTTCACCCAAATATTTCAATCCGTGAATTGTGGTACTGTTCGTATACTCTTGGACATCGTTTAAAACTTGTTTTGCCTTACTTACATCGGTATTACTGTGTTGTGGCATTATTTATCTATATTTCACTTTTTCTTTTGTTTAATTTTTTTGAGATGTATAGCTTTAACGAGTGTTCTCCTTGTACTGAATATCAATAAAAACTGAAATTTCCTTTGAATATTTTTATGATTGCGTTTTGATTGTAACATTCTCTACTGCGCAGTATCTGTAATAATAAACTATGGGGTTGGCCACAGCATAATATCTCAACTGATT
This sequence comes from Tipula confusa, assembly GCA_963556175.1. Lineage (NCBI taxonomy): Eukaryota > Metazoa > Arthropoda > Insecta > Diptera > Tipulidae > Tipula > Tipula confusa. The sequence goes on from OY744476.1 coordinate 73,166,781, forward strand.
AGATTCAGATTTACAATCGGAAAGACAACATTTTGATAATGTGAAATTCTAAACTTAAATTGAGTGCCAGAATCATCAAAAATAGAATTAACTATTAAGATTAGCGCAGACTCTGTGTCATATGTGACGATTTGGAACAGTAACGTTGTTAATTTCTTATCTGCTGTGGTTTGCCATATGATATATTGAAGATGAGAATTGTTTCCACTTAGCCTTATCTGGCTAATACATTTTTACTATATCATCAATAAATACAATAAAGTGGGTACAAAAACGTTATAAAATCGAAAGAAGGTCTTGTTGGGCCACAGGACCGACCATTAATATATCGTTTAATGATATTCCTGGTGAAGTTTTTGCTGACGCATCGAAAAAATGCGGATTTTTGTTGAGGTACTTTCTGGCTTCGAAACATAGTGATGTGACATATAATAATGATGGCCAGCAATGTTTTTATCGTCAATAGAATTCATGTGACCAAGAGGTATAAGCATCAATAAATTTATGATATTCCTACTTCAAGCAAGTAATTTTTGTTTAACCGGGTTTCTAAGCTGAAAAACCGGTTTTCAGCCAAGTTAAATTACCTAAACCCGATGGTGATACGAGGAATGCTGCATCTTACGTTTCAGAAAAAATTGAAAATAATGATACAGATTCCGAGTGCCATTTGTTCAAGAAAATCCATTGCATGATTCACAGATAGCGGGTCCACCTACAAAAGAAGTTCCCATACTTCCTAGGAGAGAGTGGCATGGTAATTATAGAATTGAAGAATAGTAGAAAATGAAAGGGCAGATATGACTTCTACAGAAAGCGATTATGAAGACCATGATTAGAAATTTAATTATAATAGTGTTGAAAATAATGATAGTGAAGATGGAGAAAACGGCATAAACAATATTCAGATGGAAGCGTATCAACAATCAATGTAGGGTAAAGTTTATACGTTATACAATCAACATATTTATGCACATAAAGAGTTTTTAAATAAATTTATCTATAACCCATTCGGTTATCCTTGTGACGTGTGTGATCGCCTTTGGTTTAAGAAGGATTTAAAAATAGTGCTTAGTCAAAATGATACAGAAAATATTACACTCATTATGCATGCTGAAAAACTTTCTTTCCCTGGCATATATCTAGGACACTTCAGAGAATTTAGAGTTAATGTTACGCCTTTTATGATGGCAACAAGTGAATTAAGAATATCAGATAGACGAAGCGTAACTCCATATCACTTATTAATGTGGGTAATGAAAATAATGAGAATCAGAGCCAGAGACTCTCTCATCATTGCCTTTAAACATGTAGGAAAGAATACTAAGATTACTAAGGAACAGATCTATACCTAATTCAGCTTGATATTGGTCTGAAAAAAAAAGATTTATTTGCTATGATTCGTCAATTAAGGAAACCAACGCTATTCCTTACGATTAGCGCAAATGAGATTGGATGGCCAAATTTATCGCCAAATCCCCGATAATCCACTGGGCAGACTATCAAGAGACTATTGATCTGATTGATGCGGTCATTTCCGTCTCAGCATCAAAAAAAAAAAAAAAAAAGAAAAAAGAAAGAGCTCTCTGCATTAGAAGGCGAATCATCAGATATATGGAAGGAGAACTGGTTCTGAGGCATTTTGTGAATTAACTAAGGTTATGAGGCAAGCTAATGTTCAGTTCTCATCAGCGTTAACAAAAATTGACAATGGAGAAATATTGACGGCAGAAGAACTTCAACTTATTTAATCACGTTCTTCTCTAAGGGATGAAGCAAATAGAATATGTCCACATGAAGTACGATTATTCCACTCAAATGATTCTGTTAATAAGTATAAAAATTATATTCCGAAAAATGCTGATGATGAAGTTTTTTGACTGTCATAGATATTTACACTGGATGTCATAGTAAAAAACAGGAGGCTTTTGTCAAACAAAAATTGCATAAAATGTCGACAATAGATACGGATGGGCTACCATATGAACTAACATTTGTTAAAGGAACATATTACATTATAATCGAAAAATTATGTCACATAGAATTCAACGATAATGGGGAAGTTTCGAAAGTGTGGCTTATTTTCCCAAATAAAATTGGGCAGAAGCTGCAGAAAAAATGCGAAGGATACATAGCACAACACAATATTGATCGCAATGCCGTACCTATTTTACGAAGGTCATACGTAATACCAATGAATAATAATAAAACTATTAACATTTGGAGAAATCATTTCCCATTGGTATCATCATGTTCTATCACGATACATAAATCGCAGGGTGGGACTTTCGATGAGATTGTTTATGAATAGGACACAAGCTACACCATGTGCATGTTGCCTTATCGAGAGTGACGAGTATTAATGGTCTAAATATCAGAAGAAATTCTATAGGTACAACAGATTTACAGAGAGAATTTCAAAAATTATCACTCAATAGTCTACCAACATTTACTGAGTGTTTGGGACGATTTATTTCTAATAGCAGAGGAATAAGTTTTTATTCAATAAATAGTCAAACTCTCATTGCACATGCACTTGATCCGAATGCCTGCGAATTTAAAAAATCTACAATAATTATACTGTCGGAAACACATATAAAAGATGGACAAAACATCGATATTCCGAATTTTCTTTGCATAGTAAAGTATAAACGAGAAAATGTTGCGGCGGGGGGAGTAGTAATTTATCACATAAAAATGACTATAACAATATAGTCACTCTCTTGTTGCAGCACAGTCTGCTATTGGAGAAATTTGTATTAGTAAATGCGTTCCACCAAGTGGTAGAGAATTCGCAATTGTGGCGCTATACATCTCTCCTGGTAAAACTGTGAAAGAGGCCATAAAGTTTATACACCAAAAATTATTAATATATACAAGAAAAGGTTCCGCACTGCTCGATGAAAATTTTCATGATATCCCAATGATAATGAGCGGCGATTTCAACATCAATTTTTCCGATCACCAAATAGCGCCATTGATAAATTTTCTAAAAGACAAACTAGATTTGGTAATGTCGAATGATAAAAAACAAAGTACGACCAAATACGGAACGACCATCGACGCTGTATTTAGTAGATATCTTGAAAAGTTTGAATGTAGAATATATGTTAGTTATTTTAGTTACCATAAGCCGAATATATATATATATATATATATATATATATATATATATATATATATATATATATATATATAAATATATATATATATATATATATATATATATATATATATATATATATATATATATATATATATATCAAAAGCGGCAACATTCTAAAATTTCTAATCGACACTGGAGCTAACAAAAATTTTGTTAGACCAGAATTAGCTGAAACCGCCATTCCAACCAATGTTAAATTTAAGATCAGCAGCTGGAGATATAGAAATAAACAAAAAAATACAAGGACAATTTTTCAAAAGCATAGGTATAAACAATACAATCGAATTTATCGTTTGGCCGGGTCTAAAAACGTTTGATGGAATAATCACGATACGCTAAAGGAATTAGAAGCCATTATTGACCGCAAAAGAAACGTTTTAACCATATCACCAAACATAAAAATCCCACTTCATGACAAAAAATCTCTTCAAGTCAACAATATCGAACTTCGTGACAACCATCTGTTACCAAAAATCAAGCAGAAACTCCAGGAAGTTGTATTAACATTTCATGCACTATTCGGACCTGTGAAAAATGCAGAAACAATCACCACTGAAGTAAAAGCCGAAATTAGAACAACGACGGAGGAACCAATGTATATGAAGTCATATCCGTATCCATACCACATGAGAGAAGAGGTGGAAAACCAAATCAGCCAACTTCTAGCGGATGGAATAATAAGAACTTTCAAAAGTCCGTATAATTCACCAATTTGGATAGTTGAAAAGAAAATGGACGCTTCACAAACCAAAAAGTACAGAAAGTACAAAAAGTACAGAACAACATCGGATACATATCCAATTCCTGATATAAGCAACACAATCGCAAATCTTGGGGATTCGAAATTTTTAACCACAATTGATTTAACTTGGGGATTCTATCAAATCAAGATGAAAGAAACCGAAATACCTAAGACTTCGTTTTCAACGATGAACGGGAAGTACGAGTTCTTAAGACCTCCATTCAGCCTAAAAAATGCTCCTTTGATATTCCAGAGAATGAAAGATGATGTTTTAAAAGATCTTATCGGTGAGATATGCTACGTTTACATCGATAATATCATAATATTCGGAGGAAGAAATGAAGAGGAACATTTATCAAACATCAGGAGAGTATTCGCGCAACTGGAAAAGGCCAATTTATGCGTCAACCTGGATAAATAGAATTTTTGAAAACACAAACGGAATTTATCGTATTCCTTATTACAAACCAAGGCGTCAAACCGGACCCCAAAAAAATCATTGCTATCCGAAACATCAAGAAACCCGATAATTTGAAGGATCTAAAATCGTTTCTTGGATTGGCATCCTATTATAGACGATTCATTCGAGACTTCGCGAAAAATAGCGAAACCAAATAACGCACAAACCAGAGCAAACCAGTCAAAAAAATTAAAATCAACATGAACGAGAAGGAAATTGAAGCATTTCAACATATCAAACAGCTACTGACATCCTCAGAGATACTTGTTTTTCCGGACTTCAAAAAACCATTTATACTTACCACCGATGCATCGTCATTTGCAATCGGCGCGGTGTTATCACAAGGGGAAATCGGTAAAGATAGACCAATAACCTATATTTCCAGATCATTAAACGCAACTGAGGAAAATTACGCGGCTAACGAAAAGGAAATGCTGGCCATCATCTGGGCGTTAGATAATCTTCGAAACTATTTATATGGTGCAAAAAAAAAATTAAAATTCTAACGGATCACCAACCTTTAACATTCACGCTTGGCAACAGAAACAATAATACTAAACTGAAGAGGTGGAAAGCTCGGCTAGAAGAGTATAACTACAAGCTTATCTACAAATCTGGCTACACTAATAAGGTCGCCGATGCTTTATCAAGATTGGAATTGGAGACTAATACGTTATCAACCGGAACAGTGCATAGCGCGGAGGAAGATACCACAGAATTAATCCAATTCTGTGAGGCACCCATTAATGTATTCAAAAATCAGCTAGTAATTAAGAATGGCAAAAACATCAACGCCTATGAGGAACCTCATCCAGGCTACAACAGACATCACATCAGTCTACCGGAAATAAATAAAGAAAATCTAATCAAAATACTACGGGAATGATTTAACCCAACCCTAATTAACGGAATAAAAATTCCAGAGGAATACATCCAGACACTACAAGAGGTTTATAAGGAATGCTTCTCCACATGCAAATTACGACTAACCCAAAGGATTGTTGAAGACATCTGTAACGAAGAAACGAAATTTGCAATTATAAAAGAAGAACATAGAAGAGCACATAGAAACCATCTTGAAAACAAGAAACAAATTCTGGAACGCTATTATTTTCCTCACATGACAAGTTTGATAAAAAAATATACACAAAATTGTGATAATTGTAATATCAACAAATACGACAGACACCCAAGTCATGCCCAACTCCAGAAAACACCGATTCCAAACTATCCAGCGGAAATACTGCACGTGGATATCATAGAGATGAAAAATTAAGTCGAATTTAATACAATAATCTTTAAATTACAGCACTTGGCTTTTGGGACAATCAATGTCAACGAGCATCTACGAATACAACACTCCATTGGTAACATTAAAACGGGGAAATGGAAAAATCATCCATCAATGGCAGTTTTAAGCTGAATCATGTCATCAATTTGGAAAGCTACGAGGATCTAATCAATTGTATCACAACAACGATTAATAAAACTCATCAAGAAAACGACCTTCGACTTCAATTGAATCACCAGCTAAACCAAATAAGGCAACTAATATTGGAACTTAAAGGACAAAACACCAAAACCAAACGGTCAATTAACTGGATCAGGAGCGCATGGAAGTGGATCGCAGGATCACCAGATGCCACAGATTGGGATCAGGTTGTCAACAGTCAAAATCAAATGGTCAATAATAATAAGCAGCAATATAAGATAAACAAAGCCTTAATGAACTCGGTGGACAAAATGCTCAGTGAATACAACAAAATCACTGACCATTTTAAAGACGATTCGGATGAGAAGCTGCAACAAATTTTATTCAATCGACTCCTCATTGTCAAAGAGGAAGAAAAAGAAATAGTGAGACCAGAATAATTGGCAAAAGCAAAAATCATAAACACTAAATTATTGGACAAAATAATTGACAAAAGGTGTAGATGCAAAAGGTGTAGGACAAAAGGTGTAGATACTAGATGTGAATTCCAAGTTAACAAAAATCCTATTATCGAAAGATTGGATGGGAACGCGATTTTTTTAAGCAAGTTCAACGGAAATATTTCTTTCAACAACACAAGTAAATACTTGAAAGGAAGTTATCTGGTGCAATACAACAACGAAACCATTAAAATTTGATAATTCAACATTTATTAACAAAGAAGAAAAAACGTTCCAAATCTTATCATCAGTACTAAGAACCAACATTACGGAGAACGGCATTAGAATTGATACGGGATATCTGCACAGTCTACATCTAGAAAACGTCGAACAATTACAAGAAATATTTAATGACAAAGCGGAAGCAGAGATAATAAATTCTGGTATTATTTTCGTCATTTGCGGATTAATCATCATAGCCTCCGTCAGCAAAGTAATGGCCAAACGTCGTAGACGGATGATAGAAATTCAACCAAATGAAATCATCCCCAGTCAACCAGGAATCCAACTTCAACCTGTCAGACTAAATCTATGACCCATCGGACGTGGATCTTAAAGGAGGGAGGAGTTGGGAAAAATGACTTTCATTATGGCTTAGACAGTTTTATTTGGCGAGATGTATACAATTACCGAAAGCATCTTATATCCATTGGAAAGCTGAAGTTCAGTCGTGCGTATATATCGACAATGGGTTGCATTGTTACGTTTATACCAGTTGCTTGTTCAACGGTGATTCCTTATACGAAGTAACTGTATGATTTCAAAACTTGATTCAAAATTATGAATATGAAGATGCTCGTCATAGTGTATCCAAGTATCGGAAAGCAAGAGAATTGTGGTGCATCACTGCATGACTACATTTGTTTGGTCGAGATGATGTGACCTGAAACGGCGGCAGTTCAATGTTCATAGAGAGATGGCCATGGCAGAAGACAAGATCTTCGATAGCCGACGTGATGAACAGCACTTTTAGACTCTTGACAATTTCGTTAAATTTCGTTACTCTTGACAATTTTTTGACTGTGTTTTTTATGGCAATAGTATACTATCTTGTTATAGGTACCACCCTGTGACGCATGAATTATGGTGGCACGCGCAGGTACGATTTGAAAATGATTACGCTTAACATTAATTGTTCGATTGTTGTTTTAATAAACAGTTGAGCTTTTTCTAGAAATGGGCACCAAACAATGGTCGATATTCTTTTTCCGAACTGGTCGATATTCTTAAACTGCCGGATATTTTTGCCAACTTGAAAGTTGTTTAACATTTTGACTGTTTACAACAATTTTACAACGTTATCGATGTCCTCGTCAGGTTGGCTTTATTCGATAAACCTCGGACAACCCATAGTGTCATCATTCGCCAGTCTTTCTGTTTTGATCAAGTAAGGCTAACCTATGACAAGTAGAAGTTCGTACGGCAAAACATTTGTAACACTGTGCTCATTTTATGGACCTTTTAAAAAACGAATGCTAACTGCTCGACAGTATTGCAACCGATAAAGACATCTGTCACAATAGATGTAATTTTGTCCTGAGTATGGAGCGTAGCTAGATAAAAAATATTGACAGAGCACATTCGCGATCTTGAGTAAAGAAATATAACTCGATAAAATGCTGGATCGTGCCCTCTCGCTTTTTTGCAACTGCGAGCCTAGACGTTTCAGCGTGGCCAACCTCAGTTCATCGTTCATTCCGCATTTGCATTATCATAAAAATCAGCGAATGGGTCAAGATCATAGATAAGTCAAGTCTTTGACTAATTCGCTGTCTGGATTTTCATCATCCATACACATCTGCCGACAAATATCCATAGTGTTGCCAATGTCCTGCTTCTGGCAATGTATGACTCAAATTTCTTCTTGCATTTCAAAATGTCTATTTAATTGTCGTCGTAGAGTTTTATAAAGCTCAGCTCAGCGAGAATCTCTAAAGCACGAAAGGGACGATGCAATGCCAAAATTCCTTGTTTGTAATTATGCTGGTCTGTACCTATATCGTTCTTCCGATAACGAATAATTCTAAAACTGTCACGTTTATTCCGTTTTTTGTTTTTTACCACTATATATTATAAAGCAGACTGTATGCTGGTCTCTTTTGATATTTATCAAACCAATTATCTTGGTACATCTCGGTTGATTTCTCGTCTATATCTTCATTTTACATTTGTATTCTTATTTTTCTCACGTGATGATGTTCTACTGGCCAATAAGTTGGAATATAGAGTAAGACTGAAGAGCACATAGACATTAGTAGGCGCAGCAGATACAAGGTCACCTCCTGACTTGATCCAAGGACGTTGAGAATGAATGGATTGAAATGGCTAATTCATTTATTAGCTTGTTCTCGTTTCAGAAAAACTTAGGGTCATGAGATATCAGCCCACAGTATACGTCCAGGTAAAATTCATTTGACTGTATACCATGTTCTTGGAAGAAGTAATTGATATCGGTGTCATCGTTTTCTTCTTAGTGATTTCCACTAGCAACTATAAACGTTGCCATATTGTTTTCGTGATGCGTCAATTTTATCCATAGGCACAAGAATAACTGTTGATCGACTGAGTAGAAAGAGTGCTTCAAAGTGGCCCTTTTAAGCTTCTGTGTTGTTAATCTTCTTATAGCAAGTATGCTTATGACGCTATTTAGTTTTATTTCGCTTGAAGCATTGTTTTCAGATACAGACACTAGGCAAATAATTTGAGCTATAGCCACAGCTGTACCGAAAACGTTTTCGGGGGGTTCATTGAGCCAGAATCTTACATGTGTGTGTATGGATTACCAGGTTGCTGGATCTCAATCCGTTTAAAGAAGTGGTGCATGTAATTATTACCGAATGGACTATCGATTTTTGGCTGCAAAATTTTAATGATTACGTGCACAAACTATAATGAAAATACAGGGCACATGTTACCAAATCTTCACTAATAATAAGTGACGCTTTAATATCGTAATGGAGATCACGGAAAGCGTTATCATCAATATCTATTATTTTTAAATTTGTAGAGCAAATGCATTAGCTTTGGCTGTCTGATATCATTGGCGCTCACGGCTAGGAAAAAGGTAGGCTTACCAAACTGCCAAATCATACCAAATAAGTCTCGATTTTTTTGTGCCTATATAGTAGTACGTCGAATTGGGAATTGATCTTACGAATGCCAAATTATTTTCGATGCTTGCGTTAATGAAGTCTACATAGACTCGATTTGTGCAAGATTTGTGATCTTGCTAGTATATTTGAAAGCTATACCGTAAATGCATACCGCGGACACAGATGCACAATCTTCATTGCCATGTATAATAAATGATATAATGAATTGAAAGTTGCCATCGTTCGCTTGTCAAATATAATACTCTGAGGCACGGTATTCATACCAAAAAGGAGTCTGATGTTGCGCTGTCAAGTATTCTTCCATGTCAATTGCTCCTCTTAAATTCTCTTAGGTGATCGTAACAGTTGGTACCTCTGAGAAAAACGGTTCATTCAGTTGGTTGTTATATTGCTTATATAGCTGTGTTTGGCAGCAAGGTTACGTGGCAATCGATGTACCATCGTTTTAACAGATACCGGTATATTAACAACTTAGGCCAAGAATTCCATACTACCCATTACCTTGAAGTCTCCTTATCGTCATGAATGGGATTTGTGGTGGGATTAACCGCTCCATTACTAAAACCATTAGATATATAAAACCAATAGATTTTGAAAGTAATGGAATTCTTAATTTTTCCAGCGATACGTAACAATTATTGCAAACCAGAACTTCGGGACAGTTGAATTCTGGAAATTCAGTTGAGAGAATGGGTATCAAACCATGTGGAAGATTTTTAAGATCATATTCGAACCATAGTCGATCACAAATTTACATAATGCACCAAATTGGTTAAATTCAATTTTTTTTTAACTGCGCATATGAGGAATACCTTTTGTAATGTAAATCATTTTGTGCCACTCCCATTTTTACCATGCTTCGTCTTTTTCTTATAGAAATATTTTGATCTTGAAGCCGCTTTTTTCTTACCTGGTCCACCATCGTTGGAGCATTGCAGATAGATTTTGATGTATTTTGAAAAATGCTTGTTGATGGTGATGATTGTTTAGGCTATATTAAATTTGTTAATCGGGTTCGAGTTCTTCACTCCCGCGATCATTGAGCACTACTTTCTGCAGCAAGATTTTGTTCACGTAACCGTGCTCTAAACCATTTTCGACGCTCAGAGTTTGTCTAACCCGTCTTTCACACCAAACAAACTTTTTGGTCGATACAATTTTTTTATTCAAAAATCATATTTTAAGCTCTTTTTATTGTACATTATGATATATTTTTAGAACTTTTATCTTAATTAAACTATAAAATAAAACTAAAAACTAAAACCAATTTGATTTGAGAGCTAATTTTAAAATTTAATATCTCTCATAAAAATCGATAAAGAATTAAGTAACTGAACATAAAAGTATATTAAAGAAGCGCCAAGTCGACAAAAAAATCGCGGTTTACGTTAAAACTAAAGTTATCTACATCGGGTAATTCTACAATTGATATGAATATATTTTAAAATTCACACAGTAACCTTAATTTTTTCTTTCAATTGTGATATTTATTGTGACATATTTTTTCTTTAGATTTCGTTGCTCCTAGCAACTTACTTTTCCAATTACATCTAGATGGCACTTAAAATGTCAATAATTCATTCTCGATCGTTGTTGCGACCTTGTAGCAAGTAAAAAATTTGAAAATATTTGCGATCAACTTTTTGAGCTCGCAAGTAAAATAAAAAGACACAAAAAGTATGAAAAAACATTTAGAATGACATTTGATAAATGTACGTAGTTATTGTTGTGTGTACGCTATGCGATTGTAATTTTAATTAGAAGCCGGAGAAATAATATCGCTCGGAAAATGTTTCGGGACAGAAGAAACCATTTCGAATGAAATGATTTTATTTTTTCTAGACGCTATCGTTGAATTATTAGGTCTATAACAATCCATTTTTTTATATTTGTATAAACATTTATTTATATGTTAATAAAAATTATTTTATTTGTGTCAAAAATGATTCAGCAATGTGCTGAATAGTATAAATATGGCGGATTTGCTAGATGTATCAAGAATGCGATGTCTAGCAAAATAAAAATTAAATAGAAAGTCCGCCATATTTACCAGTCGCCATTTTGGTAACATGCGATACGAAGAAAATTCTAGCCAAGTAAGATTATGCTGACCAAATATTATACAAAATCATTATTAATTTTTCCAATGAAGATATTTAAACGAAATACGTCATTTCCGTTCGTCTCGTTTAAATGTTACTTTATAAAAAATTTTTGTAAGAGTCAGCCGATAAGGTATTAAATGGTTTTGATTGTAAGAGTTTTGTTGTTATACTGACTTTCAATTAACGGAATTCGAGCCAAAGTAGATAAGACGACAAATAAATGGTTTACTTTACGATTATTCGTAACGTTTTATTTAATCTAATGACATATACCAAAGCACAAAGTTTATTGAGCATTTGATGTCATACAATTTTTACTAATTCGCCTGATTACAAAAAAATATAATATTTCAAATACACTCAAAATTGAGGCACCGACAAACAATCCCATCAAACCACCAAAATTTGAAACTAAATCGGCAAAACTGTACATCTGTTTCCTTGTCATTCCTATTATCGAACTCTCTTCGAAAAACACTTTGATCGCTGCTTGAGTATCGGCATCTCTCCTCCATGGATTTGTTTCAGTTGGTATATTATACATGTCTAAGCTGTATTCGTAGTCAATATTATTGCATTCGGGTAGACAATCGCACGTTATATTTGGAACGGCACTTAGTTCTTTTTCTAAACTCGAAGCAGACAGTAATGTTTTAGAAAAACTGACCAAAGATTGAGAGCTTTCACAATCAGCGTATGCTTTTCCAAAATCAATGTAAGAACCGCATATCGGTGTCGTATTAGATCTCGGTAACGAAAAGTGTACACAACCATATTTCGCAATTGTGTAATTTGCAAAGCATTCTAATTTACAATTGGCCTTATTGTAAAATTGAAAGAATTGCAAACGTCGTTCATCATTAAAATAGCACTGACGCTGCTGTGGTGTAAAGCTTCGTAAGCTAGGCGATGTTGTTGTAATTTTTGGTTGCACTTTTATTTTATATTTAGTCTGATGTTGAACGGGTATAAAATTTGTAAAAAAATTAGGGTAAACAGCCGGAGAATGTATTTGTATTTTATATCCAATATTGGTTGGCTCACATTTGTTATACAAATCTGAATGGTTTGCCCATAACGAAGTTGATAATCCGTAAAACTCACCAACTGCCCATGTTCGCCTTGGGAACGATGGGTAGTCAAAGTATCCATGATCATAATTCCAATTTTTAATTTTGTCACTGATATTGTAATAGACATAGTCGGTTTGTAGATTTTCCGTACGAATTATTTCCTGTGGTAAATTGAACGTGAAACAGTGTCCTTCGGTTGTAATAATATTTGAAAACATTTTTAAATGACCACTAGAAACAAAGATAATTTGGTTTGAGATTTGATATTTATCTTCTTGATATAAGGTATCACTAACTACGTCTCTGAGGCTACCACTTATCTGAAAAAAAAAAATATTCAAGCATTTCTTGTTGTCCGAATAAACTTTACTCACATTTAATAAAACAGCAATATGATTCTTGGTCAAATATGTACCATCTAAAACATGATCATACTGTAAGCGGTAAAGTTGTGCTGCGTGTTGTTCACAAATTTGTAGAGCCACTTCAAATTGTCGTGTGACATCCGAAACATTTCTAACTATAACATTTGATTTCCGTTTTCGCATGATATGAGGCGTGCGCTCATAAGTATTATATTTTGATTTGATTTTAAATTGAGGACACACGGTCACAGCTGGAAACGGTATTTTATAGATTTCAGTTGGAGTTGTATCCTCAACCAAGATTACTGACCGTTCGGACCATTTGTTTACCAAATTGTCAATAAAGAATCCGAGAAATACAAACGAAACGATAAATGATAAAATCCAAAAACATCGTTCGGCAAATGGACGTCGATTTTCACCCAAATATTTTAATCCGTGAATTGTGGTACTGTTCGTATACTCTTGGACATCGTTTAAAACTTGTTTTGCCTTACTTATATCAGTATTTTTTGGTTGTGGCATTATTTAGCTCTATCACTTATTTTTTTATAATTTGAGATGTATGGCTTTAACGAGTGTTCTCTTTATACTGAATAACATTCAAAACTGAATTTCACTTTGATGATATTATAATTGCGGTTTCATTATCAAATTATCGACTGGGCAGCTGCTGCTAAGAAACTATAAAGTTGGTCACAGCATAGTTTCTCAATATTGATTAGATTTAGATGCGTTTTGTATATTTTACAATCGGAAAATTAAAATTTTTGATAAAGTGAAATTCTAAATATAGCATCTTTTATCTGTTAATCTTCAGAAAAATTACATTTTGTTAAAGCTAAATCATGCCACTTTAAAGTACCTAAAAATGGTAACCTTAATTGACTACAAGTAAAATCTACTTGTCTAAAATATCTAAAGTATAAATGCTCAGATTGACAAAGCTTTCAAGTGAGCATAAATAAACCCATGAAACTGATTACAAAAAATTCTGTGTTTGTGATTGGATTACAGTAATGCATGTTTTATTTTGTAATCTAATTTGACGTCTAAGCAGGTTCTGCTTCTGGCCTTAGACTTAGAAACGGCGCTCCTATAAACAGTCCAAGCGAACCATCAAAATTAACCACCAAAGCCGGCAGTGTGTACATCTGTCATTCCCACAAATGAAGTTTTTCAAAATAAACTTTAAACTCCGTTAGGACGTAATCATACAATTGATTTGATTTATCATATGTTATATTTGATTAGGAATTCAAAGGTTTTTTTAAAAATGGTGCAAATGCCATTGATTTAGCGAAACTGGCTAGAAAATGTAGATCACAATCAGCATGCCCTTTATGAAAATCGCTGTTTTATTAGTTCACGGTATGGAAAAATGTACGCAACCATATTTTGCAGTTGTGTAGTTAGCAAAGCATTCCAGTTTACAAATGTCCAATTGCAGATGACGTTTATCATTGAAATAACACTGTCGCTGTAGCGGTGTATAACTTCGAAGGCTAGTGGATGTAGTTGTGATTTTTGGCTGTATTTTCATTTTATAATTGGGCTTTTGCTGTAACGTTGTTATTATCGGTAAATGGATCTGGATAAACAGATCGCAAACGTAATTGGATTTTATATCTAAGATTGGTTCGCTCACATTTATTATAAAGTTCAGTGACGATAGTTTCTAGTATTATTGATAAACTATATGGCTCTTCAACGGCCCATTGTCGTCTTGGAAACGATGTAATGCTAAGAAATCCACGATCATAATTCAATCCATTAATTATTGTGTCACTGATGTTCTAGTAGACATAGTCGTTTTGCAGATTTTCGGTATGAATTATTTCCCGTGATAAATTGAACGTAAAACATAGTCCTTTGCCAGTTATAGTATTTGACAACATGGATATATAATCCAATGTAAAATAGACGTAAACGTTTGCCTCTTGTCGAAAAGAAACGACAAATGCCATAATCCAAAAATATCGTTCGGCAAATGGACGACGATTTTCGCCCAAATATTTTATCCCATGAATCGTTGTGTTGTCTATGTGTAACGGGTGGCACTTCATGGCACCGTTCCAAGCTAAATTCATTCAACCCAAAACATCTTTACCAATTCGGTCATTTTTAATTTTTTTTTTCGTTCATTGCAAAACAATTAAATTATGTTGTTTCGCAATAATTGATAAAATCAAATTGTAATGGGAAACTATAAGTTTCTTATTCAAATAAAAATTTTTTTTTTTTCAAGTAATAACAAGTATATGGTAAGGGCAGTGTACTTGTTAATTCATATTTTTATGCATTTATGTCATAAATTTTTTTTTCCCTCTTAACTGACCTAACTCAATAATTTTTATTGGGTTAGAGTATAATGACCGTCCCCACCATAAATTTTTGATTTTTGTTTTAATACATTTCTTTTTGGTGGGACGCTTTTTGAGTTTTCGAAAATCACGGTCTTCTGGTGGTGACTTACGGACGGGGTGGATACCCTCTTAAATTGGTTATAATACATTTGTATTATGTTGTTTTACATAAGATACTTGACAAATGTTGAATGCAAACTGTCCTTTGCTACTTGTAAAAAAAGAAATGTTAGCTATAGTTTTTGCAAATGTTCAATGAATTATGTATACCGCGCAGCAGGTACCTAGTTTCATAGCAAGTATGTTAATTGCAATTTGCCTAATTAATTAGATCGCGTGCGTCAATTATGTTATAACGTAATGGTTTATGGAATCACAAACTAATATTTTTTTAGTATATACTATTTGAAATAGTTTTGTCTAGAGCATTAACAGGATAGTGTGACAATTACTTTAATGTATTTTAATAGAATATTTAATTTTAATGTTACGACAATTTACTGCAAAATTCGTTAATTGGTGGTGGTGGTTAAATCTAAACACACTCATCAACAGCTCTGGTTATTAGTATAAATACTGCGCTATAAAATATGTTTACATTTCAACAAATCATTTGTATGCAAAAAACTTTGCAAAGAGATTAGCCTTGATTGCGCTATAAGGTTTACCGATGCGTTGTATAGATCGATTCTGTATAGCTACCTTCTACGAATTTTTGTAAATAATACGAACAATCGAAGTTTTTTTTTTTTTTTTTTGGTTTGTTGTGGTCAGATATTGCTATCCATATGACCTAATTTTTCTTGTTTTCCAAAAATTGCTTACAGATGCTTCTCACGGGAAGGTCTGAAATTTTGGATAAGTTGTTTTGATGAAATACTGACTATTTGTTTTTATGCAGTAATGACAGATAGTTTACAAAAATGTATTGTCCTGGATGTATACTCCTCTGGATCCTGATATTATGTTCCTAATTATTATTATTATTGTATGGTAATGTTTTTTTTTTTTGTATGATTTAGTTTGGTTAATGTTTCAAGAGGGAAGGCCTTAGTGAGTCAAAACAAAAATTTCTCTTTCTTTTTTTTTTTTTTTTTGCTTTATGATTATAGTTTGTACTCAGTATCTTTGACAAAACTCAGCAGGATCTTATACTCTGATTCTATTTCATCGTGTAAAATATCTTGTAATAGTTTTTGTGTTAATAACGGGTATTTAATTCTTATGTGATCAAAAGCTGGGCAATCGTTTATAATATGATTATTATCTTCTATTGTATGACACACAGTAAGTTTGGTGAATCTTCGATTTTCAACAATGCTCGATATTTTTTATTATATGCGTGTCCTGTTCTTAATCTTGTGATTAATTTAATTTGATAATCTGTAAAATTTGATTTTATAAACCACAAAGATTTCTTTGGTGTAGGACTAATTTGTTTGTAAAATTGTCCTTTTATTGTAGTCATTTCTTCATATTTGCTCGTGTCCATTCCTTAAAAATTTCTCTTGTTACGTATTTGATCGAATCTGATAGTGTTGGTTCATTATCCAATTTATGTGTGGGAGATATAGTTGCTATTTTCGCTAAGTTGTCTGCTATTTTATTTCCTTCTAACCCGCAGTGACCTGGTATCCAGTGTATGATTATATTTCTTGTATTATTATGTCCTGCAGTATCGATAATTTGGTTCTCATAGTGTTTTTCCGTGTTATGGTTAATATCTGATTGTATTGATTTACACGCTGATTGCGAATCTGTAAGGATGATTATATTGTTGTTTTTGCTTAATTGTGCTAAAGTTATAGCTATTTTTATTGCAATCGTTTCTATTGTTTTTATATCAGTTGCATTTTCTAGTTGAATTGCGTGGTTTTGATTATTTTCCTCTACATGTATTCCTATTCCAGCTTTGTTGTTCATTATAGCACCATCAGTATAAATTCTTGTATGAGTGTTATATTTTTCTAGTTCATACATGGATAAGTTATATAGTTCGAAATTGTTACTTTCTTTCTTATTTGTAATTCCCTCTATGTTCGATATTATTTTTAAATTTCTTGGATTAGTACGTTTATAGTGGTAGGGTATTATTTTCGATAGAAATTGATATTTTTTGTATAAAAAGTTGAATTTTTCTAAGGATGTATCTGTTTTAATATCATTACCAATTTTTGTATTATTATGTAATTGTTTTATTATGGGTCGATCGTTGATCGTTGAAGAGATCGGACGTGTTTTTCCGATTTCTTCAATTTTAAATTATAAAATTTTTAAAGTTTGTTTAATTTAATTTAATTTATGTATTGTTTTTTAATTAAATTGTGTCTAATTAAGTGAAAATATGCATGGCCAATGTGTAAATTATTAAAGTGTAATTTTGAAAAAAAAAAAATAATAAAAAAAAAAAAAAAAAAAAAATGGTGGATGGTGTATAAAAGTTATACCATGTGTGTTTAATATTGTGTACCGTGGTATCGATGGTCTTTTTGAGTTTGTGTTGTGTTGTGTTGTGAACTTGTGTAATAGATTATAGAATCAAATATAAATGGAACTCTGTCGCTTTTCCCAGAGTACAGGTAATATTTGTACAATAAGCACAAATTATTATTTATTGTTGGATCTGCCAGTTGGGATTTCATTTTTTTAATTTAGATTGATTCCATATATAGT